>LR991081.1:40459042-41709042 GCA_905163515.2 Lymantria monacha
AATTACAATATACTACCATAGTATAGGATGACTGAAGATCACCATCTTCATCTCAGCTCATAATAGTCCCACTGTTGGGCTTGAGCCTCTTCCACAATAGGAAGGAGATTAACCTATTGGTATATAACTAAAATGACTGAGAATAGTAGAAGTAGATAGGTACATCATAAACAGACAACATCATTGCGGGAATATGAAATGTCAAAAACCCGATTACGAGCGAAGAATAATTGTCATAAGTGGGATTCGAAGCCACACCTATTGGAAATCCGTTCCAATCGTACTGCCACTTATACCACCGTGAACTATTGTAGGACATTCAATTCTCGCATCGTATTATATTTTCGTCTTTAAAGAGACGTGTGTCATCTAACCGACATTGTATGTAAGTAGCAGCACGATTGGAACGGATTTCCAATAGGTGTGGGTTCGAATCCCACTTGTGGCAACCATTCTTCGCTCGTAATCGGGTTTTTATAAATAATCAAGCACATTAAATGCTAAATTTCAGTAATTTGAAGAAATGTCAAATTGGGAGCTATTCCTCCATGCTACTCCATTTCAACTAGTCTGATATAATTGGTCTAAAATTGCTATCCTATAACGAAACATTCTCATAAGTGACGGATATCCTAAAAATGACGTATCAATCGTAAGAGTGATATGTAAGATGCAAAGATATTACACCTTACTCCGATGTGATGAACAGTTGACTATTTAAGATACATTATAATCTTTAAGCTAAACTCCATTTTAATATTAATACGACTCCCAATGGAGAATCGTCTCAAATTCAAGTTAATACCAATGAACACAAAATAAATACCTAAGGAATTTCCGTCGAGCCAATTAGATTAGTTTTACTTGCTTAGCGGAAATTTGTTAGATATTATTATTAGTTATATTATTAACATCTCAATTATTAGTTACAAGTTTTATGTTAAAATTTAATATACAGATAGCTATTACCTCTGTATTCAATTTAAACATAAAACTTTTGAAGTTCATCAATATCAACGAGACAATATATAATACAAATCTTTTGATTTCAGGATGGATCCATTGAATTTGAAGAGTTCATACGAGCGTTATCAGTGACGTCACGGGGAAACTTGGATGAAAAATTGCACTGTAAGTAAAAGTACTTCTTTCGACGTGAAAATACACTGTCTGCATTATTGATATTATATTAAAATAAACGATCACTTTCCACGCTTACAGTAACGTGTTGTATATGACATCTAACCGCCATTATCAATTATTTCAATTATAGAAGATTTATAAATACTGCTATTTTCTTTACAAGAAACGTGATCATGATGGAGTTGATCGATATACATCCATTGATCGCTTTTCATTGTTATGAAACGCAAGCAATGGATTTATTACTTCTTAAGCTATCGGTAATATCTGAGACTATTAAAAAAAACCCGCATCCGAGTGAGTAAATATCACTACAAAAAAATCTACAACTAACCTACTTGGAAATATATGGACAAATTCCATACTAAGTGCGACTTGTAATAGAATTTATTGGGGATATAATGATAAGCACTCCTTAAAGACGTAAATATAACACGAAGCGAGATTTGAATGTCCTGCAATAGTTCACAGTGGTACACAAGTGGCAGCACGATTGTGACAGATTTCCAATAGGTGTGGGTTCGAATCCCCCTTGTAACATTATTTTTCGCTTCGTAATCGGGTTTTTATAAATAATTAAGCATATAATTTTTAGTAATTTGAAGCACTCTTTTTCAATTTACTAATTATTATATTTATTTTTGGTAAGCATTCTAGATGTTTCTATCGTTCCCACTGTATATAAATTTTGGGATAAGTAACACTTTGATTATACTCTTAGCATTACTGGTTTTAAGAGCGCCTTACTTATTTATTATGAAACTGATCTCTAGAGCGTATTTCGATTTTTTCACTATTATGAAATATTTATTTTTTATTTCGATAAATTTTACTCAAGTTTTATGCTATTTTTTTAATCTACTCTTCATCATCATCATCATCACAGCCCATAAATGTCCCACTGTTGGGCTCGGGCCTCCTCCATATTGGGAGGGAAATTAACCTACCAGTACTATACCACGCTGGTCAGACGTATTGTTATAGGGTTTTATTTCGAGTTTTCCTTCTCTCGCATAGATGTTATATGCGTTTTATATCGCTTAGTCGTCTCGTACGATCACCCACGGGTAAGATATGGGATGATGAATAGTATTCTTACTATGTATGTTAGATTAAAATTTAAAAAAAAAATTGAGTTTGTTAATAAACAGAATTTTGACATTTTGCCAGTGTCTTTCGTTAATAGATAGCACTGTTCTTTGATGACAAATTTAATACACAGTGGTGAATAAAATATAAAGAATACCTAGTAGATGTAAGATTATCTAAATATACTTTGTTGTAACAAATATGTCTTCGAGCAATTTATAGGCATCATATAATATATACAGCTTTTATAGGTATTGCCATAATCTAATGAAATGTCCTGCCTAAAAGTTACTAGACAATTCGAACTCACAGTAAAACATAAGATTTTCATGTAGGTTGATTGGATAATATAATTTTCAGGGGCCTTTCGACTTTACGACGTAGACAACGACGGATATATCACGAGGGATGAAATGTATAACATAGTCGACGCGATCTATCAAATGGTGGTACGTACAATAATATACTTAAATAGCTCTTTCATATATAATATAGATATATATATATATATATATATATATATATATATATATATATATATATCATAATAGCAGCTCAGTTCGTCTCATTACTAGCGTTAACCTCCTCCAAAATGGGCAAAAATAGGCCTAATACTATTTAATAGTGGTAGGACCATGCTGTTGACAGTTCTCTGTCTGCAGCCGCGGGCCGGTCCGTCCTGGGTAGTACCACACTCTCGCAGAAGAACGACGTCTGAGTAATGGCAGTGTGCTAGTGCACTCCGTTCGGTGAGCGAAAGAGCCAGCAGCCCAAGTGGGTGGGTTTGGGAATTGTAATGATAGGTAGTGGCCTAGCTATGCCCTTGGTATAGCAAAGGGCCATGGGCAGCATTGACACTTACCATCAGGTGTGCTGCTTGCTCGTTTGCCACCATAAGCAATAAAAAAAAAATAGACCCACCACGCTAATTAGACTGTTTGATATAATGTTTTGTTTTTAGATTTCGTTCTCTTGCAGTGATATTATCACTGGCCACGGATGTCAAGGAAGGTACCAGTGGCCGGCCCAATGGCGATGGGGAGGGATTACGATGGGTTATGGGGCCACGCACCGTCCTTCCGTCACCCTGGATGGAACGAATGGCGCATGTCCAGAACATAGCCTGACAAAATTGCGTCCGTTAATCGTCATTTACGCTCACCCACGTTTAAGTGCCATCACCCCTTGTTAATGTCACTTTGTAATTTCACTGTTGCATCACATGAAAGATATTGTCGTACATTATCATACATGAATGCTGAATGGTTCGGGCATGTGGAAAGAATGCCAAACGAACGTCTGGTTAAGAAGATATACAATGCGAAAGTGGAAGGATGTAGGTACCGGGGGAGACCGAAACTAACCTGCCTAGACCAGATTGGTCACGTACTGAAGGAAGGTGGAGTCAAGAGTCTCCAAAACCGCCGAACGTGTATGAAGAGAATTATGAATGTTGAGGAAGCGAGTGAAGTATGCAAGGATAGAGTTCTCTGGCACTCTGTTCTCTCTGCCTACCCTGCAAGGGATATGGCGTGATGATATGTATGTATGTATGTATTTTATCATACATGATTGACAATCAATCAATCAAGTGATCAATCAATCGTACTACAATAATATTATAGTTTTAAATCTACGTAAAATCAATTTTTGTCTCTCGATTCTTCGTCTTCTTTTTATCTCTCTCATTGTTGTTAGTATTAATGGTCGTTGACATATTTTTCTTTTAATGCCAATACATCTGATATTGTCGTAGAAGAACAAAGCGTGTTGCATATAATCTCATATAGATTGTTATAAGCCTTTCTGGTCTTTTCGGACCTTTGTCAGACTTTCTTTTATTGTTATTTACCCTTGATGGTAGAAGCAACTCACCTGATGGTAAGTGGTAACAAACACCTGTTTATGGACTTCAGCAGTAATAGGTTAGTGTACCAAGCCACTGCTTAATATAGGTGTGTGATTTGAGGGAATGGAAAAAGGAAAAAATATAGAGGGGGTTCTTCATGAAAACGCAATCGTACCAAGTGGGAATAACACAAGTTGAGATACAGCTACACAATCAATCTTACTCGACACAATCAATCATCCACGTAAAATTGGTAGTATGTATTTGTGATCAATACCAGGTCATTCATGTCCACTATTGGACATAGATCTCCATAATTTTAACCTAGCGCCATACAGTGAATATTTGTTTACCTATATAAAATTAATATTTGCCTACACAAAATTAATATTTTCCTACATAAAAATAAGAATTGCCTATGTTGAATTAAAAAAATGCCTATGTAAAATTAATACATACATACATATACATATCATCACGCCATATCCCTTGCAGGGTAGGCAGAGAGAACAGAGTGCCAGAGAACTCTATCCTTGCATACTTCACTCGCTTCCTCAACATTCATAATTCTCTTCATACACGCTCGCCGGTTTCGGAGACTCTTGACTCCACCTTCCTTCAGTACATGACCGATCTGTTCTAGGTAGGTGAGTCTCGGTCTCCCCCGGTACCTACATCCTTCCACTTTCGCATTGTATATCTTCTTAACCAGACGTTCGTTCGGCATTCTTTCCACATGATCGAACCATCGGAGCATTGCCTTTCGCATCTTTACACCAATACTCTCTTTCATACCTACTCGCTCTCTTACGTCGTCGTTACGAATGCGGTCGGTCAGCCTAACTGCACAGATTTTCCGTAGAGATCGCCTTTCGGCCGCATTAATAAAATTGTAAAATTAATATTCGCCCATATAAAATTAATATTTGCCTATATAAAATTAATATACGCCTATGTAAAATTAATAGTTGCCTATATAAAATTAATATTTTCCTATATAAAATTAACATTTGGTTATTATAAAATTAATATTTGGTTATATAAAATTAATATTTGCCTATATAAAATTAATGATTGCCTATGTCAAATTAATGTTTATTGCCTGTTTCAAGGGTCAAACACCGCAGCCAGAGGACGATAATACCCCGCAGAAGCGCGTCGACAAGATTTTCGATCAGATGGACAAGAACCATGACGATCGGCTGACTCTCGAGGAATTCCGCGAGGGCAGCAAAGCAGATCCACGCATCGTACAGGCGTTATCGCTTGGAGGCGATTAATCTACGGTCATCCTCTCGCCGGATTTCACATTTACTTAAAAGCTAACACATTCCGCCGCTTATGTGTGTCTTTGAAACACAAACAATCTTTTTCACTTGTTGTTTTAACTTTTATTTGAATTAGATTCAAGGGTGAGTAACATTGGGCAAGCTTAAGAGCACTTAAGATCAGATAGAATCCCTAATACAATAAAATATTTGTTTTAATTTGATTTATTTCATTTCTGTAAGTGAAATGAAAATAATAAGTAATTTAAACCCAATTCAATATGACTACTTAAAAGTCGTGAATAACATTTCAAAACTCGTACCTTTCATGTTACTGACTTATGCAGATTATGTACTCAAAAATACAATTTAAAATTTAAAATTATTCCTTTAATATTTAAAAACTACAGATAGTTTTAGGTTAAACTTAGCTACTATTACGATATATGTATAATTTAATGAGACTAAATTTAATGTAGTTAAATGTCATACAGCTTCTTTAATTTCCACTGGAATTATTAGTCAACATGTTGACGATTATGTCTCTTATTCGATATAATTTAGGTATTATATATAGTACATAGCGCTTGCCTATATGAATACAAAAGCGAAAAAATATTTTGGCACAGTGCATTTATAACAAAAAACATGACATCTTACTTACTACATTGTCTAATTATCTATAATTAATTATTTACTAAATAATTCAAAATATGTTGGTAATTGGTATGATATATAATAGTTATTGCTTTTATTTTTATTATAAACGATATTTTAATTATAACACCTTTAATAAAGTACTTATTATAGGAACATTATACAAAAAAAATATGATGTTGTAGACGCCGCCAATATTAACATTACCTATAACAATGTAATTTTCAAAAATAAATTATTGCCACAAAATAAATTTCCAACAAAGGATATTTCTTAAGATGAACATTATGCGAATGCATTAGCAAGACAATTACCCACTCTAAAGTGCAACAATGAATTAACGACTGAAACATAAAACATGTGCGTAGCAAAACATTACAGATTATTATCTACACAATACAATACACGAAGCATAAATAAGATTACCCACTAACAAAGAATACCACTTTGTACTGGATTTGCTTACAGGCCAGATTGCTTATCGAAAAAGTCCTAAATATACTAATTATTTTAGATGTTATTGTCGTGAAGAAACATCAGGTAACGTCGTTTATTAACTTCTTGATGGCAATGCACGAGCTCTATATCAAATAGATGGCTACTAAGTAAATAAGGACACTCACCCAACATAAAAAGCTATATAGATATATATATATATGTATATACATATATTGTTATCGCATTTAATTAGCTTTATTCTATTGTAACTTGAGGTCTACGTCTCAAACTTAATATTATTTCTCATGACTAATAATCGCGTTAGATTAAGAAAGTATTACTTATTATCAGTTCAAATTGGAGTACCTAATCAATGAATACATTATTAATCTTAACTAAACAAAATATATATAATATATATATATCATCCGCGCGAGAGAATGACCGACGACATACCGCTGCCGGGGTCATAGAAATCATAACATTATTTCGATTTTGCGATACCTTTACTTATTCTAAAGTTGAGAGTGACAAAATAAAGCATCATGCTTTTAATAATGTACTGTCATTAATAATAATCTTACTTAAAATAAACTTTTAATAAATATGAGCATCGTATACATATTTATATACGTTGCATTTAAATATTCTGCTCTCACAAAAGCCATTAAGCCTCTCAACGCTGCCAAACGTAATTGTAACAACTATAAAAAAATTAAAGTATCAATAGTCACTATGCACAGATTTATTTGATTATAGAGTTTCAAAAAAAGAATATGCCTAATGAGCAAACCAATGATCGATTTATCTAGGTATACACCTCAATGAAACAATGACATCGCAATATCAAGAAATAGGTTCTATATTCAAATTACTCAAGAATACCCTAGTAATATACGAGTACAATAAGCAGCAATTTCGGGCAGAACAAACTTGAACCATTTTATTAATGTTACTCTCAACCTTTAGTTTAAATGTCATTTAGAAATTCATTATAATTAATATCTTAGTGAGCTCTCCATTAAAACAGCTTATGTAACTATTTATAATAAAACGTTAAATATATTAAAATACTAGATCCATATAGAACTAATAAGAACTCGAGCACGCCGCTTAACATTTTGCTGTGGGGCTCTACAGCAATCTCAGGAGGCCCCAGGCGGCAGCTGTCATAACATTCAGTATTTTAGATATTATATTTTGTCAAGACATAACGTTGTCACTTTAATGTTATTGTTAAAAAATGTTAGTTTCTTAAGTGTTGCGCCCCATTAACGTTAATATTTGCATTTTATGACAATACAACATTTTTGGCGCAGAAGTGCATTTTGGGTTTTTACTGCCCCATGGTTGAATATTTAAATTTTCACAACATTGAGTGTTTTAGTGGCAAAGCCATAAAACGAATTGTAAGATATTTTATAAAAAAATGCGTCTACTACTTTCGGAACAACTTTGAAAGCGTGATGCAACCTTTATAACTTATGAAACGTAATATAAAATAATAATTAAGGGGACGAAAAAGGCAATTTAAGAAAAAAAAAATTGTTAAGAATAGACGTGAATGTTTTCAACGATTGACGTGATTATTACGAAATGGTAATATATTATTAAAATAAAATAAGTTGTGGTAAATTGCGAATGCTGAGTCCGCCGCTATGCACTCCATTCGGCAAATTTTATCATAAGGCAAATAAATAAGTGTTACATAATGATGTGAACTACGTTACCTACTGACTAGTTATCCTGGTATGTAGAGGCAGTAGTAGATAATGAAGTTTGTGTAATACATTAAAACATTTTGACCTTGAAGATACACCACAATCGTCGCGTTTTCAATGGCTGCAGTTACCACTGTTGCCTAGTTATCTCGGCGAGTACTATCTTTACAAGTCTATGCCAAATATACTGATATGTAGTAGGTATATGTATAATCAAATTACTCTTTAAAGTCTAAAATATCTATATTTCTTGCCATCCTTCTTCGCGTATTCGGAAAATATATATTTTCGAGGACTTTTGGATAATTCCGTTTAGCGACTTTCAACATAACCTAGTTGTTAAGAATGTACTTATCTATAAGGACTTATCTACAGCTTTATACGAACTTAAGTGTTATATTTTGCTTATAAAGTAAACTAATCTTCTTATGATACATAAAATGTATTTCTTTAAGCATACTTAACATTGTGCACATTTCGCGATATAACTTTCAGCTTCGTTGCGAAGGTATTGTCTGTTTGAACTAAGTAATTTTACATCGGTAGTTTAAAATCGCGTGTCAATTTAGGTCATTCAACGGTGTTTGTAGCCATTAAGATACCTTTTTCAAACATTATACCTAGTGTAAGGAAATCGTCGCGGGCTGTGTTTTTCGTATAGGTTTAAGAAGCGGGTTAAAAATGACGACTGTTGGAAAAGTATCTTACTCCTACAGCGCTTGTACCCTGATTATTATTTTTAATGCCTTGTTAAAACGCACACTTGAATTACAGCAATGCCTACATTAATTTAATATGTGCCATTTTAAAGTTAAATTTTTGAAAATACTCTGAAAAACATTTTGCAGAAAGGTAATAAAGATAATAGAAATGGTCTAACCGCGTGAAAATCGATGTAGGTATAACTGCTTAGTAGTTGTTATTTCGCACAAAACACCGGCAGTTCCGCTTTTTCCTATAAAAAAATCATGTTGACGCAATTACGCAGTTTAATCTAAATGTTCTCATCTTTTCCTACTGCATTGTGTTATTGTGGCACTGTATTATTTAGGCTTATCAGTCATAATAGTACAATGCTACAAAAGCGTTTTTATCGGATTAAATGTTCTATCGCTGAAATTTAAATAAATAATTAAATAATCTTAAATATGGAATAAGTATTAACTAGAGCTAGTATTTTTCTGTAGTTGTTTAACGTTCCAAAATTAAATGTATGTAAGTATGTAACCCGTTTTATTAGCTTTAAACATTCAAATGTGTTAATATTTACTTTGCTGGCTTTTTAATATAAGTACATACACACATGATCGACATGATAATAGGGATGTCAAAACAAGAATAAAATATTGAGATACGTGTCCTTTATTAATGAATTCATAAATAAAGCGATGGTAACAATATATCTTGGCAACCCTGTATATACATTGAGGTCAAACACTATAGATTGTAATCCACACTTAATCTAGATCTATGGAAATATTTCTTCGTTCTTTGTAGTACCTATTTGTCTTTGTGAATTTAATTAAGTTTTCTTATGGAATTATTGATTTTGAAATAGAATTCTTTAAAAAATACTTCGAGTTTGTACTTAGCACCTAGTTGTTTTAATTATTACACGAGTTTTAATTCAAATAACGCGGCTTAACGAACTTCTTGTGCCTAGATAAATTGAGAAACACCATGCTTTTGAAGTTAAATCTATATTATTGACAGAACCTACACATATTTATCTATTATTATTTTTAAATTAATTCTGGCAACGAAAATATACCATTCCGTTGTTTTAGGTTCCAGTTGTCTACAGACTACAGATTAAAATTCCCTGATTAATTACATTAAAGCATGTTAATTCTTGTATATTTTTTTCAATCTATGTATTGTTCTGTATTTACATAAATAAATAACATTAGCGTACCAACAAGAGGCTGGGTTTCATTTTTAAGACAGCAGCGATTATCTACTGATATATACAGTGATTAATTATCAAGGCAATTTCATTAAAGCCTGATACTTAGAGTATTGAAGCTAATTCACTATTCGTAAGAATGCAGTCAGTCGACACTGTATAGTCTAGGGCTATTTACGATCAATGCGAGAAAGTTAGTGCTTACTATGAATGACCAGTTTGCCGCCAACCCATTTTTAACAGTAGGCACCTATCTGTTATTACTAATTACTTCACATTTATGTAAATAACAAACAATTTATTATTCGCGTACTTTCATTATACAGTAATATTCACTTTTAATAATAGTAATAATAATAATGATGATTAATAATAAACGAAGTTAAAATTTAATGTGTTTTCATTTTATTCTTGCTATGCTTATAACTAACCATTGCTCAGTATTATAACAGAATATAGAATACCAGGATACAACGGTGATAAATCTACGCATTAATGGATAAAAACACTAATTCACATGCATTCAAAATCGATGTAATAATTTGACATTATCCAGAAAAAGAATTATTTAAATATAAGTGTTTTACTTGAAGAATATCTTCCAAAAGAAGTAAACACAAAAAAAAAATTGGCATTGGACAACCAAATAGATACTTTTATTAACAAAGCTTCTTTTTGGCTTTAGTTTGCAATGCAACCGCACCGCCTGGAGTGGCATCAGAGCGTCATACAGCTCCTGACCGCTCTGTATAAGATCTGAAGCATCCCCTGTAGATTTTCATTTTTTAACGAATTACTACTAGTAGCCGCGAGAATTTGCCATCAGGTGCATGGTCTGACATTTTTTTTTAAGCTAGTTGCCATATATTTTATCAATAACTATAACATAAGGTCATATGGTGACGGATTAAAAATACAATGTATCGCCATGGCTTATTTGCTCATGGTTATCCTATAAACCAGTTAAGGAAACTCTAGGAGTGTGGATAATAGCAGCCTTGTGGCATACTTCTATCATCTTTTAAACTACAATCGCCACGTCCCAATCTAAGCCATAATCGTTTAGAAAATATGGTAACTCTCCTGAAAAAAAAAGCAGGTTAGTCACGGTAGTTTCACTGTCCTGTGGTATTCGTAGTGGAGACCGGTAACGATAGATACAGAGAGATAGAGATCCTTCTATAGTAAAGGACTAAGTGTTGCCTGATTTCCATCACCCATGATGAAAACCCGACAACGGCGACGATGGAAATCGATACATGTTTTTATCTCAGATACATAAAAAATGACAAAATATTGTTGAACATTATTTTAATAACATTCTACATTTCATTCGTCAGGATTCCACCTCGATATCGTACCTTGGCGCTAAATATTTTATTGGTCTTAATTAATACGAGCTGCGATACAAGCACTTAGGTATAACTGACAAGAAGGTCACGCAGCTAGTCATATTTCTTCTCTCTGTATATTGGCAATCAGCTACTTATACGAGCTATTGGTGCCAGTGTCAAGTTATTATTATTTTATGTTTATAGTCTTGTCAGGTTAGTCATTGTCCAAGTCAAATCGTCACCTTCAACAGTGCAATGGCCACACTGTTAATGGTATCTTGTTGGAATTTTGATGGAAAACGAAAACGTTGTAAAACACTTTTTTATGATATTCACTACATCCCAGTAGTTCTGCGCATCACATTACATAAAATGCCATCAAAATTATCTAATATAACACGTTAAAACACTAAGATATCTTCTTCTTCTTAATGAATGGCCTCTGTGAGTGATTAACCACAACTTCGCCAATGTCAAGTAAAATAAGTTTAAAAAATTATAATAGATTTATATTTTAGTCGTCAGTCAAGTCGGTTCATTGTCTAAGTCCACTCCACTAAGATATCGAATATAATACAAGAGCACCACATGACGTTTTCAAATTCCCGTCAAAAGACTTTATAGTCATATTATAGTCTGTCTAATCTAAGAAGTGCACTTTGACAGCTGTCTGAGTAAGTTGTCTAGGTATGTGAACCAAATAATCGCTATCGAAAATATCCGATTTTACTGAGAAATCGATATTGATTCTTTATAATTAATAATCGATTTATTTTTTATTTTTCAAAAAGGTAGTGATTAAATTAAGTGCTAAATTAGTATATATTATATTCATCATATTTAGTAGGATTAGGTTAATTAAAAACAAAAACTAGATTTGAAAATGGCTATTTATTAAGAATTACTACTATTACTTGAATTATCAGCGTCGCGAACATTAATAATTATTTCCTCATCAATCAAAGTGTCGAAATGTACATCTCTGTCAAAATCTCTATTCGATTAATTGTATTATTCTAATATTTTTACCGATTATTTGGCTAATCGTGAATTGGAAGTTGTCAAGCACTACTGTATAGAACGTGATGACGTGACATTGTTAGGTCGTCACTAACAATTACTATTTACCATGTTATTTCTATTTTAAATTAGTTTTACGAGTGTCAACATTAGATTATTGTACAAGAAAGTCACCCGCAATGTTAATTATGTAAACAACTTAATAGTTGTTTAAAATTTCAGATTTAGTGTTTACAATCATGTGTATACGTTTGACCGAGGTCATTGTGTATTAAAAAATGCAAAACGTCAAAATGCACTTCTTAGATTAGATGAACTATAAAATCTAATAGGTTTTTAAAGGAGCCTACTACAAAATCAACCACCATAGTAACTCTTTTGAGCTAATTCCATAAAGATTTATTGACATTGGGCTACTGATGGCTTTGAGTCAAAGTTCTGCGAATCACTTTTAATTGTCTTAAGATCGGCAATAAAATAAGGTAGGAAAGAAAAATCTAGTTATAAATCGAAATCACACTTGCATTCTTTCCCTGAAGATTAGCATTTATACGTATAAATGAGTACGTACTCAAATCTTACCTTTCGTGCGGTTAAAACAGAAAACAAAATTCCTTTAAGTATTTGTACTCAGTGTTATTCAATGAAATAAAAGCTACGATCCATCAAATTGACATGTTTAATACAGACAAAACAAATTACATCCTATTTTCATACATTTTAAAGGCATCAGGCTAAATAAAATGGCATCACATAAAAGGAACGGTATCAGATCATTCAGTTATAATTAAATAATTATACCAATTAATTTGAATTCATCATTCATTCATATGAATATTTTACATATATTGCTATCACAAATATTTTGATGAATTCTGTATTTTCTTCAAAAAAAAAATATGGTAGAATTATTATACACAGTATTAAAATGCTAAGAAATTTACAGTATAGATACATCTTATTAAATATTTACTGAACTACTAAGCGTAATACTTGAGGAACCACGACAGCAAACAATTTTTATACATGGAGAAGTCACTTAACAACATGATCTATTAATTCATTTATATAAGAAATATTATTATGTCGCGTGATACAATTAATGTATTAAATACTTAGTTCTATCATTAGTGGATTGAAAAATGTGCTGCCTCGCATAGGGAGAGCGAGCCCGTGCATGGAAGATTGCTACTTAGACCACTAAATCTGCTTTTATTAAAACTATTAATGTAACTTCTCCATTAACAAAGGGGAAAATTTCATTCGATGCAGTTGCCTATCACAGTATTTGACTAAGTTCGTGTGCGTTAAAATATCACATTGCAGTTCGATTTAATACCTACAACATTACGTTCGAACTGCATCTGAATAATATACAAAAAATGACGATTATTCTACAGAAGCTAAGAGAAAACTTAGATCAGTTATATATTTCGATCACAACCTCATTAAATATTAATTATATTTTGGTAACATTTCTAAATAACGTAACAACTATTTCAACGCGTTCTTTACGAGTTAAAATGGTTAATTTACTTAGAAAATGTTGTGTACTGCCTCGAGATATTAAAAAAATATTAGTTACAAAAGAAATTGGTTAATATACGAATGCATGGATTGTTATTACTCTGCTCTCTCTCTTGATATGTCTTATACTTTGTTGTTGGAGTTATAAAACTGACTGAGATAACTAACAAAACGACCAGCAGTATCCGCCTGGAAATTTTATAACACCTTATTTACGATCTATCCACCTACCAAGCGGAGGATTAGGAAAGTATCATAACTTGAGAAGGCCCAACAGTATACATAGGCTGATAAATAAATTGATGGATACAAATAATGGAAAAAGACCATACTAAATATGATATATAGAATTTCTTCACCTACTTGTGCATTTAAAAAACCAATAGCTAAAAAAGTGTTTTGGGGCAGTAATTTTGGAGTAGAGAACAATAGAGTACATAAATAACAAATAATATGAGTCGCCCAAAAGTTGGCTTAATGTATTATAGCGGTTGTACACACTCGACGAGACGCCCCGAGACGAGCCAAGAGCGGGTATATACATGGTACTCTCGTCTCGTCTCGCGCTCTCGTTCTCGTCTCGGTCACCTGTCGGTTTTTGCGACCGGTTCAAAGGGTCTCGTTAAGTCGCACTAGGAAAACGAGACTGAGCATGTACACACTCGATCGTTTAGTTGTCCGCTATTGTTTTACCTGTTTCTATTGCGATGCATAGCAATCATCCATTATCCTTTTTTTCTCCGTGGCTTAAGAATTTTCATTTAATAATAAATTTTTAAATAATTATAATAGCTCACAGCACAAAGACTAATAGCAGCAGCAGTTTCCACGTCCATTGTCTCGGGTATTTACAGTGCAACTGGCATAACGAGTGTGTATAGGGCGTGCTCTCGCCTAGAATCTCTTGGACGAAACTCTCGGCGAGAGGCTCTCGTCGAGTGTGTATAACCACCATTATACATTAAAAAAAATACCTTAAAAGTTGTAAGATTTTCGAAACTATATTAAACCAACTCTTTTGCAGTAACATAAATCGTAAAAACCGGGTATTAAAGCACCAAAAACACAGAAATGAGAAATCCTATGTAACAGCGGCAGTAGCGGCTAATGGATGGTGGAGTAGGACACTAAAAAGTAATAAGTACAAACCGAAAACATCACTGCAAAAGATATAGAACTCGAAACAAAACCTTGTCAAAAAAAATAGCGAGCATAATATAGTAAGCCAATTTTCCTTTCTTTATGAAAGAGCGCTCATGACTGATAGCGGAGTGAATATGAGATGAAAAAGGAAATTGTGACAAAATCTATGACATTCCAAAACAATGAATTAGTAAAACAATATCACTTCAAGATCGTTTTCATATTTTTTTTTCTAATTTACTTCTTTTCCATTTAAAACATAATGTGACTCAGTTTCACACCATTGCCATTAAAAATTAAGTTTTTTATACCATAGTGCTGTCACAGAAACGATGTGCTGAACGAACAAACTTTAACGATACATACTGGTATATAAGTGAATGACACATCGCCATAATTTCATAATGAACTTATAGAAATGACATATCATTTTCTCACGAATTGGCGATTTCTAGTGACATTTCCAAAATTGCCAAGACTTTGTGATAATAAGGTAAGCTTACTTTAGTCAATCACATAATACAAAAATGTGTTGTAAGACTGAAATGTTACTATTATAAAAAATAGGAGTACTCCACAGGACATTACTGTAAATTAATGGAGTTTTATTATGATTGTACATTAAAGAATATTAAAAAAAAATATTAAAACAGTTTCTTTAAATATGCATTTTCATACATATCCACATAAAACAAAGAAAAATATAACTGTCGAAGTGCGATCTCTACGGAAAATCTGTGGAGTTAGGCTGACCGACCGCATTCGCAACGACGACGTAAGAGAGCGAGTAGGTATGAAAAAGAGTATTGGTGTAAAGATGCGAAAGGGAATGCCCCGATGGTTCGAACATGTGGAAAGAATGCCGAACGAACGTCTGGTTAAGAAGATATACAATGCGAAAGTGGAAGGATGTAGGTACCGGGGGAGACCGAGACTCACCTACCTAGACCAGATTGGTCACGCACTGAAGGAAGGTGGAGTCAAGAGTCTCCGAAACCGGCGAGCATGTATATGAAGAGAATTATGAATGTTGAGGAAGCGAGTGAAGTATGCAAGGATAGAGTTCTCTGGCACTCTGTTCTCTCTGCCTAACCTGCAAGGGATATGGCGTGATGATATGTATGTATGTACAAATATAACTCAGTAAGACTTAGTAATCAAATAAATTCGATATTTGCTTTCTTCGTTACATAAATTTAACCATTGTAATATAATTTTTAAAGTGGCAACAACATGATCGTCAATCTCCTAGCTATGACAAAATATCACCACAGTGTACCACTACTATTTGCTCATATCTTACTTCCACCAATCCATGCATCCTATACAACTACGCTAATAAAATTACTCCTGCAGTTTCATCATACATCCATAGTCCGAAAAAAAAATTAACACACTTATTTAATGATTCCATTATTAGCTTAAATTCCTCTAATGTAATCCCCCAACCATTGACACTAGCATTAAAATGCCGTTACATGATACCACTCTATATAAAGACATGATAACAAGTTTTTTAATTTCTTTACTTTTGGAATTACAACCAATTATTGTGAACGTAGTATTGGACTAGTCAATCGATCCATCAATGTACAGCCTTGCATTGCGATTATTTAGATAATATTCACGTGCATGCTATATATACTGACCCATTAAAAGTTCCTCCCACCTTATGAGAATTAATAACATTTTAAGCAAAACATTGACAACTAGTAGGCCCCTAATGGACATTAAAATAACATGTAAATACCTAAATAATTAACATTTAAAAATAAAGCACGCCTTATTTAGACATAAATACCAAGTAATAAATATGTAATAATAAATAGTTTATAATTCTAATCATATAAGCCACTGTTTTACATTAGCCACTCTTACATATGAAAGAAAAATTATGTATATATGAAAATATCTTCATTTTACGTGATGTTTAAATTAACGAAAATCTAAAGAACATAATTTGAACGGCACCTGTGCTTTTAGCCGAAGGGTAATCGCTCGTACAGTATGCGATAAAAAATATTGCAGAGTGTTAGTGCTTCACGCGATGTCACGGTAATGTGCGACAGGTACAACCCAAAAATTCGTCGATTGTCTTACCAAGGGTCGATATGAAATGTTTATCGCCAGGTACTATAATATAGTCTATTCCATTCGACATCATCTTTCATTGCAAAGCGATACGATATATCCAATAATTCTATTCTTATCATTAATTATTGACGCTACCCATGACATCCCTTATTCGTGAATTCAACAGCATAGTTATATTCAGAAAGGCCCATAAAAATTTTAATACAACGTTAATTAATTGAGACTGCCTCATCGGACACTAATTTAAAAACAGGAAGGCACTTAGTAAATTAGTCGTGATCGCTTATGCTGGGCACTGCCTAATAAATTCTGAATCGAAATACGCAATAGTAACAGTAATGTCATCTCGAAACATACGACTAACATCCGGCGACAAACTTAATAGATGTGCCAATCTAGAATGATCCACGCCATATTCGGTACCACCAATTGCATGACGAATTAAATGAGTAGCAGCATTCCTATCCTTGGGCTTACTTTTCAAACTTTCTTTTCTGTGGCCCAACAGCTCATTGAGATCACCTAGCTGAATATTCTTCCGAGGCAATTTTAAAGGATTAAAGAAAACTTTGCCCTTCATATGTTCACCCACCAATTTGACTGCTTGCAATGGAGTCATCATGTCCCATAAACCATCTGAGGCTATAATCAAAAATTTTTCTTTGGGTGTAAGTCTGTGATAGAAAACCTCCGGTATTGCTGATAGATACGGTGGAGTATAATAATGAGCCGGTATCGCCCTCGAACCCACGTATGGCACAGCAAACTTTTCTAATAATTCCAAAGTCCACTTGTATCTATAGTCCCCCAAGCTGCGTAAAGGTGCTAATTCGCCGAGAAGCCTATCCCTTCTTATTACAGTTTTCTTCTCTTCTTCTGGATGTTCATTCCAAATCCGCTTTAATTCATCAAAGTTCTCTGCATTATGCTCTCTCGTAATTTTTTTAGCTATCCATTCATTTTCATCTGTTAAAGTACCCAACACGGCATTACAATCCCCTAAGTTTGCAACATGCATGTGTGGTCCATCTACATGACAAACACAAGCAACTGCTCCAGACAAAGCCACAGACAATAACTTTGGATGAATGGTATTGCCTTTTTGAAATGAATCTATCACTTCTTTTGATAAATCACTATCTATTTTTAAAATAGCTCTTTCCAAAGCGTCTCTAACACTATTGCCTTCCTTTGGTGTTTGTGCAAGTTCATTTAAATATTGTTTATAGCTATCTTCATATACCGGCTTTAGGTCTTCTAAAATTTCAGCCTGGAAGAAATATAAATAAATATTACATAGATTACTTTTGCTTTCTTTAAAGCATAACTCTTGTCCTTGTTCGAAAATGATTTTTTATTTATTTAGAATAGCGAATTTAATGCCAAAGGTATCATCATCATCATCATCAACATCACAGCCCATAAATGTCCCACTGTTGGGCTTGGGCCTCCTCCGCAGTGGGAGGGAAATTAACCTACTATACCGCGCTGGTCAGACGTGTTGGTATAGGGTTTTGTTTCGAGTTTTCCTTCTCTCGCATAGATGTTATATACCTTTTATATGCCTTAGTCGTTTCGTACGATCACCCACGGGTAAGATATGGGGTGGTGAATAGTATTCTACTCCGTCACCACACGGAGATAAGCCAAAGATGCGCCAAAGGTATACTAGACAGCTATGGCTGACAGTGAGAGGTGATACTACAGACAGTGTTCTGCATGTAGCCATAAATTAGTTGACTTGTCCAGGATAGTGCCTTGCTCTTGCAGCAATCATCATCATCATCATTTCAGCCTATTGCCGTCCACAGCCGGACGTAGGCCTCCCTTATGTTACGCCACAGAGTGCGGTCCTGTGCCGCTTGCATCCAACGACGCCAAGCAATCTTCACCAGGTCGTCTGTCCATCTAGTGGAGGATGCGTCTTATACTGCGTCGTTCGGTACGTGGTCGCCACTCTAGAACTTTTCTTCCCCAGCGGTTGTCGGTTCTTCGAGCGATCTGGCCTGTCCAATGCCACTTCAGCGCGCTAATTCTTCGCGCTATGTCGGTTACACCCGTTCTTCTGTGGATTTCCGTATTTCGGATTCTATCTCGCAGAGAAATCCCGAGCATAAAACGCTCCGCCCATAGCACGCTAAGCGACTTTGAGCATGGTTGAGGCCTACATTTAGGGACCACGTTTATTGCAGCAATACCTCCTCATTATTTTTAACGATAAATATTATCAAAATTATACTTATTTTTATTTGAGTTTATTATTCAAAGTAATATATAGACACATTAAGGAATATCATTGTGCTGGTAGTCAGGTATGAGTCATTAGTTACTTTCAAGAGAAAGGAACTAAAGCATCAGTTTCAAACTTTCTGGATATTAATTCTCTACTAGGTACCACATTGCTTAGTCCTGACGTTAATTCAAGGTCATAACTGCAAGCTGACTCTCGAATCAACATTTACATCATTTTAAGACATATGGTTCTGTAACTATTAAGATGGTTCTGTAATTAATAATTCGTAACCTGCTATCCATACATTTTAGTGTGATTTTAATGACGTATCAAAATCAAAATACATAAAAAGAGCAATGCAATTCTTGTCAAACGTTTTTTTTGCTGGCTACATCCCATGCAACCATCCGAGTCGCTATGAGGCGTTCACAGACCGTATTACCCCTCTCTGAGTATTCAGTCATTTAGTGGGAAAACTGTACCGACTAGAACAGTAGTTCTTAACCTTTTTAGGTCTGTTACCCTTATGACGGAACTAGGGTCACTGATTTTACACCTCCCACTTCAACATACTCCAGCTGGACGAGTTTAATGGTTATAATTGAAATTGCGCCAGTTGCCTGGGTGGGAGGTGGCGCTCATTTGGTGACGAGAAAATGCGCTCGCTCGCACGAGCGGCGCGGCGGCAGTGGCGTAGGTACACTTTACACGCTTGTCAGCGCTAAACACGCTGTGTTCAGAATTGTCATTTTGAAATTCGGCATTCGAGACAACAACCAGCTCATTGTTACCTCCGTGAAATACAAGTTTTACCCCCGCGGGGGTAATTACCCCAAGGTTAGGAACCCATGGACTAGAAAGTGGCAAGTTATATATTGACTGAAGATGATGAGAATCAAAGACAAATATTATATATTTTACCTTATCATTATATGTTTCTAGCAAACTCTCTTTAGCACCTTCTTTAATATAATTTGTTAAAATATTAGGTGGTAAAAGTGCTGCAGCTACATACTTCAAAAGCCTCTTCGATAATACTTGAGCACAAGCTGGACCAGCATGACCATCATAAACACTCATCAGCAATCCTAAGCAAAAGAAACAGGAATTAGGATTTAGTAGTTATTGATTAATATTTACATTTTTTTCATTTATCGTGAATAAAAATAGACAGAGATATATTATGAGCTTGACTCAAACTAAAAAAAAAATCCATAAAAGATGAATAGTAAATATGTGTGCCTCAAGTATGTGTATTTTTTTTAATAACATTTATTATTTATAATCAAATATGTACATAATTACACACCTCACATCGCAACACGCGTAGTTACGCCCTGTGTGCTGAGTGTGAGTTTTGACGTTAACATGACGCGCTCTACAGCGTGCGCGTAAGCATGCCATTTGTATGAAGAAATGTAGTTTCAAAAACGCGCCGCTAGTGGCGCTGTACATTTCTTCATACAAATGGCATGCTTACGCGCACGCTGTAGAGCGCGTTATGTTAACGTCAAAACTCACACTCAGCACACTGTTCTAGAAATGTTACAATGCTGGCATTTACTAGAGTAATATAGCGAAATATAACGTAAGTGAAAAAAGACAGATGTATCTTATTCTATAAATGGAAAAAAATAGGAAAATATCTCGATGTAGAATTATATCACAATAAAATTAGAATAAATTTATCAATTTTTATACCTTTAAATGTGTGCCACATTAATAATGAAAAGCAGTATAGTATATGGATCGATGAGGGGATGAGGATGTATAACAATTTATAAAATATTTTAACAATTTATTGTATAATATTTTGTGTTTGTAACGACGCACAGTGGGCTGAAAATCACGTTACATAGACATAGAAACTTAAGTTATTACATATGATTTTTTTTGTGTGGAAATGGGTTCTCCTGATCATTACATTATAAAATATCATATCAGATAATTTGGTCAACAATTGAACCAGTTAAGATATTTTTAAATAAAAAAAAGGATGGAGCGAACCTGAAAAATGAGGATATCTCTGGAATCGCAAGGTTTGCCGTTATATCCTCGCAGTCATATATAGTAATAATTATTTATGATTTCTTAACGTACTTCGTATTACGGCATCGCTTGCGATATATTTTTTAAAAATCGTCAAAGTTTAAAATTTTTATTTTCGTTGATAACTACTTTTACTTGTACATTTATTTAATAATAACGTTTAAATTTTTCAAATACGCATGTATCTAGCTTACATACAAAGAAGAGTAAGAAATCACGTTAGTCCGTTGTTTTATTTATCGTTTATGTCCTTTGAACGTAAGTTAGTAATCTCTAATTCTTAGGTACCTACTATACCTAATGACTTCTACCTAATGACTATTACCTAATGACTTCGCAGTAGCTAATCATTTCAAATATCATTAAGAACCTTCATTATACTTACGGCATTGCTTAGTAAAACATAAAAGCGTCTATTGTTGTAATTAGTTGGATTGTATGATAAAAACAGTTGTAATATTACGCATTTTATTAAAAAAGGTCTAAAAATATAAATTATAATGTTTTTTTTAAAAATAGTTTTAAATATAGTACTTATGTTTTTTTAATTAAAGAAACTAAAACTACATTACCAAAAACTTAATAAAAAAAAAGAAAATATACATTTTATAAATAAAAAAATGCCCCAGATCACTAGACACAAATAAATGTTACATAGAGTAAGTATACGATATCTAATATATTATATTTATTTAAATTAACATGATATTTAGATATAAATAAATCTTAACCTAAAAGTAACAAAAATAAACTGCAATAATTAAGTTTAATAAATAAAAAAAATCTAATATTCTTCATCACCATCCGAATCCACTTCAGAATCGGACTCTATGTTTTCCATTACACCCAAAAACTCTATCGAAGGTTCCTGGAGTTTAACCAGGTCTAATGTTTCACTAAAATATGCTTGTTTCTTATAAGCGTCCAGCTTTGGTCTTATTGCTGTAATATGGGGATCAGATGAGAGGATAAGCATATTGAGAATATCTTCATTAGAGGTTTGCATACTTGTTTTCCTAGAATGGTGTTCTCTAAACCATCTGAAGTCTTTGTTGCGCGCCTCTGAAGCTTCTTCTGAAAGACTACCAATTGGTACAATAGCATTTTTTGCGATTATGTCACCTCCATGGATTAACAACTTTTGGACTGTCGACGACATGTAATACCAATTATATAGTTCTACATATTCCTCAGCTGTTATTTTGGCATATTCTTTAAATTTCGGTACATCTATAATCTCACCAGAAGTGATTGCCTGCAGAATCACAGCAAACCTGCGAATTAGGTTTTCGTTTAGTCCAGTGATTGCAGCAGTTTTGTCAGGAAACTCAAAAAGCCTTCTCGCGGTATTACCGTCATTAGTTGCCAGATCCTTGCTTAACGATGTCGACCAAAAGATTTAGTTCATTGTTAAATTTATCTTGGATAAGATGTTTTCTTGACTTTAACATCTGTTTGTGAAATTCTTCTCTCGCAGACCACTTTATAAAATCGAGACGATAGGCTATATGTAGAAGATATTCCATCACATTAATGCGGGCATGTAATGATGATAATCCAAATTCATATACACCAGAAGACACTGTCTTTGACGTAACGCTATTTAGATTATTCATTTCTGTAGGTTTAGCTAAACACAGGTAGCAAGCAGCACTTGATTTGGCATCAGATAAATATGTACAAATTTTACCGTCTATCATTGTCATCAATAATTTAATTGGTGACTGACCTCATTTGCTTTGTATTTTGTGGGGAGCAGTGCTTCGATTTCGTTATCCATCCTAGTTTTTTCATTCATGACAACGTCTTTACTCTCCTTTATGAAAGTAAACTGCACTGGACGACAATATGTAGATGAGGGAGGGTTTTGGATTCGTCAATATTGTTTCATCTCCAGCTGTCAATTTTAGTGGAACCAAAGAGGTCATGAATATGCTGGAATCATCTTGCTCACTGTCCATTTTCTATTTATATCGGCTTTGGTTAGATGCAGCGTCAAATCCCCAGTTTGATATAAAATTCAATTTCTGGTCTTGTATCCTAATAGCACCAGGAAAATTTTCTAGAATCCTGTTTACTGTTAAATCCAGTAATGCTTGAAGTGCAATTTTAGCTGAAGATTCCGTTACAGTTACGAAGTTTTTTGGAGGGTAACACTTCAGCTTAGCTTTTTGTACTTTATAATAAGATGGATATACATCTTTAGAACCTTCACGAATTGTAGTTTCCCTCAAAGTGATATATTGCCATTTTGAGAGTTTTAATAAAAGTAGCAATGCGAGTGCTTTTTCTGGCGAAAATAATGATAAAGAAGCTAGTTTCCTCATTATTTCCTTGAATTTTGCTGCTGCTTGTGGGTTCTTGAGCATATACTCAATAACGGATGCAATATCTTCACGACCATCTTCTTTAAGAGTGCTGCAGCTGAATATGCTAAGGTTTTTCGCCGTTATGTTCGTTAGGCCTTCTCTTCTTCTGCTTATTGCCTAAATCTTTAAAAGGCTTCCGAGATCTTTTTGTCATTGTTGAAATCAATATCATGGTTGAGAGGTACGTTCTTGGGTGGGTCTATGGGGTCGCGCGCTGCTTCTTCCGTCGCCCAGGACGGATTAGCGGGGTGTGACCACTGGCTTCTAATAAGCCAGTTTTCATTGGATTGAGAGCCCTCTGCGCTCACTACAAATGCGCGTAAGGATGTAACAGCCATCTGAGGCTAACATCCCTAGTCAAAAAAAAAGAGGTTAAGTTGATATGGATTTTTTACCACTTACTCTAATTATCATTCACATTCTTTTATTAACATGACTCCGCACTACAACAGCATTAATTAACATGTTTATTAACTTTTAATGAAGCATACATGTTTTTATATAAAAACAAAATATATATATATAAGACAAACTTTAGTAAGCATATCAATAACTAAATATGTGAATTCTGATAACTTATACTACTCGTATCATAATAATGTGTACAGAGCGACCTACGAGTGACCTGCGCCTGCTGCCGTCCTAGCTGAGACCATAGACAAATAAACTGGAAGTTAGTCCACTATCTATAGTGAGACTGACCATGTGAGTTCAAGGACCTTTCTTGCTAATTGACATGATGATATCGGAATGGGCTACTTGCGGCTTGGGTGGATGACTTATATCAAGGAATTGGTACTAGTGGCCAGCCCAATTGGCGATGGGTAGGTAATTTGGCAAATTTGGGCTGGATGTGACCACACCATATCCTATCAAAATAAAAGATGCGGTAATACTATTTTTAAAACCTTCATTATTTACACTGCAAACTTATACAATTTTCTCCACAATTCTGGCAGGAAAACAAATTCTTAGCAAAATTCTGACTAATATTATAAATCTAAATATTACTTCAATAGTTACAGTTAGACCTTTAATAATGACTGGGCTTTCTTGAAATATTCATTGTAAGACAATGTCTATACAGAATAAAAAATGTAAGGGGGACGTGGAAATGTACAAGGGCAAATCCACGTCATACTTTTTTGTATTAAATTTAAATATGTTGGCATTGGTTATATTAAGAATATACATAACTATAATCATGCATGAAGACTGATTGTGAATGAAGCAATGAAGGTATGCCATGATTGTAAATGAAGGTATGCCATGATCGTGACTTGTGACAATCCATAGACAGAGAGTCTCTGGGAAACAGGCTTGAGACTATGTATGTATGCAGAATAACAAATATTGCTGCCGAAACATACCAAAATTGATCAACAAAACGGACATTAAGGCAAGTGAAGCCTTGCAGCTAATCTAATCGTACATAATGTCGCATTTGGATTAATGTATGCTCAAGGGACCCAAATATCTACGCTTATAGAAATTATTCATTAACCCAAGATTCTAGCATACACAGACATAGGAGAGGTCTGTCTTATTTCATTTATGGCCTTTTATATAAAATACTTCAATTACGCAATTATAAACATTATTTTTTTTTTTTAATATAAATGTAAGAATGCACTTTTAGTCATTTGAATGAGTAAGAGTTCTTCAAAATTTAAGAATGAGTTATAAATAATAAATATTTAATGTTTAATTGTGATAGAGGTAAGTAGCAGTCTCAATTATAGATAGTCTGAATGATGGTGTTTTCTTAGTTTGAGGTTTGACTGTACATAATAAC
This sequence comes from Lymantria monacha, assembly GCA_905163515.2. Lineage (NCBI taxonomy): Eukaryota > Metazoa > Arthropoda > Insecta > Lepidoptera > Erebidae > Lymantria > Lymantria monacha. The sequence continues at coordinate 40,484,678 of LR991081.1, forward strand.
AATATTAAAAACATATAGGATGGCCAAATATTTAGGTTCCTACACTAGACAATGACAGATACCACTATAATAAAGTGATAAAAATTATCAATAAACTGAAGAGTTTAATTTCAAAAACTATTGTTTTGAAGATTTTTTCATTTAACCTAAACTCAAGTGTTAATATGCTATAAAAAAGTTTGTAAAAACCATGAGCATTTTGGGATGCTCGACAGAAGTGATAACTTAAACTAATCAATGTTGAACTATTTAATATTGAAATTAACTTGAGAAAATCTTAGGTTATTACTCAAATTTTATGTATATTAATGTGATACATGAGTAAGGAAAAGTTATTTTTAATAAAATCTTATAGCATCACATCTTAATATGGCCAGCGATGTGGGTTAGAGTGAGAAGAGGAGTTTGCGTACCACTGCCATATGCGTGAGAGAAAGAGAAGCTAGACAGACTGGCGCCGTTACACGTTACGTAACGAAGCAGTTTACCCTCCTAATAAGAAGTTATAACTTCAAAAATAAAAACCATGATATCATTCTTAAGTGTAAACATATGATAAAGTGATATGAATTTAAACTTTCAATATTACTTTAAATAGTTGAAAATTATTTTGTGGAAGTCTCAGCAATAAGTATTTCATAAGTAGAACTTTGCCTGTGCAGAATCTTTATGTCAATAAGCAAATAGCAATTAAAGTAAGATGAAAATTACTTTTATTCTTATATAATCAAGAACATTTAAATAAATACCTGGAGTTTTCTTGCAAGATGCTTCACTTCTAGTATCTTCAATAGGATTGTTTGAGGCTAACTGATTGGAGTCATATGATTTAATAGTACCAGAGTCAAATTCTTGGTTGAATTCATTTTTACGTAAAATAGATGTGACCTGAAAGTAAAAAGAAATATATAATATGAAATCAATATTAAATTAACCCTAGAACACTAAGCTTCGTCGAATCGACGACGCGAATTTGAAAAAAGTGCCGTAAATTTTGAGTGCGCGATCGCACCTATTTCAGTTCCCGTGTAATCTCAGTTGACCCCTTGCCCCCTCGACAGACGGTAGTGTTTCTTGTGCAGGAGGCCTGTGAGCGCCGGACCAGCGACCATGGCTCGTCGCATCGACGAAGGTTAGTGTTAACGTTATATTTTGTACTATTTTGTTTCTCTATATTTTGTAATATTTTAAGTTTATTTTTTAGTTTTTACAGCAAAAAGGTGATGTATATTTTTTATTATTTTAGATACGATTCTGCATGCCTCTCCATCAATTGAAGACCAGATGCCTGTCACTTCGGCACAGGAGCGTAACTAATTGATTATTATACCATCGCATAACATATTTCGCGGAAAAGATAAGCACAAATGGTCATCGTTAAAGCCAAGGACTGAAGAATGAGAGGCTGCAGGTCATCCTATCGCAAAAAAAAAAAGTTTGTGCCATATGCCCGTCAGCAAAACGAAGAATGACGAAATCTAGTTGCTACAAGTGCAATAAATCATTGTGTGGCGAACACAAACTTGATGTGTGTCACAAATGTCTTAGTTCGTAGTTTTTTTACCAAAATATTATTTTGTTAATAAATATATAATGTTAATTTTGATTAAATGAGTTTTTTTCAAAGTACTGTGTTTTAGTTTTTAATAGGTAAGCACTTAAATAAACAAATATCTTTATTTGGAGCGAAAAATATGGTCTCAGTAAAAAGGCTGATTAAGTAATAAATATAATATTTAAATAAATAAAAATGTAATGTAATAAATGATTATAATAAAATAATGTAAAAGAAATAAATATTTTATTAAATAAAACCTTATTGTGGTGTATTTAGGTATAGTGTAAAGTGATTATAAGTACTTTGTGACATGTTAGTATGAGTGGGGGTAATTGGAGAAGATCTTTTCCATCGACCTACACATCTACCTTCAAGCAGTCTTTATTAACCTAGTAAGTACATAACAGTGGCAAACGTGGAAAAAATCGTTATTTAAGTGTAATTTACAGTGAAATTGAGTAAAAAAGTGTGTTACATGATGGCTGATATTAGATTTGAAACATTTAATATAAATAATGGTGATTGGGAGTCTTATTCTGAAAGATACGGATTTTTTTTAGAAGCTCATGGTGTGAGTGAATTAAATAAACAAAAAGCCATATTTTTCGCATCATGTGGGGATGATTTGTATCAGTTAGTGAAAACATTAATCTTCCCAAAGTCTCTAAGCCAAGTAACTCTAGTTGATATAGTAGAACAGTTGAAAAATCATTTTAGACCGCGACCAAATGAAATAGTAGAATCATATAAATTCCATATGCGAAATCAAGGTAAGGAAGAATCTATGCAGGATTACATTGCGGCATTGAGGAGGATGACCAGGTATTGTAATTTTGTGGATCTAGAAAGAACATTACGAGATAGATTAGTATGTGGAGTGAATAACCCTAAGTTACAAGAGAATTTATTAAAGAAAGCAAATCTTACATATGAGACAGCAGTGGAGATGGCACTACAAACAGAAAAAAGGGAAGAAGACATGAAAATTATAAATATACCCACTAAACATGAAAATTACAAATATCCTAGTGAAATATGTACTACACAAGCAAGTTCAAGTAGAGTAGAAAAGGAACCAATGGAAATTAATGCCATAAGAGTGCATAAGCAAAGAAAATTATATTGCTATAGATGTGGAGGAAGCCACTTGTATCACAAATGTAAATTTACTAAAGCTAAATGTAATGCGTGCAAGAAATTAGGCCACATAGCAAAAATGTGTAATAAAATTAAAAAGATGCCACAGGAACATGTACAAGAAATAACAGAAGAATTTATGAATGGTTTGTATTGTATGGGAGGAGTTTACCGTGAACCTCCAGTGTATACAAGATTACAGTTAAATAAAAAACCTGTATATTTTGAAGTTGACTCTGGGTGCTCATACTCTATAATGTCTATTGAACAGGCTCATAGAATTTGGCCAGATGGGTTACCTAAGATTGAGAGAAGTGAGTTGAACTTGCAGACCTGGACACATAATAAGGTACATCTGCATGGTAGGATACAAGTTTTGGTAGAATACAAAAGCTTTAAAGGATATCTGCCTCTCTTGATAGGAAAACGAAAAGGAAATCTCTTGGGTAGAAACTGGTTTAAGCCATTAGGGATATCAGTGGAAGGAATAAATTCGATAAAAGAAAATAATAAACAATCTCTCATAGATGTAATGAACAAATATGAAGAAGTATTTAGGGAAGGACTAGGTGAATATAAAGGACCCGAGGTTGTTATAAATTGCAAACCTGGGGCACAGCCAAGATTCATGAGGAATCGCCCTGTCCCATTTGCTATACGAGACAAAGTGGGTGATGAGATTGACAGGTTGGTGCGTACAGGAGTAATAGAACCAGTACCATATTCAGAGTGGGCCACACCAGTAGTGCCAGTAAAAAAGCCAAATGGTAGCATAAGATTATGTGGTGACTACCGATTGACGGTAAATCTGGCAACTGACACGGACACTTATCCTCAACCAACAATTAATGAGTCATTGTCAGAGGTGGCAGGGGGTCATATGTTTTCAAAATTAGACCTCAAGGAAGCTTACACACAAGTGAAGGTTGCTACTGACACTGCAAAATTATTGACCATAAACACACCAAAGGGATTGTATAAAATGAACAGATTACCTTATGGGTTGAAAGCATGCCCTGGTATATTTCAAAGGTTAATGTCCACAACACTGTCAGGAATTAAAGGTGTAACATTGCTGTTAGATGATATTCTGATAAGTGGTAGAGATAGCATAGAACATAATGAACAACTCGAGAAGGTACTGAAATGCCTACATAATGTGGGACTACGATTAAACAAAAAGAAATGTGAGATTGGCACAAACAAAATAGAGTTTCTAGGATATGTAGTGGATGAACACGGCATACATCCTAGTAAAAAAAAGTGGACTTAATATGCAATGCAGGAAAACCAAAGAATGTTAAAGAGCTGCAGGCATTTTTAGGCCTTTTGAATTTTTATGAACGGTTTATAAAAGATAAGGCTACAGTGTTAGAGCCACTGCACAGACTGTTAGACAAGGATGCGAAATGGATATGGAAAAAGGATGAAGAGGAAGCATTCTCTAAGGCAAAAAAGATGTTATCAAGTGAGCAAACTCTAGTACACTTTGATAATAATCGAAAGATAACTCTAACATGCGATGCAAGTGAGTATGGGGTAGGGGCAGTATTGGCTCATATAATGGATGATGGTTCAGAAAAACCTATAGCTATGGGGTCCAGAACATTATCCAGAACAGAACGTAATTATGCTCAGATTGATAAAGAGGCGGCAGCTATTATGTTTGGACTAAATAAATTCAGTCAATATGTATATGGCAGACATATAATATACACAGATCATAAGCCTCTCCTCGGAATACTGAGCCCAAATAAAGCAATACCCAAAGTGTTGTCCCCAAGAATGATGCGATGGGCTTTGAAGATAAATTCTCATGATTATGAATTAGTCTACAAAAAAGGTTCCAGTATAGGTAATGCTGATGCACTCAGTAGATGGCCTATAGAATCAGAAGACTGGCAGCCGATAACTGAAGATATAGAAGATATATTATTGTTGTCAGAGACACCAAGTGCAATGCAGTACTCACCGAAAGATATTGCAAAAACGACAGGAGAAGATGAAGGTTATCTAGGGTTAAGTACTGGATATTACATGGATGGCCGGAAAGAGTGGATGAAGCTAATTTGAAAATTTATTGGATAAAGAGAAAAGAGTTATCTATTAGTAATGAGTGTATCATTTGGGGAAGTAGAGTGATAATACCTCCTCCAATGCGTGAATATATGCTGGAAGCATTACATGAGACACACGATGGTGTGGTGATATCTAAAGCAATAGCACGAAGCTATTTTTGGTGGCCAGGTTTGGATCATGAGATAGAGGCTCAGGTTGCGAAGTGTGATAGCTGTCAAGTAAACAGAAGTATGCCAGCAACTACAGCACATTCATGGATCACTCCATCAAATCCTTGGCAACGTTTAGATGTAGATTTTGCAGGGCCATTCAGACAGAAAATATATTTGATTGTCATTGATCCATACTCTAAGTGGCCAGAGGTGAAGATTGTAAAATCGTCATCTAGCCAGTGTGCAATGCAAGCTCTCAGAGAGATATTTGCAGAACAAGGGTTGCCAGAAGTGCTTGTTTCAGACAATGGTACCGCCTTCACATCCAAAGAATTTGGGGATTTTATGAGGTGTAATGGAATTCGACACATTTTTACAGCACCCTACACTCCATCAACAAATGGACAGGCTGAGAGGACAGTTCAAACGGTGAAAAATAAATTAAGAAGCCTACCTGGAGATGATATTAATATTAAACTGCAGAGACTATTATTTGGTTTACGCATTGCACCAAGTACCGTTACAGGGAAATCGCCTGCAGAGATGCTAAACAGGAGAAGATTTCGAACACGGTTTCATATGATTCATCCATTTTCTGTCAAATCAGAGGCAGAAAATCAAATTAAGAAAAATAGAGAAGTACCAGTTAGAGCATTCAGTGAACAAGATAAGGTGTGGCTACGGAACTACTCCAGAGGGGAGAAGTGGGTTAAAGGTGCAATAATTAGAATAAAAGGCCCAGTACGCTTCTTAGTAAAAATGGAAAATGGTCCAATGGTAACCAGACATGTGAATCAGTTACGCCGTAGAGAGTCAGATGTGAATCCAGGCCCAAGTAATGACACACGTGACCTTCTCGGAATACCGCAAGAGGCTGTGGTAACATATGAAGGAATGCGATTATAAAATGAATAGAAGTGTAATAAAACTAAGGACAATTATTATATTATATTAGTGAATTGTGTAAATAATGAAATGAACAATAAATAAATTATAGGGGAAGGTATGTGGTGTATTTAGGTATAGTGTAAAGTGATTATAAGTACTTTGTGACATGTTAGTATGAGTGGGGGTAATTGGAGAAGATCTTTTCCATCGACCTACACATCTACCTTCAAGCAGTCTTTATTAACCTAGTAAGTACATAACACTTATAAACCTACTTTTTTAACAGCGTAGTCGAAACGACGAAGGTTAGGTTAGGTTAGCGTTGAAAAATAAGGTTAGTGATCTAGGGTTAATAAATATGACTAAACTAGCAACCTATTAAATATATTCATAACAGTACAGATGTATGCTTAAATGCCTGGGTTCCAAGATTGATTGTAATTAAAACCATGACAATAAAACAAATATTGTACAGGGGTGTCAGAGTGGTTGAAAAATTGATGATCACGTTTTTAAAATTATATTGACTATTTTATAAAATTAAAAGCCTATCACCTATACAGCAACCTGTCCACATCAACTGCAGGACATAGACGTATCGAAATGCAATAGAATAATTACCATACCTGCCTGATGAGGCAGTGATTTTATTATGTTTTGTGAGATCCTCATTAGACTACTGTTATCCACTCTGTTCACGTTCTCTCAACCTGGTTTTACGACTCCCACAGGAAATTATGGGATAGTGACATTTTGAAGTTATCACCAAATGTTAAGTAAAGCATTCCCCTGCTTGATAAAAAGGCAATTATTATTGCTTGTAACTGTTAGAATAAATTTATTTTAAATGGGAGGTAAAACAAGTAATCTTAATAGTTGACAGGGTTATTATATTATTGGTAAGATTAAGAACCACTGCTTTAACTTCCCAATTATTTAATTTATATAGAAAATTAGCATTGGCAGAACTAGAGTAGGAGTGGTATAAAATTTTCATAGAAAATAACACTTACGTCATAAATTAGTTTACATTTAAGATAGATAACCAATAAAAACTATCATGCAATAAATACTCACTTCTTGCGGTGATGGTAGTGATGTACTATCTTTGAGCGATTGTACTGATGTCCGCGAGGTGCGAAAATAACGATAGCAAATAGATTTAAACCCCAATTTTCGGCTAAGAAATATTTGATTTCTATATATGTCACTAGGTAATTTTCGTTTACAGCTAATGTCCACCTTTAGACATGTGTTCAAAATAATATTTATATTTGAATAATTCATAATTACTAGAGTTATGATGTACTATAACCAGACTTCATTGGTTTGTACAACTTTTCAACGCATAATCCAATAGATTGCAGATCCGCAGTTTTATATTGTAACAAAAACGATGCTGAATACACGCAATTTACTAATTAATTATTGACAATGCTATCTATTCAACAGTACTTCTATTTATATTTATACTGCAAGAATATTAAAATAAATTATATCCAATATACAAAAAGCGATAAAAATTTAGTCAAACAAGATACAGAATTACAGACAGGTTTAATGATTTGATTTGACCGAGTAGGTATGATAAAGAACGAATGATATTATTTTTTTTTTTTTTTTATGGCATCTGCCGATATAAGTAGCAATCAGCAACTTTTGCCAGTGTCGTGTAATGGCTACACATGTGGTGATTCAAATATTAATAATATTATATATATATAATCAAAGATTATTTTATTGTGGGCGTATTAATGTAGCTTAAAATGAATATTAATAGCTGCTAGTGAAATAATTTTATAAAAATACATGAGCAGTTGATATTTAATTTACATAATCTACTATAACTTTATATTATTTGTAACAATAAATTTATTAAATGCATTTACAATATGAGGCTCTGGGAATAATGAGAGAAGATAACGAACGCTAACAGGCCGAGGTAATTTTAATTTGTTGATAATGTAGTCCAAAGTGTATGCATTGTTAAAGCTACAATTAAGAAAATATGGTCAACCGTAGCGTCGTCAAGACCACCACATTCACATAGAGAACTGTCGCGCACCCTGATCTTATGTAGAAACACAGGAGAACAGCAATGTCCAAGTCGAACCCGGCAGATCACAGATATAACTAATTTAGAAAACTTTTTGAATTTAAAAAAACATGGTTTTGGAGAAATATTGGGCTGAGTTAATGCATAAAGATTTCCTTTGGTTTTACTTGACTCTCTCCAGAAGGACTGCCATGATTTAAGCAGATTAGTTCTGAAAAGGTGCAAGAGATCATATATTTGAATACAATAATATTTATGATCTGACAGGTTACTGGAAATAGCGGCTTTAGGCATTGAATCGGCACATTCATTACCTGTTATTCCTGAATGTCCCGGTATTCAAATCAAGATCACTTCAATTTTGTTTTTAAAGTAGGAAAATAAGCAATTTCTTATCTCGGCAATTATGGGACTTCTGAGTTTATCTCTGAATGGGTCTTTGATAACGGCCTCCATGGCACTTTTGGAGTCCGAAAAAATAACAGCATTTTTGATAGACTTATGAGAAAGAATAAATAAACAAACCTCTAAAATGCCAATACATTCACCAGTGAACACAGATGTCTTTGGGGGACATTGGAAAAGTAAATAAATTTGTAATTGGGGATAGTATACAGATACACCGGTTCTACTTCCCAAGTTCAATTTAGAGGCGTCTGTGTAAAATTTATGGTGATCCCGCCAATTTTGATTAATTATATCCAAAAACTGGGAGTTGATTTTATCAAAATCTTTATCTATGCCAATAGAGGAGATATAATTTGGAATAAATTTTGAACACTCCAAAGGGGATTCATATAATGGGAATTTATTACATTGACAGATTGACACATTTGACTCGATCCAACGAACTTGCCGATACGAATTTAGAATTAAAGGAGGAGCTTTGTGTTTCCAATAATCATCCTGCGCGCATCATCTGTCTAAAACGCAAAGTTTCGATAGTACTACATGATTTTTTAATAAATATGATTTATATATAAATCTATCCGCAAGATACTGCCTTCGAAGGAAAAGAGGTGGATCTGAACTCTCTACTTGCAATGCATTGTTAGGAGTAGATTTTATGCAACCTAAGACAATTCGTAGTGATCTAGTTTGAATAACGTCTAATTTTCTTAGGGCGGTTTTATGGCACGGTTCTAATAAAAAAGTACCATAATCTAATAAACTCCATATAGTGGCATTGTAAATTAGTTTAAGGGAGAATGGATGAGCGCCCCAACAAACCCCTGTAATCGCACGCATCATGTTAAGATTCTTTTCACATTTACTGATGATATAATTGAAGTGAGGGGAACCGGATAGCTTAGAGTCTAAGATTACACCCAAAAATTTAACGCTAGTATCAGTTTTAATGGGCAAATTTTCAATTTCAAGATGAACATTTGGGATGATTCTTTTGCGAGAAAAGACTACAGTGGAGCTTTTAGAGGCTGACAGTTGGAGGCCATGTGAGGTTAACCAGTGACTAAGGGAGTTGAGGGATATTTGAGTAGAATCTGCTAGAGTTTCTATGGAGGCGTTTATAGCATATAGACATAAGTCATCCGCATATTGTAAAATTTTACAGTTAATGTTGAGAGATTTTTGTAGGTCCGCTGTGTAAATATTGTACAATAATGGACTCAAAACAGAGCCTTGAGGGAGACCTCGCCAAACCTTTCTGGAATACCTATATTGATCATCATCAAGATGAAGTTTTATAGTGCGGCCAGTAAGGAGATTACATATAAAGGATCTCATTTTAAGAGGAACATTGAGTTCACATAATTTACGTCTCAACACAGCAAGAACATTATCATATGCCGAGGAGATGTCTAAAAAACAGGCTATAACGTATTGATTATAGCTAAAGGCTGTCCGCGTATCTGCTATGAAGGATCCTATGTTATCCATGGTACTAAATCCCTTTCGGAATCCAAATTGAGATTCCGCTAATAGACCTTTATTCTGCACATAACACTCTAATCGATTTTTTATTAAGTGCTCAAATATTTTACTAATAACCGGTGATAGAGCAATAGGACGGAAGTGGTCAGGATTGTCAGGAGATTTCCCAGGTTTCAAAATAGGTATAATTATTTGAGTTTTCCAATCATCAGGAATATATCCATAATTAAAACACGTATTAAATAAATTAAGAAGAAACTGACGACAATAACGACTTGATATTTTAAAGAACGAATATGGGAACCCATCTAAACCAGACGCTGAGTCTTTAACATAGCGCAGCACGGTGTCTAGTTTATTTAGTGAGAACGGATTATCTAAAGGGTCTTTAGAAGTAATAATATTATGTATTATTATAAATAAAATCATTTTGTTACAAGATTATTTTTAATAACTGAAAACGTATCCTAGGTAACAATATAATATATGTTTTTGAGAATAGAAAACATTTAAAGAAGGCTGGTTGGAAATGTCCATGAAGTATATAACATTCCTCCCCATTTACATCTCTTCAATGAGACGGCGAGGTGGTTTTATTGTTCTCATGCTACTTCTGAAACCCACTGCCCTTTTAGATGAGGTGGCGGGTGTTGTATTCGTTTGTTCAGGTTGCTCGCGTACAGTCGATGTGGTTAGTTCGTGCGACGTTGTTGTTACTGGTGCAGTAGGTGTTTCAGATGATGTCTCTGGTATTTAAAAAGGTGTAGATTATGGAGTTTGTTGTATATTATTCGGCCTTATGTGATCGGCATGTCTTCTTTTTAATATACCATCTGGTGTTCTTATAATATAAGAATATCTGTGAGTACGTTTTTCAATAATAGCTGGTTTATATTTAGCCTCTTCCTTTGTTCGGAAGAAAACGTTAGTACCTGGTTGGTAATTTAGTGATTTTTGATCCCTCAATATAGTAGCTTTGACTTCTTGATGGTGAAGTCTTTTTCTTGTGCTTGGTCGGGCGTTGTCTAATATGTTGTTGAGTTGTCTTCCAAACATCATTTGGGCTGGTAATTTAAGAGTGTGGTCTTTGTAGAAGATGGTGTTTGTTGTACTGCTAAAAGTCGTAATATTTCTGTTAATTGTTGTTGTTGTATCATAAATTCTTCAAATTGAATTGGATCCATGTTAAAACTTTAAAATTGTCGCCAATATTATAAATAAAATCATTTCGTTACAAGATTATTTTTAATAACTGAAAACGTATCCTAGGTAACAATGTAATATATGTTTTTGAGAATAGAAAAAATTTAAAGAAGGCTGGTTGGAAATGTCCATGAAGTATATAACATGTATGGTGGGACATTCACCTTCAAGAGGGACAAAGGGAGGGGCAAGTTTGTTTACAAATTGGAAGGCTATACTTCGAGAGATTTTAGGAGAATTTTGAGCAGTACTGCCCCGTTTAAATTTCTTAAAATTTTGCCAAACCAATGTGGATGGTGATGATGGTGAAAGTGAAGAGCAAAATTGTTTCCACCCATTTTGTATCTTTTTCTTAAACAAACGCCTAGATTTAGCTACGATTCGCCTATACTCTTGCAGATTTCCGGGAGACATATTAGAAATATAATTTAATTCGGCTTCTTTTCGGGCTTTAATTATATTGGTACATTCGCTGTCCCACCAGGGAGGTGACGACAGTTTTCTTGAAGAAGATGTTTTTAGAGGGATGCTAGCACTAGCAGCCGCTGAGATAGCATTAGAGAAGGCATCTAAACAGCTCAATAAATTCTCAAGTGAAATTTCTGGGATAGAAAGGATTCTTCTTTTCAATTCTCGTTGATATATATCCCAATTGGCATCAGAGACGCGGAATTTCAATAACGAAGTCTTAACTTTGTTAGGAAGTGTTCTATTAATTAAGGTGGTGCAAATTGGGTAATGGTCACTACCATATGTTAACTTAAGACAATCCCAATCCAATAAGGAGGCTAAAGATGGAGAGCACACAGTGCAATCAACGCAGCTTTTGTTTTGACCTGGACCTGTTAGTCTTGTTGCTGATCCATCATTAAGAACGCATAAACCAATCTCCTCAATCATGTCAACCAACTCCAATCCCGAAGCGTCACAATGGTTGGAACCCCACATGTAGTGATGGGAGTTAAAATCGCCAAAATGAATGATAGGGGAGAAAAGTCTGCAAATGTTTTTTAGAAATTGACAACAAGTAGGTGTAAAAGATGGAATATAGATGGAAATGAGATTAATACCGAGAAGATTAACACCAATGGCATTAATTTCGTCTCCATGTGTGGGTAAGGAGAGGGGAGAGGCACAAATGACATTATTAACTAGTATAGCAGCACCGCCATAACCGTCGTCATTGCGGTCGTCACGGTACGTACTACAACCGGGAAAACGGAACTGAAAATGCGGCAAGAGCCACGTTTCATATACGGCAAATACTGCTGGGTTATGTACATTTATTAAATGAATGACTTCATGTTTTTTAGGAAGGGCGCTTCTGGCACTCCACTGAAGAAACTGGACTTGGTTCATTATGATGGTTAAAAATGAACTTAATTATATTGTGGGCAACGTGGTCAGGTATGTTGATTTTGTTAAGGATTGTAGATAATGTTTTCAGTTTAATAACTTTACTCTTTGGTTTGAACTAAGGATTGAAAATCTATAGTAGGAATATCCTCAGATCGTGTAGAAATATCATTTAGAGCACATCCATTAGCAGAGGAAGGAAAGGAATAACTATTAACGATGTCATTGTGGGCTCTTCGATCGTAGCCTGGGGAGAGAGGTACATGATATTTCGGTTTAGATATTATTGTCTTTCTGTAAGAAGTGCTAGGCACCTGTGGAAGTGATTTCTGAGAGAGTGGTAAAGAGTGAGAGTATGAAGTTGAGGCTGAAACATCGGCATACGACCTGCTTACTGTAGGGAATGCCTTCGAAGCTTCCACGTACGATATATTCTTCTCAGCCATAGAGATCTTTATATTTTTCTGTCTCATATATTCAGGACAGCATTTACTATTTGCATAGTGTGAACCAGAACAATAAAAGCACGTAAGATCTTCTACTGAACAACTTTCGCCTAAGTGCTCTTCGCCGCAACAAAAGCAGCGAGGTTTTGAACGACATTGTGTTTTGGTATGACCATATTTGCAGCAGCCATAGCACTGTATAGTGGGAAAATAGTATATTTCAACTGGGAGTGAATTAAAGCAGCAAAACACACGTTTAGGTAGGGTTTGGCCATCAAATGTCAATACTACAGTGGTACAAGGCTTCCACTCTGTAGTACCATCATTGATAACTTTACGATTTAACCGTCTAATTTTAAGAATTGCACCACAGTCTGAAGGAGTTTTAATATTGTCTAATACTTCGGTATCTGTCCAATCGCTTGGAACACCTTTACAATTCCCATTCTGGTAATATTAAAAGTGGGGATAGAAGCTGTATATCCATTACTGTTAAGTCCATTATTTGCAAGAAAGGAGTTAGCATGTTGCGGATATTTAAATTCTACGGATATTCTGTTACGTCCTATTTTCTTAATGCCGTCAGGAAGAATATTTTTAATGTACAAACGGAGAGCAAATGAACCGAATTTTATTGGATGCAGTGTAGTATTCGATGAAGGATCAGATTCATCTCGCGAGACATGGACCATAAATGGAGCCACATCTCTAGCGGAGTATCGTTCGCGGCTATACCTAGGTGGAGCTAGTTGACGTTGTTTAGAAGAAGAGGCTAGTTCGAAACTATCATCGCTGTCAAAACCACATTTTCGATTTTGTGCCGCTTCAAAGCTAGATAAAGAAGCGCTTATGGACTCTTGGAATGTGTCGCAATTTTTGGGATCAGGGGGGCGGCCAGGGGGACGACGGTCAATCTCCATGATCGTCCCGCATTCCCCACGAATCAAGAATGTCAAAGAGACTTTCGTAACTCGAGACCTTTCGTAAATGTGAATATCTAAAGATATAGCAACGATGAAAACAAATATGAATAGCTATAAGCTAGCGATAATACCACCAAAATTAATTTAAAATAATTTATTTTGACAGGAAATATTTTTGGCACATGTAAACACCATAAACACTTACCAGCGAGTCCGAATAATATTTTGGGACAGAAACTGACAAATTTATTTGACAATGACGTTTTGGTATCCATAACTGATACAATTATTGTAGTTATTTTAGAGATGCGAGAAACGGCTCACTGAAAAGAAAAGAGAGATATAGCTCTTTTGATCAAAAGAGCTATATCACTCTTTTAGCTCTTTCGTTCATTTAGCTCATATATATCCTGAATTCATTTAGCTCATCAAGAGAGCTAGCTCTCTTAGGGCCGCCGCTGATTGCGACTTTTTGTCGACGTGACTTATTGTTACTGTCACCTGCTGTCACCCACGATGCGCTGACTTAATCTGTTCTTGGGCAACAAATCGCGTTCATTTTTGTAATTCGTCGTCATTTTTGTAACTTCTTGTTGGAAACAAGAGTAAAATACTGTTTCCTCCCATAACCTTCTTTTTAAAATTACATCGAAATATTGCTTTAAGTTTTTTTGCATATAATGCAGGCCTCTTCTCTACCTCCTCTATTAATAATTCATTGTCAATATCTTCCTCTTGCAAAGAAGACAACATCTTTAAAAGCAAAACACAGCCATACTTTAAATAACATACATCTACTCCGAACGCGTGGCGCCGGCCGAGTGATAAAAAGTCACCAGTGAGTGGACTCTCATAGTAATGTACAGGGCGAGTGACAGTCACGTCACTCCGATGTTGCCTGCCGCTGCAACTATTTGTCACCATATTATCATGTCACCATAATGAGCGCACTCAGTATAGTTTTCATTGCACTTGAGCAAAGAGTAAAGTTATTAAACTGAAAAAGAGTGGCAACTCGATGATAAAATATGCATGTATGGAAAGTGCTGCTGCCCAGAGTTTAAGCGGTGAACTAAAGTTGAAGTGATATATATATACATATCTACATGTGTATGTGTAATTATACAGAATATTCTTTTACTATGAGATATACCCTGAAATATAAAAAAAAACATATCGGCTGATATCGAAACAATAATAATATAAGTTTAACAATGAAAATTGATATAATTTTCAGAAAGTACATCAATAATCGAAAATAGATCGATGACAATAACTACCTACACTATGAACTAAAAACAATTCTCAGTTGTCAAACGTTTGACAGACGGGACAAAATGGCAGCAGCTAAGTTTGTACAACCAGTCTGTAGGCGGCGCGACGGTCAGTAAAAAAAAGTAATGTTTTAAGTGTGCCCCCCCAGCACTTGAGTGAGTGACAAAAAGTCACGTCGACAAAAAGTCGCAATCAGCGGGGGCCCTTATTGAGTTAGCTCATTTCATTTCAACTCGTTCACGGCTCTTTTTGAATAGTTCAAACTACGCGATCATTAAGCGATAAGCTTGATATGCATGAGCGTGTAAATTTTGATTGGTGATCGCAGGATGAGATATAAAATATATTTATATAAAAAAATAAATAAAATTTAAAGGTCTGTTTGTAATTTAAATTTTTAAAAACAGCTCTTCACTAAATGCATATGGGCTGACAGAATCGACTGCGTCGAGTAACAGCTTGCACTGATAACTATTATTATTATTGAATATTGTATTTCAAGGCACTTTCGGTCGTCGACTGCTCGCACGACATGACGACGCGAGTAAAAGAGCCGATTGAGCCGTTGAACTATTAACTGAGCTACTGAGCTAATGTGAGCTAGATTGAAATCAAAGAGCTATTTCATTTGTATCTCTCATTCAGGAGCTACCCAAGTTTAGTAGTTATAGTTCATCTAATCTAAGAAGTGCATTTTGACGTTTCGCATTTTTTAATACACAATAACCTTGGTCAAACCTATACACATGATTGCAAACAATAAATCTGAAATTTTAAAGAACTATTAAGTTATTTACATAATTGACGTTGCGGATGACTTTCTTGTACCGTAATACATATCATATCATCACGCCATATCCCTTGCAGGGTATTTTTGATATTATATTTCATTTTGTACCGTAATCTAATGTTGAAACTCGTAAAACTAATTTAAAATAACAATAACATGGTAAATAGTAATTGTTATAGACGATCTTACAATTTCACGTCATCACGTTCTATACAGTAGTGCTTGACAACTTCCAAATCACGAATATCCAAATAATCAGTAAAAATATTAGAATAATCAAATAGAGATTTTGACAGAGATGTACATATATTTCGACAATTTTATTGATAAGGAAATAATTATTAATGTTCACGACTATGATAATTCAAGTAACACTAGTGATTCTGAATAAATATTAGCTATTTTCAAATCCAGTTTTTGTTTTTACTTAACCCAATCCTAGTAAATATGATGAATAGATTTTATGCTGAAATAATTAAATTTGTTTAGTATTAAGCACTTAATTTATTCATCTCCTTTTTGAAAAAATAAAAATAAACCGATTATTAATTAAATAGAATCAATATCGATTTCTTACCAAAATCGGATATTTTCGATAGCGATTATTTGGTTCACATACCTAGACAACTTACTCTGATAGCTGTCAAAATGCACTTCTTAGATTAGATAGACTATAGCTATTATAGTAATTTTAAAGGAAATGAAAAGGAAAACAAAAAAAAATGATCTGATGGGTATGGGGGAGCTGCTCTTCTAATTAAAAACTCTTTATCTTATTCACAGATTCCTATAGTTAACTATTCTACCTTTTCTGCTGTTGCTTGTATTATAAATAAAACCTGCTTTTTATCAATTTACATTCCCAAACCTTCCTATCAAACATTTCTGCACATAAATAGTTTACTATCTACACTGCCTAGACCTCTTGTAATCATGGGTGATTTTAATGCACACCATAGAGTATGTGGCAGCTCTCTAACCAACAGCCATGGTGAGGATCTTTTAGATGTGCTAGGTGGGCAGAACTCATGTGTGATAAATGACGGTTCACCAACTCGCAGAACTGGCCCTTTAGAAAATGATAGTGCAATAGACTTAACAATAACATCTCCTAGTTTAGCTTCCGCTATCTCGTGGCACATTTTATCATCCACATATGGCAGTGACCACTTTCCTATATTAATAACTTTACTAACATTTAAAATAAAAAATATTTCTAAACCACCTCCTCGCATGAAGCATAAAATATTGGAGGAAAAATGGGGTGAATACAAACAGTATATAGAACATAAAATTCAAACACTAAGACAACATTCTGAGGATATTTTTAAAAGTTCTAACAATCTAATTAACGCTATGATTGAAGCTGCTAATGCAACTTTCCCAGTTAAAACATATTCTTATAAGCTATCATCGCCACTTTGGTGGGATTCTGAGTGTGGTGTGGTTGTTGCTGAAAGAAAAGAAGCAGAAATAAAATACAATTTAAGTATGTCTCAAGAAAACTTTACTGAACTCATGAATATTATATCAAAAACTAAAAAAATCCTGAAAGACAAGAAACTTATAGGATGGAGAAATTTCTGCTCAACTATTTCACCTAATTCTAAACCTTCAGTTGTTTGGCGTAATATAAAACGCTATAGAACTGGAGTTAGTGACTCAAAATTTGAGACTATGCCACCTTCTTTGTGCGATAGCTTACTGGACAAATTGGTTCCACCAACAGCACCAGTTAGAGACTTGGTTCTTACACCGATTCTACAATATCCGAATGCATGTCCGTACGGGTTAGACACCCCCTTTAGCTTGGAGGAATTAAAAGGTATTTTATCAGTAACCACTGATACTGCACCGGGTTATGATGGTATACCATATTCTTTTTTCTCACATTTAGGAGACTTCTTCTTCTTCTTAATGAATGGCCTCTGTGAGTGATTAACCACAACTTCGCTAATGTCAAGTAAAATAAGTTTAAAAAATTATAATAGATTTCCATTTAGGAGACATAGCTTTAGTTTATTTTCTTGACATTGTCAATTGTGTCATAATGACAGGTGTCATCCCCACATCTTGGAAAACTCAAATTGTGTTGCCCTTTTTAAAACCTAATAAAAATCCCAAGGACCCTTCATCTTATCGACCTATAGCTTTATCTCCAGTTATGGGCAAAATAGCAGAACATTTGGTAAAAAATAGAATAGAATGGTACATTGAGAATCAAAATATTTTATCTAACACGCAATATGGTTTCAGGAAAGGCAGAAGTGCTATAGATGGTATTAGCTTTTTTGCCACTGACATTCGCTTAGCCTTCTCACAAAATAAGTCTGTGGTGGCTGCATTTTTAGATATTCAGTCCGCATACGATAATGTTCTCATAGATATATTATGTATCAAATTAATTCAAATTAAAGTTCCGTTGTTATTAGTTACCTTCATTAAAAATATGCTTTGTGGACGAAAAATACTTCTAGATTCTACTGGCCTAGAAAGAAAATAATGGCAAGGTCTAACTCAGGGTTCTGTTTTAAGCCCACTTATTTATAATATTTATACCTATGACTTGAGAGCATCCATTGGCAATTCTGTGAATGTATTACAATATGCAGACGATTTACTAATATACTCTATTAACAAATGTAGTCATTTAGCATCACAAGAATTATCATTGGCACTAAAGTCGTTAAAAGCATGGTTAGACAGGCATGGTTTAGAGTTATCGGCCTCTAAAAGCACCATCGTGGTGTACAGTCGGCAACGTAATCAGCCACGTGTAAATATTCATTACAACGATTCTGACCTGAAAAATCGCATACAAAATTCTTAGGAGTTATATTAGACTCTAAACTTACTGGCCATGCTCACTGTGAATACGTCGTGTCTAAGCGTGAGAAAAATTTAAACTTACTCAGATGTCTTACAGGAGTTTGGTGGAGAGCGCACCCTTCTTCTTTAAAAAATATTTATAATGCATTAATAAGAAGTATATTAGATTATGGCACATTTCTATTAGAATCCTGTAGTGTATGGGCAATGAAGAGGTTAGATGGAATACAATCTAAATCTATGCGGATAATTATGTGAGCAATGAAATCCAGCCCTCTCAATGCCTTACAAGTAGAGTGTGGCGACCCGCCCCTTTACTTGAGGCGACAGTTCTTATCTGACCGCTACTTATTTCGTTTATGTCAGTCACACAACGAGCTTCTGCCTAAAATTCGACAGTCAACAGCATTTATACCCGAATCCTCTTATCTATACATATAATAAAAACGTAACGGGTCGCTGTCTGTTCATGGAAGATATATGAAAAAAAAAATTACTGGGACCTTTATCAACACTAATAGAACACAAAACAATAATTTTTAAAATTATTGTCTGTTTATCTGTTTGTCTGTGTGTTTGTGCACGCTAATCTCAGAACGGCTTATCCGATTTAGACGCGGTTTTCACTAATATATTGGGGTAAACTTCACTTAACATTTAGGCTTTATTTTATGTCAATTGATTTATAAAAAGTTATGTCAATTTAAAAAATGTTCAGAGAAAAAAATCTTTATAGATTTTTTTCAAATTACGTACAAATTATCTTCAGTAAAAATAAATAAACAGGTGTTTCAGCATTTGTTGATTTTCACCCTCTGGGGGTGTAAATTAGGCCTGCAAAGCGGGTTGGACGACTCATTAAATCATTAGCGCCAAGCCGATATTATTGAAGCTGGCAACTTGAAATGTTGACTGTGGTTTCTTTATATGACGCAGAGATTCACTAAGAAAGGATTTTACGAAATTATACCTCTAAGGGGGTGGGGCAGAGTGGCAAAGTTTGTGTGAAGAGAAAAAAATCTTTATTGATTCTTTTCAAATTACGAGTCGTCAAATATTGTAGGGTAATATCCGGCATTTGTCAATTTTCACCCTCTGGTTGTGTAAATTAGGCCTGTGAAGCGGGTTGAACGTTTGGCGGTAGCCTAGCCGAAACTATTAAAGCTAAATACATTAAATTTTGAAGCACGTTTTTATTTATGACATAGAGATTCAATATGAAAGGATTTTATGAATTCCGCCCCTAAGGGGGTGTAACAAAGTGGCAAAGTGTGTATGGGGAGAAAATTTCTTTATCGATTCTTTTCAAATTACGTACAATTATTCTTCGGTAAAAATAAATAAGCACGTGTTTCTCTCTCCCTCTCCATCAACCCCGCACCAGTGCCGTTGTTGCGACCAGTTCCGGCGTGAGAGCTCACACGATACACATAGTAGACGACAATAGGTTCTTGCCTAATAGTTTAAGATACAGGTTAAGTTTAGCTTCAAAAATGTTCACTCTATAACTCAACTAATAAATCAAATCTAACAAGGTCGCAACTCTGCTGGTGAAACAAAACAGTCAAATAAAGGGTGGCGATAATTATATTTTTATCCCATGGTCATACCGTAAATAGTATATTAATGGCAATATAATTTGTAGAATGAATAGAACTTTGAACCACCTTTTTCTTTAGTGACCGGCGATGGTATATAGACACACGCGCGCCGTACACGTACATCTACGTTGTGCGGGCGGGCCACCGCAACCGGGTATCATCTCGAGTTAAAGCCCTCATGCAGTGAACCTAAATACAGGTACTCACGCTTGCGCCGCCCAAAGCACCGACGGTAGAGCATGTAAACGTAGAGTATTTTCTCTCGGACCCACCCTATTGCCTAATTCCGTTAGACAACTAACTCGCAGAATCAACACCTCAACGCATCCCAATTTCTGACGCTGTTGATTATTATCCTAGCGATAAACCTTCAACACCTTGCATGGCTTTTTCTATTTAACTCTGTCAGAGATGACTTCTGCGTGGACGAAGTCGCGGGCAAAAGCTAGTTGGAATCATAAAAAGCTACCTTGTTTAGTAAACAGTTTTAATAAATTTAAAAATCTTTCAGCCCCAGTTTTCAATTCTGAATGTTTACCTATTTTTCACTGTAATTTTCATAGTCTTATACATACTCCTACAATTTACTTTAATCTAAACATTAACCGTAACGTTTCTGATGCTAATAGTGATTTCAACGCAATAGTCAATGAGCAATGGCAGGGTTGGCATAAAATATTTACCGATGCTTCGAAGCACAGTCAATCTGGTAGAGTAGGGGTGCGTATATTTCATAAAGAATTTGATATTGTAGAAAAAATTAAGTTCCCCTCTGAAACCTCTGTTTTCACTGGAGCATGTTTCGGTATCGTAAAAGCATTAGAATATATTTTAATTTTTAAATTAGAAAGATATATTATTTTTAGCGATTCTAAGAGCACACTACAAGCTCTATCTAAATTTCCATTCAACGTTAAAACTCACTATCCACTTATATACGAAGCTAGACACAAGCTACTTTTGTGTGCTTAAGTGCGGGATTTCATATCAACTTGCCATGGTTACCAAGCCATTGCGGCATAAATGGTAATGAACGGGCTGACAGATTAGCTAACGAGGCTGCGGAATGTGGCGATATCTTTCCATATCAAATTTATCCTCAGGACCTGCTGACATTGCCTGGTGCTTATCTCAGAGACTCTTGGGAGACGATCTGGGCACTGTCTAGCCAATCAAAGGGCTTAAACTATAGAATGATACAGTGCTATATACCAGCGAAGCCCTGGTTCTGTAATGGAGCTTTTAACAAGTTACGACTTGGTAGAAGAGCTATTACAGTCCTAATCAGAATGCGTTTAGGACATACATGCGTACCATCTTATTTAGCCAAAATGAAATTAAGAAGTGATCCATACTGCGACTGTGACGAATTTGGAAACTTGAATCATATGTTTTTTTCCTGCATCTTATACAACCATGTTCCTTTTTACAATACGCTTGTTACTCTTAAAGTTCCATTACCTACTAATATTTTCATACTTCTATCTTCCTTAAATCCTATTATTTACGATTGTCTCATCTCCTTTATTGTATGTAATAATATTTATTTATAATCCTATCCTGTAGATATTAGTGTATATTGTTTTCTCCCTGATCCGCGATCCTTTCACTCCCAACACTAATATTTTACATGTATATTAACTTCCCTAATTTTTGAACATGGCAAATGTCTTCGGACGCTGCCAAGAAGAAGAAAAAAAAGAAAAGAAAAGGAAAAAATGTAAAAGAGTCGCCAATAATTTAACTCATCTAAACACCTAGAGTTTAAGTACTTAGTTTTTTAAAAGTTTGTTTTGAATTTAGTTTTGGCGAAATCCTATAAACGCAAAAATTAATATACTATATATAGACATCTTGCGATAGTTATGAAGACAATAAGGGTCTTGCAACAGTAAGCATATGACTCCCGACATTTCACTGGGTTTACAAAAACCTAAGAAGGCCGCCTTCCACCATTTAAGCACCATAAATACCATGGTAGATATATAGCAGGTTAAAGGCTTCGTTACATAATGTGTATACTTATTTGCCCATCGTATGAGAAAAAAATAATTTTCAATGTGGTGTAAAAAAAAATGGTGTAAAAAAAAAAAACAAAAATTGATACAATATTATGGTAGATCTATATGTAATAATGAAAAAAGACCTTTGAAGTGTTTATGAATTTAATATGTATTTCTATAATTAATTCATCAATCCACCTTATAGTTTTTTCCTACATTATGTAATCTGAAGTATGGTGATCACTGGATAACCTTTCCAAACCAATGTTGAGTCAGTGAAGAATGTGACCTACTGGTTGCGACTTTACCATACATAATTACATACCATTTGACATTTTTTATTGTATCTTTTAGTTGTTAGCAAGGGATATGACGTAATGATATGTATGTAGGTATGTATGTTTAGTTGTTAGCCGCAAATGACTTTCTCAGCTTAACTCGGACTATGGGTCAGCGCTGATTGCTCTCAACCCGTTATCATTTGAGTTATGTCAGTCTCTTCTTATATTGATTTCCTTATTCCAGATTCTATCCTATTAAGAAATCCCAAGGATAACCCTCTAAACAGTAAACTGAATGGTTATAGGTATAAATATAGCTGGAAGTTGACGGATAACCATAATATAATTCAAAGCTCACTACTACTCATCCTACTAGTATTTTTTTTAACTTAAAATATCTTTATTAACTTATATGTTAATGTTCTATATCTTATTAAGACTGAACTATCTACACATTACGCCAAATTGCAGTCCCAGATATTGCTCTAGGCCTGCTATCTGGCGTAACTAATAGCTACCTCAGAACTTTTTTATGGACGTACATGGTTAACGTCGACATACATTGTTCATATTCTCATTTTATTACTTGTCGATATAAAATAAACAAAAAAATAACTGTAAAGGATGATTTAGAAGGGCACCGTAATATTTCGAGGAGCATCCATTGTAATCGGTTAATGATCTGATCTTCGCCAATGAATAACGGCATTCTTTAATAATTGACAGCAAAACTACTGTGATTGCGCAATGTATATCTATTAATTTATCATCATTATCATCTCAGCCCACATACGTCTCACTGCTGGGACTCGAGCCTCATCCACAATAAGAGCTAATAGCTCTAGTATATCCTACTGGTTTGACTGTTTTACGTTTGATTCCAACGAGACTAAGTCATCACGCTCGGCTATGTAACGCTCGTTCAAATAAAGTCGACTCTCGGACTAAGATCTCAAGATGAACACTTTTTTGTGTTACTAATAACAAAAGTATTTTCTGCTTAGGCAAGTTAGCCCGGCCTAGGAAAACACTAATTCAGTCAAAATACCAAACAATTACTACAATCTTTGTACATTCTAGTTAACTCCTGCTGATATTTCTTGGGAGAACATTAAAATAATACTGTGAATTGTTGAGTATAAAATTGAATTCAAATTAAAATACCTCACAATTAGTCATCTTGTTATAAAATAACATTATCATTTCATGAAATGCATAATCGTATTTTTTATTCTCGTAAGAATTCTGAAACATTATACCTAGTACACTTTCTCACTTAAAAATTCCTTAAGTTTCTTTATGAATGATATCTTACATGATTCGATTTTATATATTTTCTTTCGATTTTACATGATTTTCGAAATTTATTATAGATAATCAAGACAATCAGATATACATATCCTACTATGAATTTATTAACCAAAACAATGTTAACGGTTAACCGTTAACGTTGTTTTGGTTAATAAATTTAAGTTTGATGTTACAATCAGAAAATTTATAGATATACAATGAAGATAGTGTTAAAATATCATGTTGCTGCTTAAAATAGGGTTTAAAGCTATCAGTTCAGTTCTTGCAAATTTAAAACGTATATTTGACGAGTGTATTAGAGCGTAAATATACGTTATAGTAGGGTCTTATTGAACCGCCCCTTCCACGACCGATCAACTCCGTCAAAGACTCCCCTAAAAGCTACCTATTTAAAAATGGTTAATTTGCTTTGTACCATACAAAGTGTCTTCACTAAAATTAAAAATTGGTACACTTATGTTAACAGTGATAATGCCTACCTATATATATAAAATTATCTCTCTATCAAAGTTCGTCCGTTGGAAAAAGCAAAATAAAAAAATCATGGTGCAAATTCTTACACAATTTTATTTCCTTCATAATAAAATATAGAATTATTTTTATTTCGTGCGGAATTTGTTCAAAGTCAGTAATTTTAAGTCGTTATCTGTAATTACTGTAATTAGGCATTGGCTACCCCACTAAGTCCCCTCTAGTATTTTTTATAAAACATGAAGCAAATGTATAGCACTCTTGCATCATAACTTTTAACTCGTTTTTACATTTCATTATATAAAATTACAACAAAATTATATAATTAAAAATCATTAAACATTAAAATATTAATAATAATTTTGGTGTTGCCTCCAAAACTCTCCTAAAATATTTTTGTATTTATAACTACTTACTGCTTTTTCTCCAATAAAAATGCAGTGAGAATTATTATATTCTTTTTTTTCGAAAATTATTACGTGAGCGTATTTTGAGCGATTTTCGTTGAAAATATTTATTTTTCTTCCTGAATCACTAAAATACATTTGCTTTGAAAATATATACCTTTATAGAATATAATCATTGAGCAAAAACTATGAGAAGAACGCATGCGCAATGCGCTCAATGAATTCGTCATTCACTATTCGTTCGCTTTGGCCGACATCGCAAAACGATCATTTTTCTTTCGTGGGTCGTGGACTGTAATTTTTGCCAACGAGCTACTTACTGAAAATATAGAAAACAAAATGCCCAACCAGGTGTTAACTATAGAACCACAAAACGAACTAAAATTTAAGGGTGAGTATTCCATCTGTTTGTTCTACACAAGTTGTAAACCGCCGCATTGAAACTTAGGAAGCATACATAGGTCGCTAGCTAGCTGCTGACAAATGGAGTTTCTATTTCCAGATATCGGCGTTTTGTCAGGGTGCGGTTTTTGACATTTTCCTTGTTGAGAACAATTTATTGAATTTATTAACGATAAAAAGGTTTCATTTAAATGTGTATGAGACCAATAGTAATTATATGAGTTAAAAAATGGTGAGGTCAAATGTACCTATGCCCTATTCTATAATGCTCCTTGGAATATGGAGTCATTTGTCTATATTCGAATACACTATATCAAATAACTTGTACTCATAGTATTTAGATTTATGATAAATATCATAATCTCCATAATGTGTGTGTCAACTCAATTTCGCCACATTATCTGCTTGTTACTGAATTGTTTATTGCCTACAATATAAAGGGCATTTTCTTCAATATAAATATTCAACTTAGCATTATATGAATAATAATTACTTCCCTATTCACAAATATTGAGACAAGGCTTATATTTACAGTTATTATGTAGGAATTGTCATATTATTGCTAGGAGCTTATTTATTTTCATTGTCATTTAAGTAAATACTATTACCATGAAAACAATTAGTTCTAGTATTTTTTTAATTGGGTCACTTTGATTAAGGCATTAAGTTCTATATTGTTTTTTAAATTAGCTTTTCCATGTTGCAAAAATTTTATGATATTTATTCCATTCATTTAAATTATTAAGGTTGAAATGTATGAGTTATATACATTTTAAATACATCTGATATTAACACTGTAGTGTCATTCTATTGTTATTGATTATAATAAGAATAGGAACAGATAAACAAATGTCAAGGGCATTTAATTTGTATATGGTATTAACTTCATAAAACATGTAAATTATTTCAGTTCACTTGTCATAATATGTTCTTTGTTCCTAAGGTACCACACATGCTAAATTTTCCTTCCTTTAAATACTGACAGTATAAATAATAATATTTGTAGTATTTTTTTATATATGTACTCTGTGTCCCACTGTTATGTCTGTCAGCATTGTGTTTTGCAGTCTTTAATCTTTCTTAACTGACACAAAAAGAAATTAAATTGGTCTAGTTCCTGATAATAAATGTGTTCAAAGAAAATTGCTACATCTTTAAAATAATATTATAAACATATGATAGCATTGTAATCAATAAATTATACTTCTAAATATAGGTATTCAGCTTCTTATGATAGGTGAATATATCTTCATCTTAATGAAGTACTTATAAGTTGCATTAGAAAATGTTTTGTACAATCTTACATATGTCTAATTTTCATTTGATATTACTTGTGACTTTGGATAATTAAAATTATATACTATCCCAATCTTGAGATTCTTTAAAATTTAAATGATATAGATATTTTCAATAAGATAATGAAAGAGACAAGTCTGAACTATTTTTCTGGGCCTTAAATATTAATAACATTTTCTATATCTATACACTTTTTATCCCTAATGTAATGATGACCTGGGGCTAATAGTTTTATGTTTATCTGTTTTTTATTACCATCATAAAATTTTCAAGTAATTCTATGTGGCGACAGGTTAAAAATATAAATTTCACCTCCTTATACCTTCCCATTGAAGTTGTAAAATGTGACTGAGTAATCACCAGGCACAATGTGGAGCACTCTTGATAAAATTATAATACCAACACACAATCTACAAACAGCATGGTTTATTGCTGAATTTATCTCCTGTTTGAACTTGTGTCCAACGGTAGATGTCAATTTGCTGGATGGATAGATTTTATTTTGTTGTTGTTTGGTAAATCGATTTTTTTTCATTCTATCCTTCTATTATAATACTAGAATGTATATATACTAGAATGCTTTTAAATCTCATCTTTACATCCTCTTTGTTATGAACATAGAGTAGAAATCAGCAGAATATTGGCTGTGGTACTGATATTTCTGAAGTATTCGCTTAGCAATTACCACTCAATATGAGTTTGATTATTTTCCACCAAATAAAAAAAAAGAAAATGAGCATAATCTTTTTGCTCTTTTTATTCAAGTTGAATTTTTTTTTTTTTATATAATCTTTTTATCATATCATCAATCAACTTACAAGCATACTATGCCTTACAATCACCTAGTGTATTTTTATAATTTATAAAAATCAGTATTATAGTTTATGCAGTGTTATACAATATTTTACAAAATATTCACAAACATGTTGTGTACATCATCAATCTGTACTTTGATCAGATATTAAGAATTATTGAAGATCTGGCCTTTGGTTTAACCTTAAAATTGTTCACCATTTGGTTCATATATGTAGTTGAAATGGTAGTATAATATTCTGTTGAAATTGGCTGCAGAATAATACTATTATTAGTAGGTAGTTAGTTGGTAGGTATAATGACTTCAGAAATTAATTCAATCCACATACATATTTAAGATCCAAAACAAGTTGTTCTTCCTGAATGTTTTCTATCATGTTAACTATATGATTGAAGATGTGAGGATCTATAACAATAGAATTTGTCTGATACTTGCTTATCCTTTTAATATTATCATTTGTTTCTGTCCTAATGGATATAGTCATTATTATTGATTATTTTAGTTGATTATTCAGGATTATTCGAGCAAGGATGCACCACTTACATGAGATTGACAAATCCCACAAATGATACAGTCCTGTTCAAGATAAAAACAACTGCACCAAAGAAATACTGTGTACGCCCTAACTCTGGAGTACTTGAGCCAAACTCCAAAGTTGATATAGCCAGTAAGTATTGGCAGTAGCCAATTGTATAACAAGTATATTTTTTTTATTGTAGATATTATCAGAACCTTTGTATTATTATATTTAAATTCATATACATTAAGTTTAATTTTATTGAAATTTTATGTCTCTCATTGGATTATTCCATCACTTATAAGCTCT
Source organism: Lymantria monacha (assembly GCA_905163515.2). Taxonomy (NCBI): domain Eukaryota; kingdom Metazoa; phylum Arthropoda; class Insecta; order Lepidoptera; family Erebidae; genus Lymantria; species Lymantria monacha. The sequence continues at coordinate 40,512,675 of LR991081.1, forward strand.
ACATGAGATGAAATTAAGACCTAGATAGCGTGATTTATATCCACAACTTTAATTTATAATAATAGATTGAGATGAGAGAATTTCTACTGTACTTAAGATATGTGTCTTGTTTGTGTTGTTGTCGTACTTGTTTTCACTGTGAAATGAAGAATTTAACAGTCAACTTGAGGTTTGTACTCATGCCGCACCTTCCTTTCATTACCTCTGGATCTTATTAATTAAACATTTTTTATTATTATAATGAAAAAAATACATATATATTTTCATTTCGTAATCGGATTTTATAAATTAAGCATATTAAATGCTAAATTTCAGTAATTTAAATAACAAGGTTGTGTCATCGTTTAATACAATTCTAACTGTAAAGTTTGAAGTATTAAGCCTATAACATTGTGTAAACATTGTCGGGTAGATAGCACACCGTCACCTTAAGACGTAAATACAATACGAAATGAAAATTTGCATGTCCTACAATTAGTCGCGGTAGTGTAGTGGCAGCACGATTGGGCCGGAATCCCAATAGGCGCGGGTTCGAATCCCGCTTGCGACATCAATTTTTCATTTCGTAATCGGATTTTATAAAATACATATAGTTATGAATAAAATTATTGAAATTTCAGTTACTCCTCAACCAGTATATGTCGATCCAAATGAGAAATATAAACACAAGTTTATGGTGCAGAGCGTCGTTGCTCCTGAGGGCAAAACAAACATAGATCAAGTGGTATGTATTCTGTTATTATTTCCTTTCTTATTGTTTGCTTTACATATTAATGAAAGTGAAATTACTTATAAAGTCACATTAGTTGAATTTGGAAGTATGAAACTTCTAGATATAAACATATCTGAATTTGGATGAGATTTTTATGTCATAGCTAGATTATTTTATCAGTTTAAGAACTTAAAAGTATTCTAAGAGTATAAAGGACTAAGGAGTAATAAGGAAATAATCATAACTAGTAATTTACGAAATTTAGGCATTACATGGTGAATAAAGTGTGATTTAATTATGTATTTATATTTTCAGTGGAAGGAGATCAGCCCAGACCAGCTTATGGATTACAAACTAAAATGTGTGTTTGAATCTCCTCGTGGCACTAACCTCAATGTAAGTTGCTTGTAATCAAATGGTGATAGTATTTTGTGATAACATTTGAATAAACGTCAATTATAACCTTCAATTGCCTTAAAAATATTTATAGGATGCCGGTGATAATGCTGCTCAGAACGAAGTGACTAAAAAACGTGCTGTAATAGCTGATGAAGTTAAATCATCTACCAAGGTAATCATTTCATTATTTTAAAATATTTATAACCATATTTTTCTTTGATAAAATATAAACAAGCAGTTCATCATTGCGTAACTCTAGCAAGCGATGAACTTATAACATTTAGTTTTCGTTGTTTGTGAGCTTTTTCAATTTTTATTTGCCCTTTAGCCATCGTAACGTCGATCAACGGCGACTTAATAAACTCATAAGACACCTGTCATTATATGTATATAGTAATCAACTGTGTAATTATTATTCCATATGAGAGATATTTATTCCAAGCTTGGCATGTTGTGTAAATTATCTTACAGGATGCCGTAGAAGGTCTCATCCAGAATGAAGCAAAGCGGAGGGATGATGATTTCACCACAAGTGCAAAAACGGTATCAGTTCATTATATTATTTAACATAGATTTTAGAGGGGTTCCAGGATCAAGTTTTAATTTAGAATTTAAATAATTTGCCATTATGGCATGTATACAAAATATTGCTTACGGAATTTAATTTAAAAATGAAACTGCTGAATCTTCAAAGCTTTTTCATTTGTTACCATCCACAACAAGATTTAATTTGTTATTGAATTGTTTGGCTTCGCAATACCTATAGACATTGTAATGGTGCGCCTTACATTTCATTAGGTATAGATACATATATTTAATAAAATTGACCTTAATTGCATGTTTTATTATTTAGTTGCAAATGTTTATTAAAAGCATGTGTGTTTTAAATTTAATAATGATTGTTACAAAAAGTTATGTTTTATATTATATTCATTTCAGACATTGACTTTTCCCAAGTCTGACAACGCGGAAACTGATTTGCATAAGGCTACTTTAGAAGTAATTCATTTGAGGGAGGAAGAGAGCAAATTAAGACACGAAAATTTGCAATTAAAAGTGAGTCTATGTTTATTTTATTAAAGCAATGTTTCTTTTTTATATTTAATTCAATAGTATCAGTATTAATCTGATAATTTACATTGTCATAGTAGCAGTGTATAAGTTATTTATTTTGCACCTCAGTGCAATCTATAAGTTCGGGTAAATTTAGGATGATATTAGTATTTTAGTATATAATAAAATGTTGACTGGGCGTAATTTCTACCGGCTGGTTTAACTGGCTTTTTTGACCTAAGAGGAAAAAAAATTCGGAGACACAAATTATTAATAGGGACAAATAGAATTATGGATTGTAAATAAAGTGACAAATTGTATATACGAATTGTTTGCTATCAAACAGTTCTAATAAAAAAAAATCCACCCTGTCATATTATGAAAATAAGCTGAGCTGTGATAATATATAACATAACTAATAATACATTATTAACTTCTCGTGAAGGATTAAGAGAGGCTATCCTTTATATTGTCGACAATCACTTTAGTAAGGTTTGACACCATGCAATCGATCTATCGTAAAACTTTTCAAACACCTTAGGTATTTAAACACGTTTTTTTGTATAGAAAAAGTCATGACGAAATAAGTCCATATAGATTGACATAAGGGCTTGACACTGTTACTATGGATCGTTCCAAAATCATCTTCGCCAAATTTATCTGGTGTATGGTGATGGTCAAACTAGACATAATATAAAAATTAAATACATTTGCGACATAATTACTGCGACAAAGCACAGTGCAAAATTTTAATATAATAATTTGCGATCGAGGAACGTATGCTTTAGCCTAATTGTTGCAACTACATATAGCTTTAAATTAGCATCCATATTGCTTTGAGTTACAAAAATGTTCTTCTATATTATTTAATCATATTATCCGTGTGGTGACGGTGTAACAATACTATTCACCACCCCATATCTTACCCAAAAATGTTTTTCTACATACATACATACATATCATCACGCCATATCCCTTGCAGGGTAGGCAGAGAGAAATGTTCTTCTATATTAATTAATCATATTATCCGTGTGGTGACAGTGTAAGAATACTATTCACCACCCCATATCTTACCCGTGCCTGATCGTACGAGACGACTAAGGGATATAAAACGCATATAACATCTATGTGAGAGAAGGAAAACTCGAAACAAAACCCTATACCAACACGCCTGACCAGCTCGGTATAGTAGGTTAATTTCACTCACATTACGGAGGAGGCCCGACTCAACAGTGGGACATGTATGGGCTGTGTTGGTGATGATGATGATGATATTATTTAAATTTCTAATATATAAAAATTACAATTCCATATTATGATTTTTTTTTACCAGGTAGAATAGTTTTTGATCATGTAAATACAGTTAGGAGAAGTAATGTAGTCCAAAAATCTCCCTAATTTATATTCAAGTAGGTAAAATTTATACATACATACATATCATCACGCCATATCCCTTGCAGGGTAGGCAGAGAGAACAGAGTGCCAGAGAACTCTATCTCTGCATACTTCACTCGCTTCCTCAACATTCATAATTCTCTTCATACACGCTCGCCGGTTTCGGAGACTCTTGACTCCACCTTCCTGCAGTACATGACCGATCTGGTCTAGGTAGGTTAGTCTCGGTCTCCCTCGGTACCTACATCCTTCCACTTTCGCATTGTATATCTTCTTAACCAGGCGTTCGTTCGGCATTCTTTCCACATGTCCGAACCATCGGAGCATTCCCTTTCGCATCTTTACACCAATACTCTCTTTCATACCTACTCGCTCTCTTACGTCATCATATATTAACATAAAATTTATAGTATTCAAAAATGCTGCTAATAAATATAGATTTGTACTTATCAGAATTTTGTTGATTAATTTCAAAAATAAAATCTCATTGATTACAGTACTGTACAGTACTGTAGTGTGTATATTGCGTTTGCTATATGACACGTTTGCTATTAACTATAAAAATGATAGATATGAACTATAAAAATGATGACGTGCACACCGATTACTGTAAAAACTTGAACGTTGTTAATTTGTATATATTTTATTACTTTTAATATATATTTTATGTGATGACACAGTAGAACATCGGGTATCGCCCGTTCCTACATTCATTATAAGATACCAGGTAACAGAGTACATATTGCGACGCCTTCCAAGTAATTGGGATAAGTGCAAGATGATGATATATAACCACATATTAATTTACATACATACATAAATACCATCACGCCATGTCCTTTGCAGGGTAGGCAGAGAGAACGGAGAATTATTTTAAAAACAAATTCAGGCATGCCCATCTATATGTTCATGAGCCTATCCATATCGAATGTTGATCCTAGGCCTCCCCAAAGAGAGATGATGCCATTGTGACCATGCTAAGGTGAATTGTCGGTCACAGTTGGTGTTATAACTTTTCCAGAAAGCTACTGTCCATTCCGCCGGCGATCGCACAGCCTATTTCTACGGCTTGCAGGCGATAGCACTGTAAAATTGTATTCTTAATCTCCTACCATATGGAGAATTAAATTTGAGTACACCCAATAGTCACTCTTACGTTGTATATTTATTATATAAGAAACTGCTTGTACCCCATAGCTATACTCGAAGTATAGAAATATAGACCTAACCATTTTAGTATTTAAAATATTTTTACACATGCTGGGCGCTCAATTGCTATAATTTAACATAATCACTCTATGCTTATTCGAGGATGTAAAACTTTTATCTGTTCAATGTTTGAAGTTTATCAAAAATAAATTCGAACATGTATATCTTTCGTAACTGAATCGATGGATAGATATTTTATTGAAAATTATTAGGTATTTATTCATTTCTTGTTAACTTGAAATTTCAATCACACTTCGTGCCGACCTAACATGCAGTTAATGGATACCAATTAAAACCTGGTCAGAATTATCATTTGTGGATCGTACAAAGAACTGTACTGTGCGATGATAAAACCTACGACACTCGGCATAGGAACTCGTTGTTTAAATCAAAACGTCATTTGTGCAGCTTCTCAAACACTCGCAAAAGGCAATCTAGTTATCATTATTATTATTAGTACTTACCTCAAGATTCTCTCTCTCTCTCTGATTATTATTCGTTTGGTGACGGAGTTAGAATACAATTCATTACCCCCTTTTCTAATCCGTGTGTCGTAAAAGACGATTAAGGAGTACATACATACATACATATCATCACGCCATATCCCTTGCAGGGTAGGCAGAGAGTACAGAGTGCCAGAGAACTCTATCTCTGCATACTTCACTCGCTTCCTCAACATTCATAATTCTCTTCATACACGCTCGCCGGTTTCGGAGACTCTCGACTCCACCTTCCTTCAGTACATGACCGATCTGGTCTAGGTAGGTTAGTCTCGGTCTCCCTCGGTACCTACGGAAGGATGTAGGTACCGAGGGAGACCGAGACTAACCTTCCACTTTCGCATTGTATATCTTCTTAATCAGACGTTCGTTCGGCATTCTTTCCACATGTCCGAACCATCGGAGCATTCCCTTTCGCATCTTTACACCAATACTCTCTTTCATACTTACTCGCTCTCTTACGTCGTCGTTACGAATGCGGTCGCTCAGCCTAACTCCACAGATTAAGGAGTACATGCTGATAAAATCTATATAAGAGAAGGAAAACTGGCAATAAAACGCTACACTTGTCTAATCTGCGTAGTATTATAAGTAGATTTCATTCACATATGAGCTGAGATGATGATGATGATAACTAGCTAATTAGTTCCTTATTTATATTGCTTTAAAAATAGTCCTTCTTACTAGAGATTCGTCAACCACTAAACAGAGGTCAGCCGTAAACTTACAACTGTTCTACATATTACGTTATTCATTTATTGCTAACTTGCCTGTCTATGAGGTATATATATTATTTTTGAACATATGTGAGAACATTTAAAGGGCTTCAAGGTTCCAAGACCAGGATTACCTGGTCTTTGAAAGAGATGAAGCTAGAACAGATCTAAGAATAACAATAGGTAATGATGTACTAAAGCAAGTGGATGAATTTGTATATCTTGGATGTGGATTTAGCCGAGATGGAAGGTACACCACTGATATAGAGCGAAGAGTGAATGCGAGAAATAGAGTGAACGGAGAGTTAGGACAACTTCTCGGTAGCCACCACCTCAGCCAGAAGGCACGTGTAGCAATAATTAATGCAGTGCTTGTCCCAACATTACTGTATGGAAGCGAGAGTTGGGTATGCAGAAAAGAGTATGAAAGTAAAATTAATGCGGTCGAAATGCGATCTCTTCGGAAAATCTGTGGAGTTAGGCTGATCGATCGCATTCGTAACAACGACGTAAGAGAGCGAGTAGCTATGAAAAAGAGTGTAAAGATGCGAAAGGGAATGCTCCGATGGTTCGGATATGTGGAAAGAATGCCGAACGTCTGGTTAAGAAGATATACAATGCGAAAGTGAAAGGATGTAGGTACCGGGGGAAACCGAGACTAACCTACCTAGACCAGATCGGTCATGTACTGAAGGAAGGTGGAGTCAAGAGTCACCGAAACCGGCGAGCGTGTACGAAGAGAATTATGAATGTTGAGGAAGCGAGTGAAGTATGCAGAGATAGAGTTCTCTGGCACTCTGTTCTCTCTGCCTACCTTGCAAGGGACATGGCGTGATGGTATGTATGTATGTTAATCCTGGTTCTTCAATACATATGAAAACTTAATGCTGTTCAGATCCTATAAAATTTCAAATAATTTTAAATACCGTTCAGTTACGTAGATCCAATTGTAAGACTGGCCAGCCTAGTCTTAGCTTAATAATAATTATTGTGACGATACTGTCTTTGGACGATAAAATTTACATATTGAATTACTAATACATAACGCCACGTTTAATATTGTGTTATTTGCATCGAGCTGGGTTATGAAACAATGTGTGTACATAATATGTAGTTTATAGCAAAAATGTATGTTATATGATCCATGTTTATTGTTTATAAATATTTCTTGCGACGCCCAAGATAACACTTATGTTGTTTCAGGAGGAGCTGTTGCGCCTCCGCCAGGGTGGCGGTGGGGATGGTCGTGCGGTGCGTGCGCACTCATATGGACCAGAAAAGAACGCACAGGTGGCGCTCATGCCCTGGCTCGCTACAGCTGTAGCAATGGCGCTCCTCGGTATTATCATCGGCAAGTTCCTCATGTGAATGCAGTCGTCATACGCGGTGACCTTCATATCGCCTCACAGATACAGCTGTTACACCGCTCCCGATGCAACCCTCTCGCACAAGGCAGCTTAGTTATTTTCTTTCAACCACATCCTCTCCAAGCTCCTGTGTTGCCACACCTGTGCTTCCCTTGACAGATTTTGTGATGCGGCCTACGCCAACAATAACACTAATTGATGATTTATTGACTTACAGCATTTAATCTATCTGCAATTTTTTTTTCAACATTTCTTCGTTTTTATGATAATTAAATACGCGCCTATTATTTTTATTTGGCCAGCTGATTAAATTAAAAGTTGTTCATTACTTTCGAAATCTTATACATCAAAATAAAAGTCACATGTGTAAGGATTATAAATAATTTCTTTTTGAAATAAGGTTACTAAGTTATAATATCACTTAGCCATAGCTGGGCATTAACTTGTTAATCGTTAATTAACGAAGTTAACATTGTGATTAACAAATTAACTTTTAAAAATGTTAACGGACACGTTAACTGCCGTTAATCGTTAATCCAATGCCTAAGGCCCTGTCCGCACAGCGATTTTTCACCGCGCGGATTTTTTTTCGCAATTCTGTAACACATTGAATCTTATGGAAGTATCCGCACTGGCGATAAATTATTCGCGCGGGAAAAAAAATCTGTGATTTGATGCAAATTGAACGCGTTGCGGTGCGATTTATTTTCGCGCGAATATTCTGTGCAGTATGTAGTAAGTATGACTATGTCCGCACTGCGGAACAAAATTTGAGCGTTTGACTCAATCGTGCCACGGCGCTGTTGAAGGAATGTCGCGTACTTCTTCTCCGGGCAGATCGGTGGCCATGCAGACGATATTAGAAAATTACATTGATGTGGAGCAACCATTTTCGCTAATGGTTAAGAGACCTCCCCTGTGGGACAAGTTTGATGAAATATATATATTATATTCTAATACTTAGCATGTAAGTTAAATCAAAATGGGAATGTCCTGGGTCTGTAGTAAGTTATCAAATGTTATTTTTGTCATTCTGTAATAGCCGAAAAACTTATGCCTGTATTTTCGCAACTCTTAATATTTTATGTAGAAAATCATTTCATGGGTCTCAATTCTGTAAGTGGGTGAAGCCAATGTTCATGACATCTTTTAATACGTCTGCTCAAATTATCTAATACTAAGGTTAAAGGAAAATTTTAGTTCGATTGTCCATCTTGAGACTCAGCTGAGAACTGAATTAAACTGTCAAAAATCGAACGAAATTTTATTCGCAGTGCGTACTAGGTGTAATTTCGATCGCGGAATATAAAACGCGAGAATAAAATCAGCGCGGTGAAAAATCGCTGTGCGGACAGGGCCTAATAGTTACCGCACGGGACTGACAAGTGCCGGGTGGCACGTGGCAGCGAGTGAAACAAAAACAAAACTAGATGTATTTTGCCGCCTCGTGCGAGTGAGAAAGAAAACTGAAAAGATTTGTTTCGTTTGATCATTTCTTTACTTCAAAATGTTAATGTTCATGAAGGGGAATATGCACTTAATGCCCGATGATTAAATTACACATTTGAATTATACAAGTATTTTGTTTTGTTCCTAACCTGTTAACTTCCAGAACCTAACTTTTTTTGTAGCGGTTTAACGATTAACGAAGTTAACTATTTGGTTAACGGTGCCCAGCTATGCACTTAGCAATACATTAGGTGCCGGCTCAACATTATTCTCTTGATCTATTCTTATTTCCTAAAGTACCTTGTGTGTGTCATATTGCCTCAAATGAATCTGTGAAATAACCTTGTGTCTTTTATATAATCACTTTTAAGGCTTAACATTGTCACAATATGCCCATGCATCGAGAAGTGTGTATATTTTCCAGATTCTTTTATTTCTTATTAGATTCGTTATATTTTGGTATAAGATCAGTGACTTGACGCTTGAAACTAATAGGAAGTTAGGGTTTAAAGTTGTAGTTCAAAGCGAATGTAATCTATATATTTTTTTTGTCATAAAAATAAATGATGGGTGTTATTATCAGTGATCGGAGTAGGTATATTGAATTAGGTTCAATAATCTGAAACGTATATATTAATATGGGTATTCCTCCGGAATATAATTTTTTTCCGGAATTTTACAATGTAACCATATGACTAATAGCATCTTCTTAATAATTTATCGTCATCCCGCTGCAAATTAGTTTTTTTGGGGTTCCGTACCCAAAGGTTGAAAACGGGACCATATTGCTAAGACTCCGCTGTATGTCTGTCACTCACTGAGCTTTTTCTTTCGAACATTAGCAGGTGCACAATTCTATTTTTCAAAAAGAGTTTATAACTATGGCCGATATAAGAACATACAATAAAAATCAAAAAGTTAAAAATTACCGATTCCATACAAGAAACATTTAATTTTAATTATTTAAACAAAAAATAAAAACATTTAATTATTTCCATACAACAAACAAACGTTCCGGAAAAATGGCATATCCATGTTACTCTTTACATGAACATTACCGACGCAAGTAGCAAAAATCAATATACCTACTCCGATCACTGGTTATTATAGAAGATAAGGATTTCTAATTAGACATTTGAGAAACAGAATTCAGAGTTAACTAGTTTGGCAATTTATACTAATATTCCACTAAGAAATTGGGGTTACAAAATGCCAACGGCTTATGTCTGTACTTAAAGAATTGGTTAAAATATTAGTGCTGTTCCCATAGTGTGTTTAAAACCAATTAAAAAACTTTCATATTGTAATGATGGATTATAATTATATTAACAGTGTTGAGACGGTACACATTTGTCATATCTCAGGTTGAGAATTCAGAATGTATTTGGATATAAATAATATTACACGAGCATACTTTTATAAGAGTTTCAAAGTGGAGCAGTTTACGCAGCCTGCTGTTAAAACACTCTTCATTGCCTTAGGTACATAGTTATAGGGAAATTTTTTACATTATTCATATATTTATAAAGAGTATTGGAACTGTAGTGTGTTGGTGCCTCATGTAATTTTAGAGTGTTAAACTAAATTGGAGAGAATACACTAAACCAATATATTTTAAAAAAGCATTTATAATCTGCTCTAACGTCGAGTCAGTGCATTTATTAAATATCCGTAATGATTAACTAAAAACCATACATTTGATATATAAGGTTACATAAAATTTACCAAGGCTTAAAAAGGTACTATTGAAACTCAAGTACAAATTTTGTTATTCTTCAATTTAGTGAAATACTCGATCTTTTGTGTTAACATCTAAATGCTGTAAAATTATATATATAATGGACAATTTAAGTTAGTAATAGTATTCCAAAAATTGTTAAGTATTCAATCGATATGTAGAGTGTAAAATTAATACATTTAGCCACCAATTATTGCATTGTCATTATAATTACGTATATGTATGTACGTTCGAACAGATGGATAGGCTTATATGAATAGATTAACAGAACTTCTTACGAAGATATTGGCTAGTGTCGCTATTTTCGCTAAGAATTGTTTAGAATATCGCGCTGTGTAAGAAATCAGTGTTAGTATTATTGCTAATTTGACATAAATAAATAAAATATCTTAAAACTCCCTCACTGGGTGGTTCTACTTAAAAATGATCGATGATATTGTTTCGTTAGGCGCATTACACTTTATTTTACAGTATAGTCTAATCTAAAGAAAGATTTCTATAGGGCATCTTTTAAGAAGCACATATATGTGTATCAACTTTGCTAAAGCATATCTTGGTGCAAACATGTAATAAACCAGTTCTATGACTTTCAAGATACAAACTAAATCAATTATAGATGCCCATATGTATATTTGACATTTACAAAAACTTAATAATAAAATTCGCTTTTATGTATAAGATATTTACGTCTGGAGAGCCTATTCTTCTTCATTCATATTAAATACAAATCAACAAAATTAAGTATAGAAGTTATTTACAATAAACATAAAGATGTGTGCCCAACGAGAGAGACGAACAGGGAGGAAAAGTTTTCAATAAGCATTTGATGTAAAACGCAACCAAGGCCGATTTAGCGGAGCTTTTTCTATCCATAACGACTAAACATATTAACTTTATCGAGACATGATTAAATTTAAATGTGGACTTTGGTTGAAAGTTTTGAAGCTCAGTTAGTATTGGGAGTACTCTGCCAGATGTAAAGTGAGGATTTTATGATTAGATTGGTAAAACGACCGTGGCTTCCGTTTTACAAACTCCACGGCTACTATTCAATAATACTAGGAGTTAACATGTCATGTTTTATAGCACATTTAATCGTAGTTTTGTGTCAGTATATTTAGAAAAATTCACTCAACATTTTTATTTTTCTTTGTGGTGGTTTTTTTTTAATAATTTCATTATTGACAATTTTTATTATGTTTTAACTCCATTCAGAACGAATTTAGCACAATGCATGGATCTTCTGAGGTCTGCAGAATGTATTGTGTTTCAGTGGAAATTTATTCGTATTATTATTATGTTACATAATATACGCTATATTTTCTTTTAATTAATCGACAAAATAATTATAATAGTTTTTCAACCTGTAAGCACACGATTAATCGTAACTGTACATCTTGAAGTATCCAAAATAAAATTTTACATTACAATTTCGGATACAATATTATAAGTTACCGAGTTGACACTTCAAAATCAGGTTTAATCGTCCCACAATGTGTTGGTGTAGGAATATTTTGACATGAATATTAGTAGGGTCTTGTTTATAATGACGAAAGCAAGTGCTTTCAATGTTATCCGACCTTCAAATTCAACCCTTGGAGGTGATTTTCATCCAATAAATAATAGTTTTGATGCGTTGCTTTTGGGAGTAGGTATGTTTATTCTTATATTAAAAATTGTGACTTTGTTGGAACAATCGGCTCTAACAGAAATTAAATAATGCATTTTTTGAGACTATTAAAATCTAACATTGAGTACTACGAAAGAATTTCAATGGACCTTTATAATTATCTTGTATCATTTGTTACTTGGGCGACAGTATTTTTGAGTGGTTTTATGTATGTTGATATTAATTGGACAATAATTATGAATATGTCCACTTATTTGCAATAAGGGCTGAAGGTTTGTAAATGATAAAAAATACAGGTGAATGAAATTGATTTACGTTATGAAGATATCTATTGTATTATTAATTAACGAAGTGAAAATATGTATGTAATTCTGAATATGTGATCAAAGTTGGAAACGCCTAAATTTTAGCATATCATTTAAGCTAAACGAGTTTATAATAAGGGTGTAAGAACGAATGACACGATTAAGAAGACGAATATTGCCATCTAAATGTATTTAACAAATAAAAAAAAACACTCAAAGAAATATGAATCTTGTTCGATATCAACGTTTTAGTCGACCTTTGTAAACGTCTATTGAAATTATCGCGAGTACTTTTAAGAATTATTTTATTTATCACATAACTATAATAATTGAAAAATAATGTATTGGTATCAGGCCATTTATGAGCGTCAATGCGTAAGTTTAATTTTAATTAACATTTAAATTTCCGTATGGTATTGTTGTTATATTGTACTATTATGCTATATTGTATCGTTTTCTGAAATAAAAGACTTAATTTATGACTTTAAATTATTATTGTCCATGTAATGACAAAATACATACATTGACCATGGATATATTGAAACCACAAAAGAACGTAAGTATATTATACTATTAGTAGCTGTGACGGCAGCTTTTCTTGGGTGTATTATATACTCAATATAATGCTATGATTTTGTAAAAACACATCCACCTCAATACAATAGCCGGCTCATTCATTAGTAATATCAATATTATTTATAGTATATGTGCCACATCTTTTTGTGTTTTCTTGTTTGTATAACGGTGACATTGGCGACTGTGAAGTATGTAACCTATGCTTGACGATCACTGTTATTGTGTTGACTCCAAAACTCATTACTACTTTGCCCGATTTGCTAACATTTGACACTGCATCACGCCTATTAATCGCAGCGGTATGCGCCCTTATTTAGCCGAGATGGAAGGTACATCACTGGTATAGGGCGAAGAGTGAATGCGGCAAATAGAGTGAATGGAGTATTGGGGCAACTCGGTAGCCACCACCTCGGCCAGAAGGCACGTGTAGCAATACATAACGCAGTGCTTGTCCCAACATTACTGTATGGAAGCGAGAGTTGGGTATACAGAAAAGAGTATGAAAGTAAAATGAATGCGGTCGAAATCGGAAAATCTGTTGAGTTAGGCTGACCGACCGCATTCGTAACGACGACGTAAGAGAGGGAGTAGGTATGAACGAGAGTATCGGTGTAAAGATGCGAAAGGGAATGCTCCGATGGTTCGGACATGTGGAAAGAATGCCGAACGAACGTCTGGTTAAGAAGATATACAATGTGAATGTGGAAGGATGTAGGTACCGGGGGAGACCGAGACTAACCTACCTAGACCAGATCGGTCATGTACTGAAGGAAGGTGGAGTCAAGAGTCTCCGAAACCGGCGAGCGTGTATGAAGAGAATTATGAATGTTGAGGAAGCGAGTGAAGTATGCAAGGATATAGTTCTCTGGCACTCTGTTCTCTCTGCCTACCCTGCAAGGGATATGGCGTGATGATATGTATGTATGCGCCCTTTTAACCTATCTTGATATTAACGCTGATATTTTTCAGAATCCAACTTCAAACCAGCGACTAACGCGTACAATCGAACCCTCCAGCTTTATAATAATCATATATGTACATTGTTAGAGAAGGGACTCATAATAAAGTTAATTTGAGTGCAGTGAGAACTTGTGCCTGATAGTGGGAGACGTAAGCTGTAGTGTATTAGTAGGTAGTCATTAATGAGGATATTGAACGATCTTAAAAGAGGTAAGCCGAGGAACAACTTATAAACAGTGAAACAGCTTTTTAAATCCCTTGTCAAAATACACGCGGTTATTCTAGTTTACCCGGTCCAGTTACAAAAGTGCCTGACAATTTTTTACGGCAAAATTCATTAGGTACATATCAATTCGTTCGTCGTTCTGTCAAAATCAGGTTAAGTAATTTTTTTGAGTCATGCCTCTCAACAAATAAGGTTGAAAAGTAGGTAATAATAAAAACAACAAATGCATTACACGTATTTATATATTGTAACATATATTTCACTACACAGATTTCGTATTATGTAATTAACGCGTGCCGAGTATAATATTTGACTTGTACTCAAAGTATTTTAGATTACAAGTCAAACACTATTAAAGTCACTACAGAAAGTATATCATCTCTATACTGTCTGTTATTCACTAACATCTCTTGTGCTCCATGGATATATATATATATATATATATGTTTTAGTGGTCATCACACACATCACAATATTCTTCAACTTTAACAACGATATGGTCATTGTGATACGATCTGTGCAGCGCTAATATTAAAATCACTAACATCAAATGCCAATAAAATCTACAATTATTTATGATAAAGGATATTAATAATTATATTTAAGCACATATGATGTTTATGAACATTCAAATATCAATTACTGTGCATCGTTGAGATCATTTGATGTTAATCTAAAGTATTTACATTGATTTAATGAAGGTAATTTATTATGCGAGCCTACATCTAATTTGTATAAACATTTCTTAAATGATGTAGCACAAAATCTGACAAGATTCTTATGTTAAAAAGACCGATAAACTTTAAAACAATACTTGTATTCATAATGATTACAGACTAAAAATACAAATCACCATATTATAAAGCACATATATTGTAAGCATGGTACAGTAAGCATGATAATATAACACCAAGCCTAGATAGAAAAAGCATTAATTTCTAATAATTACAATATAGCGTACATTAGATAATAGGTTTTAAATTCAGCCAGTGTGAAAGATAACTATCACTGTTTTTTTTAGTGTACTATCAGACGGAAAAGCGGTAAGCCTACCAAGCACTCCACATTAAGTAGTATTTGTATAATGGACTGCTAATCACATCCGGTTTAAACGTTAAGCAATAATCTGTTTTAGTCGAGAAACAGTCCTATTGTTTTTTTTTTTCTAATAAAAGTAGCCAGAGCACTATGAACATAATTGTTACTCTAAATTCAGAGATGCTTGTCCTAAATTTCTAGTCCGTGAAAAGGTTCCAGATATCACTCTGGTTTAAGAAAACAGAACGGGTGACTTTGTTGATGGCATACAGATAAAGGTTACAAAAGCTAAAGCAACCTCTAGAGAAGGTCGTGAGGTAACCCTTTACCTAACGGCGGAAGGCTTACTTTTTACTTACTTTTCTTCACCACCTACCATTGAATAGACGAGTAGATATTTAACTGTTAATATGTAGTTACTTATGTCATTTACAGTGAATATGATATAGGATACGTAAAAATATTGCCATAATACAACGGGAGCGTCAAAAAGGACGGTCGTTCTATAACAAATTACTTTGCTCAATAACAGCAAACTTTTTTTTCAATCATCAGGCTCAACAGATACAGACAATAGACATATTTGGTATTTTTTATTTACTTTGCAATTTTAAGTACTTCAATTGTTATTGTTAGATTAATTATTTCAGCATCCAACTTAATGCATGTCATAACGTATGTTTACAAATTACAATCAAGCGAAATATCTAAATAATTAATATTACATTAAGGCACGCTGATCTCAAAAATATAAAGTGAGAAAAGTCAACTTTTCATTTATATTACAACGTAAAGCTTAAATAAATTAAAATGAGACCACCGAAAACGCACCCACGATAATATAAAAATAATTTACGATAACTGTAGAGGACACTCTACTTACACAATATAATAATTTACACTTTCAATAAAATCGTAAAATACTCTTATAAATATATACAGGTTTACTTATAAACACCTATCATTTATTGAGATTGGAAGAAACTTTCAATAGAAAAATTTACCAAGCCACTGCTCAAAGGTATGGTAGCATCTCAATATGTAAGGTATACTCAAGCCACTACTCAAAGGTATTTTCAAATTGAGAGGTGTTTAGAAGGACCAGTAGTAGAGTACTCAAAATATGAAAAGAAAGCTTTTAATAAATAACTCAGTCCCTTTGCACCAATACAACCTTCATTGTAATGCATAAAAATAAGCACTTACATGAAGAATTTTCCTTATATTCGGAGGGTAATCTTAAAAAAAATAACTTAATACTGTACAGGTCTGTAAAATAAAATTATAAAAATAAATTCATTAAATAAAATTTCATTCATTAAGTACATTTAAATATCATAAAATCATATATTATTTACAATAACTGTATATTCATAAAATCTAGATTTAAGAGTGACTTATATACGCTTGCCCTCAAGTATATATAATTATAGTTCTACTAAATATGTCATTCATATCAATAAAATGGCAACACAACAACGTTTATATATTCTACAACTTTAACGCGTTATGCACTAGAAATATTTCCAAGATAAAGCATCTAGATATATGTAACGGAAACAAGCAAAGCAAGTGCAAATATTGCATTGATTTACACCACGTAACTCGCAACCAAGAAATCAAAAACTTAATCCTTTATATTACAATAAATAGATGACACTTAAAACTTGAAAATTCTAACTATACTTTTAGTGTTTTTTAAGAAACCTTTTAATTAATCAAGATAAATACAAAACAAACAATGCCGTAACTGTAACAATTGTAGTTAAATCAGTGCGTAGATTACTTGACATTTTCGCTGGCGATTGACGATATTGTACGCCACTAAAATCAACCGCCTTGGCCATCATCCATGTGAAACAAGATCCTGAAACAACATTAATGGCCCATTTTATTTAACAATTCTTTTATCATTATCATCACAGCCCATATACACATGTCCCACTGTTGGGCTCTGGCCTCCTCCGTAATGGGAGGGAAATTAACTTACTATACCACGCTGGTCAGACGTGTTGGTATAGGGTTTTGTTTCAAGTTTTCTTTCTCTTGCATAGATGTTATATGCGTTTTGTATTCCTTAGTCGTCTCATACCTCTTACGATCACCCACGGGTAAGATATGGGGTGGTGATTTGTATTCTTACTCCGTCACCACACGGATAAATTCTTTTATGGTGCATCAGATTTAATTGAACTTAGATTTATTTAAAGCTAAATGTAATTCGAAGCTCCTAATAAGCCCCGCAATTCCATTCGTAATCTAAATTATCAATTCCTATATAAAATTTACAATTTTGATATTTTAGCTGTTTCGTAGGCTTTTCCAATCTTCTAAACCACATCATTATTGAAATGTATAAATCTAATGTATCTATTTAAAGGTGTTTAACAAATCATCCTAGTAATGAAGTCCGTTGCTTTATTTATTATACGAAAGACCATTATCACAGTTTAGTTATATAACAGTCTCCATTTATCAAGATTCTCACGAAGAAATTGAAATAATAAAAAATACTTAGATTAACGATAGACGCACTCAGACTAGAAAGGGCATTACCTAAAAACAATAGCTTCGTAAAAAAAGATCTTAAAAAATTGACTACAAATGTTTATCCCTAAGTACTATAATTTGGAACGGACTAAACGTATATTAAGACTTTTTTAAATGGACAATAAAAATCAAACCATGATTGATCATGGTTTGATTTTCAATAAAATCATTTATTATGCATAAGAAAAAATAATTTTACACCTTTTTTTTTAATTTTAACGTCTTTTTTTCAATTATTTTAAATTAATCAATGAGGTACTTATTTTATCGAATCTTTATATACGATTAATTGTAGGGCAATATAATTAATTATAAAGATTCGAAAAGCATAATGCCTTCAATCAATTTTGTTGGCACATATAAACAGACGTAAAACGTAAATCAATTTGTATAAATTGGGTTAATATGAATCTTTAGAAATAATTAAAAAGATTCATATTAGTCCAATTTACGTATACCGATGCCGATATTATTAGACATAGCCAGACATTGGTAGATACTTTCCATGTCTGAAGTTATGTAGAATGTAGAGATCTGCGTTTATTGGTGGCGCAGACGCACATTACAAATATAACAATGAGTACATATTTACGTAGTAGAACGCAACGATGAGTTATTTTTTAAACAAATATTACGAACATTATTGTAATATTCAAGGCAATTTAAGCGTTAAATTATACAATAAAATCGAAGGGTATATGTACTTTTCTACATTACATTTGACCACGTACAAAAGTTTATTCAAGAAATACTTATTCACAAGGTTACTATGACATCATCCAAACATTACACCGCCACCATCCTAATGCATATTTTTATTTCGGTATCATTATGTTGATATTAATAATGAGATCAAAATACCAACCTAAATATTATATAACTGTAAACGTACTTTCTAATAGTAACTTTACATGTTTCTAATTTCGTGTGCATAGCTCTGTCATCTGTAATTTCTAATGAACATTTTATCACTGCAACCTGAAATCAAACAAACATTTAGTTTAAAATTGTGAATATAATTTATAAAAAAAAAAATAGTGCATAAGCGATTCCTTACCAATGTACGTTTAGATCAAAAACCGTCTTGTATATCTCTTAATGAATCTCACGCATTGAATTACAAACTTCAAACGATAAATCTCACTTAAATACAGACACGATATCTAGATTTCAAGTTACCGATGCAATATTATATGCCTAAACGCCATTAAATAAATGCTTCATTTTTATAATAATAGTCAAGAATATATAGTCCGCTAATTTCTACTAATACATAAATATGAATTTTATATTTCATTGGTCAATATCTATGTTGGTAGTTTTATCGCCGAAGGTAGGTTCATCCTTGAGGAACGTTCCTGATCGTTCCATAGCAGGTATTTCCCTCAACTTTGGTTCTTTATCGTCGTGCTGGCTCTGCCTGCTCACGTGGGTACTTCTCTGAGCCTTCGACCCACTTTTATTGATCGGTGGCTCTTTCAAAACTTTCGGAACAATTTTCGCAGAACTTGATTTCGTAGCCATCATTAATGAACCTGGCATTTTTCTGTCAACTGGCTTGTTAATTGCTTCTATGTTGCTGGCTATCGTCCATCGTTTCTGTGGATCTCTTGAATTTCTCACTTCACCTGATGACTTCGGCTTAGATGTTTGGTTTAAATAAATCGGTATCTTGGTTTTCATTTTATTATTTGTAGTTGATCGAACGGTATCATGACATCGTGTTGTTTTAATAGCTGTAATATAATATATCATTACATATTTATATCTGTATAATAGACTGTAATAGACGTTATTACGTTACGAGATGAGTAGCAAAGGTTTAATGAACGCAATGTTTTAAGTCACCCTCTCATTGGATGTTTACAGTGATGCTTGCAATTTGTGAAAACATTTAATCATCCTTACAAATGAAAATGATTTAGTGCATAAAGTTATTGTTAACGTTAACAATAAAACGCGATAGAATCTCTAAAAATAGTTTAAAATCAAATGTGCACTTAAATATCAGAAAAGAAATGTTTGATTTGCATTACCAACATTTAGATATATTATTCAGAAATATTTTATTTATTTGAACTGATTGATCTCAAGAACTGCTTGTCTCAATTAATTAGATAGATATTTAACTCGTATAGTTTGATCAGAAGAATATATAAAGGACTAATACTAACCACAACAGGAACAGACACCATAAAAGCTAATATATTCTTTAAAATATGGAATGACGACTGATATAACAAGATATTTAGTATAAGGTAAGTCACAATCGTAGCTATAATAAGAACTACAACAGTAATTTTAAGAATACAATTTGTCGCTAGGAATTTGTTCTACGTGGGAGTAGTAAGAATTGGCTGCGGAAGCACCGAGTAAGCACACCAAAGACAAGGACCCGCTACGCCGTCGGGGCAGTACGCCGTCCTTTCCATTGCCCCGGGCGGTGCAAGCAGAGTATGAGCGGACCATATCCTATCAAAAAGAAAGAAGAGTGGACAGCAGCGCTAAAATATGGTCATTAAAACACCAACTGTAATCACCAACCGCCCTGCCAAGCATTGCGATTGCAGTAAAGGCCTCGTCCAAGAGTAAACGTTAATAGCTTGATGGATAGAAACGTATAATTAAGTACTAACTAATAAATACAATGCTGTAATAAGTAAATTCTTACATTCAACAGAGCCTTTTGTATGCCTGGCTTTTGTATAAGTGGCGTATTTGTTGCTAGTTTGGGACTCACTTAGCGAGTCTGTGGAGGGTTCAGCAGTGCGCGGCCTTGAACTTGTGATAAGGCTGTCCTGCGACATTGTATGTACAGGCCTTTCTACCGGATCGCCTCGATCTCTCCGCCGACCCTTTTGAGGCGATGACCGTAAATTACGTATTTGGCTCGGGCTTGAATTACATGATGACTCACTAGACGATTCGATTTTCGGTAAGTGTTTATTTACCACTATTCTTTTGTCATTGCACGACTTAGGCTCCAAATACCTCGGTCTGGTATTCTCGAAAGACGGAGCGCGTGATGCAGTCGTCTTACTGTTCAGTCTATCTTGCGATTTTGTATTTTTAGTTTTATTGAACTTAGCCCGCTCCTCTTGTGCCTTTGTCGTTCTAACTTTAGGTGGATGCGCTGCAGGCATAGGCTTTTTATAATCTCGAAGATCATTGTTGCTCTTTATGGTGTCCATCGAACCAAGCGGAATCATCGGCTTTGGTGCATAAGGAACAAAAGAAGCGCGCACTTGTGCAATATCAATATTGCGAGTATTTTTACCACTAGAAGGTTTGTTACTCTTATTGTTGACTATATTTTTAAACGACTTCTTTTCTGTCAGAGACGCTGGAGGAGTTAAGGGTAAAGCGTGCGCTCCGAATTTAATGCAACCGAGTTCTCGTAACCTTTTGCGCAAATCAGGCGGAAGATCTTTGAATGCTTGAGTGGTAACAACACGTGGCGAGGCTCGCACCAATGCTACCTCACACTGCAACCGCCAACTGGTAGCGTGCGTATAAAGTAAGTTATTAGATGCAAAATTTTTATGGCTTTCTGTACCATTACTGATCAAATCTGGCTTAGAATAATGTTGGTTACGTATCTCTTTAACGAGTGATGAAAGAAAACTGTATGCACCACAGGCTTCCTCGGGCGGTGCCCATTCTATTGCCGCTGAGAGACAATCGTCAAGAGCTTGTTTAGCAGCGTTAGGTGCGTCTGAAGAGACTGTTGCTATCGCTTGGAGTACTGCAACAAGTCTAGAAGCAGCGAAGTGTGCAGCCGCATTAACAAGCCTACGACACATTCGCGCCACGCTTTCCGCCCATCTACTGTTATGAAGCGACGACGCTACAATTATAGAAAAAGAAAATTAGAATTTTCCCTACATAATGAACAAAATTTAACTTTGAGAAACAAACTTACCCGTAATCCCACAACCGTACACAGTTTCAACTAAATTATCTACAGAGAGATTAATTATGTGATGTTGGTAGCATTTATCCAAAAGGTCAGAAGGCAGCGTCGCAAACGCCTTAGTAGGCCACACTTTAGAAAAGTGCTTCGTGATCCACTTGAGACATTTATGGTATAAGTCGTCCAGACCATATACAGATGACAATGGGAAACATTCTAACACACCAACTACACATACTGCACATGGCTGAAATTTTAATTCATTATATAATCTATGAAATAATATTTTAATTCGAAAAACCACTTTTAAATTAGATACCTTGTGAAAATGATGACAGTATTTAGCTTTGAGAGTAAACATTATTGCTTCTTTTAAACCCTCCAATCCTAGCATATCAGCTATAGTGGCTAACTCCACGATACTTACAGAATCCGGTATAGTTGCTAAACCAGAATAAATGTGGCATAGTGCGAAATACACCACATTGTACGAAAATCTAAAATAATATAAAAAATGAGTAAAAAAATACATACGCATTGTGCAATCATTTATTATAAATGTACTCACGGTGGTAATACAATAACGTTGCCTAAACTTTCAACCCAGCCTCCACTTAGTATGCCTGCGAAGTATTGACACCTGAAAGTGTATATATAATAGCATAATACGAAATATATGAATATAATTGCGTATCTTATGCGACTTTATTTATTATCACTACTTACGTTTCATAGAAGTGTATTTTAAAAGCAACCAAATTCCTTAACAAAATGCCTATATAACACAAGATTTGCAAATCATACTATTAGTGCCTGAAATTAGGAGGCTTAAAATTTTCAGCTGATAATAACAATGCATTTAAAGTAAAACAAACAAATCATACCTAGATGACAAAATGCATTTATGAGCCTTGAATCGCTTCCCTGATACTTCCACAATGACATCAGGTGCAATTTCCTCCAAAAACATTCTTAGCAAGTCTTGCCCAAGACGAGAAGTGCAATTCTCGATCAAACTCGATGTTTGACTATCTGTTGTGCTATTCCCTAAAATTACATCAATTTATACAAATACTATAAATGCACATTATAAAGATATAAAAAATAAGACTTACCAAATCCAGATCGACAATTACTGCTCTGCATGCTACTGATTTCAGACATATCAGAACCTTGCTCGTCAGCATCTCCAAGAGTGCTCGATGTGGGTAGCCTTAAAGGTGAGCGCGTTCTGCTCGATAAAGACCCCGGCATGCTTCTACTAAATTCATTTTTTAAATGTGGAAATAATCGATTCAAACTCAATGCATTCTCAGAATGAAAAGAACTAATAACCTCAATCGATCTCGAGTTAGTAGAAAATGCCGGGTCAGTCCAATTATTATCTGGAATGGATCTTGTCATTCTCACATCTATTTCTTTGTTGCGAGCGATAAAGGGTACATCTGATTTCTGCACAGGTTTGTCTAAATCTGATAATTTTACAAAAACATCTTTTTCTTGAGCAACTACTAGTTGTGTCTCAGTTTGAATATGTGTTTCATTTGTCATTCCCACTTCATTTTGAGCTGATGTTTCATTAGCACTTTCGAGTATCCTGGTTTGTTTTACTTCTGATGCTGTATCCTTAAGAACATTTTCCTCCACTTCCAAAATTGTTTCATCTTTTTCAGGAATTGCAATAATTTCTGAAATGCTTATATTGGGATCATTACACAAAGACTCATATTTTTCAAAAATAGTGACACTCTCATTTAATTTGTCTTTAGTATTCTTAACATCTTTAATGTCTTTACGATCCGTAATATTTGTTGCACCGTTTGAATTTTTAGGTGTAGTTTTATTTTCGATATGGCTCGCGCATTTTTTTGTGGTCATAGAAGATAGTCTAACAGGCATATCTTTTAAAGTGGACTTTTCACCTAAATCTATATACATAGAAAAAATATTTTTCTTTTCATTACTACTTTCTTCAGAATTTTTCGAACTGTTCTCGAAGCTATCATCCGTTTTATGATCAACAGACATATCAACTACCCATGCAGATGCAGAACTTGTTCTAACTCTACCCTGGTTATTATTATCTACAGTTTGCGGTAGGTAAGCCCCTGTAACAATAGGTACATTTTCCAGCTTAAATTTAGGTAAAGGGCTACTTTCGTGACTGCTGCCTAATTGAGGCAAGTGGTCTTCAACCGACACACCACCAGACAGTATAGGAGGAGATTGACTACCGTTTCTTTCTTTTTTTCCAAAATTTTCAGATCCTATTATAGTATTCATGCTTTCGCTATCTTCGGAGTCATATTGTTTATATGTTTTCAAAGACATTATAGAGTTATTTGGGGTACTCGACATAAATACAGCATTAGATCGAAGCGACATATCTTTATCTGAACTGTAATTTGAGCTTTCCTGCATCGATTTTTCTTGTTGTGCTTGAATTTCGTTTTCAAATACATTAGTACATAAAGAATCCTCTGTAATTGGAGTCATTTCAAAAATTGTAGGCGATAAATCTTTTGGTATTGAATCCAGGTCTCTTTTCTCAGCTTGTTCCAAGGAATCTTCGTTGTCGTTACCTTCTGACCAATCTATGGGACTAGTATCTACTTTTGCTGTAGAACATAGGACAGGCTGGCTGGATACAGGTAAACTATCTAATTTCATATTTAGGGCTTCGGTAGAAATATTTTTAATATTTATGGTATCTTCCTCATCGACTAAGCTGGAAGCATCTATGAAGCAGGCAGTTGATTTGTACGGTGATTTTTGAACTAAACTTGATTCAGCTTCAGCCAATTTATTTACGTTTTCCTGGTCGATACAGTGTTGACGCTCGTTAGTTAAAAACTTTTCACAAATATCTTTCTCAGTAGATTTAGGTGGATAAACTGATTCCCAAGAACCAGTTTCGGAAGATACGGAAGAAGATTCCAAAATTACTATTTCTTCATTTTGTCGTTGCTTTTCCTCTTTGAGAGATTTGCCGCTCATTTCAGTATCACTTGAATTTTGACCGTTACAGTATTTTTCAGACGCGGTATCACTTATACATTTTAGTGAATTCGACTTTTCAGCTAAGGAACTAGGTACTGATACCACAGATATACTTGCATCATCTGCAATAAGGTCATGCGAAGTATTCTCGGACAGAGAAACATTAGTCAATGTAACGTCTCTGTGACTATTAATACTGCCCAACATCGCTGTGTCATCCAGACCTGAGTCAGATAATGTGTAAATATTTTCCATCTTTGAAATGTTCTTTCCAGCATTTATTTGCACTAAGCCGCCAGACGAACTAACGCCTGGAGAACACGTATACGCAGCAGATAGATAATCAGAAGAAGAACTAGGTTCGTCTGTAATTAAACTATCCGGCGAATTTGCAACTTCTAAAGTTCTATCTTCCACCAATTCACTGTTATCGGCGTTCTTAAAAATAGCTTTATTTTCACTTTTCTCGCTTAATTTATACAACTGAATAGTTTTAGAGTCTTCATCTGCGACTATATTTACGTTATTTTCATTTTTAAGACAAGCGTTACTCAAAATATCACAACTACTGGAATGTTTGACTGTTTTGGATGTATGACTAGAAGTAAGAGATAACGAAGTGGGTTTAGTACGAATTGCAACTTTTACCTGGCTTGGGTCTTTTGTTTGAGCTTTTATGATAGAATGAAATGCATTAGAAAGTGCGTCCTGTTCATTAAGCTCTTTTTCTAGGTGCCCGTCAATTGGTACCAATGCATAATATTCTTTTGTCAAATCGGTGCTAGGACTAGAATTAATTACTTTACGAACTTCATTTTGTACGTATGGGCTTACAGGTGTTAAAAATACTTCAGGTTCTTCTAAATCGTCTTTATCTTTAATGTGAGTAGGCTTGGCTACGTTAGATTCTACGATATTTAAGTTAGTATCAAGATACGTTATTATTTCTTTTTCTTCATGTTGAATGTTGCACTCAGTATACACATCACTGCAAGAAAGAAAATATATAAACTTGCAATCAAGTTTTACGGGAGAAAATATAATAAGCGTTGATTTTTTAAGGGATGTCACACATTATTATACTTCTAATGACATGAATGAGGTATATATTATATTTTACAAAGAAACTCAGCTGAATATAACTGATACAAGTTGAAAGTGGTTGAGAATAGCATAATATATATATATATATAACTCCTCCTAAACGGCGGACGGATTATGTTTATTTTTTTGTGTGTGTTCAAGTGGATTCGAGAATGGTTTATATGATAATAAAATTGATTTGATTTAATTTAATTTCAGTGTGTTTGTGTGATTCGATTTTTTATTGCTTTGCGCTGGCATCAAAATCTAGTCATTAACCTTTCATTCGTTTCATTTTGATTTCGCGATATTTTAAAATGAGCTTCAAATACTTTAGGTGAACTCGTGACACGTGTACAAATTTATAAAGTTACTATGGAAATAAAAATATATTATTCTTAAATCCTTATCATTTCAAAAATTGGATAGATCATTTTAGTAAAAGCTTTCGTGCGTTGGTGTAGTCGATGTAACGTAAAAAATGTAAGTTATGAGTAATTCAATAGACATAAGTGAATCTATAATTTTGAGAAACAATGGTACAGGCAACTAAAAATAACAATCTAAATACACCAATACTTAAAATTTATTTTAACGACCAGAAATTATATAAATACACTGTACCTTACGAAAGAATATATTTCATCAAAAGAACTTCGTTCAATATTCACATGCAAAATTGTATGTAGCTTGTGATAAAATTTACGAGTACGTGCTTTTAGAATACAAGAATGGGTTAGTATTTTTAGTTTTCCACACACCACTTCGAGATCAGAATATATAGATTCATCAAATATTCTGAAACAATTATTGCACATATAAGTAAAGCATTGTGTTACACTAAATAGTTGAATTTTATACAATGAAGATTACAATAGATTGGTATAAACAAGAATATTGTATAGAAAGTATTTATGTAGTAGCGATTATCGAAGCAGTCGCTTTAAATAATCCATTAAAATTACAGTAGCAGTCATAATGACACTCCTTAAATTAAACATATAATATATATTCATATAATTCATTAATAATTGTTGCACCAATTACTGCTACAATTACTAAGGTAAATTTTTTATAAAGTTCAGAGTCAGCTCAAAGAGATATCACGCTCGCGAAAATTACTTAGAGTCGACGCAATATACACGCTTCTTTCATCGTACATACTAAAAAATTAAAGACTGATTAAAAGACCAGCTGCCTGCCTGAGATTAACCTTAAATGTTGGCTTAGTAACTGTTGGCTAGACGACATCAGATGAAGTTGGCCCGAGTTGATGTAAAGCTTAGTCATATTTTACAACTCCCACGACCGATGCAAGTGTTGATAGAATTCGTACTCGCCACCACACAGCAATTAAAAAAGTAAGAAATATCATCATCATCATCCTGCTCTTATCCCAATTAGAGGTCGACGCAATATGTCGTCCTATTCCACACAACCCTATTAAATGTCATCTCCGCGTTCAGTCCCTTTCTATCTATTGCATGCTTCACGCAATACATTCATATTATATTCTTCGATCATCCCTTGCTCCTAAAGCTTTCGACATTCGTGCTAAAACTACATCAATTACATCTCGCTTTATCA
Organism: Lymantria monacha; assembly: GCA_905163515.2. Lineage (NCBI taxonomy): Eukaryota > Metazoa > Arthropoda > Insecta > Lepidoptera > Erebidae > Lymantria > Lymantria monacha. The sequence continues at coordinate 40,540,081 of LR991081.1, forward strand.
CACGTCCATAACACGCGTTCACGCATCAACTTTGCCGTCACTCTCAGGCGTTTATCACACTTCCAATTTTTTCTTGTACGTTCATTACTTATTTTATCTATCGTTGTCACACCGTACATCCATATGAACATTCACATCTCTGCTACATGCAATCGTCTCTCATCCGTCACTCTTGTAGCCCAACATGCTATTTTTTTGGCAGGCATGGTCTGGGCACACGCCGCCCTTTCAGTCAGGGGCGACAGAATGACGGCACGGGGCTCTATAACCCTCCGTATTCCTTCCCCACCGCCATCGGGTCGGCCACTGGTACCGCATGCTTCACATCTGTGTCCAGCCCGGCGGGTTACCCTTTCGGCAACTATCACCCATCGACGCCCATTTCTAACTGCCGGGGCCTCCCCCTCACACGGTCAGCCTCTCTGCGGGTGACGGACTATTTCCCGGTCCAGTCACGCGCGGCCTCGGCTAGGGCAACATCAGGCGCAAGTACACGTGCTTGCGCCGCCCCAGACGCCGGCGGCGGAGCGCATCGCCAAGGAGAATTTCCTCTCGGACCCGCCCCGCCGCCTCTTTCCGCGAGTCGACTGTCTCGCAGAAGGCGGCGACCGCATCCCCAGATACCGACCCATATAATACAGCAGGGCTTATCAAAGTTTTATAGATTTTGCTCTTTAATTTAAGGGGTACTTGAGAGTCGCATATTATAACCGTAACCTGCCGGCATTTCATCCATCCTGCATGAATTTGGTGCTTCATCGCACGATCCAGGTCGTCATTGCCTTGGATAAGTGAACCGAGGCATCTAAAATTCGAGCATACATTAACGTTTAAAATTTGCTTTAATATAGCTACTAAAGATTGTAAGTAAGAATGAAAGTCATGCCACGTTTTTTTTATATTCACCTTAGTTATTAGCGTTGCCTTGAGAACTGAAATTTGTAACTAGGTTTTCTCGGATGTCCACAATGTGTGCCTCATAGAAAATACTCTTAACAAAACAAATAGCGAGAAATAAGAGAACGAAAAATGTGTAAAATAAATAGTCAACTAAGCCCGGGCGATGACGTAGGCTTTCGGGCACTTTCACCTGTCTTCGTTTTCGACGGGCCGAAAACGGGACAATTTTGCATTCCAGAGTTCAATTCGGGGACACGGGGACAAGTTATTATAAAAAGGGACAGGCCCGTTCAAAACGGGACGTCTGGTCATATAAGCATACTGATAGATATCCCACCTAGGGATAGGGATATAAAATTGGAGAGACTGATAATCACAGAACATGTATTGGATTTTTGGTCTGGTGATCAAACCAATATTCTCTAATTCACAACAAATTAATTTCTATGTATAACTGAAATGTTAAAACATGCATTGATGATATTCTATTTTATAATAATCGTTGTTTGAATTATTAATATGTTTTTCATAAGTAATAAAAATCATGAACACTCGGCTTGAATATAAGAACGCGTAGTTTTAATATGAGGTGGATAAAATAGAAAATTAACATTTTCCTGTTTACTATTTCAATAATCGAGCAGATTACGTCTTATCGATATATAATTATATTCACATATAAGCGAAATATGACCCGCTGACTCAACACCACTTTTCAAGTAAGTTCAAACTTCTAATTTGGTACGTAATAAATACGCAAATTCCTCACGAGGAGTATGTAAGAAATGATTTTTTTATAATTAGATTCCTAAAGTACCACAAGAATAGAATGGTTGTATGAACGCTGGTGTTAACTTTAAAATTAAAAAGCATGAAGTTTATAATACATAAGTTAACTGTTAGAAATAAGTTGTACCTTGTACCCTTAAGAGGGTGTACAATTTAGAGTTCTAAAGTGAAACACAACATTTTTTTCGGATCTAACAACTATTTGATTACTAAAACAACGATTACTATGCTATTTCAAGGACACAAATTTTTAATTAACTAAATTTAAATTTGCAAAGGCTGTACTTAGAACACGTTTTACGATAGAGCTCTAAATTGCAACCATGCGAAGCCGGTACGGGTCGTTACTTATTATACAGGGTGGAAGTGGACCGCTCCCGAAAACAAAGACAAGTGACCCTACTAGTCCTACTTGTAACGATAGGCTAGAAAAAAATTTCGATTCGGATGAAAAATAAATTTCTTTTTCACAACGAATTTTAAGTTTTTTTTCACATTCCATCGTATTAGGACAGTGCTAAGTAACGATAATTCCATAAAAAATACGTAACTATACTCAGATGGCAAAAGACGCAATCTATTCAAAACTCACGATCATATGTTCAAGAGTTCAACGACCTCGCGTGGTGAAAAAAATATTGTTTCATCCGAATCGATTTTTTTCTAGCCTATCATTACAAGTAGGACTAGTAAACCTTACTAGTCAAACAAAGACAGGTAACCACCTGTCTTTGTTTTCGGGAGTGGTCCCCTTACACCCTGTATAAGACCTTACTACCTAGATATATAATGTGCACACGCACGCCAACTTAGGGTAGATAACCTAGTACAATTTCATTATGGTATTTAAAAATCCCTCGCCGAAAAGCATAGTTTAATAATATTATAATCAAATAAATATATTCAGCAGTATACGGTATGGTCTATAAAGAATTTTAACAAACAAGCAAGACAAATATTTGCATATGAAAGTAATTGTGAGGCAATTTAGATGATGAGCGTTTGAATTGCCACATAGATAGGTACCTGGCAACATCTTCCTCGAGCTGCCTCTGTAGATGTAGCTCAAGTTGTGACTCCTCGTTAAAAGCCGGCAACTCATTCGCCGATCCCGGCTTATTCTTGAAGCGAACGCCCGGCATGAAGCATCTCTTACGCCTACATATAGAAAAAATATTAATATATGATAGAGAATACATTACATTCGAGCATAAAATCCGAAGAAACTATTACTGCGTAATATCTATAGTACACGATCCACATAAGATTTCATCTCATCTCAGCTTAATTTATGTCCTACTATTGGGCTCGAGCCTCCTCCGTAATAGAAGGCAAATTGACCTACTATACCACGCTGGTCAGACGTGTTGGTATAGGGTTTAGTTTTGAGTTTTCCTTCTCTTGCCTAGATATACCATGCGTTTTATATCCCTTAGTCGTCTCTTACGATCACCCACGAGTAAGAATGGAGGTGGTGAATTGTATTCTTATTCCGTCACCACACAGATATACATAAGATTTAAGTATACTTAATCCAGACATCATCATTCTGTTCTTATCCCGATTATTTGCGAGCCGACGCTATATATAATGTTCTTCTATTGAAGATAATAATTGTACTGTCACTCGTCTAAAGTGTGTATAAATAATTGTTGACAATACCGGCGTTGGAGATAAAGTAGATCTATTATAAAGCTCTTAGTCGTCTTTTACGACACCTACGGGCAATGTAAGAGTTGGTAGTATTTTGATTTGCAATTAAAAAAAAATACGTATACATAATAGTTAGAGGCCACCACAAAAATGTCGGCTTTAACCATAGGCATAGCACTCTCACTCTCGATTTTCTTTCAACAGCTTTAGCGTCTTTAAGGTCTTCATAAACGTAGATATTTAAAATAAAATTATTTTATACAACCTCGATATAAATTATTTTACTAATGTGGTACTATTTGAAATAGACTTTAGTATTCGTTAATCAGTTATTTTTAATACATGTCAATGTTATACTTTACACCACAATCATATAGGTACCTAATTAAAATTATTATAGAAGCTATCACTACTAGCTACTACTACTAGCTGTCTATTCTCAAGTAATCTTTAATTGAATATTCTGTTTACAATTTAAAGCATGTAATTATTTGATGCAAAACTTGGACTATTTCTTTTTTTTAATCAAATGTATCCATAGTAATAAATATTCACAATATTCTGCACTATAGTATAGAAATACAGAACGAGTGAAAAAAACGCGGTAAAGCATGTTATAACTTTGTTACTATGTAGTGAAATGCAAACTGTCATTTCATCAATTTCATAAAATAAAAACTAAATAGAACGACAAGATTTTAATACATTGATTTTTGTTTAATCGGAGGAAAACAGCAATCTCAGCGGTTACAATAAATTGTAGCTCTAAATGCTACATTTAGGGCGGAGTAATACCTGTACCTATCCTTTTAATATATGAAATCCTTCAATATAATTTGTAAATAATTTAGGACTGGAAAATATGGAATATAAGTAGCTACTCCGAGCTAAGCTCGTCAAGACCATGTTTTGTCAACCATATTTCATCCATAAATCAGTACTCCTTCCCTGGATGAAAAGTACCCAATATTGCATCTATATCTTGTACCTCACAGCATAAAAGTGTAACAAAAAAAAACAAACTCTAATTCGTATTTATAGTACCTAATAGATAAAATAACTGGCTTTGTGGAGGTGTGCCAGCTGTGTGGTAGCGGCTACAAATACTACCAAAACATACTTTGCTCGTGGATGTCGTACAAGACGACTAAGAGCCTTATAACGACCTAGGCCACAGATTCCGTTTAGTCAGCAATTACATTCCCAAGGATGGTTGACGTCTGGCAGGCGGCCAGTCATAAAAATATTGCCAATAACTTTTACAATATATACTATGAAATAAGAGTACATATTGTATCGACCCCAAGTAATTGGGATAAGAGTAGGAGAATGATGATGAGATAAAATAACTGGCTAAATAATCTGCATCGATTAGGATCACTTTGACCAAAAAAAATCGGTTTCAATTTCAAGACTTTGTTCTAGAAAAAATTTTCAATATTTTGTTTTAAAGTAGTAATTTATTCAATGAAGGAACAGATACTGCTAATTTAATAGTTGTTTTTGTTTATCCATCCATCCATCAGCCCATGTTTATGTAGAATAAATGTTGACTATATTGAGGATACATTTCCAAAAATAAAGTTAGTTATTTAATATGCCTGAAGAAAAACAGGAACCAAGCTCTCAGTTTTGACTAGCAAATTACAATTGTTCAATGACATTGATTGTATTCATGCATTAATTCAAATTAGAATTCACATCATGCATCTTTTGTTATATGACATCAGTTAATACCTCATATATTGTCATGTTAGTTTATTTCGAATTGCATAAAGCAAAGGCAAAGCAATTTTAAAGTAATTCTTCTGATAAAAACAAAGAAAATGCATTTGAAAAAGCACAAAAATATGGTCTAGGAAAAAAATAATAACGTACTAGCATATCTGTACAAGAATAGAATATTATAGTTACAGCTATGAGATACTACAAAATTAATATTATAAAGAAGCCATGTGGTGACCGCTTTAAAATGAACTATGTCAACATTCCTGACTCAAAAGGCAGCTGAGTGATCATCCGAAGAAAGTGCTATCTTTTTCTTCTGCGAAATTTAGAACACTAATGTGATTGCCAACCATGGCAAATATGACATTATCCCCTTTTAGGAAAACCTCTGTAGCGCAGAGGATTTTGCAGATTCACTATACAGCACTATCAATATAGCAATATATTGACCAAAATTAACTTCATGTGCTTGTCTAAAGGGAAAAATCCTAATAAAGATACAATATGGTTAACTCTATCATAAAAACAACATAACTATTTTAAGACTGCCAAAAATTTTGGCCCACAGATCCACTACCATTGACAAAAAACGCAACCACATGGTGTAGAGAGGTATGTGTACGACAGGTTATTCCCATAACCTGTCATACATTCCCATGCGTACTGTTTTTTTTGTTGTTCCGGACGGAATGAGCGGGATGTAATCATACCATAGCCTGTCCACAGAAAATAATGAAAAGGCCCACAAATCCAAGGTTACTCAGGTCTAGATTATTTATATATTCATCCATAGGGATCATAGGGTATACAGGGTTCCCCTTAATCTCATTTCACTACCAAAGTAAAATAATTAGTTGCTTAAGAAATGCAGAACATAATAACAGACACTGCAAGAGTGTTCTATCTGGGGCCTGCTTGGGGCAATATCCTGCTAAAAAAAATTCTTGCTAATTTAACTGGGTTCTGACTATTTTCAGTTGACAGTTCAGATTGGATCTACTAGGTCATCAGCCTGATTTAGAGCACTAAGATTGATAAATTGTTCATAAAGTGATAACTATACATGCCATATTACTTAATGAATGAAATTAATGTTTATATATGGAAATCTGACATGAAGCTGCAAGCTTTTTATTTCTCTAAAAGGTTGATATTAACTACACTCCTTATGGAACCAGCTGTGATGTCTTTATGTAAAAATGTAATAATAATCAATAAACTAAACAAATTTGTTACTCTAGTGAGCAAATTGATATTGCAACAGACAAGTCACATAGTACAAAGAACTATTTAGTATTGCACACTTCATATAGCAATCAATATAAATCCACAGACTAATCAACATAATTTCAAATAGCCCTTGCGAGTGCATAATTCTAGAAACTTATCAGCACTATTATCTGAGAATACGACATGTAGTAAAAGAATGAAAAAAAATACTAGAAATACATGTTTACTAACATAACAATACTCTAAAATGGTAAAGATGATTTTTAATTAGTATATTATACATGTAAAGTAAGATGCTAGCGTGTATAATAGGTATATGTTGTGTCATCCAAAAATTTAAAAAGTTTACTGTAATCTCAGTTTCACTTAAGTAATGAACTTATGTGAAATTGCAAATATAATTTTAATTTCTAATTTAATGAGACTGTTGTATGAATAAGATGAATAAGACTTGAGCATGAATAAGAGTTATTGTTGGAAAACTTGTAAGACTGTCCAGATAATATTTATGTTGATAAGATAATTATAGAGAGAAACTTTTACATTTTTATCAAAAAAAGCAAAAGAACTGAAAGTAAATTTACTTGTGTTTTTAACTTTATATATGAAAATTGAAAAATGATAATGAAAAACATGATAAATTATAATTACATAAATGGAAAGAGATATACTCAAACAATGGAAATATATTTTTTTAGCACTAATTAGGCTATATCATAATATTAAGCTATAATTACCTAACAGGACCAGTGTACACAAATTAAATGGATTGATATTTGATTGTAACTTTATATAACTATAAAGTTATAATACAGAAGTTGATTAAATCTGTAAAACTGATTTATTATAGTTTTGACCATATATGTAAAATTTTATCTACATACCACTTTATTTCAATTTACTCAAATCCGATTTCAAAGGTAAATTACAATAATGTGGCTCATTAGTAATAAATATTATAAGTAATATATATTACCGTTATAATTTATGTAAATATTAATAACTTGCAGTAACTATAGTTCGCAAATGTTTTGATGTTTGATTTACTTTAGTGGCCTATTAATAGAAACAAGCATCAAACAGACTGTTAAGATCACTATAATTTTAGAGATGACGTTATTTATATCATTAAAAATATTGTATGTTATGAAAATAAGAAATACAATTTTCATACATTTTCAAGGCACCTATAGATATACATACCAATAAGATTCTTCTTTAAATCTTCGAGGATATCAATAGGAAGACACGTAGCCAAGATTTATTCTCTCATAATTGATTATGCGAGAAAAACTGTAAATTGTGTAAACAATCGGCGTTTCACATAAGGTCAATCGATTATTTTCACACAGTAGCAATATATACATATTACATCAATCTGTGTGTGTAGAATTAAAACTAGTACAGACAAAGATACACTAGCGCCATTACCCCGACGTTAACCATGCACCTATAGCTTAGAACATTACTGTAGATTTATTATACAGACAATTTAAAAAGTTACTGTTATTCTTTATAATTTAGTACATAGTAGTAAATTTTTAATTTAGCAGTATTATTATGTTGAAAGTTGTTTTCAAGTGACAATAGATAGCAGTGTTCTCAAATATGAAATGACGATGTCATAAAATTATTCAATATTATATTCTGTTTATACCACACTGTGTAGTGAATATGGTATAATAGTGGTTTACGTGTATTTTCATGTTAGTCCAAAATTCCCAAAGAAAATCATTGATTAGGTTATCAGCACCCGATTAATGGTAACGACTTGACTTACTGACAGACAATGACTATTAAGGCTACATAATATGAAGAAATGATGAATAATGTATGAAACATAATTAAATAAGACTTGGCTGTATGGGCTTTGATCCCTTTGCCTGTCCGAATGGACGAACAGAACAAAAAAAAAAAAAAAAATGTTTATACCACAGTCTATGCCTCTATGGTCTGTAAGTTGAAGTTATAACGACTGCTACGGATTTAAAACTTTGTTTTCTGGATATATTTCTTTGAATTCACCGGCTCGTTTGGACTTTCACGATACTACTCTTACTGTTGACCTGGCTACGTTTGGAATACTGCTATTTGCTCATCGAATTGGATTCGTCATTTGTGTATAATTATTGTTGTGAATATGCACGAGAAAAAGTGTTGTGTACCGAACTGTTCGCGAACGCGTAAGTATTTTTTTATTATTTGGTAGCTAATTAAACACTACTGCACTTGTTCAACCTCATCGGTCTAACTCCCCACTATTGGGCCTCCTTAAAAGAAGGATAATTCGCCTACAGTATGCGCTGCCAAGATGTGTTGGTATAGGGTTTTTTCGAGATTTCATTCTCTTCGAGAGTTTCTTCTATTATTTGCCTTCTATCCTATTATTTATAACGACCTGGGCCAACTCCATCTGTCGCCGTTTGGTCAATAATTACATTCCCAAGTAGGGTTGATGTCTGGCAGGCAGCCGATCATATAACTTTTACAATATGTAGTATGAAATAAGAGTACATATTGTATCGACCCCAAGTAATTGGGATAAGAGTAGGAGAATGATGACAAATGATTTGCCTTCTATCTGCAAATAAATAGATTTAAAATTGCCTATTATTACTGTTTAATGTTATGTGGGCTCGGTAAATAAAGATTATTGTCATTTAGTTCATACAAATATGCAGTATATAGAATGCTTAGATAAGATTTTACAAACTATGTCTTATAAATACACATGGTACCATTCACATTTGGCTCTATTATTCTTTGTCAATATAATCAGTAATAAAGAATTAGTACGCTGAAGTGGTAATGGGCAGACCACATTGCTCTACGAACCGATAACCAATGAGAAAAAAAGATTCTCGAGTGGCGACTGCATATTGGAAATCACGGTGTTAGTGGCCTGCATTATGTTAGGGCATTAACACACCATTCTGATTCATACTGAAAATTGCCTAACAGAAAAACCAAATCATCCCTAAGTTAAGCAAATTGCTCAACTTACAGATTGAGCCTTAGATCTCACAATCAATTATAAACAGAAACAATCTTGTAGCACTGATATGCCATGACCAAGAGTATGAATTGTTCTATTTTTCTATTAGAATGTATTTTAGGTTCATTTTTAATGCTACAAATAATTAAATTACTACAAATTAATACGTTTCAGGTGCAGATAATGCTATTTTGCACATATTTCCTGATCCAAGAAAGGAGTTGGATAGATTTAATAAGTGGATATATGCTGTTGGTGGTAATCTTTTTATACTTGATCCATTACATATTTTTAAATGTGGGAGAGTTTGTCACTCACACTTTGAAGAAAAATATCACACTGCAAGCAAGAGATTAAGCCCAAAAGCGGTACCTTCTCTTGGTTTATCAGGTAATAAATGAATACATTTTATATTCATCCCATCATTTATAGAATTAAGGTAAACTATTTTACTGTGTTTTTAATAACTTGTATTCTTGTGTGTTATTTAGATTAATTTGTATATCTTGGATGTGGATTTAGCCGAGATGGAAGGTACACCACTGATATAGAGCGAAGAGTGAATGCGGGAAATAGAGTGAACGGAGCGTTGGGGCAACTTCTCGGCAGCCACCACCTCAGCCAGAAGGCACGTGTAGCAATACATAACGCAGTGCTTGTCCCAACATTACTGTATGGAAGCGAGAGTTGGGTATGCAGAAAAGAGTATGATAGTAAAATTAATGCGGTCGAAATGCGATCTCTGCGGAAAATCTGTGGAGTTAGGCTGACCGACCGCATTCGTAACGACGACGTAAGAGAGCGAGTAGGTATGAAAGAGAGTATTGGTGTAAAGATGCGAAAGGGAATGCTCCGATGGTTCGGACATGTGGAAAGAATGCCGAACGAACGCCTGGTTAAGAAGATATACAATGCGAAAGTGGAAGGATGTAGGTACCGAGGGAGACCGAGACTAACCTACCTAGACCAGATCGGTCATGTACTGAAGGAAGGTGGAGTCAAGAGTCTCCGAAACCGGCGAGCGTGTATGAAGAGAATTATGAATGTTGAGGAAGCGAGTGAAGTATGCAGAGATAGAGTTCTCTGGCACTCTGTTCTCTCTGCCTACCCTGCAAGGGATATGGCGTGATGATATGTATGTATGTATGTATGTATTTAGATTAACTTCCCAATGAGTTAAACACTAGAAATTTGGACTAAAAGGTTGGTTCAGAAATGAATGAAAATATCTTGCATTGTCATCCATTGAACTGAACCAGCCTACTTAATGTGAAAAAAGAAGAAAATAAAATTAAATAAAGTTTAATGCTTTTTTTCTTTTTGTATATAAATCATAAAAAGCAAAAAATAATATACAGTGGTACGTCGAGATACAAGTGCCCTAACATACAAGTTATTAGAGATACGAACTGTCAAGCGAGCGATTTATTGTTTTGAAATACGAGCAATATTTGCAATACTAGCTATTGCCAATAACTTTTGCAATATGTAGGAAGAAGAGTACATATTCCGTCCACCCCAAGTAATTAGTAAATAATATTAAAAAAAATAAACTTATATTTAGTTAAAAAAAAACATAAAATTATGTATAATCTATTATCAAAATAAAATTGTTACATTATTTTTTTTAATAATTAGTTCTTTATTAATTTATGTGATCATCTTATTCATTAATTTTTGACTATTGAAACAACTACCCATATTTTAATATATCCACAAGGGCAAAGCCGTGGGAAACAGCTTATTTATAAATATAATATTAGTTATTAATAAATTCATTTCATTATTATTTAAGGTATACAAACTACTTCAAGACCGCCTTTACAACAAGTGACTAATCAGAGTGGGAAAATTTCATTACCAGCTGTTTTGGCCCCATCTGGTTACCTAGTTCCTAACCCATCTTCATCAATCAATCAAGAAGCTGTTGCATCAACATCAAAAGGTATGAAGTTATGTTTTATTTATAGCTCTAGTAAATGAATATTTCTTTTGTAATCATTTGCATTGATTATGTAACAATAAGGAATGATATTTCTTAAGAACCTTTTATTATTATTTTACCTACCTGTTTACTGCATATAAATTATTGACTTTAATAACCAGTATCCTTTAAAAGGTATTATATCTGTTGACCGACTTATTTTTTGGGTGGTTTTGGTTTGAACACACCCTGCTTGTTCCGACCCCGGCGACGAAATGAGTTCCCATGTTCCCTCCCTATCCAACTACTGGTAACCTTTAAATGTGCCTGCCTGCCTGGTGTCTTAAGATATGTCTTATGACACCCTGGCAATACGCGTATCCTCCTAGCAGTAGTGGTTAGATGATGACCACTCCCTCTTCGCGACGTTGTCTCGTCGAGACCTGCACCATTCGGAGAGAGAGGATGTGCTGCCGACGCAATCACTACATTAGCGTTGGCTATAGGACCTCCACAGTCCGAACACCGAACCGAGGCCTCTCCAACCGTACTGCCCAATGAGGAATAAGGTTTCGATGTAGTCGGTGAATTCGCGGGGCGAGATACTGTTAGCTAACCTAACAGTATTAACTTGCTTTAAATGTGCAGACATTTCTGTCTCATAAACATAACTGATTGACCTATTAGGACCTGTTTGTATAAAGGTAGTGTTATACAGTTTGTGATATAAAGTATCGTTATTCCAGGTATCTCTTATATCTCGAGACCTTCTTTACCAAATGTGACCAATGAGACAGAGGAAACTTCATTACCAGAATTATTGGCTGCATCTGACCACCTAACAACTTTACAATTTGTCCCGACTGCAACTTCTCAAAAACCTGTTGTATTAAAAGGTTGGTGGTATACCTACATCTGTAATAAGTATCAATTCATTTAAGTTACCGAACCTCAAAAGAAAGAACGAACTCCTTATAATTTGAAGGTGTGTTGTTAAATAAAAGTCGCGGGCCGCAAGAAGGAAGGCCACGGGTTGCTGATCACTGATCTAACTTGAAGCAAGCATATAGAGAGCTAATTATGGTGTAGGTTGAGAAGGGGGTTTTCAAAATACAACTTTCGTATTCCGTCAGTTACAAAATGTTAACATAAATGTTGGTTGTTGGAAATAGAACAAAATATTAATAATATTTTCATGTCATCTGCTTGAAATCCTTTAGTAAATTTCTATGATACACGCAGGAAGAGGTGGATTGCTGGCATATGTATCGTGGCCTATGATTGACTATTTATATATATGATTTTAATAATATAAGCCCGCCTTTCATTACATACCTATTTCTTTCTCAATCTCAATTTTTGCTTCACATGAGATTTTATTTTTCAGATAAATCTGAATCTAGAATGGTTGACGCTAATTATATTATACTGAGAAACCAAATAAAGCAGTTACAAAAACAAAAAGACTCTGCAACGACTAGATTGAAGAAGGCCTTGAAGTTGTCGGAAAATGCTGCATTCCAAAGAGCACTTGGAAAATTTTCACCAACTGCAACTATTTTCACTAATCTACAATTCCGTGAAGCAGGGAAACATCAACTGGGTTGTAGATTTACAAAAGAGGAAAAAGTTATGGCACTAGCTTTATACAAGCAAGGTCCTAGAGCTTATAGATGGTTGAAAAAATTTTTTACTCTCCCTTCACCACTAACATTAAGCAGAATGATATCTAGGGCATCTCTGCGGCCAGGCATAACTAATGAACGTTTATTTCAACACCTAGAAAAACAAGTTAGCCGAATGAAGCCCTTAGACAAATTATGTATATTGTTATTTGATGAAGTTGCACTAACTGCACATTTTGACTACAATAGAAGAATGGATTGTGTGAGCGGGTTCGCTAATAATGGTGTAAGCGCCGAAAACAAAATAGCTGACCATGCCCTGGTGTTCATGGTGAGAGGCATTCAAAGAAACTATAAACAGCCTGTGGCCTATACCTTTTGCCAAAGTACGACTCCCTGTTTGGAACTCGCTTACCAAATAAAAACAGTAATTAGAAAATTAATGTCAATTGGTTTTATTATAATAGCAACAATATGTGATCAGGGCGCAACTAATACCAGTGCAATCAATTGGCTTATTAAAAATACCAATGAGGAATATTTACGGCAAGGGAAAGAAATCAAATATAAAATATTTGAAATAGATGGAAATCAAATAGTCCCATTATATGACCCCCCACATCTCATTAAGGGCGTCCGAAACAACTTACTCACTAAAAATTTATATTATAATATTGATGGTGTGGATAAAATTGCTAAATGGGAACACATTGTTCAGATATACAACGAAAATCTTGCATATAAGGGCATAAGATTAATGCCAAAACTAACTGAACGGCATGTTGTACCCCATAAAATAGCAAAAATGAAAGTTAAATGCGCTACTCAAGTCTTTAGCCAAACTGTGGCAGCTAATATGGGATATCTATCAAGTGAGTAGTTATCACTTTGAAATACACCTCGTTTTTAAATTCAATGTACTGTGGACATCAAATAATTTCTCTTATTTCAGATAATTAATAAAATTCAGCAGCATTATTTGGCAATGCGACTGGTAGAGAGCAATAAGTTTGTTTATCTATTACATAAGATTTATAAAAAACAGTGATAGGTGTGTTAATCATGAGTGTAGCTAGGAATTGTTCTGGCCGGCCAATAGCTTAGTAACCACCATGAAATTTTAAATTATCTCATGATCATCTGTCCCACTGTTGGGCTTGAACCTCCTCCATAATGGGAGAGAAAATGACCTACTATACCACACTGGTCAAACGTGTTGGTATATGGTTTTGTTTAGAGTTGTCCTTCTCTTGCATAGATTTTATATTCCTAAGTCGTCTCTTACGAACATCCAATGGTAAGATAGGGGATGGTGAATTGTATTTTTACTCCGTCACTATATGGAAAGAAAATTTTAAATAATAAAATATACATCAGTTGGTACTTTTAATACGTCTCGTTAAATAAAGCTCCAAATTATTGCACGTATGGTGTTGATAAAGCTCCAATTCCATCCCTAAATGAGCATGTATAGATAGATCTCTTTAGTAAAGGATAAATTCAGAATTGTCATGCTTATGTTAGATGAACTTCAGTCAAATAATTTTACAAACACTTAACAATAATTCAATTCAATTATAATTCAACAACAATAATTCAGCATATTAAATGCTAAATTTCAGTAATTTGAATAACAAAGTTGTGTCATCGTTTAATACAATTCTAACTGCAAAGTTTGAAGTATTAAGCCCATACAATGTGTAAACATTGTCGGGTAGATGGCACACGTCTCCTTAAAGACGTAAATATGATGCAAAGCGATTTGAATGTCCTACAATAGTTCACGGTGGTGTAAGTGGCGGCATGATTGGGCCGGACTCCCAATAGGTGTGGGTTCGAATCCCGCTTTTGACATCATTTTTCGCTTCGTAATCGGGTTTTTATAAATAATTCAGCATAATAAATGCTAAATTTCAGTATTTTGAATTTACAAACACTACTTCTGCTAAATGGCAACAGTTCTGCCATAGTAATTAATTAACTAAAAATATCACATTTTAATATTAATGTGATACATAAAACAAATAATACGGTTGATGATAAATATAGCATATTTTTTCAGATATGGGGATCTTGTCGAAGGAGTGCGAAGGTACAGCAAATCTTCTGCTATTCTTCGATAACCTATTTGATTCTGTCAATGGCAGTCAAGAAAATTTTAAAAAAAGGGCTGGGAAACCATTACTTGGTCCTGTGACTCCAAATTCCAGCCATAAAAAGATTTGGATAGAAGCCAAACAAACAATAAAAACGATGAAATTTAGCAATAATAATAGATTTGGTGTAGTGCCATCTATTACCAATTGGTTGCAAACTATTGAAAATGTTGTATATATGGTTGATATTCTCTTTAAAAAATATCAATTGACTTCTATATGGATGAGACACTTTAATCAAGACCCCCTGGAGAATTTTTTTGGCTGCATTCGCAGTCATGGTTACCGTAATGTGTCTCCTTCTTGTATAGGCTTTGAAGCAGCTTATGCTTCTCTTTTAATAAATAATTTAAGCAGTATACATTCGCCGGGGTCCAATTGTGAGATTGACAATTGTACGAATTTTAAGTCTCTCAGTAAAATATTTTTTAAGAAATGTGAAACTACAAGATTTGTTTTAGAAATAAATTTTGAAGACACAAATATAATTTTTGTAGATCTTAGCAGAAAGTTGCAAGACCCTAAAACAAAAGCACAATTGCAATATGTATGTGGTTATGTTTTACGACAGTTAAAAATTAGCTGTGCTACCTGCAAATCATTGTTATATAACGAAAACCGAAATAGTGAAGCCATTATATACAGAGAGTATGATAAATTTAAACGGTGCCTTACTTATCCTTCTATATCTCTAATGAATTGCTTTTCTGCTATACAAGATGTTGTCACCGACATTATAAGAAAAGATAGCAAAAAGGCAAACATTAAAGAATATATAAAAACAATACTATCAGTTGTAATTGATTATAAATTCATAAATTGCAACCAGCATAAATATGACATAATTAAAAAAATTGAAGATATATGTATAAACTTATTTATTTGTAATTGGTGCAAAGACACAAATAAATTGTTACGAGGATCTCGATCAGACTTCGATTATTACGACGACATTCAAAAAATGTCAATTGCTTATTATAAAAAAAGGCAAAAATAAAGTTTTAATATTGATATGGTATTTTATTTCATTTTTGATTTAGGTTGGGTTTTGTTCTAAATACCTAAATAAACTTATATAAATATATATAATGTGTGTATATGTATATATATATATATATATATATATATATACACGTGAACAATTAACATGCAAAGTTGCACTCCGAGATTGCCAGGTGGCGTTCTTCACATTACCTTTGAGTGACGTCTCTATCTCAGTCTATAAAATGTACTCTGTGACGTTAACTACAGCCTACAAACACATCGACCGAAAGTTAACCAATGATAAAATTAATTACCATTTTCTTTCATTTTGACTTAGATATATAATATATAGAAGGAGTAATACGGTCTATAAGTGTAACCAGACTAGGTAGAAAATAAATAAAATGTGCCGCTTTTTATAGGTAGGTACGTATTTTAAGAAACTACTTGACAAGTTGATACTTGACAGAGTTGACAATTTACGGTAATAGCTTGTTCCCTTATGACACTATAGAGCTTTAGTAGGTACTTTTTCTCTAAGTTTGTTCCTAAACGCTATTATATAGTACACCGTACAAAATTATCGTCTCTAAATTAGAGTGGTATGATAGTCTTATTAGATCCTATCTTTAGTAAGCCGTACTGTAATTACAACTTAGAACGAAAGTGATCTTACTTCCTAACTGCCGTCTGCCGTGCCTCCGATCATGTCATGTAATTATCTAACATTTATAGGTTTATAGTTATGTTTTGCACCGTTCGCCAATAACAACGGGTGCAGACGCTGTACTTTACTCACTTAAAGAGGTCATAGATTATTTTGCATTAGCATTGCAATCAGGGCTGGATCTACCATATGGCTTTTAAGGCTTCAGCCTAGGGCCCCGTGGTTTCAAGGGCCCCCCATCTAAATCAAGTCAAAGTCAAAAGTAGACGATAATAATTTAAAGAATTTGCCAAAGGAAAGTGCAGAAAGGTTGTTTTATAATTTGGCAATTTATTTACGGTTGTATTTAACACACACTAAGGCAAGTACTGTCTTATTTTTCTCCTATACTTTGAGTAATTAAGTGGGCCCTTACGAAAGTAGTATTAGCCTAGGGCCCCTTGTACTCACGGTCCGACCCTGATTACAATATTTATTGACAACCTATTTTTTCATTAATATACACGCGTATAGCTAAAATAAATCTAAAATATCGCAATTTGTATCCATATATTCTGTTAAAACAAATGTTCGATTAAAATTCTATTGCTTCTAAGCTTTTAGTGTACAATGTTTACAGTTCTTCAATACACCTGCACATATTTATATAATAATAATAATAATAAGAGATTTTTATTTCTCTCTCACACAGAAAAGTAACAAATGGATCTTAATCTAGGATAATTAACATAAGAATTGTTAGTATCTGTGTGAAGGACTGGCATCTGTACTAGGACGACCTGTATGACAGATTACCAGCCTCTCCTAACTCCAGATGAGTTGGTGTTTAGTTAATTCCACTTTTTTTTAATACAATATATTCTAAATTGAATGATGAACAATGAGCCTATTTCATAATATATACCGTTAGTAACTTTTAGTAGGATTTAAGGTTACCTCAAAGAGCAAAGCTATGTTAACTGTATAGGTATATAAGTGAAATGACAAGACAATCTGGTCAGTATAAATTATAAAAGTTATCAGATATTGGATAAGCACAACGACAACAAGTAACAGCCAATCATATCCGATTTTATCCACGAAACGTCATTTTGTTCGTAGGCCATTACAAAAATTTGGTAAAAATGTTTCCTAAAATATAGTTCTAGAGTTTTAATTGAGAAAAAAATAATTGTTTGTATAGATGATAATGTTTGATGATTGTTTTGGCACATACAAGAATTTTTTGGGTATATTAAAATATAGGCACTTGGCACTTACTTAATAATTGAATTTTAAACACTGAATATATATATTAATCTGGTGAATATAATGTGAAATAGCTTTCAAATTATTGTTTGCATTTCAAAGGTCACCAAGTCCCTTTTTCCTCTTCCTCAAGTGATTTGCGAGTCTTACGTTTTCGGAAACCCAAGCTACGAATGAAATATTTGTAACAGAATTACAAAGTTCGTTATAAGTAGCATATGAACGTTCTTAATAGCATTTTCTTGGAAAGGCCTATGTCCAACAGTGAACCTCTACGAAAGGATGGAAGTGTTTTCTCTATAATGAACTATATTGCCTCTGATGAAATGAATCATTTGTGTGGCTAAAAAGTCATTGATCTGGATAAATAATTAATTATGAACGCATAATTTCAGTATTGATTTTTATTGTTGGATGATTTTATAGAGTAGCGCCATCTATATAAATTATTACAATTTACACAATGTCACTAATGTCACAAATCTTGACCCATGACCCAGTAGTCAGACAGTGAATTATTTTTCAGTTTCGAATTGTCTGTTGTAGATCGATATTTCCAAAGAATTAATGGTGGAAAATTTGAGAATTTAGTTAAATAAATACATTACTAATGAATACATTTTTCGTCACACTGTTCTCATGCAATAAGCGTTTTGTTTGTAACAATTTTTTTATTGATATAGTGTTCTAATTCATTATTCATTTTTGTCATCAAATGTTTTCCACTCCTCTATGATAAAGTTTTATGAATAATCATAACCATTCACAACATTTATTTTAAATCAATAAAAAATATTAACACTACCAGCAGATTAGGTCGACCAATAGGGGCGCGGTTGTATCTATGTTTATATAAACAGTGACTAGTGTTCTAGTGTCTCAACTGAGACTCCGGTTTCTGTTGCTTTCTTTCCATATAAATTTATACTATGATAGTGAAGGAAACTTACGTTCTCTATTACTAGAGTGAAATCCATAGCTGTTTTTATCATACATACTTTCCATAATCTGATTGTGTAATGTATTTAAATATGGATTCTTCCTCAGACCAATGGGATCCAGGTAAGTGGGAAAAATAATCACCATCACCTGTGACATATTAGTACCCTATTAAGCACATGCCTATACCAGTAACAAGATTTAGTTATTCCATTCATTTAAAGGCTGTAAATATAGATGAATTAAAATAGGTTAATTAATTAATATAGTTTTAGTTTGTTCTGTTCTGTGTCTGTAGATATGTTACATGTCTTAGTTATCATACGGTGATAATACTATTCTATATATGATTTGTTTCGATTCACACAATATTGCGAGCAATTTGAGTAGAAAATAAGATGACTATAAATAATAAACTAAATTCTTAATCTTAACAAATTAGTTTGAAATAAATCTATTTTTATTTAATATAATTTAGTATTCAAAAAACCTACTTGAAAGTTTAAGACTTGTATCTTCTTTTCAGCTTATATGTATGTCATTTTTGGGATTAGCCTCCTACACAATGGGAAGGCTATTAAACCATTGTACTGCACTGAGATGAATGAATTCACATAGGGTTTATATCTTATTTATTGATTTGCATTATCATCTTTTACAATACCTGCAAGAAAGGAAATGGTGGGATATAACATTACTTTTCACAAGTGTAGGCAAGAAAGTGGTGAGATAAGTTAAACTGTCATGAAACTGATTACTGATGATCTTATTACTATCTGCTGAGCCTACAATTTCTCATGTATAAATCTTCCATTTATTTTATCATTTTCTCAGCTCATACATATCCCACTGCTGGGTAAATTATTGGGTAATTTATATCTTTAATAATAGGAAGGATATTTACCTACTATATCAGCCTGATCAGATGTGTTGGTCTATACCAGGGGTTGGCAGCCTTTTGAGTCGGAAGAGCCAAAAATTATAATTTATAAAAGTTTAAAGTTATTAAAGAGTCTCAATTTTTTTTTTGGCAACAATAATTTGTGCTCGTTAATCAATTCAGAACCATTTTAAAATGTTTCTTTATAAAATATTTTTTTGCGTATAGAACTAAAGAGCCGCAACTTCACATCCAAAGAGCCGCATGTGGCTTGCGAGCCGCAGGTTGCCAACCTCTGGTCTATACCAACCAAGAAAAGTAAGCTCTAAATAAAATTCCATAGTTTTTCTCTTGCATAAATGTTAATTGCATATCATATCGCTTAGTCACCTTTTGTGATACCCATGGGATGTTGGTGCAGAATTATGCTATTACTCTGTCACCATATGAAAATTTGACATTAACTATTCCACAAATAGAACAGTAAGAAGTATCATTCTAAATTTTGTTAGATATACACTACCGTCCAAAAGTTTGGAAGCACACCTGTTTTCAAACAAAACAAATAAATGCCGACTAATAGCGGTAAAAATTAGCAATAATCTTAAGTTTTACAACCTTTTACGACTGTCTACACAAACACAAAAGGATTATTATCCTACATTCATCAAGTTTTATGGAATTCCTTAATATTGACGAAACACGTGTTTTATGACTTAATCCGTCGGCTACTTTATCCTATGCAATGGTGTAGTTTTATTGATAATGTTTGCTGGTTTTAACTTTTTTAGACCTTATTCAGTCGCACTTGAGCATTGGCACGTGAAAGTTGTGATATTAACATTGTCTGTATTCGAAAGATATCGGCTACTACTTTGACCGTATTTTTTCTTCTGAAAATGGCAAAACGCAAGCAAATCACGCTTGAACAGCGAAGCGCTATTTGCACTCTACGCGAGGAAGGATACAGTGAACGTCAAATCGCAGAAAGGCTCGGAATTTCTTGTAAAGTTGTCCACTATACCCTTGCTAGAAAACAAGAAACGGGGAAAAATGAAGATAGAAAGAGATCTGGTAGGCCCAAATCCACAACAAATCAAGAGGACAACTTCATTAGAGTTCTTTCTAAACGGAATCGACGCTTAACTGCACCACAGATCACTGCAGCTCTGAATGATACGCGAGAAACACCCATTTCAACAACTACTGTTAAAAGACGCTTACTGTCTGCGGGATTAAGAGGATGTGTTGCTGCTAAAAAACCCAAACTAACAAATCGACATAAGAAAAATAGACTAGAATGGGCAAAAGCGCATAAAAACTGGACTATAGAACAATGGGAAAATGTCCTTTGGAGTGACGAATCAAAATTTCAGATTTTCGGATCCAATAGACGTGTCTTTGTACGCCGGTCAAAAGAAGAGAGGGCTTCAGAGGCATGTACAGTGCCTACCATCAAACATGGTGGTGGTAATGTCATGGTTTGGGGGTGTTTTGGCAACAGTAAACCCGGCAATCTTGTGAGGATAACCGGAAAATTAAACAAGGAAGGCTATTTAAAAATTCTCCAAGATTCTGCCATACCCAGTGGACTAAGTCTCATTGGTTCTGGATTCATTTTTCAACAGGATAATGATCCTAAGCATTCGTCTAAATTGTGCCAGAACTTTTTAAACAAGAAAAAAGCTGAAAACATTTTAAACATCATGCAATGGCCATCTCAATCCCCTGATCTTTCTCCCATTGAACTTGTTTGGGATGAACTTGACAGGAGGGTGAAAAGTCGTTGTCCTACGAGCTCAGAACATTTGTGGCAGCTATTAGAGAACGAATGGAACAAATTAGATAAAGATTATTTTAAAAAATTGATTAATAGAATGCCCAGAATATGTGAGAAGATTATAAAGGAGAAAGGTGGACACTTTGATGAAGCTAAAATTTAATCTAATTTACCATTGTATATTATTTTTTTATTTTGTTTAAGTTAGTTTCTGTTTGTTCTTTATTTTTTTATCAATACATTTAAATTTAAATGACTTAGTTTGGTTTTATTCGATTTTACCTTGCTGCTTCCAAACTTTTGGATGGTAGTGTATATACAAACACTGTTTTTATAAGGTTCAGAATACATTTACAATATGTAAACCTTTTCAATAGGTAAGCTAGACTAGACTTTATAACATTAGCTTAATCAAAACAAGCAATCTTTAATTTTATACCAGCAATATATAACATTTTATTGCAATCTTGTAACTCAAGTTTACTTTCTATACTTTTTACATACATACATACCAACATGCCATGTCCCTTGCAGGGTAGGCAGAGAGAACAGAGTGCCAGAGAACTCTATCCTTGCATACTTCACTCGCTTCCTCAACATTAATAATTCTCTTCATACACGCTCGCCGGTTTCGGAGACTCTTGACTCCACCTTCCTTCAGTACATAACCGATCTGGTCTAGGTAGGTTAGTTTCGGTCTCCCCCGGTACCTACATCCTTTCACTTTCGCATTGTATATCTTCTTAACCAGTCGTTCGTTCGACATTCTTTCCACATGTCTGAACCATCGGAGCATGAGCATATACTTTTTATTCTGAATTAAATTCAATGTTATGAAATATTCTATTTATTTATTTGCTGTATTTTTTTTTCTCTTCCCTATGGCTGTAGTATAAGACAATTAAGGCATATGATATGTATATAACATCTATGCAAGAGAAGAAATACTCAAAATAAAGTCCAAATAAAATCCAAAATAAAATTGTGGTAGGACCACGCTGTTGACAGTTCTCTGTCTACAGCCGCGGGCCGGTCCGTCCGGGGTAGTACCACACTCTCGCAGAAGATCAACGTCTGAGTAATGGCAATGTGCTATTGCGCTTCGTTCGGTAAGCGAGAGAGCCGGCAGTCCAACTGGGTGGGTTTGGGGTGTGTTATGGTTGGCAGCGGCCTAGTTATACTCTTGGTGTAGCAAAGGTCCATGGGCAGCAGTGACACTTACCATCAGGTGTGCTGCTTGCTCGTTTGCCACCATACGCAATAAAAAAAATAATAATGTCATATCAGTCCTCCCACCTATTAGTATGGTTGATCTATTTCCTATAGTGGAGGAGGCTGTAGACCAGCACCAGTATGTCCCACTGCACATATGGTTATGAGCCGAGATGATGATGACGTTATTTATTATTATTATTTTTTTAAATTTACTTTTTATTATTAATTTACGAGTATATCACTATGACATATTCATTATATTATTTTTATGGATTTTATTACATTTGTATTTGTTTTTTTTACTTTCCTGATGCCGCTTTTCAGCAGTTGTGATCACAAGCTGATATTCCTATTGATGAAATCCTTAGAAATAGCTTGGTTTCATTTTGTATTTCTGTAAACATAAGAAATTTTATATCATTATTATTTTTATATGTTTTAATTTGGTTCTGCTGTGTATAAACTTAAAATGTTTTGAGAAAAGATTATCATTTAGATATATTGTTTTGTAAAATTATAGAAATTCTACCTTTATTTTGTGTTAACATATTATTATGGATAATAGAATATCCATCAAACTATAAAAATATGGAATCATTTGTAATGTTTGAAAATAATGCCTCAATAACTGGATTAATTAGAAAGCTGTGTCATATAGGGTTGTCAGCTATCCTAACTATTAATACAAATGCAAATGTGAGTTAATTTATTTGTTACTCTTTTATACCTTGACTACTCAACCAATTATACTGAAGTTCCCCAATACACATGATCATAACCAGCATCTCCTACACTCAGTTGCTGTTGCTTTCATCATCAAAATATCAGCAATAATTCGAAAAATTATACGAATATAAGCTTAATTTCTCAAACTTTATGTGCTTGGATCTTCTTTTATTTTCATTCTCACTTATTATATTTTATATTATTATTTTTAATACATACATATCATCACGCCATATCCCTTGCAGGGTAGGCAGAGAGAACAGAGTGCCAGTGAACTCTATCCTTGCATACTTCACTCGCTTCCTCAACATTCATAATTCTCTTCATACACGCTCGCCGGTTTCGGGGACTCTTCACCCCACCTTCCTTCAGTACGTTCTGGTCTAGGTAGGTTAGTCTCGGTCTCCCCCGGTACCGACATCCTTCCACTTTCGCATTGTATATCTTCTTAACCAGACCTTCGTTCGGCATTTTTTACACATGTCCGAACCATCGGAGCATTCCCTTTCGCATCATTACACCAATACTCTCTTTCATACCTACTCGCTCTCTTACGTCGTCGTTACGAATTCGATCGGTCAGCCTAACTCCACAGATTTTCCGTAGAGATCGCATTTCGACGACATTAATTTTACTTTCATGCTCTTTTCTGCATACTCAAATCGCGCTTCCATATAGTAAAGTTGGCACAAGCACTGCGTTATGTATTGATACACGTGACTTCTGGCTGAGGTGGTGGCTACCGAGAAGTTGGCCCAACGCTCCGTTTACTCTATTTCCCGCATTCACTCTTGGCTCTATATCAGTGGGGTACGATCTAAATCCACATCCAAGATATACAAATTTATCCACTTGCTCTAGTACAGCATTACCTATTGTTAGTCTTACATCTGTTCTGGCTTCATCTCTTTCGAAGACCATTATTTTGGTTTTGCTCATATTCACTTTTCTTACAATCTTCTGTCATTGTGTCGACTAGGGTCTGCAGGTTAGTCGCTGACTGTGCCAGCAGGACTGCATCATCTGCATAGAGCAAAGCAGTGACCACTGAGTCGCCCATCTGAACTCCCACATTCATATCGTTCAACCTTTGGAGGCATTTATCCAGATATATGATAAACAGCTAGTTATAATGAATTAAATTAATTTAGAGTTTTTTTTTTCAATTATATTAACAACATAATAGTTTTTTTTATTATATTTAAAGTATACATGAAATATAATTTATTATATTTTATGTATATTTTAAATAATTTATATCTCTTTTATATCTTTATTTATGAGCGAGTAGGTATGAAAGAGAGTATTGGTGTAAAGATGCAAAAGAGAATGGTCCGATGGTTCGGACATGTGGAAAGAATGCCGAACGAACGTCTGGTTAAGAAGATATACAATGCGAAAGTGGAAGGATGTAAGTACCGGGGGAGACCGAGACTAACCTACCTAGACCAGATCGGTCATGTACTGAAGGAAGGTAGAGTCAAGAGTCTCCGAAACCGGCGAGCGTGTATGAAGAGAATTATGAATGTTGAGGAAGCGAGTGAAGTATGCAAAGATAGAGTTCTCTGGCACTCTGTTCTCTCTGCCTACCCTGCAAGGGATATAGCGTGATGATATGTATGTATGTATATCTTTATTAGTGGTAGGACCACACTGTTGACAGTTCTCTGTCTACAGCCGCGGGCTGGTCCGTTCCGGGTAGTACCACACTCTCGCAGAAGATCGACGTTTGAGTAATTGCAATATGGTGTTGCGCTTCGTTTGGTGAGAGAGAGGTTTGGGGTTTCTATTGGTAGGCAGCGGCCTACCTATACCATTGGTATTCCTAAGGTCCATGGGCGGCAGTAACACTTACAATCAGCATCAGGTGTGCTCCTTGCTCGTTTGCCACCATAAGCAATAAAAAAAAAAAATCTCTTCCTATATAATTTGAACATACAGTTTTATATTAAAAGGTCAATAAAATTTATAATAAGAATCAAATAAAGATAGAAAATTGAATGATAAAAAATAGTAAATGACTGTACAGATGGCATTGTGGTTAAGATACTTACCTTCCGTGCCAGTGGCATGGGTACGATTCCTACACAGGACAATACTTTGGGGGAACCACAAACTGTTGTTTTGAGTTTGAGTGAAATTTGTCTGCGTTAATTAGATGTTTATAAAGTCTTCCGCAATACAAGGATTACTTATATTACTCAGTACAGGGTGGTATCTTTTAAAAAAATATATAGTGGAAACTCGATTCACCGAACTAATTGTTCTCGTTAGGCATTCGGATAATCGAAAATCCGGATAATAGGATATACGTAGCAAATCTGTTTTTGTATATATTGCATAATGTTATGTTGTAGGTAGTTAGGTCTTTATAAAAAGTAACAAGCATACTTATCAAAAGTCAATGTCTTATTAGAAATTAAGAGATACATTTTCCAATGTCATCATCATCATCATCACAGTCCATATATGTCCCACTGTTGGGCCTCCTCCGTAATGGGAGGAAAAATAACCTACTATACTGCGCTGGTCAGACGTGTTGGTATAGGCTTTTGTTTCGAGTTTTCCTTCTCTTGCATAGATGTTATATGCCTTTTATATCCCTTAATTGTCTCTTACGATCACCCATGGGTAGGATATGGGGTGGTGAATTGTATTCTTACTCCGTCACCACACGGATAATTTTCTAACGTACAATGTTGCAATTTATGTACTTACACTACCGTCCAAAAGTTTGGAAGCACACCTGTTTTCAAACAAAACAAATAAATGCCGACTAATAGCGGTAAAAATTAACAATAATCTTAAGTTTTACAACCTTTTACGACTGTCTACACAAACACAAAAGGATTATTATCCTACATTCATCAAGTTTTATGGAATTCCTTAATATTGACGAAACACGTGTTTTATGACTTAATCCGTCGGCTACTTTATCCTATGCAATGGTGTAGTTTTATTGATAATGTTTGCTGGTTTTAACTTTTTTAGACCTTATTCAGTCGCACTTGAGCATTGGCACGTGAAAGTTGTGATATTAACATTGTCTGTATTCGAAAGATATCGGCTACTACTTTGACCGTATTTTTTCTTCTGAAAATGGCAAAACGCAAGCAAATCACGCTTGAACAGCGAAGCGCTATTTGCACTCTACGCGAGGAAGGATACAGTGAACGTCAAATCGCAGAAAGGCTCGGAATTTCTTGTAAAGGTGTCCACTATACCCTTGCTAGAAAACAAGAAACGGGGAAAAATGAAGATAGAAAGAGATCTGGTAGGCCCAAATCCACAACAAATCAAGAGGACAACTTCATTAGAGTTCTTTCTAAACGGAATCGACGCTTAACTGCACCACAGATCACTGCAGCTCTGAATGATACGCGAGAAACACCCATTTCAACAACTACTGTTAAAAGACGCTTACTGTCTGCGGGATTAAGAGGATGTGTTGCTGCTAAAAAACCCAAACTAACAAATCGACATAAGAAAAATAGACTAGAATGGGCAAAAGCGCATAAAAACTGGACTATAGAACAATGGGAAAATGTCCTTTGGAGTGACGAATCAAAATTTCAGATTTTCGGATCCAATAGACGTGTCTTTGTACGCCGGTCAAAAGAAGAGAGGGCTTCAGAGGCATGTACAGTGCCTACCATCAAACATGGTGGTGGTAATGTCATGGTTTGGGGGTGTTTTGGCAACAGTAAACCCGGCAATCTTGTGAGGATAACCGGAAAATTAAACAAGGAAGGCTATTTAAAAATTCTCCAAGATTCTGCCATACCCAGTGGACTAAGTCTCATTGGTTCTGGATTCATTTTTCAACAGGATAATGATCCTAAGCATTCGTCTAAATTGTGCCAGAACTTTTTAAACAAGAAAAAAGCTGAAAACATTTTAAACATCATGCAATGGCCATCTCAATCCCCTGATCTTTCTCCCATTGAACTTGTTTGGGATGAACTTGACAGGAGGGTGAAAAGTCGTTGTCCTACGAGCTCAGAACATTTGTGGCAGCTATTAGAGAACGAATGGAACAAATTAGATAAAGATTATTTTAAAAAATTGATTAATAGAATGCCCAGAATATGTGAGAAGATTATAAAGGAGAAAGGTGGACACTTTGATGAAGCTAAAATTTAATCTAATTTACCATTGTATATTATTTTTTTATTTTGTTTAAGTTAGTTTCTGTTTGTTCTTTATTTTTTTATCAATGCATTTAAATTTAAATGACTTAGTTTGGTTTTATTCGATTTTACCTTGCTGCTTCCAAACTTTTGGACGGTAGTGTATATGTATACATATTTTCTCATATTAAAATAATTATGAAATTCAATACGTAATTGCCGTTTGATGTAAGCCATTTTATCTCTTCATTGCTGCTGTATTACGAATTAATTTAAGCTGTGGTAAACTCAAAATATCACACCTTGTTGGATACAGTAGAGTAACAGTTGCTAACTAAATAAAATAATAATGAAACTCGTGCATCATAGATCACGCTAAGCACGGGCGGGTAATGCTAGTTCCGATATGTTCGCTTGCATTGATTGAACTTGTATATGCAAGATTGCGATCGGTAGTCCGGATAATCGCGAATCTGTATAACTGAGAATCGGATAATCGAGTTTCCATTGTATATAATTTAGTATCTATACCTAACCTATAGATACAGATACCAACACGTCTGACCAGCGTGGTATAGTAGGTTAATATCCATTCCATTATGGAGGAGGCTTGAGCCCAACAGTGGGACATATATGAGCTGAGCTGAGATGATGAAGTATATTCTCCTATTTGTTTTTATATCTCCAGGTATCTGTTCTAACTTATATGAAGTACTTGGGTCTGGTGCTCGACGGGCGATGGTGGTTCCGGGAGCATTTTCGACAGATTGCTCCCCGGCTTGTCGGCGCGGCGTCCGCCCTTTCTCGGCTCATGCCGAATGTGGGCGGACCCAGTTTCGAGGGCCGACGGCTGTATGCGGGGGTCATCCGCTCGATGGCCATGTACGGCGCACCCGTGTGGGCGAGGGCTCTGAACGCCCAGCTCAGGGCGGTTCTGTGGAGGCCACAGAGAGCCATGGCGGTCAGAGCCATTCGCGGGTACCGCACGGTGTCGACAGAGGCGGCGTGCCTATTGGCCGGGACACCCCCGTGGGACCTAGAGGCGGAGATGCTCTCCGACCTCTACCGGCGGGTTACCTCAGTGCGCGAGGAGGGTGGCTCCCCATCGTTGAGCGAGATAGCCACCTGGCGCGAGGACGCCCGCCGAGACGTCATCGCCCGTTGGGTTACGCGGCTGGAGAGGCCTAGACACGGTGTCGTGACCGTCGAGGCCTTTCGGCCCGTATTGATGAAATGGATGGAGCGGCGACACGGGGTCCTCACCTTCCGACTGGTGCGGGTGTTGACGGGGCACGGGTGCTTCGGGAAATACCTGCACACGGTCGTGTACAGAGAGTGGACTCCGGGCTGCCATCATTGCAGTAGTGGCGAGGACACGGCGCAACATACGCTCGAGGAATGCTCGGGCTGGGACGGGCAGCGCCGTGACCTCGTCACTATTATCGGTGCCGACCTGGCGCTGCCGGCTGTCGCGAGGGCGATGGTCGACAGCGTCAGGAATTGGGACGCGGTCGCCGCCTTCTGCGAGGCTGTCATCTCGCAGAAGGAGGCGGCGGAACGAGTCAGGGAGGACTCCCGCGACCCGGGCCGCCGCCAGCGGCCGGGGCGGCGCAGGCGCGAATACCTGCGCCTGATGCCGCCCTAACCCAGGCCTCGGGTGATCGGACCGGGGAATTGTCCGGTCACCCGACGCGAGGCCACCGCGTGAGGGCGACGCCCCGACGGCGAAATCTGTCGGGGCGCCGACGACAGGAACCCGCGAGGGTAAACCGCCGAGCGGACCACCGAAGACAAAGATCGGGTACCGGTGGTCCGCTCGCACGGCGAAGAGAGAGGATTTTACGGTGGGTCTATGGGGTCACGCGCTGCCTTCTCCGTCACCCCGGACCGATTCGGCGGGGCGAGACGCACCCATAGCCTACCAATAAAAAAAAAAAAAAAAAAAAAAAAGGTATCTGTTCTAACTTATAGTATATGAATTGATCAATATTTAAAAAATATCAAATGTAGGAAAATGGATATATGGCGATCTCTATATCTTTTATAGGCTATCTAATCTAAAAAGTGCATTTTGACAGCTGTCGGAGTAAGTTGTCTAGGTATGTGAACCAAATAATCGCTATCGAAAATATCCGATTTTAGTGAGAAATCGATATTGATTCTTTGTAATTAATAATTGGTTCACTTTTTATTTTTCTAAAAGGAGATGAATAAAAGTGCTAAATTAATACTACAGAAATTTCATTATTTCATCATAAAATCTATTTATCATAATTAGTAGGATTAGGTTAAGTAAAAACAAAAACGGGATTTGAAAATAGCTATTTATTCAGAATCACTAATATTACTTGAATTATTATCATCGCGAACGTTAATAATTATTTCTATATCAATAAAAATGATGAAACGTGCAGCTCTGTCAAAATCTCTATTCGATAAAATATATTATTCTAATATTTTTACCGATTATTTAGATATTCGTGAATTGGAAGTTGTCAAGCACTACTGTTTAGAACGTTATAACGTGACATTGTAAGATCGTCAATAATAATTACTATATACATACATACCATCACGCCATGTCCCTTGCAGGGTAGGCAGAGAGAACAGAGTGCCAGAGAACTCTATCCTTGCATACTTCACTCGCTTCCTCAACATTCATAATTCTCTTCATACACGCTCGCCAGTTTCGGAGACTCTTGACTCACCTTCCTTCAGTACATGACCGATCTGGTCTAGGTAGGTTAGTCTCGGTCTCCCCCGGTACCTACATCCTTTCACTTTCGCATTGTATATCTTCTTAACCAGACGTTCGTTCGGCATTCTTTCCATATGTCCGAACCATCGGAGCATTCCCTTTCGCATCTTTACACCAATACTCTCTTTCATACCTACTCGCTCTCTTACGTCGTCGTTACGAATGCGGTCGGTCAGCCTAACTCCACAGATTTTCCGAAGAGATCGCATTTCGACCGCATTAATTTTACTTTCATACTCTTTTCTGCATACCCAACTCTCGCTTCCATACAGTAATGTTGGGACAAGCAGTGCATTATGTGTTGCTACACGTGCCTTCTGGCTGAGGTGGTGGCTACCGAGAAGTTGCCCCAATGCTCCGTTCACTCTATTTCCCGCATTCACTCTTCTCTCTATATCAGTGGTGTACCTTCCATCTCGGCTAAATCCACATCCAAGATATACAAATTCATCCACTTGCTCCAGTACATCATTACCTATTGTTACTCTTACATCTGTTCTGGCTTCGTCTCTTTCAAAGACCATTATTTTGGTTTTGCTCACATTCACGCGTAGACCCCTTTTCTTACAATCTTCTGTCATTGTGTCGACTAGGGTCTGCAGGTCAGTCGCTGACTGTGCCAGCAGGACTGCCTCATCTGCATAAAGCAGAGCAGTGACCACTGATTCGCCCATCTGGACTCCCACATTCATATCCTTCAACCTTTGGAGATATTTATCCAGATATATGACAAACAGCCTGGCTGACAGAACGCACCCCTGCTTAACGCCGATATTGACGTCAAACCAAGGCGACATTCCATCATCCAGCCGCACACAGGGTCTACAGCCCATGTAACTGGACTGCACAGCCTGTAGCAGTTTACCGTTAATACCATACTCCGGTAAAATGTCCCAAAGTTCCTTTCGTACAACCGTGTCAAATGCTCTCTCCAGATCCACAAAACTGCAGAAAACCCTCTGACCTAGAGCCAGATGCTTCTCCACAATGTTGCGCAGAGAGAACACTTGATCCATGCATCCCCTTCCACTCCTGAAACCTCCTTGTGTCTCACACAGTAAACCATCGGACACCATCCTCATTCTCCTTTCAATAATTTTACCATACACTTTTGCTGCCAAACTGGTCAAGCTTATGGCTCTGTAATTTGCGCAGTCATAACGTGAACCCTTGTTATTAAACAAAGGCACAATGACTGCGCTATTCCAGTCCCCAGGAACCATTCCCAAGCTCCAACATAAATTGAGGAGCAACAGGAACGCCTCCCAGACACAGGAGCCACCAAGCTTGATCATCTCGGCAGACACCATATCAATGCCCGCTGCCTTACCATTTTTCAAACTTCTTATCGCCCATTCAACTTCATCCATACTGATGCCATCGGAGGACGCCGTTGTCAAATGTTGATCTACTAAACCACATGCGACACCGGCGCCAACCGTAGCATCCGCATACATATCGCCAAAATATTCACTCCATCAGCTTAACACGTCTTGTG
Source organism: Lymantria monacha (assembly GCA_905163515.2). Lineage (NCBI taxonomy): Eukaryota > Metazoa > Arthropoda > Insecta > Lepidoptera > Erebidae > Lymantria > Lymantria monacha. The sequence goes on from LR991081.1 coordinate 40,571,906, forward strand.
TTTGTGTAAGAATGTCTCCACCTTTAGACCTTATTTTATTCATTCTGAAGGCTGACCAACCACACCGAGACTTCTTCACCTCCCTCCAAAAGAGTTTGGTGTTACCCTCGAAGTTTTTAGTCAGCCTATCTTCTGCACTTATACTTGCTCTATCACGTTTCTCTTTCACTAAGGCCTTGGTGTCATTCTTACATTGCCGATATATTTCTTTCTTCTGTTCAGTCATACTGTCATTCAGATTCAAAGAAGAGACATAGTCCAGCCACGTTTTCTTCTTGTGCTCTACGGAAGCTGCCACTTCCGCATCCCACCATGCATCACCATTTGTTTTTCTATGCTTCTTTGAACTTCCACATACTTCTTTCGCTGTATCTACCATACTCTCTTTCAATACTCTCCAGCATTCTTCAATGTCCGATTGCGCAATTCGCTTGGTATCTGTCACACAGAGCACGTCTAGCTGTTTGTCCGCCATTACGGATATCAGCTCGTGCAACTTACCTTCCACACAACCTCTTACATTCCACGTGCCCACCCGGCACTCTGCTCTCCTCGACTCGCCTGACTGGGCAAGGCGTGATGGGTGGCGGCCCCCATCGCCGCAACTGCCGAAGTTCGTACCGACGGGGGCGGGTCGGTACGCGTCGCCTCCGGGGGACGCCCTAACCCGCACTGCGGTACGGATATCGAGCCGGATTAGCAGTCTAATTAGACTGGCAGGGGACGCGACGAGCACGCTCCGGACTATGCCCCCCGAATATAAAAATAAATATATAAAAAAATAATTATTTATATTTAAAAAGAACATAAAACTAAATATTCTGTGAATAGTTGTGCATCTACCTGTCACCGTTACTAGCATAGAACAAGAAACGGTAAAAAAAATCAAGGTTGTTGAATGGGAGCCCCTCCTTAAATATTTATTTTATTTTAAATATTTGTTGTTATAGCGGCAATAGAAATACATAATCTGTGAAAATTTCAACTGTCTAGCTATCACCGTTCTTGAGATACAGTCTGGTGACAGACGGACGGACAGCGAAGTTCAAGTAATAGGGTCCCGTTTTTACCCTTTGGGTACGGCACCCTAAAAAAATTACCATACTTCATCTTAGAATGGATAATATGTAGCTGTCATTATAGTCGCGTTCAACCATGTTTCTCGTAGATACATAATAATAGAATATTATTGATTTATAATACGAAGCGATATGCTTTAGAAATCATTATAATTTCTTTTTGATAAAACAATATTATACGTAACACATTGTTTGAATCGGCATGAACTCAAGTACTTATGTTTTACAGTAGTACACTACAGTACCATGCACTAACAAGGCAGTTAAATGAAGCGTATTAAATTTAGAGAAGTTTAAATTTAAATTTCTGTCTAGTGACAGAGAATAAAATTCATCATCCCTTCCCTTCCTAGATATAAAGATATATATTTGAGGCTGCTAGAACCAGAGTGGCCTTTTTTTTTTCGCAAGGTGGGACCATGGATGTGGTCGCGCCCCGTCAAATCGGCCCGGGGCGGTGGCAGAGGCGGCATACAACCCCATGGATCCAACCTGCAAACACCTCTCTTCGCCGGGCCACCGGTACCCGATCTTTGTCTTCGGTGGCCGGCCCGGCGGTAGAATCAGAGTGGCCTAACTACATTTTTGGAACTTTTAACCTTATTGCAATTTCGTAAGCTAAAAATGTTAATCTACAAAACCACAGCGGCCTAAAATTGTTTACAAGCTCTTAATAATAGATGGCAGTACAAGTACATTTTCGGCTATTGTTCAAATCGATGAAATTGAACTTAATTTAATTTTAATTGCCTTCATATTGTAAAACATTGTTCTTGTAGTTAGGCCGCTCTGGTTCTAGCAGCCTCATTTGATATCCTACAGAATCATGTATGTTAAACGGTGATCTTAATGATATCGTTAACTTTTACCTTCTAAGAAAACCTTAGCGGGGCTTAATTATAAAACGTAAGCCTGCATTATCCATTCAAATGCATTACTTATTAACGTTTTGTACATGGTTTTGGTAATGACAAAAAAATCGTTACTGGTCGACTTACTAGTCAATATTTCTTCAAAACTGTCACTCTTATGCACACCGCTAAGCTTTTGTTAGTAGCTATCGCGGATCTGTCTTAGATGTTGAAAGCTCATCTCTCGCATCTCTAAAGTCAGTCTTAAATGTCAAAAACAGTCTTGTTATCTAATTTTCTAAGGTTATTTTTCGAATGACTATATATAATATATATTGTTGCAGCTCTCACCCGACTCCTTGCGTCACTAAAGGAAGTGCAACCAGGTGGAGAGGATGTAGCTTTTCTGAGTGAACTACTACAATCTAAGCAACTCCACGCTCTAGTTCAAGTTCACAACAAAATTGTTGCGAAAGGCAAAGATGACAAATTCTATCCCCTTTTATCTAATGCTATGCAAGTAACTTTAGAAGTGTTTGAACTATTTGGTGAAGTGGTATCAGCGCCAAAGGAATATGAAGAACTTCTTTTTTTATTGCAGAAACCGCATTTTCAAGTAAGTTTCATTGTAAGCATATTAAGCCGCATGTTTTATTAGCCTAAACTTATAAAATGTAGGTACCCCTCTCTATATTGTTCTGTTTCTAATATAAAGAGTTTATATTATCCAGGCGATACTCTGCACACACGATGCCGTAGCCCAAAAAGACTACTATCCACGTCTACCGGACATTCCACCTGAAATCGATGATGAAGAAGAAACTGTAAAAATTGTACAGCTGGTTAAAAGTGACGAACCACTGGTAAGCTTTGATAAATTGTTAAGATAATATATATTAAGACATGATGATATATTAATTGTATATATTGTTTCAATATTAAAATAAAGATAGAGTAAATTCATTTAGAAATAGCAGCTAAATATTATGTAAATCAACTTTATGATTGCACAGATTTTATTATTAATTTAAAAAATAAACAGACTCATAATATTTTATTCATATAGGTGAAAGTGTTTGGTATTATTGTCTTATAAATATAATTGTTATTAACAAAAGTTTAATATTATACAAAGTATTATTCGCAAATCAATAATTGCAAGATTGTCTTATTCAATTTTTACCCTACTAGCATAAGAAACGTTAAATGATCATTGAGGGGTATATTGAAAGTATTTTTCTATCAAAAGGGTGGAGCACAGAGTGCAGAGCCAATAGTGGTAAGTATTGTAATAAATTCAATAATTATGCTACTTATTTGGATGCTTTACGTTATGTTCGATCCTTTCCACATAGTGTCATGTATACGCATTCACCTATTTTTTTATTTATCTTGTCGATGTACTTCTGTATATGTTATTCTTCATTGCCGTTGTGTCTACGAGTTCGAGTATGATTAGCTGCTATCTCTAGATGCCGATGCAACTTGTATTGTGTCGTCCCAGTTCTACACCTTATTTAAATGTTTTATTTCTACACTATTAGCCCACACAATACATCTTGCTTATTATTTGATCGTTAATCCAGTTCATATTTGATTTTTTGCATAGTGTCCTGTTTGGTCTATTACCTTCTTACTACCACTAAAATATTATATGTATATTCATATCGCATACACAACACGATCAATATGTTTTTGAATATATATATGTATATACAGGTTGCCGATTTAATTAGTAGAATCCTTGAAGGAGGTGTATCAGACCATGATACACTATCCAAATCATTAAAAAAATAGTACTTAAGTTTTGATTAAATTGCCATACTGATAAGCGGTTAATACACTTGTACTATAAAAATTTGATGTAGGTATATACTCATGCGTGTGACACTGAACTAGTAGGCAAATAGACCCGCTCTCGCTGCGCTCACCGCCGCACAGCTGGTCGAAATGTACCTACGGGTCAATGTACGCTGACAAACCTACTGTTTTGATAAGAAACAAATCACTTTATCTCGGGATTGGGCAGAGCTAGGACTCTGCAACTGACTTTTATGTTTTTTATGACGTCATTCCCTACACCTAGTTTAAGTTATTCTAGTAATAAAATCGACACCTGTATATATTATTATATATATTATGCAGCATACATAATCTACATTTCGTTTTTATGTTTTAATAATATTAAACAAATTTTATATTCATGTGTTTGATGAAAACTCTCTTTTGTAAATTGAAATATTAAATGACCGATATTGAAAAATAGGGCGCAACAATAAAAACTGATGAAGAGACTGGCAAGATAGTAATCGCGCGTGTGATGCACGGTGGGGCCGCCGACAGATCTGGGTTGATCCACGCCGGAGACGAAGTTATTGAGGTCAATGGTATTAGCGTGGAAAATAAAACGCCTGCCGACGTGCTCGCAATATTGGTACGACTTTGTTATTTAGCATATCGTCAAAAGTAAAGTTGATTAGTGACTTATGGCTGACTTTATATTTCAGCAAAGTTCAGAAGGTACTATAACTTTTAAATTAGTGCCATCTTTCGGTAAAGGAGGTTCACGAGAAAGTAAAGTGAGAGTTAGGGCTCTTTTCAATTATAAGTCATCCGAGGATCCTTATATACCATGTAAAGAAGCTGGACTTGACTTTAAAAAAGGCGATGTTTTACATATAGTGTCTCAGGATGATGCGTATTGGTAAGTTTCATTCAAATTTTACTTTATATTATTTCAAGTTCGTTGATAATTACTTTAATTATTTGCTATTCAGGTGGCAAGCCAGAAAAGAAGGCGATAGAGTAATGAGAGCTGGATTAATACCATCGAGAGCACTGCAAGAAGGTCGCATTATACATGAAAGGCAAACGGATCCTCAAACAATGGATGGTTGGTAATAAATAATCAACATTCACTTTTCAAAAATATTATTATGATTTATTATTTCTTGAATATATCTTAGTAAGATTGCAGCAAAGTTTAAAGAAACTTGCTGATTTGCGCCGGACCCAGATCTACCAATAATCCGTAATTAGAGAACTAAATATAGGTTTCTATTGTTTCGAATTTTTTTTTTTAAATAAAGTTTACCTTTTTTTATTTCATACAATTCATATTATAATCATTTTCCTATTGCATGTGCCCGGCGCAGGACAGTCAGCATTATGCAGTTCTTCCGTTACAAACTCAGATTGTGCACCAAAAACACCATGTTCACCGACACCAACAGCTACAGCCCTTCTACCCTGCAAGTCAACGCCCAAAGTGAAAAAAATAATATATGATATTACAGAAAATGATGATTTTGATCGTGAAATGATACCAACTTATGAAGAAGTAGCACGTTTGTACCCTCGACCTGGTCTTGTAAGACCTATAGTGTTGGTTGGTGCACCAGGTGTAGGTCGGAATGAATTACGCAGACGACTCATTGCTACTGATCCTGAAAAATACGTCACACCGGTACCGTGTAAGTATAAATAACAAAATGTATTATATAAATTAACAATAATTCTTCGTAGTGGTTAAGATACTAGGTCTCGCTCCAAGTGTCTGAGCTCCATTCCCACGCAAGATTTCACGTTTTGTGCCATCCACAAATATTGTTTTAAGTCTGGTTGAATTACATGTATTTATAGCTCCTATATATACATACATCCATAGCATTTAAGTATTATTTTATGGTGTGGATTTATGTTAAAAATAAAATTGTTAAAAATAAATAAAGGTATTAATGTTTGATATGTGCATTTTGAAGACTAATTCAATCACTCGGTCAATGAAAATTAAGAAAATATTTTAATATTGATGATTTTCGTAAAACCACTTGTTCCCCTCGCGTGTGTCAACCTTTAAGAACGTTCATCAAATTATATTAATATGTTGAGGCTCTTCAGTAATAAAGTCTATAATAATAGTCTCTCAGGTTCTCTCTAGTCTCCGGTTCTTCCTCTCAGGTTTTCCTTATCTCATATACAAGTGAAAGTTTCCTACACAGTATATTTTGAGGAATATTTTATACAAATGTATTAAGTGTGGGCACCTGGACAGTAGCAATATATAAATTCTTTATGATATTCATTGAGAAGTCCTTTCCGTGTGGTGACGGAGTAAAAATACAATTCACCACACCCCTATATTAGCCGTTCCCATCGTGGAGGAGGCTCGAGTCCAACAGTGGGTCATATATGAGCTGAGATGATGATGATGAAGAAGACTTAATAACTTCCAATAAGTAAGTTCTGTTTCAACCGATAATTAACAATTTATGATGCCCTGGGGACTAATATGAGACCTCTCCTTATTAGTATATTAATTATTAGTTTACTCGCAATTGGCAATCACAACTTTACTTACTCTGCTTATACGTTACCTATTACATGAGCGTAAAAATGATGTTTTTTCAGTTACATCGCGACCACAAAAAACTAGTGAACAGAACGGTAAGGATTACATGTTCGTTAGCCGCGAGAAAATGGAACAAGACATAGCCGAGGGAAAGTTTATTGAGCATGGAGAATACAAGGGCAACTTTTATGGCACAACCGCAGAGAGTGTTGAAAGTATCATAAATTCTGGTAAGTAATTATTGATATTATTATTTATTATCTAGTTGTATACAATTATGGACTTATGTACATTTGGCTTGACTACAATTATGGATTTATGGACATTTTAAATTATAAACTATTGGCTTGACTTGACATGATTTATTCGGTATAATGTTTTCGCTGACAAAAGTACAAAGGTTATTCTAATGACAGTGACCATTTTATGGTTTCATATCTAAAGTCTGGTGACGAAGCTCTATTATAAAAGCGGCCCTGTACAAACGGCTCTCTATCAGCAGGCTATATCTCATGAACTGTCATAAGCAAGCAGTTGTAATTTTAACATAGTGTGTAACCAATGTGAGAACTGATAGTATTCGTAGGCGCTGCCACACATCTATATCTGCAGCATAGTACATACATACATACTTATCATGACGCCATATCCCTTGCAGGTTAGGCAGAGAGAACAGAGTGCCAGAGAACTATATCCTTGCATACTTCATTCGCTTCCTCAACATTCATAATTCTCTTCATACACGCTCGCCGGTTTCGGGGACTCTTGACTCCACCTTCCTTCAGTACGTGACCAATCTGGTCTAGGTAGGTTAGTCTTGGTCTCCCCCGGTACCTACATCCTTCCACTTTCGCATTGTATATCTTCTTAACCAGACGTTCGTTCGGCATTCTTTCCACATGTCCGAACCATCGAAGCATTTCCTTTCGCATCTTTACACCAATACTCTGTTTAATACCTACTCGCTCTCTTAATTGAAAAGGTAAGCAGTTGGGCGTGAGTAGTAAAAATACATAAAAACCTACTAATATTTGGGATGTGAACTTAACCGGATGCGCTATATAGCCGGCTCGGTGCTGGACCGTCTATAAAAACTTACAATATGAAGGCAACTTAAAGTAAAATGATTTTAACATTATAAATCGATATTGGTTCTAGGACGCGTATGTGTTATAAGCCCACACTGGCAAGCGCTGAAGATGCTTCGCACACCTCGCCTGAGGCCTTATATAATATTTATAAAACCACCATCGCATGAGCGATTGATAGAAACTAGGACAGCAAGTAATGCACGCTCCACATTTGACAAAGAATATTCAAGAGCCTTCTCGGTAAGTCTCAAAAGAACACACTGTTTATTATTAATATTAGTTTGCTAATTTTACTTCTTCTCAGAGAGAGTTAAAGCCTTGTCCGAAATAAGAGTGAAATTGGTTCACCATTCTACACTAGCTGAACCCGCAGAATGTTGGTATAATAAGCTTTTAGGTCTAATTTTCCATCTCTTGTGTTGATTTATCTAAGCAGATTTAAGCAGACCAATTATCTATTAAAACATCCGGCAGATAAGAAAGAATGGTATTGATGATTGAATTCCTAATCCGTTGCCATACGAATATGACTTATTAAAATATATATTTGTTCCTGTATTACCACTTTATTCACACAGAGATGTAAATAACCCAATCATATGTCTAGCAAAATCTAGTAACATTACCCGACCCAGATTCTTACCTAGTAATTTTCGGTTATCTATCTTATATTTATTCTTTGGCTAGTGTTAGGTAGTCGCTCTTTCAATTGTAATAATCCCAAAAAAAAAAATGAAATATAAAAACGAAGTTAACATGAACCATAAAAATATTTTTTGAAAATATTGGCGGAAATGTTAAAATCTCATGCGGTGGTCTTCTCTATTGCTAAAGTTTCAATAAAAAAAATGGGATCTTTCTACATAAACAATGAATACTTGTAAAAATATATTTATGAATGGAAAAGAGTTACTGATAAACCACCCCAAAACTTTTATGATTCTCCGTTTTTTGAAGTTGGTTGGTTAAAAATAGGCATTCCCATCGCGCCAATATTCTATAATATAATCAAGTTTTGTATATGTATTCAACGCTGGTACTGCAGCAAGTAATGCAAGAAGTAATTCTTTTTGTTTGCACTAGGTATGTTAGTCTCAGATGGCTGTTACGTCCTTGTGCGGATTAGTGGTGAGCGCAGAGGGCTCTTAATCCAAAACATTTAAGCAACCGTGTCCAAGGGTCCTGACCAGCCTAGGTATTTGGTTTTTGACGCCCAAGGGATGAATAAGCAAAAAGTAAACCGTTGGCTGAATTTTATACGGATAGAACCTAAATTGAACTAAATTATATGTTCTATTTGAACTAGGTATTGTGTAATACTCTTAAAAATTAAAACTATCATTTGGTAATGCTTCTAATATTAGTTTATTATTGTTTATAGGAAGAAGAATTTTCAGATATAATGCGTTCCTCTAATCGCATTAATTTCTTATACGGCTATATGTTTGATGAAGAGATAGTGAATGACAATCTTCCCAGCGCCCTTACGCAATTGATGAAATCCGCCTGGAAGGTGCAGTCTGAACCGCTTTGGGTACCAGCCTCATGGGTCCAATAAAACATTCCAATTTATTATTTTAACCACTTTATAAAGTGGTCAGGTTGAAATCCTTTAGTAACTTATGCAGTAATTCCTTATTGGATTCAAGCACCCAGTACCTGTGACTAGACGTACATTATAAATAATTGGTAATGCCTTTTCAATAATGTAGGATTCACTAAATAATTTATGTAATATAATTATCGTATATAGTAAATTGTATTATTGATTTTATTAGTCAAATATTTTTTTAAATTGCCTTAAAAGTTTTATTGTTAAGTATGTACGTATTTAATATTGTAGGTATGAATGTAATACATTTTATTCATTAATTTATTATTCACTTTCCAAATCGATAAATTTTCAATCTTTGAAAATTGTTAAGAGCTAATGACAATACAGTAATCTCATATTTTTGTCTTAGTGACATGATCTCGTGAAAATGTTTCGAACTATGTGAAACGTTTGTATAGCAATTGTTAAATTAGTTTTACTTAAAAAGTGGTAAACAAAATTATAATTTATAGAGCTTATTTATATAATATTTGGCAAATGGTCGTGAATTTTTTAACTTAAGTACAAATTTAACAACGCTATTATGTTTTAAGTGTGTTAAATAATAAAAACGAATGTAAGATCAAGTTGAACGATATAACCGTGGTTCAGTAACAGTTTAGTAAATGTATTGACTTTTAAATAAATAAATGCTCGCTTCGACGCACACACTAAATTTTTAAGTTAGGCAAAGTTTAGGATCAAGTGTGATACGTGCGTCTTTAATTATTTCGTATTTGTATTCGTAATTATCACTAAGAACTCAGGTCGGTGCTTTACCCCATAGCTCTATTCTGTTCTAGTTCTATACAGTATAGGTACATACATATAAAATGATCAGTAAATTTTAAATAATAAAACAATGTCGGTAAATAATAAAAAAGTTAGTAGTTAATAGATATCTTTATTAAATTATTAAATATATACAATTATAAAAAACAACATCTTAGTAAAAAAAAACTGTTTAACTTTTTAGCAAAATTTCGGTACAGTATGTAATTATAATATTCGATATAGTACCGTTTCTTTTCTAATCTTATTATTTATGTTTAATTAACATATATAATGTATATGTTTGAGAGCAAATATTAATAAAAAATACCTGTGCAATAGAAAATTTTGAACAGTTATTTTGAATTATTTGTTAAAAGTGTAAATCTATCAATGTTTAAACTATAGCTTGTTTATTAATGGACTGTGATTTAGCTGCCTAATATTATTTTTCTAATTGCAAATGCGTAAAGTATATTAATTAACGAGATTCGTTAATTAATATACTTACAATAAAACTACTATTTTTTGTTAAGAAGAAGAAATAACTACACTTATGTTTTTAACTTATCTAGTCATTCATTTGATTTGCTATTATAGTTATTCCAAAAACTAGTCATTTACATATATATACATTGATCTATGAATAAATTATATAGTCGAATCGAATAATTATTATGTAACTATTATGAAATAATATGTACATTAGGAATGTTGCGTATATGAAGTTTCGTATGCTGGATACGGATATTACAATAACACAATACCGGTTTCAGATATAAGATTCAGAGATCAGATCATCCAACAGATTCGGATAATATAATTTACAGATATTGGATTTTTAGAATATCAGTAAAAAAAAATCAGTAATTTTAAGCGTACCTACTGATTATAAGTATAGAATGGCTTACGTTTAGAGTAGTTTTACCCCTTTAGAGTGGCTTACGTTTAAGCTTTCGGTTTGGCTAGTTGATAAAAAAAGTCGTAAAGTGTCTCGCACTGACCGCGATCCTATCCGAACTTTTATAACACATTCGGTTGCGGTTTCGAATATATTCTCATTTTGGATATCATATATATAGCTTTGGTTACAATTGCGAGCGCCGTAAAATCCCTAATGTATACAACAGGTTCGGTTACGGTTTCGAATATATTCTCATTTTGGATATCATATAGCTTCGACGGGCTGCTTAAAATCCCTAATGTATACAACAGATTCGGTTACGGTTTCGAATATATTTTCATTTTGGATATCATATAGCTACGGTTACAATTACGGGCTCTGTAGAATCCCTTATGTATATAACAGATTCGATTACGGTTTCGAATATATTTTCATTCTGGATATCATATAGCTACGGTTACAATTACGGGCTCCGTAGAATCCCCTATGTATATAACAGATTCGGTTACGGTTTCGAATATATTTTCATTTTGGATATCATATAGCTACGGTTATAATTACGAGCTCCGTAGAATCCCTTATGTATATAACAGATTCGGTTACGGTTTCGAATATATTTTCATTTTGGATATTATATATCTTTGAATACAATTACGGGCTCCCTAAAATGCCTAATGTAGACAACAGATTCGGTTACGGTTTCGAATATATTTTCATTTTGGATACCATATAGCTTCGGTTACAATAACGGGCTCTGTAAAATCCCTAATGTATATATTATGATGATTATGTAGATCTATAAAATAATTATCACACATTTATAAATTTAATAATAATAATTTTATTCTGAGTCTCTGTAGTATGGACAGTCAAACTTAAAATTAGTAGTAATAATCCCAAATCCGTATCGCTTTGTCAAAATAGGGAATAAATTCATACCAACGAATCCAAATCCATTTATATAAATATATCACAACATGTCGTATCATAACAGTAATTACAAATTAAAATTCGTCTAATATTAAATTTGCCATTTTAATTTAACTTTAAAAAAACATCCTTTATTAGACCGTACAGCCTTGTATTTTCATGTAATAGCGAGAAAATACTGGGTCAAGTTTTCTATTATAATATAAATAATTATTTTGATGAATCCACCTCCATAACAATTTTTTCATAAATCTTATAACTAATATTTCAAATACTTTCATACGGAACAGGTATCTTTCAAACAATAGGTACTACTACCAACTATTATCTTTTCTGGCAATAATTTAGTGAATGTTTCCACTTAATCTGAGATCAAAACTTAGGCATTATCAAAACTTCCTTCAGAACCACCGTTATTCTTAATTCGGGAGTCCCACATTTGTTTTTAAGCTTAATATAACATAAACCTGACTCATATTTCCTTTTTCACGTTACACATTCAAGTCGATAATACCTATGGGGCTGTCCATTAATCACGTGAGGTCTGAAAGGGGGGGAAGGAGTTTGACAAAAATCACTAAATATCGCAAGGGGGAGGGGTGTAGTAAGATATCACGTGTATTTATTTTTTCGTCACACGCTGAGATTTCTAAACTGAAAAGTGACGTGTAGTATGACTTTGACTTGTCGTTGCCATAGATGATCTGTATAAAGACCTTTTTGCAAAGTATAAAAAAGCAAAAAACCGAGAATATAATGAGCTGTGGGCTACTTCTTTGTAGGTACTAAAAAATCACGTGATAGTTGGTGAGGGAGGGGTCATAGTCTTAAACCTCACCATGTATCACCAAGGTTGGGCTTAAAAAATGCTAAAAAAAGATCATGTGATTAATGGACGTCTCCCTATATTAGAGATAAAAAAAATAAGCTAATTATAATTCCGTGTACTAATGTTAATTTAGTAAAAACTTATCTAGAGATTTGTTTGTATATATGGCACAAAAAAAAGGAAATATAAAGAATGCAACCTGCTTACACCTATTAAATGCAAATATAGTTATTGAGTTTTTTGTTGAGATTGGCAGTTAAGCAATGCCAACATAATATATGTGTACTTACCTACGTAAATCACAATAATAGAAGGCAGTTCAAAATGACGACAGACTCGAATAGACAATATATATTTTTCAATCACTGTAACGGAGATCGAATAAATTTAAGTAATGATAATAACATTCGTTCTTATTAAGATTTCTCCTTAACAAAATTTATTTTGTTCCAAAATTCTTTCCACTTACACAAATAATAAATTTACTGACGTTCACGTAATAATTAAGTAGGTAAAGAATAGGAAAACATTACCTAATTGAGGCTGTGTTTATAAACCGTTTTATCATCGTTGCACCTTTAAGGGGACGTCCATTAATCACGTGATCTTTTTTTAGCATTTTTTTAACCCTCCCTCCCCCTTGGTGATACGTGGTGAGGTTTAAGACTGAAGGTTTAGGACTTCGTGATTTTTGTCAAACACCCTTTCAAACCTCACGTGATTAATGGACGTCCTCTAATGTACTCATAAATGATTATAGCAAATTAAAAAAAATGATATTTAAACAGATATATATACAGGGTGTAAGGGGACCGCTCCCGAAAACAAAGACAGGTAACCCTACTAGTCCTACTTGTAATGATAGGCTAGAAAAAAAATCGATTCGGAGGGGAAAAAAAAATTTTTTTCCCCACGCGAGGTCGTTGAACTCTTGGACATATGATCGTGAGTTTTGAATAGATTGCGTCTTTTCTCATCTGAGTATAGTTACGCATTTTTTATCGAGTTATCGTTACATGGCATTGTCCTAATACGATGGAATGTGAAAAAAACTTAAAAATATTTGTGAAAAAAAAATTTTTTTTTCATGCTGATCGTTTTTTTTTCTAGCTATCATTACAAGTAGGACTAATAGGGTCACCTGTCTTCGTTTTCAGGAGCGGTCCACTTCCACTCTGTAATATAAATAATAGTAATTATAGTTATTATTTCAATACGCATCACACAAATATGGCTATGAAGATAGCCTTAAAATCTCCTGCGTCTACATTATATCTGTACTTACTCTGTCCTTTATCAATACATAATTGAGTTTTCACTTGCTCGTTTGTGTGGTGTATATTGTATATTTTTTTAATAACTCATCAAATGACTAATTAATTGAATTTAATCGATTAAATATGAATTTAAGTTTTTTAGATTATAATTTTAATAGCATTTGCTTACCGATAGATGTTAATTTAATAGTTTTAATTTGGCATTAAAATATAGTTCAATGAAAACATATAGTAATACCGTTATTTATTGTTATATCAAGCGAAATTCTAAAATAAATATTAAGATTGTCGTATAATAATTTTTAATCAAGTTTTGTATAATTAAAGTAAACATATTAAACTTATTGATCATCATCATCATCATCATTACCCTGCGCTTATTAAACTTATTGATACGAAAAAAAAAATGAATAAATAGTTGTATGTTCGTTCATTTAAAATATAATAATGAATATTATATTAGATAATATTATTTCCAACGGTCAACAATTTTTATTATAATCATTGACTGCCTAATATGTACTATCGTGAAAAATCAATAACTTTGAAAAATATTGGGTATCGTAGTTCAAATTTCCTTACATGTGTACGAGGAATGTATTAAACATATACTGATTAATTATTTATACAGGTTGCCGATTTAATTAATAGACTCTTTGAAGGGGGTGTATCAGACTACGATACATTACCCAAATCAGTAAAAAAAATAGTACCTAACTTTTGATTAAATTGCCCTACTAATAAGCGGTCAATATACACTTGTACTATAAAAGTTCGATGTGTGTCTGCCCTGCCTGCCTGTCTGAATCTTACCAAAAAAAAATACTTATTTTGTGTAGAATACTATGTCTAATAATGCATTCTAGTTAGTACTTGAAAATAATCTTTTGACTAATAAAACCTTTGTTTAACGACACAAATATTCATTTCATTATTTTAGAGACATTGTTATATCATATCTATAATAACATTGACATAAAAATATACAATTAATTGTTATAATTTTTAACAAAAAGTAACACAAAACTTAAGGCTTTTCACTCGACTGCGGCGTAGCTCAAAAGAAGTGTTATTATGTCTAAGCATGTGAGTGTGTGTATGCATATATGTAAAACTCATGTATGTCCATTTCTCGCGTCTTGTTCTCGCGAAAAATCTCAACATCTCAACCGATTTTGATAAATGAAAGGATGTTAAAACATTAGTAGAATGAGTGACATTGGACACGATTAGAGAATATTATGCTCTTTGAGTGTGGGCTAAAATTTTCATCACCCATGAGTATGATACCAAAATAAATAGTTTAAGAGCGAATTAGAAACTGTATAATTTATATACGCATTGTACGCGCAATATACACATCGCAGTGGGCTATTTTTTTCGTTAAGATATACTTTTTAGCTAATAGGCTCACTATTTAGTGATTTATTTACGAGTTTCACTGCTATCCTTTATGATATGTTAATCGATGAATTTCTCTTGATCGGCAATCGTATCCTTATGCCACTGAATATTTTCTTTGAATATTCTTTGTTGATAAGTAGATAGATCAATTTTCATTTTTGTTATACACCTATTGTAGTATAATTGTTATACACGAGGCATTTCATCATTAGTGTTGTATAAGTTTTGTGTGATATTATTATGAACAAATTTTCTCATGTAATCAAAATTGTATACATAAAATAAGCTTACTGATTTTCTTGTCTTAGATGTTGTAAATGATGTATCTACCTTTTTTTGGCGGCGGGCTACGGTAAGTCACGCCCCGCTAATCTGTCGGGGCGACAGAGAAGCGGCGCACGACTCCTTAGACCCGCCCTACATATACGTCTCGACGCCGTGCGAGTGGATCACTGGAACGCGGTCTTTTTCTTCAGTGGCGCACCCGGCGGTCCACCCTCACGGGTATCTCCTACTCCTCCATCCTCTCATGATGTATCTTGATATGACTTTCGATTGTATTGATTGAATTGCTGTTAAATCAGTTTGATATGGCAACAAAATATACAATATTTGTTAAACTAGTCCCTAGTATATGAATTTTGAACCGAATTCGTTGTAAACCATAAATAAATGATCAACTATTTATATGTAAATGAAAATTGTCGATAAAATGAAAATATTTAAAGCCGCTAGGACTTAATTGTTGTACAATCAATTGTATTTATAGTAATCCTGAAACAGAGAAACATTTATCCAAAAGTCTGAATATACACAATGGCTCTGGTGCCCTATGTAAATAAATATTACCATTAAAGTACATTAAAATCCAAAATTATATGTATAGATACTAATTTGTTTTTGGTGCTTCTAAAGCATATTAAAGGCTTATGCGTTTTTATAAATAAACAATGTAGTTAACAAATCTATTCAGTTTATGGTTGGAACGCAAGTATTATAATCACTATGTTTTTTATTTATTGCAGAGCATGTTCTTACACCTTTATTTATAATATATTTCGCTTCAATACTTTTTATAAGCGTATGAATCATATTAATCCATACTATCACAGCAATTATCTAAATATTTTCAATATTCATTTAACGAACCCGTATATGTGTTTAGTAAGGAATAACTCTCTTTCCATCTAAAAAATCCAAATAGATTTTGTCGATGTTGCGGATGCAGTCATTATATATCCGCGGTTACTGGTGCGGCTCTCATCTGAGAATTCAAATGCGGATCTTAAGTAAATCTTATAAACGAAGCTTCTTATCGCTCTAGAAAATCTCAATAGTGTTAGGACCACACAGAAAATCGACGCTTGAGCAGTGACAGTGTGCTGCTGTGCTTCGTTCAGTGAGCGAGAGAGCCAGCAGCCTAACTTTCTGGGAATTTTTATTGGTAGGCAGCGGCCTAGCTGTACCTCTGGTATTGCAAAGGTTCATGGGCAGCAGTAACACTAAGCATCAGGTGTGCTGTTTGCTCGTCTGCCACCAAAGCAATAAAAAAAAGAAAAACTACAAAACGAAATGTTTTATTTTTCTGATATTTCACTAATTTAATTGTTGAACATACAAATTGCGCAAATAGGTGGAGCGCTCTACCGGCAAACATTCTGTCCCCTAAATGGAGACCATTCGTTCAACATTACGTTCAGACTCCTTGTATCAATACTTCGTGATGACATTGATCAATCGGCACGTGTCACTGCCACGTGTTAGTTACCAATTCCGCCCCATATCTTTTTTGTCGCTACATCCACATGAACATCAGTGTGCTGAGTGTGAGTTTTGTCGTTAACATGACGCGCTCTACAGCGTGCGCGTAAGCATGCCATTTGTATAAAGAAATGTACAGCGCCACTAGTGGCGCGTTTTTGAAACTACATTTCTTCATACAAATGGCATGCTTACGCGCACGCTGTAGAGCACGTCATGTTAACGACAAAACTCACACGCAGCACACTGCATTAATAAATACAAATACGGATGTCAAAATTGATACAGAAACTTTGCAATTGCAGTAATGAATGTCCGCAACATCCCTTATAGATTTATACTGACCGTTATCAACATTAGCGTGCATTGAACTGTTTCTCTATCATAATGTAACCTCTGAATTAATTAATTAAAATTGTTGCAAAAATATATGAAACCATTGTTAAATGTAATTACAAATTTACTACATATACATATAGAGCAGGTGTTATATACATTTTTAAATTGGCAGGTTAATAAAATATGATAGGAATTAGTTGTGATTAATAGTAAGCCCATTCTTACTACTTAATGTATCTAAAGTTATTTTTTTTAAACGAGCATACATATAGACAATTATCACGTGTGTATATAGAAAAATTAAAACAAAATATTTAGTGAAGAATAATTTAGTGTAATAAACAGTTTTTGATAGCGATAGTGTTTGCCCACTGACAAACAAAATATTAGTTCAATACAAAAAAAAATGTTTTAACACCACATGTTTATAAATAAGAGAGATTTATGTTACGTTATGTCGTAATATATTATTAAAAAAACCGCTTTATAAGTATGTATGTGTTCACAGAATCCATGTTACCTAATTTGTTGATAATAAGAATGATGTAATCTGACGCAATAATTTCGTAATTATTATATTTCTTTAATGAACAGTGTAAAACTTAAATATTACTTGTATCCTTTTTAAATTAAAATGTTACATAGTGCACAGCATATTTTTATACAGTGGTATATCCATCACGCCTGCTTGAAAATCGCGGGATTTACGCGCGGTAAAGCGACTTCCAGTTCGCAATTGATCTGCTATACATTAACTTGGGGAAAAAAAATTGATTAATACAATATTTTCGTTTTAGATTAAACTTCTGCAAAAATTTCGCATAGGTACATTTAGGTTAGTTATTTGAGATTCTTTTTTAACGGTATCCGAACGGTCGTGTATCCAAGATGATAGACGAGGCTTTTTAATTACAATTTTATTAGTGTTTGTATCTTTTTTTCTTAACAATACATTGAAGTTGAAAATAAACGTACTATTTTTACAAAACTCTCTAGATCGATATGAATGACTAACATCAAATTCAATTTAAATTAATATCAAATTGAAAAACAAAATATTTAAAAATTAAAATTAGTTTGACTAATTTTAATTTTTAAATATTTTGTTTGCATTCACTGCAATATTGTATATTTAAAATTCTTTATTTTGAAGTTATCAGAATTTCTTTCTTTATACGAATTTGTAGTAATTTTGTATATAAGATTTGTTCCGATGCGACTTTCAATAAATTTTATTTAGGTAAATATCGTTGACGGTGTTAGTAAATTTTTTGTTCATTTCATATACATTTCTATCTTGCATATAGAACTAATTTCTATATGCAAGAAAGAAACTAAGATTTTTTTTTAAAATAAATCCATCATCGTATATAAATGGCGATTCATAGAACTACATCCGTTGAAGAATCAAAGGCGATGGACTACTCTATAAAAATATTTATGCTGTGGTATTAGAATACAGTTGGAACACTATACATCCTAGTTTTTTACTTTTTGTAATCCAAAATGTAAGTACCAAACTTTAAAAGTATACTGTAATAATAAAAGCGTTTAAATAAATAATTTATTGTAAAGATCATAAAAGGTGTAACCAAAGAACTCTTAAATAAATGATAATAACTATACATATATTTTTTAATTTGTTTCATAAACTGAAAATCATCATCACAAGTCATATATGTCCCACTGTTGGGCTCGAGCCTCCTATATAACGAGAGGGAAATTGACCTAATATACCACGCGGGTCAGACGTGTTGGTATAGGGTTTAGTTTCGAGTTTTCCTTCTCTTAAACTGAAAATACCATAAGTATAATCTAAAATTAATGCAATTAAGTTAGGCATACATAATAAAAAGTCAATTAAATAAATAGCACCTAGTTAGGACCAATAGAGAAATATATATGACACTTTTGCAGTTCTTCACAATAGGAAAGAAAGTTTCCTTCCGTCTCATCCACTGGCTGCACACAGCGATTATTATTTGCACAATCTATAAATGATTGTTCTAGATCTAGGTGCATCTAATGTATTTTCTTTTTAAACTCCATCCAATAAGGAAATAATTCTTGTATTGCCGGAGACTACGTAGACAAATTACACCCAAACTCGGAACAGTTTGTGGATCGCACAAAGTATTTTCCTGCGTAGGAATCAAACCCATGGCACTGGCACGGAAGGTCGGTATTTTAACCACTACACCATCTGTGCAGTCAGATAATGTATGTCCATTGTTTGTATAATTGTGAAGTTTCCTGAGGTAAGTAGAATTATAAAGAAGACCATTGTCTTCATTTGGGGATTCATTTAGATTTGGGGATGTAAATAAGTCTTAATTTTATTAAAACACGTTAATACTCTGGCTATGCCTGACTATATAGAATATTCAAAGGCTGAATTTTATACAATTGGTTATGATGCAGGAATATATTTGGAATGACGAATGGTTGATATTTTATCCATCTTGCTCGTAATTTATTTAGATAGATATAATATGTTGGTAGTTGTAAAAATGTGTGAATGGGACGAATACAAGGGGAAGACACGTCATACTTTTCTGCACCAAATTGGAATGTGTTGACGAGAGGTCTTATTAAGAGTATGAGTAATAGTAGAGCATGCATGAAGACTATTACGAGTGTGAATGAAGCGATGGAAGTATGTCAGGATCGTGGTTTGTGGCAATCCGTAGTCTCTACCTACCCCTCTGGGAAACAGGCGTGAAGCTATGTATGTATGTAAGTTGTAAAAAAAATGGTCTCTAAACGTGACACATCCGACGGAGTAGTTGAATTTGATATACATAGGTACCTATTTAATAATATAGCATTGTTATTGCAAAATAAGCATGAGAATCGTTTATTTAAACAGCAATAATTATAATGCCTAATGTATGCATTTAATGAGTCACAGTCATAGTGTATATCAGGGTCCGTATTCACTATGAGCAAATCAATACTTAATGCGACCCGTCGAAAATATAAAGGTATAATATGTATTCCGTATGGTGACGGAGTAAGAATATAATTCATCACCCCCCTATCTTACCCGTGGGTGATCGTAAGAGACGACTAGGGGAAATAAAACGCATATAACATCTATGCGAGAGAAGGAAAACTCGGAACGAAACCCTATACCAAAACGTCTGACTACTCTGACTAGCGTGGTATAGTAGGTTAATTTCCCTCCCATCACGGAGGAGGCCCGAGCCCAACAGTGGGACATTTATGGGCTGTGATGATGATGATGAAGTATATTCTGCTATTTGTTTTTATATCTACAAGTATCTGTCCTAACTTATAGTATATGAATTGTTAACAGATATAAATACAAATCGATAATAAATGCATTAACACTATCAAGACTGTACAATGCAATGTAAATAGAACGACAATCAATCAATAATATTTTAGTCGATAAACTATCGCTGGGAGCAATATTTTAGTACGTATCGAATCGTTACTAAGGTCATAAACCTTTGGTATGTGTATACCAGTGCATAAATGCACACGTATCTTTGCATAACTACCAACATGTCAATCTTTGTTGTATTGAATAGGAGAAAATAGAGGACTTTTGACGGGAATTTGAAAACGTCATGTGGTGCTCTTGTATTATATTCGATATCTTGGTGTTTTAACGTGTTATATTAGATAATTTTGATGGATTTTATGTAATGTGATGTGCGGAAATACTGGGATGTAGTGAATATCATATAAAAGTGCTTTACAACGTTTTCGTTTGCCATCAAAATTCCCACAAGATACCATTAACAGTGTGGCCATTGCACTGTTAATGGTGACAATTTGACTTAGACAACGACTGACTTGAAAGGCTAAAAACGTGAAAATATTTATAACTTGACACTGGCACCAATAGCTCGTATATGTAGCTGATTGCCAATACATAAGAAGAAGAAGAAGAGAAAATAGACATAATTTGTTTATTTAATTTTAAATCTATGTACTGAATTTGAACTAGGCATGTTCCATTATCAACGCTCTGGAATATTCTAAATTTAAAACGTGCGTAACCAAATTTAAATGTCTGTGGTGCTGGTGACTGATGTTAGTAGCTGGGATCGCTAGAATTTCATATTTTCTTATATATCGTATTTGTATATGTTTCTTCTTTGCAATCCAGTTCCACTGTTTGTCAAGAGGGCGAAGGGTCAGTTGGGAAAATATATTTTATTACACCACGCTGGCAAAATGTATTGATTTTATTTCCAGTTTGCCTTCTCTTTCCATATTTGCTTACATCCCTTAAATGATTTTTACTATAGGTACCCATAGTAAAGGTAAGGGCAGTGACCCATCATTATCATGCTTCAGGCAATCTATCCATCTTTTCTTCGGTCTGCTCTTACCCCCAAAACCTTCAACATTCATACTTAAAACTTTTCTTACAACATTACTTTCATTCCATCTCATCACATGTCCATCCCAAGTCAGACGTTCACTTTTCAACATTTCCGTCACTGGTGCCACTTTCAAACTATCTCTTACATGCTCATCTCTTATATTATCCATTCTTGACAGGCCACACATCCATCTTAACATTCACATCTCTGCTACATGCAGCCGTCTCTCATCCGTCGCTTTTATAGCCCAACATGCTGATCCATATAATATGGCAGGCCTTATTAAGGTTTTGTATATTTTACTATTAAATTTTAAGGATACTTGAGAGTCACAGATGGTACCCGTGACCTGCCACCATTTCAGCCATCCCGCGTCAATTCTGTGCTTCACCGCACGATACAGGTCGACATCGCTTTGGATAAGCGAACCGAGGCATCGAAAGTTCGAGCATCTGCAACGCAACTGCAACTGGTATAGGTACTCCATCTAGAGAGAGATATGGGCGTGAAATTGGAGACGGTCGCTCCAATTTCAACCGAAACCGAAATCGCAGAATAGGTACACTGTTTTTGTTCTGCTGATTCTCAAACCAACGTTCTCCAATCTACAGTGTCATTTTCCAGCATGCTCTGGAACTCAAGGCCATCTTCTCCGATGAGAACAACGTCGACAGCGAAAAGCATGCACCAGGGTGCCCCTTAAGGGTCGGCGTTAAGTCCATACCTTAACCCACCGCAACACTGAACTCATCGGAGTTTCCAACAGCAGATCTTATGTACGACCTCCACCGCTGGTACATAGCACAGACTAAACTTATATGTATACTTCACAGACACACTTTTCTCTTTCGTTGTCCACCACAAAACTGTTCTCGGTATTCTGTCGTATGCCTTCTCGAGGTCAACGAATACCATATGCAAGTTTTCATGTGCACTACGAAATTTTTCACACTGTTGGCGCAGTGCAAATGTGGCATCCGTTGTCCCACGACCTGGCATAAATCCGAACTGGTTTTGGGTGGCCTCACTTTGCTCTCGCAATCGCTTCTCAGTTACTTTTTTCCACATTTTCATACTATGTGATATGATCTTTATTCCCCGATAAAGGCAACCCGATAGACACAATTGACGAACAAACTCCTCCATTTTTTTAGCGCTCGTATATCGATCGTTATTAATTGTTTATGGTTAGTAAAATTCGAGTATATATCCACTTTATCTATCGTCTAAAATGCAATTTATTTTATACAAGTAATAACATTAGAGTTAAAGTATACTAAATATCACAAAAATCTATTCATCCATCAACCTGAAGAGGATAATGCTTTAAAGCCACGCTGAGTTTGCGATTGCAATTGATGTTATTAGTTCTCTAGGAACATGCTGCTGCCCATTTTCCTGGTGATTCTTCAGCCGGTTGTTATTATTACTCCCACGAAAAAGTAAAGGGGTAGGAGTCAAACGACACAAAAGTGTTAAATTTAATTAGAATATTGGATAAACGTACAATAATCAGCTTCAGTCCTGTTCTACTTCATCTACAAGTGCTTTTGAGCAATAATCCTACTAGTCCTATTAGTATAATAAATATGAAAGTTTGTAAAGATATCTGGATGTTTGTAACTTATTATAATCACGCGTAACCCGTTGAATAGATTTGGATGAAAATTAGCACTTAGATTGACCATCTTCTGGATTAGTACATAGGATAGTTTTTATCCCGGTAACATGTCCCTTTAGGATAATAGTTCAAGTTTGGTCAAGTTAACAGGTTAACTGTCCGTGCTCCGGAGTGGGTATGCCCCGTACCTACGTCCAGTAGAGTATCTATTAAAAGTCGGTAGATTTGGGGTTATAATATATATATTTATGTGTGTTAAAATATATATACGAATATATGTATTAAATTTTCTATACATATATTATTATCTTATTATTGCCATTTTTTTACTAATGTAATCACTAAAGCAATGCATATCGAATGCATTATTTTGCTAAAATATGTTAAACGATAAAATCTCGAAATAAAAGTTCATACCATGTACAAAAAAAATATCGAGTATTTTCCTATGTACCAGCACTTTTTATAATCCTTATGAAGTGTCCTACTAAGTCCACATAAAATATATGAAATTATTCTTACGTCCACAGCTTCAGATGGCTTAGAAGTTGTATGGGTGAGCAGACCACATATGGTCTGTGGACTGGTACGCAAGTCTGACCACAGACCATATATGGTCTGTGGACAGTTAACCTGTTAAATTCTCCACGGGCGAAATTGCGAGCAGAAGGTAATTGAATATAGGTAATTTGCTAAAAATGCAAACGGAAATAACAATATGAGGAAGTAAAATCTATATATAAATTGTATCTATATGTAATAGTATATCAGTCTAACCTGCATCTATATCTAAACTGTGGGAAGTTAGATGAGTTAGTTTTTGTTATTGCCTATAATATAATCTAATTGTTATTACAATTTAGTTGTCAGAGTAAAGTAGATTTTCACTTTATCATTTTTTTTTTTTTTTTTTTTTTGGTGGGCTGTGGGTGCGTCTCGCCCCGCCGAATCGGTCCGGGGTGACGGAAAAGGCAGCGCGTGACCCCATAGACCCACCGTAAAACCTTCTCTCTTCGCCGTGCGAGCGGACCACCGGTACTCGATTTTAACTTCGGTGGCCCGCCCGGCGGTTTACCCTCGCGGGTTCCTCTCGTCGACGCCCCGACAGATTTCGCCGTCGGGGCGTCGCCCTCACGCGGTGGCCTCACGTCGGGTGACCGGACAATTCCCCGGTCCGATCACCCGAGGCCTCGGTTAGGGCGGCATCAGGCGCAGGTATTCGCGCCTGCGCCGCCCCGGCCGCTGACGGCGGCCCGGGTCGCGGGATTCCTCCCGGACTCGTTCCGCCGCCTCCTTCTGCGAGATGACAGCCTCGCAGAAGGCGGCGACCGCGTCCCAGTTCCTGACGCTGTCGACCATCGCTCTCGCGACAGCCGGCAGCGTCAGGTCGGCACCGATAACAGCGACGAGGTCACGGCGCTGCCGGTCAAAGCCCGGACACGCCTCCAGCGTGTGTTGCGCCGTGTCCTCGTCACTGCTGCAATGGTGGCAGAACGAAGTCCACTCCCTACACGCGACCGTGTGCAGGTAAAAGCCGAAGCATCCGTGCCCCGACAACACCTGCACCAGTCGAAAGGAGAGGACTCCGTGCCGCCGCTCCATCCACTCCATCAATACGGGCCGGAGAGCCTCGACGGTGACGACACCGTGTCTAGGCCTCTCCAGCCGCGTAGCCCAACGGGCGATGACGTCTCGGCGGGCGTCCTCGCGCCAGGTGGCTATCTCGCTCAGCGATGGGGAGCCACCTTCGTCGCGCAGTGAGGTCACCCGCCGGTAGAGGTCGGAGAGCATCTCCGCGGCTACGCCTACGGCTGCACCAATCGACCACTCTGCCATGGATTGCAGGAGTAAGTCCTGCGCACCGGCGGAGTGGTTGGTGTTGGCTTGCAAGAGGTGGTGCATGGATGGTGTAGCCATTAACGGGCTGTATCCATGACCTCCCCCTCGCCGGCGGGCGATCGGACCGCGCTAGGAGCGGGAGCGGCCGTGGTCGGAGGGCCGCCCCGCCCCTTTGGGGCCGAAGCTGGAGGTTTGCACGCCCCAGAGCCCATGCGGTGCTTGGCGGGCTTATTGCCCGCCGCACACGCGGGGCAGTGGGGCGGGGCGGCGCAAGATGCCGCCACGTGCCCGGTTTGACCGCAGCGGAAACACAGTCCGCCGCAGTCGAAGCAATTAGTGCACGTCGGTCGAGTATGTCCGACCGCCATGCACTTATAGCACCTCGCAGGCCGGTGCTCAAGCACGGTCACCCGCGCCGAGCTCCAGCCCACGAGGAGCCTGCCTGAGCCAGCCAGTTGCCTGACCGACTCCACCGGGCACTGCGCCCAGGCGGCACCTACGCCGCCCGGACCGGGGCGGATGACACCAACCCGGACGGTGTCTATGGGACACCCGGTTCTCGAGGCAATAGCCTCCCGGATGTCTTCCACCGTCACGGAGTCGTCCAGACCCGCGATGCGCATTTCGGCGCACTTGACGGGCCTGGCGATCCTGATGCCACCCTCCTCGGCAAACAAACCTCGCAGCTTGTCAGCTACGCTGTCGGCCGTCTTGGAGCCCTCGGCCCCGGGGAACTCGAGGATTTGAGCCCCTGTCCGGCCCTTGCGGGTCCTGGCTTCGACGCCTCCAATATCGGAGACGTCTAGCTCCCGCCGGGCCTTCCTCAAGACGGCCTCGTAGCTGAGGCCCTTCTCAGCCGCCTCAGGCAGCACAGTGATCACCACTGCGGCTGTCTTCGGCGACTTGAGCCCCTTGCGCGGCCTCTTCTTCTTACCGGCTCCTGCCTGTGGAGCGGGAGCGGGGACCTCAGCGGCGCGCTTGGCCTCCGCTCTCCTCCTCTGACCGCGACTCTTCCGGTCGCGCTCGGCCACCTGCCAACCCTCGGGCGCAGCAGGCGCGACAGGCGCGGAAGGCGCAGTCGTTGACGCGCTGGTCGTCGCCGGCGGTGTTGTTGCCGACGATGACTGCGGTCCGGCAGGAGCCGGTACCGTCCTCTTCCTTGGCTTTGGCGCGGGCCCCTTGGGCTTGGGCGCCGCCGCGGCCGTGGCGTAGCTGCCCCCCACGCGGCCACCCTGACAAGGCAGCGGGGCGATTTTCACTTTATCATCGATTTATGGTAAACACAAAGCAATTTCACCGATCGCATTCGTGACGGCGACGTAAGAGAGCGAGTAGGTATGAAAGAGAGTATTGGTGTAAAGATGCGAAAGGGAACGCTCCGATGGTTCGGACATGTGGAAAGAACGCCGAACGAACGTCTGGTTAAGAAGATATACAATGCGAAAGTGGAAGGATGTAGGTACCGGGGGAGACCGAGACTAACCTACCTAGACCAGATTGGTCACGTACTGAAGGAAGGTGGAGTCAAGAGTCTCCGAAACAGGCGAGCGTGTATGAAGAGGATTATGAATGTTGAGGAAGCGAGTTAAGTATGCAAGGATAGAGATCTCTGGCACTCTGTTCTCTCTGCCTACCCTGCATGGATATGGCGTGATGATATGTATGTATGTACAAAGCAATTTCTAATGGATTATGCAGAATCGACAGTTTATTAAGCGGATATAGACTGTGTGTGAATGTTAGCTGATGTGACTGCATTGATGACGTAGTTGTGTCTAAATAGTGACCTTCCATTTCGAGTATTAAGGATTCGTTCCTTAGTCAATGCAGTTCGTTGTGCGATTGTTATGAATCTCGATATTATTTGTGTCCGTTAATTATAAGTTTGTAAAGTCCTCCGCAGCAAAAGGATAGAATGCGGTTCTATTTCCTTTCATAAAAGTAAAATCTTTTTCAAATTTATTTCTGATGATGATGACGGAGGCGGAGATGAACTTCCCTTAAACGTTCTAAGGGAAGTTCATCTCCGCCTCCGTAAATGCGGCAATATCCGTAAAAAATGCAATCCCCACTTTTGCATCCGTTTGTATATAACGGGTTTTCAACAAGGGCGGCTAAATGTTGAAATGTAATAAAACTACTACGAATGAGGTAATAACGAAATACTTATTTATTTGGTCCATCTGTGAACAAGCATTTGAACGATGGCATATTCCACACTAAATTAAGTGTGGAATATGTCATCGTTCAAATACCTGCCTCGGCTCTTTTTAGTGGCAGGGATAATAGTAGTTATAGTCATTTTCATTGAGTCTTTTACACATATCCGGATGAATTTGAGGGACGGCCTGTGTAATGTTCACCTTTAGGTTATTGGGTCGATTGTGGTCTAATGTGAGCCTCTTTCGTTCGCTTATCCCTTGTTACGTAATTTAAATTATTTTAATTGGCAATAGGTGTAGTTTAAAGAACATTCGTGCGTGTTTCAGCCTGTAGGTATTAAAAAACTGCTAATATTTCATGTAACGTTATGGAGAAATTGCTAAAGTAAAGACAATATGAAATAACGGTGCTTTACGTGTGTATAGGAATTCCAAACCGGAAAAACGGATATGGTAATCCGTCATCATTAAAAGTTCACTGCTAGCACCGGAACCGGTGTATTGGCACCGGATCGGGTGCTAGCATTTTTTGTAGAGCTGTTGCATGAGTAGGTATGTACCTAATTTAAATGCGTCGCGCTTAGTGTTCTTGCGTGGGAGTCGTTCGACGCTGAATCTCCCCAGCTCACTACGCTGTGCCAGTACTGCGCCGCTCTTCTACATCCTGCATCCGTATATATCCGTATAATCCACGCATTTCTAAAGTTACTTATTAAAATAATTTATCTATATGTGAAAGTGAAATCTAGGAAGACTGAGCTACTCGTAATATAGTTAAAATTTTACTAGTTAGGTACGCTTAGGTAGGTTAGGTAGTAATGTAGGTACATTACTAGATATTATTTGTTTGCTCGTTGTCTAATCTTAACATTGGATTGGAAATAAAGTTGATTTTATATATGTATTATTTTTTATAAACTACCTATATTAAGTACAATGACACTTGATTAACTTATTAACAGTTTGTTTTGAACCGAAAAGAGAAAATCATCCTGATTTGATCAATCCAAACCCATCGATCCGGCCGGATCCGATCCGATCCGGGAATCAATGCGTGAATCAATGGCAATCTAGTCGGATAAAGCTGGACTGAAAATGATGCGAGTTTGTAATCACTACGTGTTTTGAATTTCTACCAAATTCTTTGTCAAAAACTTTCAGTGAGGTAAAATCGCTTTACTGAAGAAGACGACTTGTTTTATTGACAAATAATTTTAATTTAAGACATACATTCAGCCGACACTGGCAGCAACGAATCATATTATAGCATACATAGCTCATTGCCAGAACTAAAAAAGAAGAGGTATTTTCTCCTCAATATACAATTGTCAAAATTGATTGATTGTTATCCAAACTATAAACATTACATAGACTTTTGACTTAGACAATGGACATGACTGACGACTAAAATATAAATCTATTATAATTTTTTAAACTTATTTTAAAAAAAAAACTTATTTTACTTGACATTGGCGAAGTTGTGGTTAATCACTCACAGAGGCCATTCATTAAGAAGAAGAAGAAGAACATTACATATTGACGCTTGTTTATTATTCATTGCGTTTTTTTTTTGATGTATAAGATATTGACAATAATGGCATTTTTGTGTTTAGCAAATATAATTTGTAACAAAGAAGACGACAAACTTTTACTTAGTCCAATAGAACTCATCGATCTAGTAAGAAAAGAAAAACATAAATGTAGAACACCGCAGATAAAAAAAAGATTTTCAACGACTGATTCTCCTTATGAGGAACAAGATGAAAAATACCAAATCGAAGCTGAACTAGGTAAGCGCTTTGGTACTTGTATATTATAATATATCATCATAAGTCGGATTACAAAGCCATATACTTTTTTATTGCACATCATCAGCTTACATATGTCCCACTGCTGAGCTCGAGCCTCCTTCATAACCGGAGTGAAATAGACCTACTAATAGTACGGCCCTGGTCAGACATGTTGCTACCTATAGGGTTTTGTTTCGAACTTTTCTTCTCTTGCATAGATATTATATGCGTTGTACATCCCTCAGTCGTCTCTTACGATCACCCACGGGTAAAATAGCGGGTGGTGAATTGTATTCTTACTCCGTCACCACACGGAAAATTAATATTGCATATATACCTAGTAAGAATACAACTCATCACCTCCTTTCCTAACTGGGTTTATTGTGAATATGTACGGGGTAAGTGTATGGATTTTAATGGTTTCCAAAATATTTTTTTTTTTACATAAGAATCCGGAGAAGACGAGAGGACTTTAAAAAATCGCAAGGTTTGGAGTCGTTGGAGCAAATGGGGGGACTGTTCAGTGACCTGCGGTGTTGGAACTTTGTTGCGCCAGCGTGTCTGCGTAGCGGGCCGGTGTGCGCCCGGCGAGCGCGAAGAACAACACCGACAGTGTGCTCGTGCACCATGCCTCACCTCCATTTTTAATATAACGGAAGAAATACACGAACTTGAATAAATATTTTGCAAATAAACTTCTATTTGTATTATTTGCTTAAGACTAGAGAATGAGAAACTATCGCATTAATTAATATTAACTCATATAATTTATTAGATGACTCAGTGGACTCAATATTTTAATCGAAATGATAAGTAATTATTTATTATTATTACTTATTGTTCGCCATCTATTAAAATTAATTAGGTAGGAATTCTCATACAAAATGAAATGGCAAATGGTCTCGTCGGATGACATAATTTAAGACAGCCCGCTGCCAGGTGGATAGATGACACTGTAAAAGTCGCAGGTAAACATTGGTTATAGTATAGGTGACACAGGGCCGTTCTAAGGTATTTTTGTGGGACAAACGATGTCTGTGGACAGTCGGTGGAGGTAAACAAGTCAAATGTCAACACACAGACAGTGGCTGTCAACACGTTAATGGATGGATGGATGGGTACAGATATGCTCTTTATTTTCTGCCCAAACGTAGAGATTAATTAATGTTTAATAAATTCTATTGTCTTATACCCGGTCAGAAATGGATTCCAAATGCTTTACACACGCGGAATTTCATTGATGGTTCAGAATTTCTTTAGAAAATCTCAATCGCGAACTCATCCCTCACGAATAACACTCACATAACTAGGTATTGGAACAATCAATTCGCGTTCACCAATCCACCTGATTCTAATAAAAATCATCATGTAAAAATTTATCCCAAGAAAATATCTACTGCAATAACTTCACCGAGTAAGAAAATTATGTTCATGAACATTAATTAATACAAATAATTGAATTATTTGCGCAGGTATTTTGCATATTTTTATTCAATCCGTACCGTGCAAAGTAGAAAACCCCAAAGGAACATGCAATCATACAACATCAAGGACGCGCCAATATACAGGGTGAACTTTATGTATGGGAACACCTGAAAATCTCGAGAATTATTAGATATATCGGGAAATGACCCGAACAAAAGTTTCATGAGAAGGAACGGAGAACTCGAATCAAAGCTCAAATTTGACCTTGGGCATGACCTTCACCCAATTTCGAAGGTCAACTTTGTTTTTTTAAATGGGAACCCCTATTTATGACCTCGGATTCGGAAAGAACGGGCAATTATACGTTCAAAACCATATTCATACTTCATTTTTGAAGGTGTCGCTAGAAACGAAATTATAAAAAAGGAACTCATATCAACTGATTTTCACACTGGAACACCAGGATATCTCGGTAAATACCGATTTTTCAAAAAAATGTTTGAGACAAGTTTCATGGGAAGGAACAGGGAACTCTATTCCAAATTCCTAACACATTTTTTCAAAAAATCGCTATTACCGAGATATTCAGGTGTTCCAGTATGAAAATCAGTTGATGTGAGGTCTTTTTGTAAGCGACCTTTCTACGACCTTAAAATAAAAGTATGAATATGGTTTTGAACGTAGAATTTTCCGCTCTTTCCGAATCCGAGGTCAAAAATAGGGGTTCCCATTCAAAAAAACAAAGTTGACCTTCGAATTTGAGTGAAGGTCATGCTCAAGGTCAAATTTGAGCTTTGATTCGAGTTCCCCGTTCCTTCTCATGAAACTTTTGTCCGGGTAATTTCCTGATATATCCAATAGTTCTCGAGATTTTCAGGTGTTCCCATACATAAAGTGCACGTGGTATATATAAACCATCATAAATGTTTTAAAGCCACTTCAACAAACCTTGAATTATATAACATCAATATAATAATTAAAATACAAAACATAAAAAAGGCACGGACAAAAGTCTGTGGACCAAAACTTTATTATATACTAGTTTTGCCCGCGAATTCGTTCACGCAGAAGTCTTCAGAAGGTTTGTCGCTAGGACGATAATCAACAGCGTCAGAAACTGGGAAGCGGCCGCCGCCTTCTGCGAGTTAGTTGTCTAACGGAATTAGGCAAAAGGGTGGGTCCGAGAGATTGCTGTATACTATGTGTATCGTGTGAGCTCTCACGCCGGCACTGGTCGCCACAACGGCACTGGTGCGGTGTTGATGGAGCGTGCTTCAAAATTTAATGTTTCTAGCTTTAATAGTTTCGGCTTGGCGGTAATGAGTCGATCAACCCGTTTCACAGGCCTAATTTACACAACCAGAGGGTGAAAATTGACAAATGCCGGATATTACCCTAGAATATTTGATTCGACTCATAATTTGAAAAGAATCAATAAAGATTTTTTTCTCCCCATACAAACTTTGCCACTCTGCTCGACCCCCTTAGGGGTATAATTTCATAAAATCCTTTCTTAGTAAATCTCTACGTCATATAAAGAAACCACTGTCAATATTTCAAATTTGGCAACTTCAAGCTTCAATAATATCGGCTTGGCGCTAATGATTTAATGAGTCGTCCAACCCGCTTTGCAGGCCTAATTTGCACCCCCAGAGGGGGAAAATCAACAAATGCTGAAACACGTGTTTATTTATTTTTACTGAAGATAATTTGTACGTAATTTGAAAAAAATCGATAAAGATTTTTTTCTCCGAACATTTTTTAAATTGACATAACTTTTTTTTTAATAAACTAATTCACATAAAATAAAGCCTAAATGTTAAGTGAAGCTTACCACAATATATTAGTGAAAGCCGCGTCTAAATCGGATAAGCCGTTTCTGAGATTAGCGTGCACAAACACACAGACAAACAGATAAACAGACAAAAATTTTAAAAATTATTGTTTTGTGTTCTATTAGTGTTGATAAAGGTCCCAGTAACATTTTTTTTCATATATCTTCCATGTACAGACAGCGACCCGTTACATTTTTATTATATGTATAGATAATAAACAAAAATATTATTATAACTTAATAAAAAAATAAAGTTTTATTACTTACTTTTTATTTACTTTTAATTTCTTCACTAATTAATCGAAAGGAATTTCGTTCCATCCGGGTGTCCCTTGACACCTCTTTTTTTTTTTTTTTTTTTTTATTTTTTTTTTATTGGTGGGCTATGGGTGCGTCTCGCCCCGCTGAATCGGTCCGGGGTGACGGAAAGGCGGCGCGTGACCCCATAGACCCACCGTAAAACCTTCTCTCTTCGCCGTGCGAGCGGACCACCGGTACTCGATTTTAACTTCGGTGGCCCGCCCGGCGGTTTACCCTCGCGGGTTCCTCTCGTCGACGCCCCGACAGATTTCACCGTCGGGGCGTCGCCCTCACGCGGTGGCCTCACGTCGGGTGACCGGACAATTCCCCGGTCCGATCACCCGAGGCCTCGGTTAGGGCGGCATCAGGCGCAGGTATTCGCGCCTGCGCCGCCCCGGCCGCTGACGGCGGCCCGGGTCGCGGGACTCCTCCCGGACTCGTTCCGCCGCCTCCTTCTGCGAGATGACAGCCTCGCAGAAGGCGGCGACCGCGTCCCAGTTCCTGACGCTGTCGACCATCGCTCTCGCGACAGCCGGCAGCGCCAGGTCGGCACCGATAACAGCGACGAGGTCACGGCGCTGCCGGTCAAAGCCCGGACACGCCTCCAGCGTGTGTTGCGCCGTGTCCTCGTCACTGCTGCAATGGTGGCAGAACGAAGTCCACTCCCTTTGCGCGACCGTGTGCAGGTAAAAGCCGAAGCATCCGTGCCCCGACAACACCTGCACCAGTCGAAAGGAGAGGACTCCGTGCCGCCGCTCCATCCACTCCATCAATACGGGCCGGAGAGCCTCGACGGTGACGACACCGTGTCTAGGCCTCTCCAGCCGCGTAGCCCAACGGGCGATGACGTCTCGGCGGGCGTCCTCGCGCCAGGTGGCTATCTCGCTCAGCGATGGGGAGCCACCTTCGTCGCGCAGTGAGGTCACCCGCTGGTAGAGGTCGGAGAGCATCTCCGCCTCTAGGTCCCACGGGGTCCCTTGACACCTCTCGTTTTTTTCTTATATATCTTCCACTAGCTTCTGCCCGCGACTTCGTCTGCGTGGAATGGTTACTTTGGGCTAACGTTAACTTCAACTCGCGAATTCGTTTACGTAAAAAGGTGGAAATATTTTTTTTTTTTTTTTAAATAATACATACGTTAAAGCTGTTTTAGGTACCTACATGACCCTTTTATTAGTAAGAGTAGAACATTTAACCTTAAGTAAAATAATAATAATAATAATAATCTTTATTGAAAACTAAATACATATTGACAGTTGACATAGATGTCTTTGCCTCTTGAATTAGGTAATACCTGTGTTTCAAGAGACAGTTCCTTCCCGAAATACATAAATCTTGAACATCAAATTATTTTACAGTAACATACATTATAAATAATGAATATATATATCTTACGTAATAAAGACTAATGATAAAGAAATCTATAATAAATGAATGAGTGAGAATTAACGTGTTAGTGAGCGCGCTCACACGTTGTGTGTGTGTGTGCGTGTGTGTGTGTGTGTGTGTGTGTGTGCGTGTGTGTGTGTGTGCATGTGTATGTGTGTGTTGTGCATTTGTTGGTGTGTGTGTGTGTGTGTGTGTGTGTGTGTGTGTGTGTGTGTGGTGTGCGTGTGTTTGTGTGCGTGTGCGTATGTGTGTATGTGTGTGGTGTGCGTGTGTTTGTGAGGTAGTGTGCGTGCATGTATGTGTTTCTTTTTTTTTTGTGTGTATTTGTAGTTACGCGAAATAAGTATTTAAAAGTGATTCAAGTTTGACGTAATCCATATAATGCAATGTAGTACCATATAAAGTAATGCAAGTAAAAGTATTGGGTCTTATCTATACTTTCTATAGATATATACAATGTATGTATATTATACATACATACATACACTTACGCCTATTTACGATTACACATACTTTTAATGTGTATGAAATCGCTGTGTGGTAGCGGCTATGAATACTACCAATCCTCACTTTGCTTGTGGATGTCGTAAAAGACGACTAAGAGCCTTATAACGACTTGGGCCAACTCCATCTGATGCCGTTTGGTCAACAATTACATTCCCAATTAGGGTTGACGTCTGGCAGGCGGCCGGTCATAAAACTATTGCCAATAACTTTTATAATATGTACTATGAATGAAGAGTACTTAATGTATCGACCCCAAGTAATTGGGATAAGAGTAGGAGAATGATGATGATGATGACCTCTCGTGAACAAATCGCCAATTTGGTCCAGAAAAGGTCTTCCCCTTGTATTCGTCCCATTCACGATTGCTTTATATGTTTGCTTCGTCAACCTCTGCCCACTCATTATTTCTTCCACTTCGTGTCTAACCCACCTCAGCATACCAGCGCTCTTTTATAACATTATACCTAATTTTATCTTTCATACTTACATCACACACAGCTTACGAAGAGCTGTCAGCTCTACAGCATTTATTCTATTTTCATGTCTTCCCCGCCAAATCTAACTTACACTGCCATACATGAGGGCAGGCACTAACCACCGAAGTTAAAATCGAGTACCGGTGGTCCGCTCGCACGGCGAAGAGAGAAGGTTTTACGGTGGGTCTATGGGGTCACGCGCCGCCTTTCCGTCACCCCGGACCGATTCAGCGGGGCGAGACGCACCCATAGCCCACCAATAAAAAAAAAAAAAATGCCCTTTTTTTTTGCACTAATACTTCCTATACTTATTATTATTATTTAGGATGTGTAAAGCCGACGGAAGGTCATGAGAAGAAAACAAAACTAAAAATGTAGTGTGTGCAGAAGTACTTTGAAATAACATTAGTTTGAGTTTTTTTTTAATATAAGATTATAAGATTCAGTATTTTTATCGTAAATGCGCGCCCAGTACTTGATCATTATTTTGCTGCGATGTTATTTTTAAACTGCGATATTTCCTAAGATATTCATTGAAATCAAATAATGTAAAGAGCAATTTTGTTTTAAATTAAATACTTGTGATGAGTAACTCATTTATTTGGATAAGGATTAATATTATGTTTATAAAAACACCTTCGAAAATATCACATTATTTTAAAACAAATTTGATTAGCATAAAAAAGGTTATAGTGAGCCAATCTTAAAAGATAGACATATGCTGTCGTGAACTTTTATTTAGAACTTTGAAAGGGGAACAATTATGTAGTACATAATTTTTGCGCAACTTTAACCGTTTACGCAGCGGAAGCTCTCAAAAGGAAACATAAACCCGATTTTTACACATTCATCATTGTTGCTCTGCTCCTATTGGTCGCAGCGTAATGTTATATAGCTTAAAGCCTTCCTCTATAAATGGACTATCCAACAAAAAAAGAATTTTTCAAATCAGACCAGTAGTTCCTGAGATTAGCGCGTTTAAACAAACAAACAAACAAACAAACAAACAAACAAACAAACAAACTCTTCCGCTTTATAATATTAGTATAGATGTACAGACAGCGATCCGTTACATATTTATTATATGTATAGATTAGTTTGGGGTCATGAATTAATTTTCGAGAGTATAAAACGTTAAAATCCTAATCTCGGTCAAAACTTAACTAAAGAGAATTAAATGATAAGTTGCTATTAGTGCAAAACTTGATACTATATTCTCTTGTAGCAATTTATAGTTTATTCCGCCCGCGACTTCGTCCGCGTGGAATAGGTACTTTTGGCTAACGTTAACTTCATCTAGCGAATTCGTTTACGTAAAAGATGGAAATATTTTAAATAATACATACTTTAAAGTTGTTTTAGGTACCTACATGACGCTTTTGTTAGTAAGAGTGGAACATTAAACCTTAAGTAAAGTATTGGGTCTTATCTTTACTTTTTATAGATACATACATACATACATGCACTTACGTCTATTTTCGATTACGCATACTTTTAATGTGTATGACCTCGCTGTGTGGTAGCCGCTACGAATACTACCAATCCTCACTTTGCTCGTGGATGTCGTAAAAGACAACTAAGAGCCTTAGAACGACCTGGGCCAACTCCATCTGATGCCGTTTATTTAGTCAACAACTATATTCCCAAGGAGGGTTGACGTCTGGCAGGCGGCCGGTCATAAAACTATTGCCTATAACTTTTACAATATGAACTATGAATGAAGAGTAGGTAATTATTGTACGGACCCCAAGAGTAGGAGAATGATGATGACCTCTCGTGAACAAATCTCCAATTTGGGCCAGAAAAGTATGACGTGGCCTTCCACTTGTATTCGTCGCATTCATGATTGCTTTATATGTTTGCTTCGTCAACCTCTGCCCACTCATTTTTTCTTCCGCTTCGTGTCCAACCCACCTCAGCATACCAGCACTCTTTTATAACATTATACCTAATTTTATCTTTCATACTTACATCACACACGTTACGAAGAGCTGTCAGCTCTACAGCATTTATTCTACTTTCATGTCTTCCCCGCCAAATCTAACTTTCACTGCCATACATGAGGGCCTGCACTAATACGTCCTATACTCATTATTATTATTTAGGATGTGTAAAGCCGACGGAAGGTCATGAGAAGAAAACAAAACTAAAAATGTAGTGTGTGCGGAAGTACTATGAAATAACATTAGTTTGAGTTTCTTTTAATATAAGATTTTTACCGTAAACCGGACCAAGTATTTTTACCGTAAATGCGCGCTCAGTACTTGATCATTATTTTGCTGCGATGTTATTTTTAAACTGCGATATTTCCTAAGATATTTATTGAAATCAAATAATGTAAAGGGCAATTTTGTTTTAAATTGAATACTTGTGATAAATAACTCATTTATTTGGATAAGGATTAATATTATGTTTATAAAAACACATTCGAAAATATCATATTATTTTAAAACAAATTTGATTAGTATAAAAAAGGTTATAGTGAGCCAATCTTAAAAGATAGCCATATGCTCTCGCGGACTTTTATTTAGAACTTTGAAAGGGGAACCATTATGTAGTACATAATATTCATGCAACTTTAACCGTTTACGCAGCGGAATCTCTCAAAAGAAAACAAAAATCCGATTTTGAAACCTTCTTCATTGTTGCTCTGCTCCTATTAGTCTTAGCGTGATGATATATAGCCTCTCGCCGTGCGGGTGGGTCACTGGTACGCGGTTTTTTTTTTCTTCAGTGGATGATGATATATAGCCTATAGCCTTCCTCGATAAATGAGCTATTTAACACTAAAAGAATTTTTCAAATCGGACCGGTAGTTCCTGAGATTAGCGCGTTCAAACAAACAAACAAACTCTTCAGCTTTATAATAATACTAGCTTCTGCCCGCGACTTCGTCCGCGTGGAATGGTTACTTTGGGCTAACGTTAACTTCAACTCGCGAATTCGTTTACGTAAAAAGGTGGAAATATTTTTTTTTTTTTTTTAAATAATACATACGTTAAAGCTGTTTTAGGTACCTACATGACCCTTTTATTAGTAAGAGTAGAACATTTAACCTTAAGTAAAATAATAATAATAATAATAATCTTTATTGAAAACTAAATACATATTGACAGTTGACATAGATGTCTTTGCCTCTTGAATTAGGTAATACCTGTGTTTCAAGAGACAGTTCCTTCCCGAAATACATAAATCTTGAACATCAAATTATTTTACAGTAACATACATTATAAATAATGAATATATATATCTTACGTAATAAAGACTAATGATAAAGAAATCTATAATAAATGAATGAGTGAGAATTAACGTGTTAGTGAGCGCGCTCACACGTTGTGTGTGTGTGTGCGTGTGTGTGTGTGTGTGTGTGTGTGTGCGTGTGTGTGTGTGTGCATGTGTATGTGTGTGTTGTGCATTTGTTGGTGTGTGTGTGTGTGTGTGTGTGTGTGTGTGTGTGTGTGTGTGGTGTGCGTGTGTTTGTGTGCGTGTGCGTATGTGTGTATGTGTGTGGTGTGCGTGTGTTTGTGAGGTAGTGTGCGTGCATGTATGTGTTTCTTTTTTTTTTGTGTGTATTTGTAGTTACGCGAAATAAGTATTTAAAAGTGATTCAAGTTTGACGTAATCCATATAATGCAATGTAGTACCATATAAAGTAATGCAAGTAAAAGTATTGGGTCTTATCTATACTTTCTATAGATATATACAATGTATGTATATTATACATACATACATACACTTACGCCTATTTACGATTACACATACTTTTAATGTGTATGAAATCGCTGTGTGGTAGCGGCTATGAATACTACCAATCCTCACTTTGCTTGTGGATGTCGTAAAAGACGACTAAGAGCCTTATAACGACTTGGGCCAACTCCATCTGATGCCGTTTGGTCAACAATTACATTCCCAATTAGGGTTGACGTCTGGCAGGCGGCCGGTCATAAAACTATTGCCAATAACTTTTATAATATGTACTATGAATGAAGAGTACTTAATGTATCGACCCCAAGTAATTGGGATAAGAGTAGGAGAATGATGATGATGATGACCTCTCGTGAACAAATCGCCAATTTGGTCCAGAAAAGGTCTTCCCCTTGTATTCGTCCCATTCACGATTGCTTTATATGTTTGCTTCGTCAACCTCTGCCCACTCATTATTTCTTCCACTTCGTGTCTAACCCACCTCAGCATACCAGCGCTCTTTTATAACATTATACCTAATTTTATCTTTCATACTTACATCACACACAGCTTACGAAGAGCTGTCAGCTCTACAGCATTTATTCTATTTTCATGTCTTCCCCGCCAAATCTAACTTACACTGCCATACATGAGGGCAGGCACTAACCACCGAAGTTAAAATCGAGTACCGGTGGTCCGCTCGCACGGCGAAGAGAGAAGGTTTTACGGTGGGTCTATGGGGTCACGCGCCGCCTTTCCGTCACCCCGGACCGATTCAGCGGGGCGAGACGCACCCATAGCCCACCAATAAAAAAAAAAAAAATGCCCTTTTTTTTTGCACTAATACTTCCTATACTTATTATTATTATTTAGGATGTGTAAAGCCGACGGAAGGTCATGAGAAGAAAACAAAACTAAAAATGTAGTGTGTGCAGAAGTACTTTGAAATAACATTAGTTTGAGTTTTTTTTTAATATAAGATTATAAGATTCAGTATTTTTATCGTAAATGCGCGCCCAGTACTTGATCATTATTTTGCTGCGATGTTATTTTTTAAACTGCGATATTTCCTAAGATATTCATTGAAATCAAATAATGTAAAGAGCAATTTTGTTTTAAATTAAATACTTGTGATGAGTAACTCATTTATTTGGATAAGGATTAATATTATGTTTATAAAAACACCTTCGAAAATATCACATTATTTTAAAACAAATTTGATTAGCATAAAAAAGGTTATAGTGAGCCAATCTTAAAAGATAGACATATGCTGTCGTGAACTTTTATTTAGAACTTTGAAAGGGGAACAATTATGTAGTACATAATTTTTGCGCAACTTTAACCGTTTACGCAGCGGAAGCTCTCAAAAGGAAACATAAACCCGATTTTTACACATTCATCATTGTTGCTCTGCTCCTATTGGTCGCAGCGTAATGTTATATAGCTTAAAGCCTTCCTCTATAAATGGACTATCCAACAAAAAAAGAATTTTTCAAATCAGACCAGTAGTTCCTGAGATTAGCGCGTTTAAACAAACAAACAAACAAACAAACAAACAAACAAACTCTTCCGCTTTATAATATTAGTATAGATACAGTATAGAATAAAAAAAAATACGTACCGTGAAGGAGTATTAATATTAATACAGTTTATCATCATCCAAGGGTAAGAATGATCATCAGCATCCACGGTACAGGGGGTACCGTCGTAAAAGACAACTAAAGGATATTATGTAGATAACTATGCAAGAGAATGAAAATATGAAATGATATCCCATACCTATTCGTCTGACCAGCTTGGAATAGTAGATCAATTTCGCTCATATTATGAAAGAGTTTCGAGCCCAGAAGTGGTGCTTATATGAGTGTATGATGATGATGGTAATGCATATTTCTTAAGTCATTTCGTCTTCTAATCGTGACGAATATGGCTATACTCATCCATGTGGAAGCCTATGTCTATCAATAAATATCGACAAGCTGATTTTCCTATAAATTTATTATTATTGTTTGTGCATGTGTACCTCTCATATTCAGCTATCAGTTTCAATTCCCATCTCAGGCTATACGAAGTTGCCACCGAAGACAAAGATCGGGTACCGGTGGCCCGCTCGGACGGCGAAGAGAGGAGTTGCATGGTGGGTCTACGGGGTTACGCGCCGCCTCTTCCGTCACCCAGGGCCGATTTGGCGGGGCGAAACGCACCCATAGTCCACCGCAAAAACAAAAAAAAAAGGCTATACGAAGTTGCTTATTGAGTATGTTGTTTTAGAATGTGTTGTTAGCGAGAATATACTTCACAATACTGTATATGAATCTGCAACTTAATTCAAAAATAGGAGTCAGCCGTCATATGCTTATACCATTAAAACATAATGGCTCATATATTATTTTTTTTTTAATAGTGGTAGGACCATGCTGTTGACAGTGCTCTGTCTACAGCCGCGGACCGGTCCGTCCTGGGTAGTACCACACTCTCGCAGAAGATCGACGTCTTAGTAATGACAAAGTGCTATTGCGCTTCGTTCGGTGAGCGAGAGAGCCGGCAGCCCAAGTGAGTGGGTTTGAGGATTGTAATGGTAGCCAGCGGCCTAGCCTTGGTATATCAAAGGTCCATGGGCAGCAGTGACACTTACCATCAGTTGTGCTGCTTGCTCGTTTGCCACCATAAGCAATAAAAAAATTATTTAAATTTACAAGTCCTTCTTTTAACACGAAATAACTATGCATAATAATGAACCCATTTACTAGGGCCTATTACTGTTTATATGACGAATTTTCAAAATTAATTTTTACTAAATTTTTTTGATCAAAACTCCAAACGAGACTTGGTTCCCGAATATTCCATCGGTAAACAATTGTAGTTCGCAACTAGAACAACGCCGATCGGCAATATTATATGCTTTTACATTATATTTGAATTACTAAAGACGGTAATTATTCATAGTTAGAATATATACAAGCTATACAGCTATGCTTTACTGTATAGTCTTTCGAAGAACTAATTGCGATCCATAAAATGATATCAACATATCAAGAACTTAATACTCGTTAAAGATTGAATGGAGGTAAACATAATTTCCATTGAATTTTACGCCATAGACATGTTTAAAAGACATTTGATTGTCGTTCTCATTCAAAGCGCGATTTTACTTCAGCGACCTCGTGGTAAAATAATTTTGTATTACAGTGAAAATGTCTTTATACGTTATATTAGTTGTGCCAATTTTATTTTACTTGATCACATGTGAATGTAAGTATTGAAGTATTCTTAACACTTTCAATTAAAATAACGGTAATACATACATATCTACTGATGTTTGTAAAATATTTAAATAAATTTATATTTATTTACTTTTATATTACACTAGCTTCTGCCCGCGACTTCGTCCGCGTGGAATGGGTACTTTGGGCTAACGTTAACTTCAACTCGCGAATTCGTTTACGTAAAAGGTGAAAATATTTTTAAATAATACATACGTTAAAGCTGTTTTAGGTTCCCACATGACCCTTTTATTAGTAAGAGTAGAACATTTAACCTTAAGTAAAATAATAATAATAATAATAATCTTTATTGAAAACTAAATACATATGACAGTTGACATAGATGTCTTTGCCTCTTGAATTAGGTAATACCTGTGTTTCAAGAGACAGTTCCTTCCCGAAATACATAAATCTTGAACATCAAATTATTTTACAGTAACATACATTATAAATAATGAATTTATATATCTTACGTAATAGAGACTAATGATAAAGAAATCTATAATAAATGAATGAGTGAAAATGAACGTGTTAGTGAGCGCGCTCACACGTTGTGTGTGCGTGTGTGTGTGTGTGTGTGTGTGTGTGTGTGTGTGTGTGTGTGTGTGTGTGTGTGTGTGTGTGTGTGTGGTGTGCGTGTGTTTGTGTGTGTGTGTACGTGTGTGTATGTGTGTGTGTGTGTGTGGTGTGCGTGTGTTTGTGATGTAGTGTGCGTGCATGTATGTGTTTCTTTTTTTTTGTGTGTATTTGTAGTTACGCGAAATAAGTATTTAAAAGTGATTCAAGTTTGACGTAATCCATATAATGCAATGTATTAACCATATAAAGTAATGCAAGTAAAAGTATTGGGTCTTACTAAAAAAAAATATCTATATTCTATATCTATATTATATACTAGCTTCTGCCCGCGACTTCGTCCGCGTGGAATGGTTACTTTGGGCTAACGTTAACTTCAACTCGCGAATTCGTTTACGTAAAAAGGTGGAAATATTTTTTTTTTTTTTTTAAATAATACATACGTTAAAGCTGTTTTAGGTACCTACATGACCCTTTTATTAGTAAGAGTAGAACATTTAACCTTAAGTAAAATAATAATAATAATAATAATCTTTATTGAAAACTAAATACATATTGACAGTTGACATAGATGTCTTTGCCTCTTGAATTAGGTAATACCTGTGTTTCAAGAGACAGTTCCTTCCCGAAATACATAAATCTTGAACATCAAATTATTTTACAGTAACATACATTATAAATAATGAATATATATATCTTACGTAATAAAGACTAATGATAAAGAAATCTATAATAAATGAATGAGTGAGAATTAACGTGTTAGTGAGCGCGCTCACACGTTGTGTGTGTGTGTGCGTGTGTGTGTGTGTGTGTGTGTGTGTGCGTGTGTGTGTGTGTGCATGTGTATGTGTGTGTTGTGCATTTGTTGGTGTGTGTGTGTGTGTGTGTGTGTGTGTGTGTGTGTGTGTGGTGTGCGTGTGTTTGTGTGCGTGTGCGTATGTGTGTATGTGTGTGGTGTGCGTGTGTTTGTGAGGTAGTGT
This sequence comes from Lymantria monacha, assembly GCA_905163515.2. NCBI lineage: Eukaryota > Metazoa > Arthropoda > Insecta > Lepidoptera > Erebidae > Lymantria > Lymantria monacha. The sequence continues at coordinate 40,615,294 of LR991081.1, forward strand.
GCGTGCATGTATGTGTTTCTTTTTTTTTTGTGTGTATTTGTAGTTACGCGAAATAAGTATTTAAAAGTGATTCAAGTTTGACGTAATCCATATAATGCAATGTAGTACCATATAAAGTAATGCAAGTAAAAGTATTGGGTCTTATCTATACTTTCTATAGATATATACAATGTATGTATATTATACATACATACATACACTTACGCCTATTTACGATTACACATACTTTTAATGTGTATGAAATCGCTGTGTGGTAGCGGCTATGAATACTACCAATCCTCACTTTGCTTGTGGATGTCGTAAAAGACGACTAAGAGCCTTATAACGACTTGGGCCAACTCCATCTGATGCCGTTTGGTCAACAATTACATTCCCAATTAGGGTTGACGTCTGGCAGGCGGCCGGTCATAAAACTATTGCCAATAACTTTTATAATATGTACTATGAATGAAGAGTACTTAATGTATCGACCCCAAGTAATTGGGATAAGAGTAGGAGAATGATGATGATGATGACCTCTCGTGAACAAATCGCCAATTTGGTCCAGAAAAGGTCTTCCCCTTGTATTCGTCCCATTCACGATTGCTTTATATGTTTGCTTCGTCAACCTCTGCCCACTCATTATTTCTTCCACTTCGTGTCTAACCCACCTCAGCATACCAGCGCTCTTTTATAACATTATACCTAATTTTATCTTTCATACTTACATCACACACAGCTTACGAAGAGCTGTCAGCTCTACAGCATTTATTCTATTTTCATGTCTTCCCCGCCAAATCTAACTCACACTGCCATACATGAGGGCAGGCACTAACCACCGAAGTTAAAATCGAGTACCGGTGGTCCGCTCGCACGGCGAAGAGAGAAGGTTTTACGGTGGGTCTATGGGGTCACGCGCCGCCTTTCCGTCACCCCGGACCGATTCAGCGGGGCGAGACGCACCCATAGCCCACCAAAAAAAAAAAAAAAAATGCCCTTTTTTTTTGCACTAATACTTCCTATACTTATTATTATTATTTAGGATGTGTAAAGCCGACGGAAGGTCATGAGAAGAAAACAAAACTAAAAATGTAGTGTGTGCAGAAGTACTTTGAAATAACATTAGTTTGAGTTTTTTTTTAATATAAGATTATAAGATTCAGTATTTTTATCGTAAATGCGCGCCCAGTACTTGATCATTATTTTGCTGCGATGTTATTTTTAAACTGCGATATTTCCTAAGATATTCATTGAAATCAAATAATGTAAAGAGCAATTTTGTTTTAAATTAAATACTTGTGATGAGTAACTCATTTATTTGGATAAGGATTAATATTATGTTTATAAAAACACCTTCGAAAATATCACATTATTTTAAAACAAATTTGATTAGCATAAAAAAGGTTATAGTGAGCCAATCTTAAAAGATAGACATATGCTGTCGTGAACTTTTATTTAGAACTTTGAAAGGGGAACAATTATGTAGTACATAATTTTTGCGCAACTTTAACCGTTTACGCAGCGGAAGCTCTCAAAAGGAAACATAAACCCGATTTTTACACATTCATCATTGTTGCTCTGCTCCTATTGGTCGCAGCGTAATGTTATATAGCTTAAAGCCTTCCTCTATAAATGGACTATCCAACAAAAAAAGAATTTTTCAAATCAGACCAGTAGTTCCTGAGATTAGCGCGTTTAAACAAACAAACAAACAAACAAACAAACAAACAAACAAACAAACTCTTCCGCTTTATAATATTAGTATAGATCTATATTCTTATATCTATACTTTCTATAGATATATACAATGTATGTATATTATACATACATACATACACTTACGCCTATTTACGATTACACATACTTTTAATGTGTATGAAATCGCTGTGTGGTAGCGGCTATGAATACTACCAATCCTCACTTTACTTGTGGATGTCGTAAAAGACGACTAAGAGCCTTATAACGACTTGGGCCAACTCCATCTGATGCCGTTTGGTCAACAATTACATTCCCAATTAGGGTTGACGTCTGGCAGGCGGCCGGTCATAAAACTATTGCCAATAACTTTTATAATATGTACTATGAATGAAGAGTACTTATTGTATCGACCCCAAGTAATTGGGATAAGAGTAGGAGAATGATGATGATGATGACCTCTCGTGAACAAATCGCCAATTTGGTCCAGAAAAGGTCTTCCCCTTGTATTCGCCCCATTCACGATTGCTTTATATGTTTGCTTCGTCAACCTCTGCCCACTCATTATTTCTTCCACTTCGTGTCCAACCCACCTCAGCATACCAGCGCTTTTTTATAACATTATACCTAATTTTATCTTTCATACTTACATCACACACAGCTTACGAAGAGCTGTCAGCTCTACAGCATTTATTCTATTTTCATGTCTTCCCCGCCAAATATAACTTTCACTGCCATACATGAGAGCAGGCACTAATACTTCCTATACTTATTATTATTATTTAGGATGTGTAAAGCCGACGGAAGGTCATGAGAAGAAAACAAAACTAAAAATGTAGTGTGTGCAGAAGTACTTTGAAATAACATTAGTTTGAGTTTTTATTGAATATAAGATTATAAGATCCAGTATTTTTATCGTAAATGCGCGCCCAGTACTTGATCATTATTTTGCTGCGATGTTATTTTTAAACTGCGATATTTCCTAAGATATTCATTGAAATCAAATAATGTAAAGAGCAATTTTGTTTTAAATTAAATACTTGTGATGAATAACTCATTTATTTGGATAAGGATTAATATTATGTTTATAAAAACACCTTCGAAAATATCACATTATTTTAAAACAAATTTGATTAGCATAAAAAAGGTTATAGTGAGCCAATCTTAAAAGATAGACATATGCTGTCCCGGACTTTTATTTAGAACTTTGAAAGGGGAACAATTATGTAGTACATAATTTTTGCGCAACTTTAACCGTTTACGCAGCGGAAGCTCTCAAAAGGAAACATAAACCCGATTTTTACACATTCATCATTGTTGCTCTGTTCCTATTGGTCGCAGCGTAATGTTATATAGCCTAAAGCCTTCCTCTATAAATGGACTATCCAACAAAAAAAGAATTTTTCAAATCGGATCAGTAGTTCCTGAGATTAGCGCGTTTAAACAAACAAACAAACAAACAAACTCTTCCGCTTTATAATATTAGTATAGATACCGTTTAGTCGTTAATAAACCGTTACTAATTTATACCGTTTTAATATATATATATATATATATATATGTATATATATATATATATATATATATATATATATATACATCCCCAAAGTGATGTTGCGTCATACATGGCGCTTTTTACCGATGATGTTGCATCCAACTCACTTGTTGCATCATTTATACGGACGCACGATTGCCTAGCTCTCAAATTCAGCCAGAGGCAGCCAAATGGTTGATACAACGCATGGGTGAAATATTGGCGTGGACTCCATTTTGTCACTGGGGTGATTTTTGCCGTATTTTTTAGTTCTGCACTATACCGCACAAGTTCGGGAGGCCGCCTCAGCGCGGCGTATATTATTGGCGTATATTCACTATTTTGGTCACAGACATTATGTCGATAATGTTGCTTCTGTATATAAATTAAAAAGTTTTTATCGATTTTAATTAGTAGTTTAATTGCGTCACACAAAATGGCATCGTGCAAAGGGCATCGCGGGGATTACAGGAGTGAGGGGGCGGAGTTAGCAAAAAAAATTCAATACTGCGTGATTGTCTTTATTTGCTTTTTTTTAATTTTTTTATGGTCTATATTAATAAGCGTATATTCGATGTTTTTTTTACATAGATCATGTCGATAATGTTGCTTCTGTATAGAAATTAATAAGCTTTTATCAATTTTAATTAGTGATTTAACTGCGTCACACAAAATACTAATGCAGGAATAAACATGATGTCGTCTATTGATCCAGCGATATAGATGTGGGCCAACCGCCTCCACTGTTTGTCTTCCTGTTACGGAGGATTCTATCTAGCTTTCATCGCTGGATCAAGGTTACCCAGGCCGTCACCATCACTCTTTCCAGTTCTCTGTCAGAGATCTGCGCACTCTAGGCTCGCGCCGTGGCACGAAGCCGGTAGGCCTCTACCTGGACCTCCGCTTCAAGCTCCCAGAGCGGGTCACCTGGTGGTGGCCTGCGAGCCCTATTTTGTTCCTCACTCACCCAATTGGGTGGGGGACAATAACGAAGATGTGGCTGTTCTGTCCAGAGGATGTGCCGGCCCTCCCCTCTCTGCACTGGAGAGGGCAATGGTTATGTTGTAGTAGGGTGGCGAGACTTCGCTATCATCGGTATCTATTTCTCTGGCCATTGGTCAACTCGACCTGGAAATGGCTCGGTCTGCCATAGCACAGCGTTGGGGCAGGAGGGGACAGTTATTCACAGATATAGAGGGGCTTGCACGTCAAATGAGAAGTGCCCTTGAGGCAATCTGCGATGCCAAGGGCTCGGTGGAGGCCGCTGCGCCGTCAGATGTACTGGTGGTCACCTGAGATTGCGAATCTTCGGTGGCTTCTAACCGGACGCGGCATGCCTACGTTCGATATCGTCAGAGAGTTGACCGGGACGACGTCCTTGAGGGTCAGCTGCGAGAAGAATACAAGACGAGGAAGAAGACTTTGCAGCTGGCCATCAGCCAGGCGAAGGAGAGGGCTCGTGAAGAGCTACGTGCAGGCCTCGACCGGGACCTGTGGGGGCGCCCATATCAGCGGGCGCGGAACAAACTGCGTGCTTGTGGCGCTCCCATCATCGAATTCGTTGGACTCGGGTTTCCTGTCGGGGATAATGGGGGAGCTGTTCTCGCGTTCTATGGGACATGTTCCCCCTCGAATGGTTCCTCGGTCGGTGATGGAGGTGGAGACCATAATTCCACCCATCACCGACCGAGAAATGGAAGTGGCCCTTTCGCAACTTCACGGGAAAAGGAAAGCGCCTGGCCCGGACGGCGTCCCGGGGCTTGTGCTCGGTATCGCCGCAGAATATCTCAAGAGTGAACTCCGGGAACTGCTCAACATGTGTTTGAGGTCCGGGCAGTTCCCGAAGCAATGGAAGGCTGGCAGATTGTGCTTGCTGCGGAAGGAGGGTCGCGCAGTTGACTCCCCTTCTGCGTACAGACCACTGGTTCTGCTGGACGAGACGGCTAAATTGTTCGAGAAGGTGCTTGTGGACCGTCTCGTACAGCACCTCGAGGAAGTCGGGCCGGGACTGTCAGGATGTCAATACGGCCAGGGGCGGCCGGTCAACAATCGATGCATTGGCCGCTCTGAAGTCTCCGGCCACCGAAGCGGTGGCCCAAAAGGAGGTTCTTCTGGCGGTCTCGCTCGACATCAAGAACGCCTTCAACAATCTTTCATACGAAACATTGAAGGAGGCATTTCGGTGGCATGGAGTGCCTCCGTATCTCCGAAGGCTGTTAGAGGCGTACCTCGAGGAAAGGCACGTGGTCTGGGAGGGGGGTGACGGGCGCATACGTCGCCATCGGGTGGAGTGCGGCGTCCCACAGGGCTCGGTCCTCGGTCCGGCTCTGTGGAACGTCGGATTCGACTGGCTCCTACGGGGTCAGCTTTTCCCCGGGATGGAGGTCATCTACTATGCGAGTGATACCCTCGTCACGGCGAGGAGGCCCGACTTCCGGGGAGCTGTCCGATTGGCAGTGGAGGGAGTTGCGCTCGTCGTGGGCCGGATCGGCATGTTGGGCCTGAGGGTCTCGGCGGAGAAAACCGAGGCCCTCTTATTTCATGGCCCGAATCGAGGTCCTCCCCGAGGAGCACACATCGGTGTGTCTGGGGTTGCCATGCCAGTGCAGGCTCAGATGAGATATCTGGGCCTGCACCTTGATGTAATCTTGATGTGTCTAGATGGAATTTCGGACCACACTTTACCCAGCTCGTCCCAAGGCTCGTCAAGACGGCCGCGCTGTTGGGTAGGCTTCTGCCAAACACTGGCCGTCCCGGGTCGTCCTGCCGGCGTTTATACGCCAGAGTTGTGCGCTTCATGGCGCTGTACGGAGCCCCTATTTGGGCTGATTCCCTCACCACCCGCAACAGAGCCCTTTTGCGAAGACCGCAGAGAGTCATTAGGGGCTACCGTACGGTTTCCTGGACCGCGGCGACGTTATTAGCGGGCGACCCACCTTAATCGTTAGTGGCTGAGGCTCTGGCGGAGGCTTACCGAATCCGCGTTGCGACACGGGCAAGATCTTTATGCAACGTCTTTACTTATCTTGAGATTAGCTTATTCAAATCAACATTTATCAGTAAACTAAATCGTCACATTCAATAGTGCGATGACCACACCATTAAATATTTCTTCTAGGTAATTTTGTGATTATTTCTTCTGACATTAATTTTAAATCCTAGTTTTATTGTTGTTAACATAAACTGGAAGAGTTTGTTTGTTTTAAGCACTGATATCAAGAAGGATAAACTGCATTAAATTATATAAAATAAATTAGTTTTGGTGTGCACTACCAAAGTGGCGTATACGAGATCTGTTTAAAAAGTATCACAAAGTATATAATGTACTAGCTTTTGCCCGCGACTTCGTCCACGCAGAAGTCATCTCTGACAGAGTTAAATAGAAAAAGCAATGCAAGGTGTTGAAGGTTTATCGCTAGGATAATAATCAACAGCGTCAGAAACTGGGATGCGTTGATGTGTTGATTCTGCGAGTTAGTTGTCTAACGGAATTAGGCAATAGGGTGAGTCCGAGAGAAAATACTCTACGTTGACACGCTCTACAGTCGGTGCTTTGGGCGGCGCAAGCATGAGTACCTGTATTTAGGTTCACTGCATGAGGGCTTTGACTCGAGATGATACCCGGTTGCGGTGGCCCGCCCGCACAACGTAGATGTACGTGTACGGCGCGCGTGTGTCTATATACCATAGCCGGTCACTAAAGAAAAAGGTGGTTCAAAGTTCTATTAATTCTACAAATTATATTGCCATTAATATACTATTTACGGTATGACCATGGGATAAAAATATAATTATCGCCACCCTTTATTTGACTGTTTTGTTTCACCAGCAGAGTTGCGACCTCGTTAGATATGATTTATTATTTGAGTTATAGAGTGAACATTTTTGAAGCTAAACTTAACCTGTATCTTAAACTATTAGGCAAGAAACTATTGTCGTCTACTATGTGTATCGTGTGAGCTCTCACGCTGGAACTGGTCGCCACAACGGCACTGTGCGGGGTTGATGGAAAGGGAGAGAGAAACACGTGTTTATTTATTTTTACCGAAGAATATTTGTACGTAATTTGAAAAGAATCGATAAAGAAATTTTCTCCCCATACACACTTTGCCGCTTTGTTACACCCCTTAGGGGCGGAGTTCATAAAATCCTTTCATATTGAATCTCTATGTCATAAATAAAAAAGTGCTTCAAAATTTAATGTTTCTAGCTTTAATAGTTTCGGCTTGACCACCGCCAAACGTTTGAACGACTCATTACCATGAGTCGTTCAACCCGCTTCACAGGCCTAATTTACACAACCAGAGGGTGAAAATCGACAAATGCCGGATATTACCCTAGAATATTTGATTCGACTTGTAATTTGAAAAGAATCAATAAAGATTTTTTTCTCTTCATACAAACTTTGCCACTCTGTTCCACCCCCTTAGGGGTATAATTTCGTAAAATCCTTTCTCAGTAAATCTCTACGTCATAGAAAGAAACCACTGTCAAAATTTCAAGTTGCCAGCTTCAATAACATCGGCTTGGCGCTAATGATTTAATGAGTCGTCTAACCCGCTTTGCAAGCCTAATTTACACCCCTAGAGGATGAAAATCAACAAATACTGAAACACGTGTTTATTTATTTTTACTGAAGATAATTTGTACGTAATTTGAAAAAAATCGATAAAGATTTTTTCTTTGAACATTTTTTAAATTGACATAACTTTTTTTTTATAAACCAATTGACATAAAATAAAGCCTAAATGTTAAGTGAAGTTTACCACAATATATTAGTGAAAACCGCGTCTAAATCGGATAAGCCGTTTCTGAGATAAGCGTGCACAAACACACAGACAAACAGATAAACAGACAAAAATTTTAAAAAATATTGTTTTATGTTCTATTAGTGTTGATAAAGGTCCCAGTAATATTTTTTTTCATATATCTTCCATGTACAGACAGCGACCCTTTACATTTTTATTGTATGTATAGATAATATACCGAAGCGATATACCCATATATTTAGATGGATTTAGGAAAATCGAGGAAATGTATTGATAACTAAGAAATATACAAAGTGTCGGATGATTTCCATCATGAACGGACACCATAAACCAGCGAGAATTATTCCAAATTGAATATTTTCATTTCGTGTTTAAATAAAATTTCTCGTCGACAATGGAATTCATATGACAGCAATGTAACAATATTCGCACGATTAACTATTGGAATCCCATTGACAATGGTGGACGCTACAGGATTCGACTTTGAAAAGACGCAACAACACTTCAGCGATTTAAATATATATATATATATATATATGTATATATATATATATATATATCTAAATATATATAACTCAAAGGTGACTGACTGACATAGTGATCTATCAACGCACAGCCCAAACCACTGGACGGATCGGGCTGAAATTTGGCATGCAGGTAAATGATATGACGTAGGCATCCGCTAAGAAAGGATTTTGATTAATTCTACCCCCCGGGGGGATAAAATAGGGGACGAAAGTTTGTATGAAACTTTGTCAATTTTAAACCAATCGGGCTGAGACTTGCACGTATAAACCTACTATGACGTAGGCATCCTCTAGAAAGGATTTTGAGATGCAGGCTATATAAGATTAGTAACTTTTCAGTTTAAAATATATAAATTTCTGTATGCTAGCGCCATCTACATTGAGTTATTTTGGAGAGAACTTTGAATTAACCATTTTTGTGCATAGTAGGTACATAGAGAAATATATCTAGCGGATTCTTATTGACGACTAGCTTTTGCCCGCGGCTTCGCTCACGTTAAGGAGTATTATTATTAATTAGGTATAGTTTTTGCGGCTTTACTTTTGTTTAGCGTGTGTAAAAAATAAGGATTAATGTTTTAATTTTTGGGCTGTGCGTTGATAGATCGCTATGTCAGTCATACTGTCATATGTCAGATAAGTTTTCGTTTGGTTTAAGTATAGGTTTTGTCGGACTTTTGACGGGAATTTGAAAACGTCATGTGGTGCTCTTGTATTATATTTGATATCTTAGTGTTTTAACGTGTTATATTAGATCATTTTGATGGCATTTTATGTAATGTGATTTGCGGAAATACTGGGATGTAGTGAATATCATATAAAAGTGCTTTACAACGTTTTCGTTTTCCATCAAAATTCCCACAAGATACCATTAACAGTGTGGCCATTGCACTGTTAATGGTGGCAATTTGACTTAGACAACGACTGACTTGAAAGACTAAAAACGTGAAAATATTTATTACTTGACACTGGCACCAATAGCTCATATATGTAGCTGATTGCCAATACATAAGAAGAAGTTTTGTCGGTTAGACTTTTTTAAAATGGCTAAAGATAATCTGAACGTTAATGGAGGGACTTTTGGCGGGAATCTAAAACGTCATGTTGTGCTCTTGTATTATATTCGATATCTTAGTGTTTTAACGTGTTATATTAGATAATTTTTATGGTGTTTTATGTAATATGATGTGACAGAACAGCTGGGATGTAGTGAATATCATATAAAAGTGCTTTACAACGTTTTCGTTTTCCATCAAAATTCCTACAACATACCATTAACAGTGTCACCATAGCAGTGTTGATGGCGACAATTCGACTGACTGACAGACAATGACTAACTTGAAGAGATTAAGAACGTGAAGATAATTATAACTCGACACTGGCAAAAATGGCTCGTATAAGTAGCTGATTGCCAATACATAAAAAGAAGAAGAAGCTGCAACTTAACTTTGACATTGGCTTAAGTATAAACAGAGCCACAAAAAAAAAAAAAAAAAAAAAAAAAACGTTAATGGAGAAGTTGAAGAATGTACTGTCGTCCCTATTGTTGGTGACGGTGCATGTTTGTTTCGTGTTCTCTCTTATTTAATGTACGGAAAAAAAATACTAAACTTTAGGAAAGTAACTCTTTACGCGGGCGGAGCCGCGGGCAAAAGCTAGTATATATATATATATATATATATATATATATATATATATATATATATATATATATATATATATATATATATATATATATATATATATATATATATATATATATATATATATATATATATATATATATACATATATATATATATATATATATATTATATATTATATATATATATATTAGGGTGGTCCTTATTTCGGGTTTTTTCGATTTTTTTTTCACGATAGTTCTAAATCGGTTCGAAATCTATATCTATAAAAAAAAATCATGCTAAGTTATAGCTCTTAATTTTAATATTAACCCGCGCCCCCCGACAGTCAAAGTTTTAAAGGAAAATAACATGGGAAAACTTTAATTATTACTTTAGAATTTTTTACGTCATGAAGTAACCAACAGATCACATTGAAAAACATTGTTTCCTATGTAAAATTTAACGCTTTACAAAAAAGGTCTCTTATGATTTTTCGATAACTCCAACAGTTTTGAAGTTATTCGAGATCTAAATTGAAACTATAATCATTTTCATTGTTTTTTGTGTTATTTTTTGGTCATTTAATAATTAAAAAATGATAGACGAGTTATTTTTCATATTAGATGACTTTTTTTCACTCGACATATAATTTTGACTTATAATATACGAGAAAAGTATTAGTTAATTAAAAAAATCTATTATTAATATTTCAATGAATTGAAAAAAGTAGCAAAATTATCATTTTTATTTTCAATTATAGATACTTTTATGAAATTTTTACATTCGTTTTTTTGAGTGCGTCAGGAAACATTTGACGATGATCTTTAACTAATTGTAACACGTATTGCATTTGTTTTTCATCCTTAGTATAATGTTTACAAAAATCTTGCACTAGTTTAACTCCTCTCTCAGCACAGTCATTCACAACCGATAATTTTTTGACGAATCTTAATGCAGTTTTATAGTTTTCATTATCAGCCCACTCAGAAGGATGAATTGTCAATAATTCTGTTTGTAACTCAAATCTTTCAAAAAATTTGATCGATTCTGCAGTTACGAAAAAGTCAATATCATTACTCAATAATTCGGTTAGGCTCTTACTTTGAAAGCGTTTCACACTACATTTTTCACTTGTATAATCCAGGTCTTCTTCCGGAATAGCAGTGATTTTTTCTTCTTCTGTACGTAGATTAGCAACAATTTTTAATTTTGTTTCTAGTGAAACATCCTCATCAAAAATAGCCATGATCACTAATTCTGGTGATAAATACCATAGATGATTCATAAATCTACTAATTGCTACAGTAGCAAGATTACTGTTGATTGCCTTAAAGTTATTTAGTTCTTTTATAAATTGTAGATCATTGTACGGTGCTTTTACACTATTAGACGACGAAAACCAAGCTTTATCATAAACAGTTGTCACAAAAACACATATTTGCCGTAGTTTATTGTCTTCACCTTTTTTTAATGATAATTGTTCCCGAAACAAGTACATTTTTAATCCATATATAGCTTTTGCCATCCATCGTGCATGATGACAAGCTCCTGGCTTACGAAAACTAATTTTTTTGGGGATGACACCGATAAAATTATTAAATTAAATATTATTAAATGACCAAAAAAAACACAAAAAACAATGAAAATGATTATAGTTTCAATTTAGATCTCGAATAACTTCAAAACCGTTGGAGTTATCGAAAAATCATAAGAGACTTTTTTGTAGAACGTTAAATTTTACATAGGAAATAATGTTTTTCAATGTGATCTGTTGGTTACTTCATGACGTAAAAAATTCTAAAGTAATAATTAAAGTTTTCCCATGTTATTTTCCTTTAAAACTTTGACTGCCGGGGGGCGCGGGTTAATATTAAAATTAAGAGCTATAACTTGGCATGATTTTTTTTTTATAGATTTCGAACCGATTTAGAACTATCGTGAAAAAAAATTCGAAAAAACCCGAAATAAGGACCACCCTAATATATATATATATATATATATATATATATATATATATATATATATATATATATATATATATATATATATATATTATATATAATATATATATATGCACACTTTACGTAACTATTCAAAATAGAGTTCGACTCATACTTGGTCACATATTTGGAAACCCAATTACCACAATTTTTAGAATTTAGCCTGATACCTTTATAATCTTAACCATGGAAGAAAGCAAGCATATAAAACCACTATTGACCATTCATTTAATTTCTGCAGCCACCAGTGACGTACCAAAAGATACTCATATAAAAACTTCACTGAAAAACTTTTCAAAAAATATGTCTTCAACAACAGAACTATCGTCATCCAATGTGAGTATTTCTCTTTATAATTTATATGTGTATGTACCATCTATTCATTTGAATGAAATAAATTATTTTTAAAAAACATTGTGGTTACTGAGTAACAATACAATTCACTATCTGTTGTAAGCCTTGAAGGGACACTAAAGGCATTACTAAAGTTCAAATTAAATCTAGACCACAAACTTAACGAGCGTGGTAGGTGAAATTCTTAGTTATAGTGTAGAAATATACACAACACAACTTACAAACAAACTGAAGTGGACATAAATGCAAAAAAAATAATTGTATGATAAATAAAAGACTGAAAGGTCTGCTTGTAATAGCTGTGTGGAGCGGGTATCTCTGTTTCCTTCAAGGTGGTTGAGGGGTGTGATGGCTGTTACTAGAGTAGCCATCACACCAGTTCATTCGTTATCGGGTGCCGCTTTTGTGAACTGGTCCAACCGTAATGTTTTACATTGCATTTGAATTTTACATTATATCGGTTTCCGAAGGGCATACTGGAGCTAATTCTTACTAAACATATACAATTTTATTATTTATAAAAAAGGCAGTAAAGAAAAAATAATAATAGACAAACCCGCTGAATTACTTGCCGGCTTTTCTCAGTAGCGGCTACAGTTTTGTGCGTTTTGACGTTTTCATTTAACCCATTAAACATATTGGGTGAAATTAAAATGTCAAAACTGACAATATTTAAGTGCCCTCGCAGGCTTTATACATAATAAATTAGGATTTTTGACGGGAATTTGAAAATGTCATGTGGTGCTCTTGTATTATATTCGATATCTTAGTGTTTTAATGTGTTATATTAGATAATTTTAATGACATTTTATGTAATATAAAGCGACGGAACTACTGGGATGTAGTGGATATCATATAAAAGTGCTTTACAACGTTTTCGTTTTCCATCAAAATTCCCACAAGATACCATTAACAGTGTGGCTATTGCACTGTTAATGGCGACAATTTGACTTAGACAATGACAAACTTGAAAGACTAAAAACGTGAAAATATTTATAACTTGACACTGGCACCAATAGCTAGTATATGTAGCCATAGATAATATGTGTAGCTGATTGCCAATATATAAGAAGAAGAAGACATAATAAATTAATTTAATTTTTGCATTTGAATTTGAATAAAAACCTACGGTGGTCTCCAAAAATCAGTTGAAATATTAGGTCATTACATATGAAATTGGCGTTTTGTACGGGAGGAAAATAAAGTCAAACTTTTTTTGTAAAATATATTTAATTAATTAAAGTATGTACCGTTGTTATCTGTGCACTTTTGCCATCTCATAGGTAATTAATTGATCCCTTTACCAAAAAAAAAACCATAGTTTGCGAGAATCAATAAACTCTTAGAAGGCGGTTTGGACTGTCGCATCGGAGTTGAATTTTTTTCCTTGTAAGAAGTTGTCCAGATTCCGGCAAAAATGGTAATCTGTTGGAGCAAGGTCCGGAGAGTACGGTGGATGTCGCAGACATTTCAATTCTAGTTCACTCAATAATTTAAAAGAACTTGTGGAATCAATGTCTCGAACAGTCAGGGACTGTGCTGAAGAACAAGTGTGTTGTAGAACATTCAAAACATTAAATAATACATTAAAATTCTCCATTTATAGGTAATGTTATTGTTTTTTTTTTCAATGAAATTTTGGCGCTAGATAAAAAAGAGACAAAAAGTTTTTTATGAAATTTATATTCTGTGGTCTGCAATAGTACTAATTTTTTCATAGAAATATTAATCGTTAAAGTTCAATTTTATTTTAGCCAATAGTTTCAAGATAATCATTGTAATATTTAATTTCAACTGACTTTTGGCGGCTGCTGTACCTATATCTAGCATAATAGTTAATATTTAAGGCTAATGAATTATGTTTAGAAATTAATAGAAGCTATAATTCAATAATATAACTTAAGGCTAAATATTTGGGTGACGCAATGAAGTTAGACAATCAATTGCCAGCTCGAAAGGCGGAGAGGGATCACATGACGATCACAGGACTTTATATCACCCTCCTGTCATGTCAGTCGGCTAGGTGTGGTGTATTAGATCATGAACTGTTAAAAAAAGTGATAGATCCATTTCCATAATCACTTTAGAATGTTTGATAAACCTTTATAAGTTCTTTTTTTTTTAATTTTTATTACTGATAATGTATATAAAAATTCTACTATAATTATAAATAAATAATACTAATGTTTTTGCACAGAAATCCAGTTCGCCGCTGAAACAGGACGACCACACCAGAGTTTTGAAGACACCATCGCGCTTAACGAAACTTGCTAAATCTCTCTCCCTTGGTTTTGATCCATATTTCAGTAAGGTATGTTTATAACTTTGTGGTGAAACGCCCATTCATCATATAAATATTTTATGCCGGATTATTTTTTTAATGTACCACCCCTTTTTCTTTGCGGAGCATCACCGAACATCCCCTATCGTACAAGGCGATTAAAGGAATGGTCCTCGACCTCCTGTACACAAAGTATAAATACAAGGAGTTCGAACGTAATGTTGAACGAATGGTCTCAATTTAGAGGACAGATTTTTTGCCGGTAGAGCGCGCCACTTTTCAAGAAGTAGGTACTCGTTTAAATCCTTTACGCGGGAACTTTTGTTGCTATTGACAGCCTTGGAATGATTTGTTGCTATTGACAGCTCTGGAATTTTATATTTAAATTATTTAATTTTACATTCGCTAGCCAACGCGTGTTTACGTGTAATAATAATAATAATAGCATCAGTACGTCCTAAATTCTATAGCAGTCAGTGGCAGAAAAGAAAACTAAGATCTGGGTTTTTGTGTCCATGAATACTATGGAAAGGCCTATAATGGTACAAAGGCGCCAACAAATTTGCCAGGCGTTAATCCCGTTTCATTATAATTAGGCTCAAATCAATACTGCATTGGTCTTTACATTCTCGCCAAT
Source organism: Lymantria monacha (assembly GCA_905163515.2). Classification (NCBI taxonomy): domain Eukaryota; kingdom Metazoa; phylum Arthropoda; class Insecta; order Lepidoptera; family Erebidae; genus Lymantria; species Lymantria monacha. The sequence continues at coordinate 40,630,695 of LR991081.1, forward strand.
TGTACTTCATTTGGTATATAGAAATGCATTGCCTTCTTACAAGCAAAATTAAAATACAAAGTATCAATTCAAAACCATATCAAAAACTTTAACCCTAACAAAAAAAAAGAAATACTTTAAATAGGTACTTATTTCGCTACTTATTATGTGACTGTGTTTTCCCCCTCACTATTTACTTAATTCACCGTGAAAAGGGTTGGGGTGAAATTTTGCCCTTATAATCTAGACCGTTGCAATATTTAAATAGGGATTCACAATTTACTCTTATTATTTACTTTATCTGTACCTACATACTCATGTGTATTGAAACTAGCTTCAGTGATTCTATGTACCTATAAATTTGTCACATTTTCACCCAAAAAGTAGACAGTGTGAAACTGACGATGCCCGTAAGTTAAACTGTGGATACTGAAATCAAGAAACAAGTTTTGGATACCTTATCGATCTTCCATCGACCCTGAAGGTTGGGTGGGACAAGTCCCGACTATAACCGGCATAAAAAAAATGCTTGAATACTTGATGTTCTAAACTAAAATATAAAAAAAATAAACCTCGTTGTTGCTCTAAAATGAGACTAGACTGTCTATGAAAACTACATTGCGAATGTTACTTCAAATTTGATGATGATGATGATGCCTGAACGAAGATGGCTGGCACGAAGATATAGCAAACATCATCATCATTCTCCTACTCTTATCCCAATTACTTGGGGTCGATACAATATGTACTCTTGTTTCATAGTACATATTGTCAAAGTTATTGGCAATAGTTTTATGACCCACCGCCTGCCAGACGCCAACCCTCCTTGGGAATGTAATTGTTGACCAAACGGCATCAGATGGAGTTGGCCCAGGTCTTTATAAGGCTCTTAGTCATCTTTTACGACATCCACGAGCAAGGGGTTGGTAGTATTTATAGCCGCTACCATACAGCACACGAAGATATAGCAAACATCGCTAACAAATATACCTACACATTTTGATATCTTTTACACTATGTATTTATATTAAAATACAATAATACCTCTCTGTTAAAAGGATTATTTCGAACCATTTGAAAGGCGACCTCGGCCTGTGACGTTGGTGGCGTTTAGAAAAAATAGATTAGTGCAAAGATACCTTATCAAAGTAAGTGCTAAATCATATTTCTTTTTTTTATGTTTTATTTTTTATAGCATGGCGAAAGCCAGAAGTATTTATTGAAGTATTAGTATAGATGTCTTCACATGTGTGTTGCCCACACTGTCCAAAAGTAATAAGTAACCTGTAATCATTTACCTATAATATTATAAGTCACAAATTATATGATTGTTTTTCAAAGATTTGAACAATTATTTGTACATCGCACAAAGAACTATATATACCGCATGATAGTGAACGTGAACGCAACAGACTTGGGCGATTGATTTCCGTGGGTGTTGACAAAAGAAATTACGGGTTTTAAGCAAATGATATCGTGCAAGAAGAAAAGCAATATAGTAATGTCGCACCTTGGTCGTACGGGGTAGAATTCACCACTACTTTTCGTGTCAGTGGGTGTCATAAAATGCGACTAACTGATATGGTATACAGATATTACTTACCTATGCCAGAAAGGGAGAGCTTGAAATAAAACCAGACTAGCGTGGTGTAGTATGTAAAATTCCCTTTTTATTGTGGAAGAGTCCCAGCGAAGCCGTACGTATATTATTTAGCTGAAATAAAGATGCTGATGAAAGCCTTACTAACCAGCCTAGAATAAATGTGCAATCGACCACCACATCTATTCCCATACACAAGTAATATTACATTAAGGCGATGTGATATGTATGATACACTATATTATGGCCTGAAAAGGAAGTTCTTTGTCTTAATTATTAAAAAAATATTATTAGTCAGAGACGATTAATTTTCTTAATTAAATGCCTATAGTCCTATTAAAGGAATTTTACCAGTGTTGTGATGGGTCATCATCGTCATCATCATCACAGCCGATATATGTCCCACTGTTGGGCTCGGGCCTCCTCCGTAATGGGAGGGAAAATAACCTACTATACCGCGCAGGTCAAACGTGTTGGTATAGGGTTTTGTTTCGAGATTTCCTTCTCTTGCATAGATGTTATATACGTTTTATATCCCTTAGTCGTCTCTTACGATCACCCACGGGTAAGATAGGAGGTGGTGAATTGTATTCTTATTCCGTCACCACACGGGTAATACAATGTAAACAAGAAAATAAAACCTCCCTTAAGGTTCACCAGGTTAATGTGGTGAAACACTTGCCTGGGAAATTTATAACACTTACTAGGTTTGTCAACCTGTTTTTCAAGCTCTTGGCTTTCCAAGAGGAGGGCTTAGGACTCCTCCTAAGTCTAAAAATGCATGTTACTGACGTCTGATGAATGAACTAAACACATTCTATTCAACTTTTCACGGCCGTGCGGTGATCGCTAAAATAATAAATATCATTATCACTTTTTTGTATATCTACAGAAGCATCCGAAAAGTAAATAACAACATATTTATAGAGCGAGTACCATGTATTTCTCCTGCCCTAAATAGAAAAGGAAATGTATAAATAAATTAATATACACGATGCATAATACAATGTTTATTTTGCTATTATAGTGTTCATATTCGTAATGAATGTAATCGCTGCTCAACAGAGTTTATATCTGTATGCTTTCTATCTTTAATATATATACAGAGTGGAAGTGGACCGCTCCCGAAAACAAAGACAGGTGACCCTACTAGTTCTACTTGTAATTATAGGCTCGAAAAAAAATCGATTCGGATGAAAACATTTTTTTTATTTGGCAATGAATTTTAAGTTTTTTCACATGCCATCGTATTAGGGCAGTGCCATGTAACGATAATTTCATAAAAATACTAACACTAATAAAAACTAATACTTTGCTCAGATGATAAAAGACGCAATCTATTCAAAACTCACGATCATATATTCAAGAGTACCTACAAGGACTTCGCGTGGTAAAAAAATTTTTTTTTTTCATTCGACTCAAACTTTTTTCTAACCTATCATTACAAGTAGGACTAGTAGGGTCACCTGTCTTTGTTTTCGGGAGCGGTCCACTTCCACCCTGTATATGTGTGTAGATGAAATTCACGTATCATGACGTTCGTTCACGCTAATCAACAAAACAGCATAACTGATTAAAATGTCATTTGCTTAAATAATATTTTTTATTATTTCTTCAGCAACTGCAAGAACTGGGTGATTAATATGAAAATTATTTATATTATCGAATATAGAATTAATCATTCATCATTGTCCTGCTCTTATCTCAATTACCTGGGGTTGACGCAATATACTTCTCTCCCATCGTACTTACATATAACTAAAATTATTGACAGTAGACGAGTACGACATCTACGAGCAAAGTAGTTAGTAGTGTTCGTAGCCGTTACCACATAGCTAGAATGTAGAATTACATAGTTTTTTTTTTATTTTCTGTTTGGCTATGGTCTTGACACACGCCGTCCTGTTCTGTCCGGGGCGACGGGAGGACGCACAGGACGAACGATCGCGGGCGGGTGGTCGAAGAGTTGGCGGCGTCAATGGACCTCTGTTTGCTGAACAGGGGCTCGGTGCATACGTGGGTGCGCCAGCGGGGTGGGTCGATAGTGGACTTGTCGTTCGCTAGCCTCAATGTCGCAGCAAGAGTGAGCAGCTGGTGCGTCCAGGAGGTTGAGACCCTATCCGACTATAAGTACATCCGGATAGAGGTCTCCCGGAGCCTCGGGCAGCCCAGCATGGGTCACACGGTTGACAAAGCTCCCGCTTTGCCGCGGTGGGCTGTGGGTCGACTCAATCGGGACCTATTGGCGTAGGTAGCTATCGTGCATTCGTGGCTGCCGTCACTGCCCAAAGAAGGATTTAAAATCAATTTGAAAGTGTTAATTTGATAGACAACTGATAGACGGACTAGCTGTGATCTCCGCAAGTCAAACGGATAACGATAACCTAAGATTAGTTTATATATCAGAAATTTTAACCATTTATCAATACCTATACTTAAAAAATGTTTATAAAATAATTTATTATAGTTTTAGGATCCGTAATCAAAGATTGTCAATTAACTTGCCATATCAATCTGTGCTATCCATCCGTCTGTCAGCGTATCTCTGGAACCAGAATAGATAGTTATAATTTTTATAGTGGATTTTATACTCATCATCATCGTCATGTCATCATCTCAGTTCATATATGTCCTACTGTTGGGCTCGAGCCTCCTCCGTAATGAGAAAGAAATTGAAGGAAACTGACCAGCGTAGTATAGCTACGCTGGTCAGACGTGTTGGTATAGGGTTTTGTTTCGAGTTTTCCTTCTCTTGCATAGATGTTATATGCGTTTTATAAACCTTAGTCGTCTCGTACGACCACCCAGTAAGAATGGGGTAGTGAATTGTATTCTTACTCCGTCACCACACGGAAATATACTATTTTTTACTATTTCACGGCTTTTATACTATCGCAATATTAATAAAATAAAAGATAAACATATAAAACAAAAGCTGAACATACAATATCAAGAAAATGTTTTTTTAAGGTTTCTTATTAAATTGTGGCAAGAATGCCGAACGAACGTCTGGTTAAGAAGATATACAATGCGAAAGTGGAAGGATGTAGGTACCGAGGGAGACCGAGACTAATCTACCTAGACCAGATCGGTCAGGTACTGAAGGAAGGTGGAGTCAAGAGTCTCCGAAACCGGCGAGCGTGTATGAAGAGAATTATGAATGTTGAGGAAGCGAGTGAAGTATGCAGAGATAGAGCTCTCTGGCACTCTTTTCTCTCTGTCTACCCTGCAAGGGATATGGCGTGATGATTTGTATGTATGTATGTATTAAACAATGATAAAGACGATTGTAATGAACCATTGAACACAGGCGGTACAACGGATTGTTCTGTGTTTTTTACTGCTTCTAATCTAATATTTTAAAAAGAAAATTACTGCTCTTGCAAATATTTGTCAGGATATGTTTCTAATTTCACCATAATCAACCTTCAGTTTTTGTATCTTTTTTTTTGTCATTTGCTAGTATATTTTAAGTTTCGGTGCGAAAGATTCATCTCTCTCCGTGTAGACTGTAGTATATCTATTTCTTTGTTACCAATATATCTCTTGTTAATCTGTGAATACAGGCACGGTTTAAACGTTTACCTATTTAATAATATTAATACACTTCTCCATTTGGTGATGGAATAATATCTACAATTTACCATCCCATATTGCTCGTGAGTGTCGTAAAAGATGACTAAGCAATAATATGCATGTAACATCTATGCAAGAGAATGAAAAGCCTAGATCCACCCATTTGACCAGCGTGGTAGATTAATCCGCACTATTGTGGAGGAGGCTCGAGCTCAACAATATGACGTATTTGAACTGATATAATGATCATGAGCCATACACTATGATAAAATATTGTAATGCTGTAACAATCTTTGTCTTTAATAAGTAAACTAAAATAAAAATTACGAACAGTCTAGAGATGGGCGTTTTGACTGGCGGACCTTCGTGCGGCGTGTATCAGTGCCCGAAGGTCCTACACCCGCAGCCGGCGGCGTCACCGCGACGTCGAGCGGGAGGGCCAGCTGTACGAGGCGTACCGCAGTGCGCGGACTGCCTTTCGGCTGGCCATCCGAGCCGCCAAGGGTGCGAGTTGGCAGGAGATGCTGGACGGTCTCGACCGTGACCCCTGGGGTCGCCCGTATCGCGCGGCGCTGAACAAGCTTCGCGCGCGCAGCTCAGGGCGGTTCTGTGGAGGCCACAGAGAGCCATGGCGGTCAGAGCCATTCGCGGGTACCACACGGTGTCGACAGAGGCGGCGTGCCTGTTGGCTGGGACACCCCCGTGGGACCTAGAGGCGGAGATGCTCTCCGACCTCAACCTGCGGGTTACCACAGCGCGCGAGGAAGGTGGCTCCCCATCGCTGAGCGAGATAGCCACCTGGCGCGTGGATGCCCGCCGAGACGTCATCGCCCGTTGGGCTACGCGGCTGGAGAGGCCTAGGCACGGTGTGGAGACCGTTGAGGCCCTCCGGCCCGTATTGATAGAGTGGATGGAGCGGCGGCACGGAGTCCTCACCTTTCGGCTGGTGCAGGTACTGACGGGGCACGGGTGTTTCGGGTTGTACCTGCACAGGGTCGTGTATAGGGAGTGGACTCCGGCCTGCCACTACTGCAGGAGTGACGAGGACACGGCGCAACACACGCTGGAGGTGTGTCCGGGATGGGAGCGGCAGCGCCGTGACCTCGTCGCTGTCATCGGTGCTGACCTGACGCTGCCGGCCGTCGCGAGGGCGATGGTCGACAGCATCAGGAACTGGGACGCGGTCGCCGCCTTCTGCGAGGCTGTCATCTCGCAGAAGGAAGCGGCGAAACGGGCCAGGCAGGATTCCCGCGCCCCGGGCCGCCGCCAGCGGCCGGGGCGGCGCAGGCGCGAATACCTGCGCCTGATGCCGCCCTAACCGAGGCTTCGGGTGATCGGACCGGGGAATTGTCCGGTCACCCGACGTGAGGCCACCGCGTGAGGGCGACGCCCCGACGACGAAATCTGTCGGGGCGTCGACGAGAGGAACCCACGAGGGTGAACCGCCGGGCGGGCCACCGAAGTTAAAAATCGGGTCCCGGTGACCCGCTCGCACGGCGAAGAGAGAGGAGTTTTACGGTGGGTCTATGGGATCACGCGCCGCCTTCTCCGTCACCCCGGACCGATTTGGCGGGGCAAGACGAATCCATAGTCCACCAAAAAAAGAAAAAAAAAAATAAAAAAAGAAGAGATGGGCGTTTTCAGATTTTTACGCAAATCGATACAAATTCGATTTCTGATATTGAAGTCGATTTCAAAAACCGATTTCAGAAATCGATTTCCAGAGCGGTTGGCGGAGCGGATTTACCTTAGTTTCGATCGATATTCGATGGTTTTAGTTATTTTAGCGTAGCAAACGAAAAACGCAAACGAACGAAAGCATTCAAAATATTTTTCTTTAATTTCTTTGTTGATTGGATTTAGGTGTACGATTTTCCTTCTTGCTGTATCTAGGTTTAACTAGAGTACTAGACTAGCAAAAATGTTTTGTTTTGGATATGATACAAAAAAGTAATCGGATTTTATATGATACAAAACTTTCTGGCGTATTTAAAAATCGTCATATTTACAATGATTTCATGATTATATTATATAATGTGCATTTTTTTTTGTATGGTTTTTTCTTAACATTTTACATTTAATAGTTATTTCTTATTTATCATCAAATCGTATGTATGATGCTAACATACGTTAGTACAGTATTGAATCATAAAATACCTATATAATTATATTATAGTTCACGAGAACACAAAAATAACATCACACGCACACCGTGCATGTCACCAAGGTCAAGTGTACATTAAAACTCTCCAAAGTCTCCAATAATTCAAAAAACCTATTTTACAAACAAAACTTAAACTATCATTAAGTATTGTGTAATATTATCATGGAATTAGTTGCATTCTGATATAGATCTTATTCCCTGCCCCTTGTAATTCTGTTTCGTTTCAATCTGCCATTCTTAGTTTCTTAGAAACCGCCAAAATCCAAAACTGATGACAATTCGCTTCATCTATTTCACTGTACTAAACGATCGCTTAGTTAGAACGAAAGGAGGCGAATTTTAATGAAATTCGCTTTCTCTCATTCTAACTAGGCGATCGATTGGCGGAGTGAAAGAGTTAGTAAGTTTTCAAATATTGGTTTGGTTTGCAAAACTAGCAATAGAAAACGATTGCGCGTGTTGATTTAGTTTCTGTCGAGATACGTTTTCTAAAATCAGTTTGTATAGTGTTGAATATCGATACGATACGATTTCTGACTGAAAACCGATTTCAGATTCGTTTTGATATATCGGACGCATACTAGTCTATGTCTGATAGTAGACATCAACAGACATAAATAGACGGATGGATCGGAAAATCACTATACATAACAAATAACCATATATGTATTAAAATTGTATCGAATTTAAATAATAAAAAATTAAAATATTTTTATGTACTCAATTTAAGTTTAATAAACTCAAATTACATGAAATTTTATTATTATACGATTTTTACATACATACACACATATCATCACGCCATATCCCTTGCAGGGTAGGCAGAGAGAAACGATTTTTATCTATTATTAAAGCACCTATCTCGAGTTATTTTTGTAAAACATTATATAATTAAATATTATATGATGATGCGAAACTCTTCGTTAGCGAAACCACGGCGCAAATACAAATTGCTCCGTAAGCGAAACCGACTTACGCTTGAGCCGGTTTCTTTTTGCACTCATTTTTACACTGCGTAGTTAGTCAGTTTTTTCATAATTTTAAAAGTACTTAAATCTTACTTGTTACAGAGCAATGATAACGCAGGGCAGGCATTAGAAGTAGCAGAGTTACAATCTCCTCATAACAATGTCGGCCACATTTGGGAAGAAACGAGAGAAATTTAGTGATCAATCATTTCTAAAACAACAATATATTTTTTACTAGTTATTTATTTGTTTTGTTTTTACAAATATAAATAGATTATTTTATGTTTGGATTACCTAGCTAACCGGCAAATAATAAATTTCCTTAGGTATTGACTGTTTATAATTATACTGAAATCTCTGATTCAACGTTAAATAAATACTAGTCCCAACCGCTTAATTCTTTATACATATAATTCTTATGTACGTGTGTATATCACCGAACTCCTCCTAAACGGCGGATTTTGTTGAAATTTATTGTGAGTGTTCAAGTGGATTCGAGAATGGTTTAGATTTGCAATTGGATCCGGTAGGTGGCACTGCGATCGAGTGGTAGGATTTTTACTTTTCGTACATTGACCGTTAGACGGAACGAAGTTTGTCGGCTCCGCTAATAAAATGTAAAAGTTTATTATTTTAATTAATTATTAATGTTGGAAACATCAGGCAGACTGGAGCAATTGATTCCTTATGATAGTCATCGGGTTGCTCTATTGTTGTTATGTTTGCCTTGCCGACTTCCATATCATGGTATTGTCTTCACTATTCCATCATAGTACTACTATTGAACTCCCTGTCTCTCGCTATTAATTCACCCATATCACTTAAAGACGTTGGCGCTTTTTTTGTAATCTTTCGAAACTGACCCAGCGATCCGAAATTAATAATCTAATACGGAGTCATCTTGAATTGCTATGCTTAAGAAAAGCCCCAAGTTGTTATCAGATTATAATATTAGCTGTGTCGTCGTCGTCTCGGCTGATATATGTCCCACTGTTGAGCTTGAGCCCCCTCTATAACGGGAGAGAAATTGACCTACTATACCACGCTGGTCAGACGTGTTGGTATAGGGTTTGTTTCGAGTTTTCCATCTCCCGCATAGTTATTATATGCATTTTAAATCCCATAGTCGTCTCGCACGATTACCCACGGATAAGATAGGAGGTTGTGAATTGTATTCTTACTCCGTCACCACACGGAAAGCTTAGATGTGTATACGCCTAGTATCTATTGCTCAATTATCATTCTTTAAGTAATTATCACTTATCTTCAATTGATCAGGTGCCGTACATGTCACTAGTGGTAATAAGAAAACTGTCAATGGCGCACGGCTATGCTCTTTTCATTTCCTATACATCTCACCGATTAATAGAATAAATAATTGGCATCTTTACAACGCACTCTCTTAATAGAAGACCTCACCTCTTTATTAGAAGAAATAATTGACATCTTTACAACGCACGTAAGCAGGTTCACATACCGTATTATTTTGAGTTTTTCTACCTCTGTGATAGTATCAGGTTACAGGTAACATTAATTATTTATGTCCTTCGACACCCATAGTAACTAATGGAAGAGGTGATTAATTATATTTTTACTCTGTCATCACGCGAGTAAGTATGATCAACAGTATCCATATAAACTCATATTTTTTATGATATAATATCTACGTTGGTAATATATATACACATATATATATATATATATATATATATATATATATATATATATATATTATACTACTATACTACTACTACTATATATACAGCATTTATATATATATATATATATAAATGCTGTGTGAAAGCGGCTACGAAAACTACCAACCCTTACTTTGCTCGTGGATGTCGTAGGAGACGACTAGGAGCCTTATAACGACCTGGGCCAACTCCATCTGATGCCGTTTGGTCAACAATTACTTTCCCAAGGAGGGTTGACGTCTGGCAGGCGGTCATACAACTATTGCCAATAACTTTTACAATATGTACTATGAAAGAAGAGTACATATCGTATCGACCCCAAGTAATTGGGATAAGAGTAGGAGATTGATGATGATATATATATATATATATATATATATATATATATATATATATATATATATATATATATATATTCGAATAGTTAAGTATCAGCACGTAAATTGCAACTGTGGCATCATTGTATAATATACACAACTGACTTTACACATTTAATCTTTGGTCTTATTTGAGTGCGACTATAACTCAATGTTTTATTAGCTCGTTGAGTACATAATAAAATATTACAGTGTGTCGTAATACTGTGGACTAAATCTAGAAATGCACTCATGTAGCTGTATTATTTTTAAATTAACATTTATAGTAATAATAGTATATCAATATGTGTGCAGTTCACAAGATTTAATGATCGCATCTAGTGATGACAATGATGATGCTAATATATTGAAACAAGCATTGTTTCTAGTTAAATTATTAAAATCTGGTAAGCGTATTCCTCATTTGATACGACATTATATAGTTTGCGCGAATTCAACTTATTTCAAGGATACTCTCTTTATATACCAAGTGATCAAGCCACTACTTACACGGCGATGTGGATATTGAAAACATTTCGATAAGTGATTTATTTTAGTCTTCATTATTGATTACGTTGCTAATTATTTATATTGTAATGTCCTATTAGGCAGTTTGATGAATAAGTTAAAGGTTGCACGATCGTAAGGGAGCGTAAGTAGATTCATTAGGTTCCTTTATAAAAGAAAATAAGAGCCGTAAATATCGAACATCAATACTACTTTATATTACCTTGTGTTTTAAACGAATAGAGTGTGATTCGTAATTATATAGAATTTTAATATCCCGAATGGATAAGACAAATGCTGTGGCACATATTACGTCAAAATTACTTTACAGATATTAAAGTGTCTGATCAATTCAATTATTCCAATAGTTTCTCACATTATCTTATTATATTGGCCATTTATAAATTGTGAATAATATATAGCCTTTTCACAATTTACTTCATAACAAATACACTATCTATCGAACACAAAACATGTTGGCTGTGTATCAAATATTGTTAATGAGTCTTATGGAGGCCATACACGCTAGATTTTGCATGATGGTTTTAGCCGTGCAAGCATAGGCCATACACGCTAGGTTTTGCATGATGGTTTTAGCCGTGCATGCACAAGCGACAGATATAACCGAGTTTCATATTACACATACACGTTAGGGTTTGCATGCACAGTTTTGTCATTAACTCTCAGTTGAGCTACGCGACGGTGTGTGTAGGATGCCTACTTCTCAGTTGAGCTACGTAGTATGACAATTAAAAACTAAGTACTGTGTCAGGCAAGCTCGCCGTACGCTACACACGCTTGGTTATGCTCGCGCGCAAACATAACCGAGCGGCAAAAATATCAATTTTGATATTTGCTCGGTTGCATGTACATGCAAAGATAACTGTACAGTTTTATCACATACACGCTAGGGCTTGCCTGTCGGTTATTCATGCCCAGTTAAAACCATCATGCAAAACCTAGCGTGTATGGCGTCCATTACTAAAATAATTTCGTATAAAAGCTTTAAAAGACCGGTAAATAGCTGTGTTCCCACTTGCCAGATCATTGAAATAAAATACCCATCCGGTTAGTTGCCAGGTTTCTGCTCAAAAGTAAGTAGGATTACAACGAGTAATGAGACATCAGGCCCTCCTGCTGTCGCCAGATGGTCCACAGTCAGTTCATAACTCGCCAAATAGGGACAATATAGGTAGATATTTTCCTTGGTATAATTTCAGCAATTTCAACCTGTACCTATAGTACTTATGTAAATAATTTAGTCGTGTTTTTTTACAAATACAGACTGAAAAGATAGAATAAGAGGTTAGATGTCTATCACCTAACCTCTTATTCTTAATTGTTTGGTGAATACAATATGTTGCTATCAACAAAGGCTATGAGAAATTACTGAAATTTAGCATTTAACATGCTTGATTATTTATAAAAAAATAATTACTAGCAGAAAATGAATGCCACACATGAGACACGAACCCACACTTATTGGGTATCGGTTTTAATCGTGCCACCAATTACACCAGCGTGAGCTGTCGTATGATATTCAATCTTCGGCTCGTATTATATTTTCGTCCTTCAACGTGTGCAATCTACCCATTTTTTTATTTTTATTGGTAGGCTATGGGTGCGTCTCGCCCCGCCGAATCGGTCCGGGGTGACGGAGAAGGCGGCGCGTGACCCCATAGACCCACCGTAAAATCCTCTCTCTTCGCCGTGCGAGCGGACCACCGGTACCCGATCTTTGTCTTCGGTGGTCCGCTCGGCGGTTTACCCTCGCGGGTTCCTCTCGTCGGCGCCCCGACAGATTTCGCCGTCGGGGCGTCGCCCTCACGCGGTGGCCTCGCGTCGGGTGACCGGACAATTCCCCGGTCCGATCACCCGAGGCCTGGGTTAGGGCGGCATCAGGCGCAGGTATTCGCGCCTGCGCCGCCCCGGCCGCTGGCGGCGGCCCGGGTCGCGGGAGTCCTCCCTGACTCGTTCCGCCGCCTCCTTCCGCGAGATGACAGCCTCGCAGAAGGCGGCGACCGCGTCCCAATTCCTGACGCTGTCGACCATCGCCCTCGCGACAGCCGGCAGCGCCAGGTCGGCACCGATAATAGCGACGAGGTCACGGCGCTGCCCCTCCCAGCCCGAGCATTCCTCGAGCGTATGTTGCGCCGTGTCCTCGCCACTACTGCAATGATGGCAGCCTGGAGTCCACTCCCTGTAGACGACCGTGTGCAGGTATTTCCCGAAGCACCCGTGCCCCGTCAACACCTGCACCAGTCGGAAGGTGAGGACCCCGTGCCGCCGCTCCATCCATTTCATCAATACGGGCCAAAAGGCCTCGACGGTCACGATACCGTGTCTAGGCCTCTCCAGCCGCGTAACCCAACGGGCGATGACGTCTCGGCGGGCGTCCTCGCGCCAGGTGGCTATCTCGCTCAACGATGGGGAGCCACCCTCCTCGCGCACTGAGGTAACCCGCCGGTAGAGGTCGGAGAGCATCTCCGCCTCTAGGTCCCACGGGGGTGTCCCGGCCAATAGGCACGCCGCCTCTGTCGACACCGTGCGGTACCCGCGAATGGCTCTGACCGCCATGGCTCTCTGTGGCCTCCACAGAACCGCCCTGAGCTGGGCGTTCAGAGCCCTCGCCCACACGGGTGCGCCGTACATGGCCATCGAGCGGATGACCCCCGCATACAACCGTCGGCCCTCGAAACTGGGTCCGCCCACATTCGGCATGAGCCGAGAAAGGGCGGACGCCGCGCCGACCAGCCGGGGAGCAATCTGTCGGAAATGCTCCCGGAACCACCATCGCCCGTCGAGCACCAGACCCAAGTACTTCATATGGGCCTGGATGTTGATCTGGATGGAGTTGACGACTAACGAGGCGCCGGTTGGCAGCCTTACGCGTGGCCCATGGAATAATAGGGCCTCCGTCTTATTTAAGGCCACCCTGAGCCCCAGCGCCTCGATTCGCCTGACCATCTCCTCGGTGCCGAGAGTGGCCAGGCTCGCCGCCTCTTCGAGTGTCCTGCCCCGGGCTGTGACGAGCGTGTCGTCAGCATAGCACACCAAGCTCAGCCCGGGGGGGAGACTCCCTCTCGTGCAATCTACCCAACAATGTGTAAACATTGTCGGATAGATGGCACACGTCTTCTGTACTCTACAGTGTACAGATTTATGTCCCATGTGTGGCATTCATTTTTCGCTCATTCATTTTAATTGAATGACAAAATGACATGACGTCCTTTTCATACAACCAAGTATATTCAACGACAAATGTTTTAATAAATTAAATATAGTTTTAATAAATGTTTTAAGACCCCGTGGTATTATTGCGAAATAACAATAATCTTGACAACAACGCACATGAAGAAGATAGCACATGCCCAGCAAATTTTTCGAACACAACCGAGACTATGGACGTAAATAAAACGAGTAAGCATAACGACATTATTTAATTTATATTAAAAATCTATTTTATAATATAATAATTATAAAATTATTTTCATCATCATCGTCATCACAGCCCACAAATGTCCCACTATCGGGCTCGGGCCTCCTCCGTAATGTGAGGGAAATTAACCTACTATACCGCGCTGGTCAGACGTGTTTGTATAGGGTTTTGTTTCGAGTTTTCCTTCTCTCGCATAGATGTTATATGCGTTTTATATCCCTTAGTCGTCTCGTACGATCACCCAGGGTAAGATATGGGGTGGTGAATAGTATTCTTACTCCGTCACCACACGGAATATTATTTTATATTAAATTATTTTAGCTCATTACAATAATTGGATGTAAGCAATAATGCCATTGTAGGTCACTGGCTGACTCGTAAAATAGGTATATTTTAAATTAATAATGCCTTTGCATTATTTGCGCTTGTAAGACATGATGGCATTTCACAATATCAGCTCATGTTTTGCAATTCGTATAATTTAGTGCTGATTATGACGATTGTGAAATACATATGTAGGTATATTAGATACTCAATAACAATTCTAAGTTTCTTATGCCACGCCGATACACATATCGATATCGGATGTATTGATACACTTCAAAGGTTAAATCTATGTTCTAACTAAGACACCCTTACTTCATATGAATGCGATCAATTATATAATGACATTAAAAGACTCACGTTGCCGTTTTTAGTCTAAAATGATAGGCAAAATTTTCGTTTTTGCAGTAAATCCAATTATCAAAACTAATAATTCCAATTCTCTCTCAATGTATAAATATGTGTGCGTGTATTTACATAGTAAATATACAACAACCACTTACAGTTCTTTTGCATAGATATGGTAGAAATAGATTCAAGGGCAAATAATGAAAATTCTGACCAACGGGGTATAGCAGCCTAACTCCACCAGACCAGGTCGTCTGTCCACCTAGTGGGGAGGCACCCTACACTGCGTTGTCCGATACGTGGTCACCACTCGAGAACCTTTCTTCCCCAGCAGCTGTCGGTTCGTCGAGCGATGTGGCCTTTTCATTGCCACTTCAGCGTGCTAATTCTTCGTGCTATGTCGGTTACACCCGTTACTGCGGATTGCCGTATTTCGGATTCTATCTCGGAGAGAAAACTCGGGTATTGCCCGCTCCATAGCACCTTGAACGACTTTGAGATTGGTGATGAGGCCTACATTTAGGGACCACGTTGACGTGCCTTAAATCATCACTGGTAACACACACTGGTCGTAGTCCCTGAGGTATGTTGAACGAGAAGATCCTCTTAAGTTACCCGAATCCATAACAATCCTCATAAATGATAGGTACCGAGGTTTAACTCGAGTCCCGAGAAACGCTTTTAATTGTCTTGCAAAAACGTAACACGTTTTAACTGAGAAGAATTTAAATAATATATTTTTAAAGTACATAACGGACTGCATGTCGAATACAATATCTGAATTAATTTCTTAGTGAGCGAGTTAACACCGAAACTATCATCATTGATATCAAAGGTGCCAACAAACCGCACGGAGACCTCTCTATCACGTCTAATACCGACCTATGCTGTGGCGTCAACGAGTAGCTACATTCTGTCATCTGCAGTTTCATCTGGCAACTTAGTTGCAGAGAATTATAAATACCCTAATAGTAAGATATTCAATGACATTAAGTATTTGATACATAGCTTATTACTTCCGCACTATGTTTGGTCCGTATTATTGTGCATTCTTGAAAATAACATTATAACGTTTATTTTATTGTTTGTTATCTACAATAGATAAATAAGTCTATGATTTATAAATGGCAAACAAAACTAAAATAGTTACTCCTAACTTTGTTTGATATTTTCAATGAATGAACAATATTAATTTTCATAAAATATAATAACATTTCCTCACTGGATTCTGATATTACTTAATCGTTATAAATTATTAAAGTGTATATAAATATTGTATTAGGTCATAACAACGTTTTTCTGAAGTGCACATCAGAAAAATATTCTACAAATATGAATCCCTAAAAAATATCCATAATCATACTCTTTTGTGAAATAATTTTGCTGAATTTTTGATTTATGTGTATTCATATATTGTACCTAATAATTTGAATCCTACGAAACAAAATCAGCTTCAGCTCGAACAGCTTCGTTCAGCTTGAACAGTAGTTTTGGAGATGATTTCCTACAGAGAGACCGAGAGATAGATAGACAAACAAAGAATTGTTTTGTTTGGGAATCGAACGCATAATATTATACTGAACATAGAAGGTCGTCCCTTGGACTATGCCATCTGTACAGTCCATAATTAAATTTTCATATGCATATGGCCCAATCTCTTACATAATGAAAAATTAGTATCAACTTAACATCATCTTGTTAAAAAGTTTAACCAAAAACAAAATAATTTAACTAGGTAACTATCGAAATCGAGATTGATTACATTCCTTAAAGAGTTTGAGAGCAAAGATTTTACTCAATATTTTACATGGATGCAAATAATAGGTCTCTATACTCTAATTTATTTAAAAATATTATATTAAAATAGTATGATGATACATTTTAATAGTATGAGAAAGAATAAGATAGGTCTCTTACTCTAATTTATTTAAAAATATTATATTACAATAGTATGATGATACATTTTAATAGTATAAGAAAGAATAAGATAGGTCTCTATACTCTAATTTATTTAAAAATATTATATTACAATAGTATGATGATACATTTTAATAGTATGAGAAAGAATACAGTACGGTGTAAGAATACAGTTCACTGCTCCTTGTCTTGCTTGTGGGTGTCGTATAAGATGACTTTGAGATATAATGTGCATGTCACATCTTTGACAAAGAAGGAAAACTCCAAATAAAACTTTTACCAACACATCTGTCCAGCGTGGTAAAGTAAGGTGAATTTCTCTCTTATTCTGGAGGAGGCTCGAGCCCGGCAGTGGAACGCGTGTGAGCTGTAATAATGATGAGTAATGACGTGAAAACTTATGCTTTATTTTAGTTTAAGAAACAATTTATATGTTACAATTTTATTCTAGGATTCCAACGGCGACGCATGTACTCCGATTATTACTATTACGGTAAATTATAAATTAATAATTTATAATAATATCTAAATAAGTAAAATTATTTAGTCACTCTATCTAACCTGTTTTTCTGTCCGTCCACAAGATCTCCCTTATTTCTCTATCAAATTCCATGATTTAATATCTTCATTTTAAAACTTCTCGTGCTGGCATCTGACGAAAAATAGAAATACAATCTAAAAATGTACCGCTTCTTTTAAAATTGTTATTTAAAATCATTTAAGAAGAGGTCCTTTAATGGATTGAACTGCGTCGATTTTTCGATAGATATCGTATCTCCTTATTCTTCAAAGTGTCATTTCTCCGAAAAGTTTAAAGACTGGAATACCACACAGAACAATCTTGTGCGTATTACGAAATTCCGCATAGGTCGACTAGTTAGGTATATTTCGATAAATCTTTGTAATTCTAGCAGTGCTAGTCCACACTATAAAACCACAAAATGATATTTTATGGCCCACGCCCCAAAGACCTTAGTTATACAAATCTACCAATAACTAACGTCGCCGTTGGCCTGTTTAATTGGCGGATAAAACGGCAGGTGATGGAGTCCCACAATACTCTTACGTTGCCTCGGAGATTTTGAGTAAGAACTAATTGGTAACCAAAATCTGTGAAGAAAGGGATACAAGTTTAAATGAAAACATTAAATTTTATCAAATTTAGAGTCTACTATTATTTTTTATTGACAGTTACTGGTTCCATTTACACTGGTGGATGTGAAATTCTACTAATCTTTCCATTCATACGTACGATTCATTCTAATTGCCACTGCCTTCTCTTAGCAGTAGAACAATATCTGTCTTAGATTTGGGAAAGATTACACTGGCATACAAAAAAATGTAGTTGATCAGACACAAGCATTTATATGTATTTTTATAAAAGTTAGAAAAAAGACGAAAATGAGGCATCTTCTCTTTCATAGCCTGATGACATCTCGCAAGGCAGTTTGGTGCCTCCGCAACTTGCTATACTTTGACTCACCCCTTTTCAAGCGGGATAGATACCGCGTGTTGCAATTCAATAGTTTATGTACGCGTTTATGTACCTATTACCTAAAAAAAAGTGTTTGAGAACAATTAGATTCTTATAATTTTATTAACTATAATCTATATATATATAAAAGAAAGTTGTGTTAGTTACAACACTTATAAGTTATAACTCGAGAACGGCTGCACCAATTTTTATGATTTTTATGTTTTTGAGTTTATTGTCGTCGGGAATAGGATATAGGATATTAAAATATGATATTAATAAACAAATAAATATTATTTTTAGTTTAATTAGTTCTAAACGTTCATTTGTTGATGATGTAACCAATGGCAACTGACAGCTCACGTCATTACGTGGTCGTGGTTTTGTTTGGAAAATACCGCGGATAGTTGAAATTAATTTTGACCGGTCAGAGTTCGTTTTGTGCGAGTGTTACGAATTTTTACGAATATTGTTATAATAAAACATATTATGTCTATATTTTCATCAACAATGCCGCGACCAATAAGATCAAATCTTTCCCAACAAAGCCGTAACGCAGTATGAATTCGAAACATAAAGAATGTAATCACGGCAGAAGAACAATTTATTACACGGGAAGACCGCCGCGTTATATTAACGCGGCGGTCTTCCGGCGGCTCAACTCCGTGGTTCTCACAAGAGTAAATAAATCACAAGAGTAAAGCGAGGCAGCCCGATGTTGACAATGCGAAATTGTCAAGCAAATCTCAGAGAT
Organism: Lymantria monacha; assembly: GCA_905163515.2. Classification (NCBI taxonomy): domain Eukaryota; kingdom Metazoa; phylum Arthropoda; class Insecta; order Lepidoptera; family Erebidae; genus Lymantria; species Lymantria monacha. The sequence continues at coordinate 40,649,798 of LR991081.1, forward strand.
CAACAATTAGTTAATTTTCAACGCATATGAAGGAGAATGTCGTATAACACAAGGTAATTCTTCATCTTGCTGGCACGTTATTAAAATACTTGATTTTTTGAATTTATATATTATTCATATTTATTCAACATTCTCCTACTCTTATCCCAATTAGGTACTTGGGGTTGATACAATATGTACTCTTGTTTCATAGTACATATTGTAAAAGTTATTGGCAATAGTTTTATGACCGGCCGCCTACCAGACGTCAACCCTCCTTGGGAATGTAATTGTTAACCAAAGGGCGTCAGATGGAGTTGGCCAAGGTCGTTATAAGGCTCTTAGTCGTCTTTTACGACATCCACGAGCAAAGTAAGGGTTGGTAGTATTTGTAGCCGCTACCACACAGCTAAAAATAACTTAATAAATTTAAATTAATCGAAATCTGCTCATCTCATTCATTAACTGTTAGGCGGGACGAAGTGTGCCGGGTCCGCTAGTACTTATAATAAAATTATAAACATGACAAACATGTGTTCAGGATGTGTTACATATGAAATTGTCATTTCGTGAATAAAATAATGACAAGTACCTACAGCGGATGACAGATTTGAGTCGCTATAGTCTGTCTAATCTAAGAAGTGCACTTTGACAGCTGTCTGAGTAAGTTGTCTAGGTATGTGAACCAAATAATCGCTATCGAAAATATCCGATTTTACTGAGAAATCGATATTGATTCTTTATAATTAATAATCGGTTTATTTTTTATTTTTCAAAAAGGTGATGAATAAATTAAGTGCTAAATTAGTACTAAACAAATTTAATTATTTCAGCATAGAATCTATTCATCATATTTGGTAGGATTAGGTTGATTAAAAACAAAAACTGGATTTGAAAATGGCTATTTATTAAGAATTACTACTATTACTTGAATTATCAGCGTCGCGAACATTAATAATTATTTCCTCATCTATCAAAGTGTCGAAATGTACAATGTGTAAATGTCTCTGTCAAAATCTCTTTTCGATTAATTGTATTATTCTAATATTTTTACCGATTGTTTGGATATTCGTGAATTGGAAGTTGTCAAGCACTATTGTATAGATCGTGATGACGTGACATTGTTAGGTCGTCAATGACAATTACTATTTACCATGTTATTTTTATTTTAAATGATTTTTACGAGTTTCAACATTAGATTATTGTACAAGAAAGTCACCCGCAATGTTAATTATGTAAATAACTTAATAGTTGTTTAAAATTTCAGATTTAGTGTTTACAATCATGTGTATACGTTTGACCGAGGTTATTGTGTATTAAAAAATGCAAAACGTCAAAATGCACTTCTTAGATTAGATGAACTATAGTTATGAAATTTACAGATCGTCTATTGTGCAGTATGGTCATGGGTTATTGCAAATCCATCAATCAAATGGATCAATTATTATATCGAGGCTTATGTCGAAAGCTGCCATTTAAGAATCGCAGATTGTTGTCGCCAGAATAAAAGTAGTAAATCAATACCACCGCTTTTGTGTTGGTTTGCTTTCTAGTGTTCGTTCTGTAAACGTCGCTATGTTGCGTGCCGCGTTTTTCTCTCGACGGCACTCATTTCATATTCCATAACTCATCGTTTTCCTAAGGTATCCATGATGACGAAAAGGGATCTAATGAAAACATAACGTGAGTAATCATTAAAAAGATTAACTTTGACAAACAATTGCAATTTTGAAAACATTTATTTATTGAGAAGAAGCAATTACAATACCTTTACAGGATTTAACCTAATGCGATTTTATAAGTAAACAATATAAATTTTAAAATTAATAATAAAATATGTTAAAACAAATAATGATAACAATAAACTATATAATAACTAAATAATAAAACTTAATATCAAAATATTAATAATAGTTTAATATTATATTTTATCATATTCAGTACTACTAACTAAATATATTTAACTATATAATTATACGCAACGCACTTGTGTGGAATGTCTGTAAATTCACGCAGGCTGCAGTGGTAAATGTCTACTGTATAATTTATTAGGCATATTTATTAATTTAATAGCATGTGTCAGGGGGGCGTAAGTGAGCATGTTAGCTGGCCCCTTACAACCATGCGGCATGCTGGTGTACTCAGGTGTAGCATAGCCAGTATAGGTGGTGTAGCTGGCCACGTAGTACACGCCAAACATAGCGCGCCAATGACATATCGCGGCGCACGCTCAACCGATCGTAATCAACCATACCCAGCACAAAGAGGCTTGGATACATAAGCAGATAAAATGGATATACTCCGTACTGTTTCATGTATAAAATATGGGTGGATTTTTCTCCAGCATAAGGATGTATTTAGACTCATGGGGATTCCAAACGATTGCGGATGTCTCAAGGTGACTGCGTACGAGAGTATTATATAAAATTTTGATAGCCGAAATATTATTAAAATCTTTACAAATTCTCAAAATAAAACCTGATTTCCGGCATCTTTGCTACAAATTTTGGTAATATGTTTACGAAACGTTAGTTCAGGCACCATTTAAACACCCAGGTCTCGTGTATGACTTAAGCGCAAAATAGATTCGTTATTAATTTTGTAAGTGTATTGTTGTGGATTTCTTGCCCGGCTATAACTCATTATGCCACATTTAGAAATATTAAAAGTCAGTTTATTTGTAACACCTCATTGCACTATTCGGTTAATATCTTTCTGCTAGCGCTCCGCATCCGAGGCATCCTTAATTGTTAAATATACCTTAAGATCATCAGCAAAGAGAAGACAATCAGCATCTTTAAAGATTTCCGGCAGGTCATTCACCATAAGAATGAATTCCAAGGGCTCCAAATTTGATCCCTGGCTTATTCCTGATATGGTCTAGATTTGTAAGCGGCGTATTCTACGTATTGTCGGCGCTCAGCAAGGTAACTGGCAAAAAATTTGAGCAAGTGCGGCGTGTAACCCAATAATGATAGTTTCAATAATAGTATGTCGTTATCCACCGTATCGAACGGCTTCTGAAAATCGAAGTAAGCGCAGTTTACCTGGCCCACTCGCATCAATGACTGGTGTTAGGTACGTCATAAATGATAACAGATTGCTACTTGTACTTCTTCCTTGTTGGAAACCATGCTGATTATCAGTCAATCGAGAGCTGATTTGTTTATAAATATCTGAATAAAGAGCTGATTCAAAAGCTTTAGCAAACGTTGATAATACTGCTACGGGTCTGTAACCAGTAATATTATCATTTGTACAATCTTTTGGGACTGGTTGTTTGGACCTTAGTGGTTTTCCATATATCCGGGTAATGACCTATTTTTAAGCATAAATTAAAGATGTCTAATAATGGTTTCTACAATGCCTCGCGGCAATCCCTTACAATATAAGGTGGTATACCATCAGGCCCTACCGAGTGCTTAGGCTTGAGCATACATAGCATTTATTGAATTCAGTCACGTGTACCCTGGCCGCACCCGCTTTTGCGCCTGCCATTTCTTCTGCCACCATCGGATCCAAAACAGGACGTTGCGTGCTATATACTGTGTGAAAATATTAAGCGAATATTTCTACACCTTCTGAATCATTAATCGCTACATTATCTCATTTTATAATATTTTTGGTGCGTTTGCTTTGTTTGTTTATAGTGTTTGTCTATAGTTCCACAATGATTTTGGATCTTTGATAATATTTATTAGATAACAAGGACTGATAGTTTTCATATGTAAATTTGATTTTACTTTTAACGCTCTATGCTCTCTATATTGAGAAAATGTTTTGTAATCACTCTGTAAAGTAGTTGATTTGTAGATTTTATGAAATCTCGATTTTGCTTTTATATTATGTATTATGTAAATCTGACGTGTCATTCCTTTAATGAACATCATAACATGTCATTCCTTTCCAAGTAAAATTAATTTGAAATTAGATATTCTTTATTCATAGTCAAACCAAATTATTTCTTGCTTATTTGTAGTGGTCGTACTACAGACCGGTAATGTTATACCTAAGTAGTTTAATAGTGGTAGGACCACGTTGTTGACAGTTCTCTGCCTGCAGCCACGGGCCGGTCCGTCCGGGGTAGTACCACACTCTAGCAGAAGATCGACGTATGAGTAATGGCAATGTGCTATTGCGCTTCGTTCGGTGAGCGAGAGAGCGGGAAGCCCAATTGGGTGGGTTTGGGGTTTATATTGGTAGGCAGCGGCCTAGTTATACCCTTGTTATGGCAAGGGTCCATGGGCGGCAGTGAAACTTACCATCAGAAGTGCTGCATGCTCGTTTGCCACCGCTAGGAATAAAAAAAAATCCCCCAGGGTCTAGACCCGGATCCGCGGATCGCGGAAATCCGCGAAATTGCAGCTGAGTTAAGGAGGAACGAAGGTAATAGCCTCGCCCTACTTAACACAGCAATCAGATTCGCTCCCACTCTGGAGCGATTAGGTTTGTTAAAATTCAAATAAAATGGATAGGCACACTCCCGGCCGAGTCAAACCCAGACACCTCAAGTTAGGGACATACAACGCCAATAGCCTCTCCCAACAGAGGGATGAAGTAGACACATTCCTTCGGGAACACCAGCTCGACATTTTGCTAGTACAAGAGACATTCCTTAAACCATTTAACAAGGATCCTAGAATTGCGAACTACAATATAGTTCGTAACGATAGGATAACCTCACCTATGGGAGGAACGCTCATCTACTACTTAAGGTACGTTGCATTGCACACCTGTGGATCCGCCCCCTCTGGCGTACATTGAAGCCTCTATTTGTCGGCTAGCTCTCACTGGCCATCAGCCAATAACAATCATATCCGCATACTTGTCTCCCGAAAGGGATTCGAAACACTTAATTGAAAGCGATCTCAAAGCCTTGCTTGACTTGGGTGGTGCCGTCATTATTGGCGGTGACCTAAATGCCAAGAATACCTCATGGAACTGTAATAGTTCCAATAAGAGGGGCAGGGCTTTAGAGATTTACGCTGACCGACTAGGATTTGACGTCATAGCCGCACTAGAGCCGACGCACTTCCCATATACAGTTTCGCATAGACTGGACATACTCGATATTGTTCTTCTCAAGAATATAAACCTACGTTTACGTTCAATAGAAGTCCAACACGAGTTAGACTCAGATCACCGCCCGGTGACTCTGGAACTCGCCTCCCACTCTCCCGGCCCTTCAGGCCAAAACAACGAAACGACAAGGCTGACCACCACTGGGTTCGACTGCAGAAAGATCTGCAATCGACCTCTTCGGCCCACCTTGATCTGATTCCTAAGTACATTAGGTCTAAGGAAGACACCTCTCTGGCAATCGATTCTTTCACAAGTCACGTGCAGTCGATAGTCGACGGCTGCTCGCGGCCGGTGCCAGGTACGAGTGATCGTAGATGGCGCCTGCCGGACGACGTTCGTGACTTGTTGAGATGTAAGAACGCCGCCACCCGTGCTTATGACCGCTATCCCACGGAGGACAATCGCACTCGACTGCGGTCCCTACAAAGGGAGGTCAAAAAAGCCATCAAAGATTTGAGACAGAGCAAATGGGACGCCATGATAGAAGAGCTTGAGCCTTCTCACACAGCCTTCTGGCAGCTTTCCCGCTCTCTCAAAAAGGACATTGCGTCCATTCTCCCTCCCCTAAACTGACCAAACCAGTCGCAGGCGTTCATGGACGACGAAAAGTCCGAATGCCTAGCCGACTGCCTAGAGCTTCAGTGTACGCTGAGTACACTATACCCCGACGACATAAATCACCGATTCATCAAAGACGAAGTGGAACGTCGTACCACTATTTCGCGATCTAAAGTAAACGACAACCCAGACGAGCCTATCCCAACAGTGACCACCGACAAGGTCGTATCGCTAGTCAAGGGTCTACACGCTAGGAAAGCCCCTGGTTCGGACGGTATCTCTAATAGAGTTATTAAATTGTTCCCCGCGCACCTCATTACTATATTGTGCTGCATTTACAATGCAGCACTCAACAATAACATCTTTCCCTCGCAATGGAAAGAGGCCGTGGTAATTGGAATCCACAAACCCGACAAGCGACATACCGAACCACGTAGTTACCGCCCGATAAGTCTACTGAGAGGGTTAGCCAAATTTACGAGCGTATAGTCCTCAGTAGACATACATTCGCCGAGGCTAACAACCTCATCCCAAACGCGCAATTTGGCTTTCGTGCTGGGTACAGTTGTGTGCAGCAAGTTCACAGAGTAGTAGAATACATAAGTGGTCAGTCCATTATGAACAGATCCACGGCTGTAATTTTCCTAGATGTAGCGAAGGCATTCGATAAAGTGTGGCATGAGGGCCTGATTTACAAACTTTATCGTCTTAAGATCCCCGACTATCTAATTTTAATCTTACATGACTACTTAAGTCATCGCAGCTTTCGCTACAGGGTGGTAGGGACGTTGTCTACCTCCCACACTATCAAGGCCGGTGTCCCACAGGGCTCGGTCCTCTCCCCTTTTCTATTTACGCTATACGCTAGCGATATGCCCAAATTTAATAGCACTTTACGCTGACGACACCGCACTTTTCTGTGCAGGTAAGATCCCGACAACAGTAGCAAAGACTCTCCAAACAGCGGTTACCGCCCTAACCAATTGGTTTAGGAAGTGGAGAATAGAAATCAACCCCGACAAGAGTCAGGCGGTCATGTTCACACGTCAAAATGCCCGTACCTAGTCTATCGATAGCATTCCGCCCCTTAAAATGTTTAACAAGCCTGTTACTTGGAGCAGGCAAGCCAAATATCTAGGTGTAACCCTTGACGACCGACTCAGCTTCACCCCTCACATAACGCAAGTCCACGCGCGTGCGGCTTTCGTGATGGGACGCCTCCATAGTTTAATAAATGCTAGGTCTAAATTAACCTTGAGCAGCAAGGTCCGATTATACACCGCTTGCATACGGCCAATCATGACCTATGCTAGCATAGTGTTCGCGCATGTTAAGGCACACAGGATCCACAGACTACAGACACTTCAAAATAGGTTCATGCGCCGAGCTACGGGAGCACTGTGGTTCATACGAAACGTCGATCTTCATGTCGACCTCGAACTACCGACCATCAGGCAATTTATGAAACTGTACTCCCGGAGCTACTTTGACTCTGCCATGACACACCTCAACCCACTAGTGGTTGGGGCGGCTTCCTACATGCCCTCTCGTAATTCAAAAATCCGACATCCGCAGCACGTCATCGACGATGACGACGACGATATCACACTCGCTCAATTAAGTGCTTACATGGCCCGCGAGGCCATTACACATAAATATCCGCGGTTTCGTCCTCGCCGTCGAGGTGCGAAATCGCGACGCGCAAATATTATAAATCCAAACGTGGGCACGCCACTTGCCACCAGCGACGCCCCAAGCCGAGGTCCGTTCCCCACAGATGCAGCCCTTGGGCGATGTCGCTTAGCTTACCTCAATCGGGTTGAGAGCCCTCAACGCTCACCCATAGTCCGCGTAAAGCTGTCAAAGCCATCTGCGGCTAACAGCTAAAAAACACACGAAAAAACGACATTATTATAAGTAAAAAGTTAAGTAGCTCTTAAAGTTTTAACTCAAATTAGTTAATTTAGTCCTAAATGTATCTACATAGGTTATTTGAAGTTTATAAAGAAATCGTTCTTTATCTACTTGTTAACGTAGATAAAGAACGATTTTTTAGAATTGCGTGATTTCTATTAAACTGTTAAATATGACATACGCTCACTGAATATTCTAGGTTCGCCAATATTTGAATCACTGTTGTACATTCTTCCGTACCTACTCTAGAAACATTATTTAAATTTATTAAAACGTTCTTAATTACATGTAGACACAATAAATTCTTTTCTTTTTTTGGTAACTTATTATACGTTTTATTATAATTAAGTTTAGTTGATTAGAAGGATCTTTTTATGAACTCTGTACAAGAAAAACTCAAAATAAAACTTATTAGTGTGGCCATAATCTAATTTACCTCATCTTTACGAAAGACGCGTACAAACGTTGTATGCTCTGAGAAGATTGTAACCTAAGATTGCACTCGTACCTTTAGGGTAAATATTAGATATAAATATAAAAATGATAGGTACCTACTTATTCTGCTATTATATAACCGAAATTACATTTTTTTTTGTAATGAGTCAGTAGATTAGAATAACAGGCAAAGATTTTATACACCACATTTCATCGTATAATTTTACAGGGGGCGTACATGGCGACTTTAAAGTAATCCAGTTATTGCTGTCTATCCGGTACAGCTCTGGCAAGGCTGACACATAAAATTGGAAAGACTAAATTTTCTCTATGTCGCTCCTTTATATACAATGTACTATATATTACGTGGAGTATTTGTTATACCATTACCTACCTAATAGGGGTAGGACCACACTATTGACAATTTACTTTCTGCAGCCCCGGGCCGGTCCGTCCAGGGTACCACCACACTCCTGTAGAAAATCGGCGCATGAGCAGTGAAAATGTGCTGCTGCGCTTCGTTCGGTGAGCGAGAGAGCTGGCAGCCCAACTTTCTGAGTGGGTTTAGTGATTTCACTGGTACGCAAAGGCCTAGCTGTACACCTGCTATAGCTAAGGTCCATGGGCGGTAGTAACACTTAGGTACTATCAAGTAACACTTACTATCAAGTGTACTGCATACTCGTTTGCCACCGTAAGCAATAAAAAAACTGCTACTTTTAAACTGCTTTGCGATAATTCATTATTTATTATTTCTAAAACCAAGCTGAACAGTAGTTTTGGAGATGATTGCCAAAAGAGAGAAAGAGAGACAAATAGATAAAGACGAATTCCTTTTTTTTTTCTTTTGTTACTTTTTTAATACTTTATTTTTTGTTAATTTTATGTGTAGGATTATACAGAATCTTTACTTAATATACAGGACTTTATTCATTATACAGGAGATTAGGCATTTTTATACAGGATTATACAGGAGAGTAGCGATTATTTATAATAAGGAAGCTTTATTTATTATATTTTATTTAATGTTGTACGTATTTTTGTTATAAAATGCAAAATATTAGTAATGTTGAGGAGTAGTACTTAATTAATTTATTCAAATAAAAACTCCATAATTACTTTGCACCCAATGAATTTGCCACCGGTGAGAGCTGTTATAGTTACGCGACCTCTTGTAAAGGTATAATTACTTACATAGGTAACTTTTTCACATTGTGCTATACTGGCGACAACGAAAGGGTGGATTGAAAAGGGATTACCAACCTCTCAATAAAGCTACACATTTCAATGCTGTGCATATAACTTACAAAGTTGCAAATTAATCTGTTAAACCTTGTTTCGCTTTTATGATTAAAGCTTTTTGTTGATTAAGAGGCTATCGAACGTAAAAATGTTTAATCAAATTGTAGTTCTAGGTACGAGTTGCGCGTTCAAGTAATAAAATGCTTGAAATTTATGAACATAGTATCAACATTAATATAGATAGCTTTTTTGCTTCGGTCTGGTCACACCGCGCCAGATCCGTTCTGGGCGACAGAAGCGGCGGCGCGCGACCCCCATAGACCCGCCTCACAATGCGCCTCTCTTCGCCGAGCAAACGGGCCACCGGAACCCGATCTTTCTTTTCAGTGGCCCGTACGGCGGTTTATCCTCACGGGTTTCGAGGAGATGCCCCGACAGCTTTCGCCATCGGGGCATTGTCCTAACGCGGTTGTTTCCCTTCGGGCGACCGGAATAATCCTAGGTCCGATCACCCGATGCTTCAGCTAGGTATTAATATAGATAGGTATCTATATTAATACGTAGGTACGTATGTAACTATTACAATACCTACTTATGTATCTATTACAACACAAGTTAACAGAAATAATTTCTGTGATGATGGAGTAAAAACATAACTAACATCTATGTATGTTATTAAATATGAATAGCCGATATAAGTCGTTATCAACAATTCAAGAGGAAGGAAAATTTAATGCAAAATCCGGTTGCAAACGGTCAAGATAAGAGCGTAGCGCTCTTATCAATGGTGGAGCAGGACCACACCCAATACTGAGATGAATATGTACTAAAATATAAGAATAGTTTTTTTAGCTGGCCTTTAGGCTGCCCTCAAGGTTCGGTGCAAGTCCATATCTATGGAATTTGAGTTTTGACGATTTCCTCGAGTTACCTTTACCGAAAAATTGTCTATTAATCAGCTAAGCAGACGAAGGTCTTCTACTTCGCTAAGGACGGTTTAGAAAAAAAATGCGGAAACATATCACAATAATATATTCGATTGGGGTACACAAAATCGCTTGCTTTTGCACCACAAAAAAACATATCATATTGTATTAAAAGAAAATTTACAATCGGCGCCGCGTATAAAATTTAATAATATGACTTAAAAGGGAGGAATAGGTTCGCTATGTCGGCCTAGTCTTAGAAAAAGTTTTCATTTATCCAGCATATTAAAACTGAAGGTGAAAAAGCGAAACGGAAATTCTATGCGTGTACTAGAATATCCACATCTATCTGGAGCTTTAGTTTCAATACACTTAAAACCATATATATGGACATATATATGGCCATATATTTAGGCTGTATTTGTTACGCTGCACCAGGCCGATAGGGCTACTATAGGGGCGGCTCGACTGGAAATACTACAAAGCCAATGATTGGCTCAAATATTCTGTTCTGTGTAAAGTCTATAGAATAGTTAGTACCAAGGCCTTGCCAGTACTTGCAGGTGTACTTCCGGTGAATTTGGAGATTCAGAGACTAGCGTCAATGTATTACACCACAAGAGAAACTATGAACACAGATTTCCTTCCACTGCACGGCCGTAAAAAAATCGCTAGATTGTTTGCGTCGCAATCCGTTGTCTATGAAGAGCTTTTAACCGAATGGCAAGAAGGATAAGATCCATCATAGAAAGGCCGTCGTCTTTATCTATTTTTCCATGCACCCGCAAGCGCCTGGAGAAAGTGTGGTTGGATGTTGACCATTGGCCAATTTCTAACTGGGCATGGCAACTTTAAACGTAAATTGTTTTCTTTTAAACTCTTATCTTCACCATTATATCAATGTTCCACCCCTGACCACGAGTATGATCTGAATCAGCACATCATATTCACTGGGACTGCGATCTCTGGCGAAACGAACGTGACCTTATGTTAAATAGTTTGCAAGTTACCTGTGGAGTAGTATACTATACGGACCTTGTGGCAACTCGAGAAAATTTCCGCGTGTTCAGGCGTTTCTACCATACAGAATGTAGCAGTCAATCTTAAGGCTCACATATAGGCCCCGTTAAGCTCTTCCGTATCCATGGTGCCGTACAGCTGCACTTATCGTAGCTATACACCACTTTACTTATTGACTGAATAATCAATTTTGTTGTCTCGTTTCGCGCGTTGCCTAGGAGCCAAATGGAATAATTTTTCCAACTACTCCCCTTTAACTCATTTAAATTTGTTGCGGGTTTCCAGACAATTCAAATCATCTCCCGGAACTGCTTGAGGGCCAAAACTTGGTGTCTTTTATAGCGACCATTGTAGTTCCTAGCAGTTGCAGAAGTTACAAAGGTGGGGATGTGTGGTGGGATTAGTCCCAAAAAATATTACCCTTTCGAGACCATTGCTTTAAGAACTCACTTCTAACTATCTTTATATAAATGACAGTTTTGTATTTTCCTTAGTTAAGCGTGAAGATTTCGGAATAATTGGACTCAGTAAATCATTTTTAGTTTGTAATGCAGTTATATTTTTCTTTATTTTTACCCTAATCGACATTAGTGACGAAAAATATACTTTGCCAACATGCGAAGCTAAAGTGTTTGAACTGACCAGCTCAGTATCAGCAGCTACTGCGGTTGGCAGATGATTTCACCTTTATCCGTTCTGCACTCTCTAGTGAATATTTTTAGCTTTACATATCTATTTAAGTAGCTACATGTAATTAAGTGGTTGGATGCAAGATGTGGATGATCGAAGCTAGGTTATTTTTTTTGGTAAAGTGAGTTTTTTTTATATTAAAGGGTTGTTACGGAGTTTTGGAGTATAATTAGATACAAGTTATATATGCTAATTACATACTGATCAAACAAACAGACACTGCCGATTTATAATAGTAATACTGATTACCTTGTATACCGATGCCAACTGTTTAAATTTACTCCAAAACTGAGACTGGTAAAACAGTCAAAGTTTATTAAGTATGTGATATAATTTTGATTGTTTCAATAATTTCTCATATTTATTTTTATTCGTCAACAGGCACTAAAAGTCATTCTAACCAAAATAACAACATTAGGAAGGTCGGCTTGAGTCATCAAAGAAGTAATACTAAGAAATCCAATGAAGATGTTGTCTTGTCGCAAGTGGCTTCAGAATTAATTAAAGAGATCAGAGCAACCAAAACGAAAAATATGCCAGCAAAGATTAGGCGTAGGTTCAATAACATTATATTTAAAAAAAATAAAAAAGCGACTGTATTGCAAAAGAGCACAATGAAAATATATTTAAAAAGTAGTTCGAAGATTCAGATACCACTGCCTGAAAATAATCTTTTTTGTCACTTATACCCACAAAGTAGATTATGTGGCACTGCAATATAGAAGAAACTGACGTTAATATATGGAGATAGAAATTTACGTGGCGTTGCAGGAGTCATATTTTATTCATTATTCATTTATACAAATAAATAAAATTTAAATGTCTATTTATAACATGAAAATAACAGTTTTTTTTTAATGAATGCATATAATCTATAAGGCTTGTAGTAAAAAAAATCGTCCAAGTGCGAGTTGTACTCGCGCACGAAGGGTTCCGTAAAACTAAAAAAAAATGTGATGTAACTAAACATTTAGGGTTTTCTGAATTTTTCCTTTATATGTGCTATAAAACATTGCTTCATCACAAATTTCAAGATTATAGGTCGACTGGAAGTATCCTTTAGGTTATGATTCCCTTGCAAGTAGTTGCGAGTTTGAAAATATGCGGCTTAAATTGCTGTTTCTTTTGATTGCGTTGACATAGAAGTTGGATTTTGTTACAACTTAAAGGTATTATAGACCTGATAGTAGTATTTGATATGAATTTCAATTTAATACACGTTCAGGAGGAAAGGGGTAGTGAGTTTAAAATTATTAAAAATGTTATTTTTTTTATTATGTAATTAAAAATTTACGGTTTTCACAATTTTTCCTTTATTTGTGCTATAGAACGTTGCTTTGTACCAAATTTCAAGATTCTGAGTTTACGGGAAGTACCCTGTAGGTTTTGATTCCCTTGCGAATGTCGAAAATTTGCGACAGGAGCTTGGAAGTTTGATTTTTTCACAGCTCCAAGGGACAGTAGACCTAAGTATTTGATATAAATTTCAGCTTGATACCTCTACGCGTTCCTGAGAAAAAGGGTCTTGATAGACAGACAGACGGACAACAAAGTGGTCCTATAAGGATTCCGTTTTTTTTCTTTTCGAGGTACGGAACCCTTAAAACTATATTAAAAATTGTCATCCAACTGTCGATATGTCTAGTTGTTCCGGATATTCTCTAAAACTAACAAGGCATTTTTCTATGTAACTTAAGTTACTTCGAAAGAAAACATTAAGGTTCCACGCACATCAGTGCTTGCGCATGATGCCGCCTTAAACTAACCCTCGGGTGGCTGGATTGGGGATTAAATCGTTACCTGTAGAGAGGCCGGCCGCATAAGAGTGATGGCCTGGCAAATATTGCCGAGACGTCGACGAGTGTCGTCGTCGAGGAGATGGTATTCCAAGGGCGTAGCGAGGTACGGGCAGTGAGGGGCAGCTGCTGACCCCCAATATAAGAACGGTCGGTCGCTAATGCTCACGAGCTTTATACTCAAAGATGTACAAAATACCCTGTACAAAGTATCTGAAATACAAAATGCAAGATACTTTTAAATTAAGTATTTCAGATATAGACTTTATTTTAATGAATTTACCTCCACTACTAATGTAAGATCCTCATATATTAAAAACCACGATTAAAACAATATAGTCTAGGATTTTCTTAATCTGCCCCCCTCTATACAGGATCCTGGCCCTTGTGGTATTCGAAAGGATAACCTGCTGAACGGTTCACTAAAGACAAGGACCTGACACTGGTGCCCCGCCCATATGGCAATAGAGAGGTACGTGTACAATAGGTTATAGGATAGCACGTCGTCCTTTCCGCTGCTGCGAGGTAGGTGTGACTAGTAGACCATAACCTGTTTCAGTAAATACGTTTACAGTAATAACGTTTACACATATTATTGAAACAAATTGAGAATAAATAATTAAAAAAATCGAAAAACCCGACTGCGTAAAAAGCGAACTAAACTGCGTACATAATAAAAACTGAAAAGAAAAAAACAAGCACTTTGATGTCCGGTGGTCTAGAATTCTATAATATATTATTGAATGAATACTATTGTAGAAAATAAAATACATTTTAATAATGGAACATGACAAGTGAACAGTCGGGATCCATTATTCGACAGCAAATTTAATTTTTCAATAATATATTATAGAATTCTAGACCACCGGACATCTAAGTGCTTGTTTTCTTCTTTGCAGTTTTTTTATTATGTACGCAGTTTAGTTCGCTTTTTACGCAGTCGGGTTTTTTGATTTTTTTAATTATTTATCTTTATTTTATACTTTTTAGTTATGAATACCTAGGTGGCTATAGTTATTTTATTTATTAATAAGTAGGTACCTTACTATATAATATAGTTTTTCGACTGAAGTTGAGTACTAAATCGTTATAAGTTGGGCGATGGGCGATCGCGTTAGACATTAGATACTTTAGGACTTTAGGTAGTACATTAGTAATTTAGGTGGTACCTATGGTATCTATATTGGACAATATGCCTACTAGATACTTTAGTATATGTCCATCCAAATTCACCCGCACAGTCATACGAATTTTTCGTCTTTTCATCGTAAATTTCTACTGTCTAAAAACCTATATGTGAGAAAGGTTGTTACGAAACTTTAAATCGATATAGATCCTAAACGGTCAGTTGAATCGAAAATTCTTGAGAAAACACTATTATATACTACTATGATTTTTAAATACCTATTCAACAATACCCCACTTGACATAGTTTGTTGACTTTAATTTTTTTCATTTTCACAATAGGGCGTCACTGTAGTCGCCATATTGAATTCTCACTAACGTCATATCTTTACTTTAGTGACACTTGCCGGACTAAGAGGAACCGATTGACGTATGAATCATAAAATCGGTCCAGGCGTTTGATCTACATATATAGTGCTTCAAAGGAACATACAAACATACATACATAGACTGTTAAACACAGTACCACTCCTTTGCGTCGCGCAGTCGGGTAAAAATAGATAAAAGTAGGCTACAATAGTTCCGATTTAGCGACATTAGACACTAGCTATCGGTGCGTACAGTAAATGGCGGCTGGTAGGTATATATATATATATATATATATATATATATATATATATATATATATATATATACACCGTGGAATCTAATTGGCTGTTTTCCTGAAACGTATGTACTCAGTTAATCATTCTTAATATCCCCACATAACTAAAAACATAATACATTGAAAAAAAAAGTCTGATAAATAGACGTTCTTAAGTTTGTCTGATATGCAATGGTATTGTTCCCAACATGCCTACGACATAGCATTCGAATTAAATCGCAATAATAGGTAAAAAAAATATTTAGGCATTGTAGCTCGTAGCCCGCTCGCGTCCCGCACGCACCCCTTGCTTTTGATGCGCCCGAGCCGCGCGACCTTGGTCTATGTTTTAATAGGTCAGTTTGCATTTTTTTGCCAAACGGTTTAGACGTATATCATATGTTTATAACAAATCCCGAACGCGAGTGCTAGTAAGTGCGAAAAAATGACAAGTCATTACCAGTATTCTGACGTAGAGTGGTTAAACATGGTTCGTTTTTATGCGATTGCTGGAGACAACTTGGCGAAGGCTAGATGCATGTACGCTCAGCCAGAATACCTGGATTCGTTACGCAGATGTGGCATTATAAATCCGCCTGTGCCTACAACAGCGATAATTTTATCAGCCACATAACGCCTACTAACCCACAGGCAGTTTTGAGTGCTTACACGTGCTGAGGCTAGAGGTAGGTGTCGCAGACATTCTGCTCGATTAGAAGAAGAAATTCTTGAGAAAATGGAGGCATGGTTTTAAAGTAATTAAAGAAAGTAGGTAACCAAGGTAAGAGCATTGACCGTAGGTTGATAGCTATGGTCGATGCTCTCAAACGACCGTAGGTATAACAAAATTATTAGACAAAACATGTTACAGTTATGCAAAAATGATATTTTAAGGAAACGTCCGGGATTGCAAATGACTAGAATTTATGTTTTTATGTTATTGAATAAATGCTATATTATGGTTCTATATCATTAACTGAGTATATACGTTTCGGGAAAACAGCCAATTAGATTCCACGGTGTATATATAGTTGTAATAACAATTTATTTATTAAACACTAAAAGTATTTAAAATTTTGTATATACCATAAGCCTTCAGGGTAATAGCATAAGCCTTCAAAGTTTCACTAGAAGTCGACATATAGATTTGCACTTATCGCCTTTCAAATACACGTAAATTACAAAGATTTTTGTACCTACAATTGTCTACTAATGTATAAATATATATGACAATGTTATAAATTAAGTGCATAAAATTAATTATATTATATAATTTAATTGAAGTAGAATTTTTGCGACCATGCTGACTAAATAATTATCATTGAAAACGCTCCGCTTCGTGATAATAACTGGAAGGCCGGCGTGGGCGTATTTTTGGGATGATAACATGTAGGTACCTACTTTTGTGATCTACCCTTATCTGGTATGAATCATGCACAACACTCCTCATTCTATCGCATATGCTAAACATGTAATAAATATTATAACGATATCGATATTTTGATACTACATAATATGACGACATCATATACGAGAAATCAAATGAAAAAGAAACTAAAATTTATTATTTAATTGCAACTACCAATACACTAAATTTATTTAATTAATAGAGATCAATATCAATCACCTCGGTAATCAGATTTGGTAATTATGACAGTTTAAAAATATCTGACTCTCCTTACACTGACGTGCGGGCAATGGTGATCACCCTGTGGGCAATCGTAGTCAAGAAAATTTTTAGTTTGTGCTATTTTTTGAATCCGGTAGGGCGGAGGTAGAGAAATACCTCAACACGTACAAAATAATTAGTTTTACACACACATTATTTGTAGGTAATGGCGATCACTTGCGGGTAACAGGAGTCACCTGACTTTCCTTACCCACAACTACACTAATAAGAAAAAAGTTAAAAAGAAATAATCCTATGAATTAGTCACGCAATTTAAATTTTGTATCACTGATTTGAATGTCTGAATAAATCAATGTGAATATTTTAATTGCGTACCTACTGTAAATAAAAATGAAACTTTTATTTTACGACGACGCGACGAAGAATTATACGGACGGGGCGAAAAGCAAATAACACCTATTTCTTCAAAGTGTGGGCGCCTGCTAGTGCTAGCCGTTCAACCCAGGTCCGAGGGGCAAAGTGGAAGGGGACAGGTTGGTCGCGGGATGCTCGCATGTTTAGTTGGGTAGATATGTCGGTGACTCCCATTACCCACTGACTCCCATTACCCTGTCCCCCCCTATATTCAATATCTTGGTTTTTTTAACGAGCAATATAAAATTGTATTAAATAGGTAATTTAATTCTATAAAAGAGAAGGCAATCTCGAAATAAAACTATAAGTACTAACCCGTCTGATTAACGTGGTGGGTAATATGAGGTGCTGATTGTTCACACTCGTGGTCAGGTCTGGAACATTGACGTAATGATGAGGATACCAGTTTAACTTATGTACTGTTTAAGACAAAGAAGTTTACTTTTGAAGTTAACATGGCCAGTTAGAAATTGGGCTGTCAACCTCTAGCCACATTCACACTAGGCGCTTGCATGGGCAAAAAGGATATTGATGACGGATTTTGGTGATGAATCTCATTTTTCTCACTATTTGGTTAAAATGTTTTCACAGACAACAGTGTGCTGAGAGTGAGTTTTGTTGTTAACATGACGCGCCCTACAGCGTGCGCGTAAGCATGCCATTTGTATAAAGAATTGTAGTTTCAAAAACGCGCCGCTAGTGGCGCTGTACATTTCTTCATATAAATGGCATGCTATAGAGCGCGTCATGTTAACGACAAAACTCACTCTCAGCACACTGTTGTCTGTGAAAACATTTTCACTCAGCACACTGATCGCGCGGTAGAAGGAAATCTGTGTTCATAGTTCCCCTTGTGGTCTACTATAAATACATTAATATGTATTTATAGTAGTTCTCTATACTTTAGTAATTGATCTACATTGTTGTAAACAATATTATTAAAAAGACACAAATGTGTTTACTCGACTGAAGTCGGATACTGAATTCACCTGGGTGTGGAGAATTATATTCTTACTTTGTCACCACACCGACACCCAAACTATACTTAAATAAAACCATCACATTTATTTGTATACATATATGTATGTGAATATATTTAATTTTTATATGTATATGTTTAATTTTCATGATCATCATCATCACAGCCCATAAATGCCCCACTGTTGGGCTCGGGCCTCCTCCATAATGGGAGAGAAATTAACCTACTATACCGCGCTGGTCAGACGTGTTGGTATAGGGTTTTGTTTCGAGTTTTCTTCTCTCGCATAGATGTTATATGCGTTTTATATCCCTTAGTCGTCTCGTACGATCACCCACGGGCCACGGGTAAGATATGGGGTGGTGAATTGTATTCTTACTCCGTCACCACACGGAAAGTATTATTTAACTTTAATATATTTTATTTACATATGCACACGTGGGTATGCATATGTAAATAAAAACCCATTCGTAGAAATATGCCTATCTACACTGATTTGCGCCGCCGACAGCATGAGGCGCAGGTACCTGGGCCTAATACCTGGTTACCTGTTCTAGCCGAAGCCGTTTGTAATTGGATTGAGGATTGGTCTTTTACATGCAGTGATACAAACCGCGTGAGGGTGACATACCGGTGGAAAACTACGTGCTATAATGTTGAATCTTCCACTATGTGCCCACCAGTTGGACGGGGTGGACGCCGAGGCTGGCCGCTTCCGCAATGCGTTGACGCAGATCTGCGAAGCGGCCATGCCCCGTGTACGGTGTCTGCCCCCGAAGAGGGCTGTCCACTGGTGGTCCCGGGAGCTGGCGAATCTTCGGGCCGCATGTATACGCGCCCGGAGGGCCTACACCGGCGGCACCATCGCAATGAAGAGCAGGAGGGCCGGCTTTATGAGGGCTACCGTAATATGCGCGGTCGGTCTTCAAGCTGGCCGTCCGTACCGCCAAGGACGTCAGTCGGCAGGAGATGCTGGACGGTCTCGATCGTGACCCCTGGGGTCCCCTCCAGCCCAGCCCCCTCACCAAGGTCGTCGAGGACCTGTTCCCGCGACGGGCGGAGCACACTGACGATGACAGTGTTCCGCCCATCACGGAAACCGAGATGGGGGTGGCGGTGGCGCACATGCGCGGAAAATCCACCGCCCCCGGGCCCAACGGTGTTCCCAACCGCGTATGGCCCTGGTCCTCGACCACCTGGGTCCCCGCCTCAGGGGGCTGTTCGACGCGTGTTTAGCGTCCGGGCGGTTCATTGGGTGCTGGAAGGAGGGAAGGCTGGTGATCCTGCCGAAGCCGGGACGGTCACCCGAGTCAGCCTCGGCCTACAGGCCTATCGTGCTGCTCAATGATGCGGGCAAGCTATTGGAGAGGGTGCTGGCTGCCCGCATCGAGCGACACCTCGTTGGCACGGGGCCCGATCTGTCGGACGCCCAGTTTGGGTTCAGGAGGGGTCGTTCGACGATCGCGGCTCTGCTGCGCCTGAGGACCGTGGCGACTGAGGTCGTCGCCGGCGGAGAAGTGCTGTTGATGATGTCCCTGGACATCGCCAACGCATTCAATAGTCTGCCATTTAGCTGTATCAGGGAGGCGCTCCGATACCACGAAGTGCCAGTTTACCTGAGGCGGCTAGTGGCAGACTATCTGGAGGGGCGCAGCGTCCTCTACACCAACCGAGTAGGGGTCATTGTGCGAACGTCCATGACGTGCGGTGTCCCACAGGGGTCGGTTCTCGAACCCACCCTGTGGAACATCGGCTACGACTAGGCGTTGAGAGGGAGCCTCCCACCCGGGCTGGGCGTGATCTGTTACGCCGACGACACGCTCGTCACAGCCCGCGGTGGGACGCTGTAGGAGGCGGCAAGCCTAGCGACTCTCGGCACCGAGGAGATCGTCAATCGGATCGAGGCACTGGGGTTGCGGGTGGACCTGGACAAGACGGAGGCTCTCTTGTTCCATAGGCCCCGCATGGGCTTCGGTTGACATCAGCATCCAGGCCCATATGAGGTATTTGGGCCTGGTGCTCGACGGGCATCGGTGGTTTTGGAAGGATTTCCGCAGGCTCGCTCCGCGGCTCGTCAGCGCGGTGTCCGCCCTTTCGTGGCTTATGCCGAATGTGCCATCATTGCCCGTTGGGCAGTCCGGCTGGAGAGGCCTCGGTTCGGTGTGCGGACTGCGGAGGCCTGCCGGCCGGTGCTGATGCAGTGGTTGGAACGGCGGCACGGGGTGCTCTCCTTCCGACTGGTGCAGGTTTTGACGGGCCATGGATGCTTCGCCAAATACCTGCACACGGTTGTCGGGAGGGAGACTACACCGTCCTGCCACCACTGCGATTGCGACGAGGACACGGCGCAGCATACGCTCGAGGTTTGTGCCGCTTGGGCATAGCAGCGCCGTGAACTCGTCGCAATCATTGGTGCCGACTTGACGCTGCCGACCATCGCCAGGACGATGCTCGACAGCGTCAGGAACTGGGACGCGGTCGCAGCCTTCTGCGAAGCAGTAGTCTCGCGGAAGGAGACGGCGGGGCGCGCGCGCGAGGAGAATCTCCCTGACGACGCGAGTCGCCGCCGGCGACTGGGGCGGCGTAGGCGCGATTACCTGCGCCTGATGCCGCCCTAGCTGAGGTCGCGGGTGACTGGACCGGGGAATTAGGCCATCACCCGCCGAGAGGCTGACCGCGCGAGGAGGGACCGACGTCCTCCCCCAGACCATCACTCAAGGAAAGGATACCCCTCAGGGGGTATTCCGTCGCGCCGGCCACTGATGACAAGTTAACGCTGCTCCGGTGGCCGGTCCAACGACGAAGGCGAGGTTCACGGATGGGTTACGGGTATGCGTGCGACGTGCGTACGCCCCTCTGTCGCTCCGGACGGAGTGGTGCGAGGAGTGCGCCGTCCATAACCCACCCCAAAAAAATAAAAGAAGAAGACTGCTAACTATAACCAGTAACCCTTTCCATAATAACTAATTAAGTAATTAATTTTAAGTACCTATTTAAAAATATTTTTCGTATCTGCCCACCTTTTCCAGCGTTTTATATAAAGGTTATTGCCACTTAATGTTAGTTTTTTTACTAGAATTACTAATTGCAATTCCATATACTCCAAATCATTTCTATGGGATTCAATGTGCAATGATAAGGTGGGAGCCTTAAAACTTCGTGACCGTGCGATTTTACTTTACTTCATCTATCTCCTATCAGGGCGCAGACATGTTTTGTTTGACTACATCAAGTAGTTGACGTTTACACCAAAAATCATCATAATGTACATCCTTTGCACGAAGCTATTCTTTTAAATCAGCTCTTAATCGATTGGCTTGTGTGGGTGGTTTATTCATCCGTACGGAATGATAACTAGCATTATCCATAACAATTAATGACGGTCTTGTCAGATTTGGAATTAGCTTCTCTGTCACCCATTTTGTAAAATTATCATCGTTCATATCGTGGTGATAGTCAGGAGACACTTGTTAACCTGTACACCAGACAACAATTTGGTATAAAGCCGCTTTCTCCACCAGCGTTTACAATGATCCAATCCACCACGCTCCAAGTGAAATACTTTTAGATGGACCTGGAATATCTTTACTTTGCCAGCACTTGTTCACAAAACATGCACCGTGAATGTAAGTCTCGTCTAAATACATCATCATCATCCAATTTATTATGCTGTTCAGCTTCGCGGTTTTTCTTTATCCACTGCAAAAATTTGTAACGTTGTAGTTTCACGTCATCTCTCTCCATCAAAATGGTTCTTTTTGATTGGCATTTAACATATATTATTCAAAGCCAGTCTCCTTAAGTAGGTACCTATAAGCCTGAAAAAAATAATAAAATGTATCATGTTACTCAAACGACAGCTTAGTCATTCATCATCATCATCAGTGTATATAGGGCCCACTGTTAGGAATGAAACGATACTATTCTTTTTCGATACTAGTACTCGATAGTAGTATCGAATCAAAGTATAGATAGCTAGGGATGACGCGATACTATTCTTTTTCGATATTAGTACTCGATAGTAGTATCGAATCAAAGTATCGATAGCTAGGGATGAAACGATACTATTCTTTTTCGATACTAGTACTCGATAGTAGTATCGAATCAAAGTATCGATAGCTAGGGATGGAACGATACTATTCTCTCTTCGATACTAGTACTCGATAGTAGTAACGGATCAAAGTATCGATGCCTTTGAGTACTCATAAATTTGCAATACACAAAGTACCTAACCGAGAGAGTATTGCTTTAGAGAGCTTTTAGCATACTTTAGACAATGGAGGCGTATTTACAATGGCGAAATACTACGGTCGTGCCGTGTACCTTGCGCCACGTTTTTTTTTGGAGGTCTGCGGTTGTCAATGTACGCCTTTCAACGTCGTGCGGGTGCGTCACTGCCTATACGATACCATAGTAGTAGTATCGATACCATATGAGTACTCAGTAGTATCGATTCATCCCTACTCACTGTAGGGCGCAGGCCTCCTCTAACGAGCGAGAGGTGATTATTACTTAATATCTTATATATTCTAGTACGTAAAAGTTATTATCACAACTATACAAAATAATTAAAGTACCTTGAATGTTGTGTGCGTCCGTATCCACTGTATTGTTGATTGGCACTACATGCGGCGTGATATTCAAGATGGTGAGGAACAAAACATAAAGACCTCTTTATAACATAATAGAACCTTCGAATTCCGGATTACCCCGCGTTCGTGTTTCCTCCATTTTCCCTAATCTTTCATAGTAAATATGCTAACTCTCTTCACATAACCTTCTACGTAATAATTCTAACTTACATAATAAAGGTACTTTATGTAAATTAGTTCTTTCTCATGTTTAGGGGTGCCTTCTTACCACCACCTGTGGTGCGACTAGCCTTGTCCTCTAGTTGCAGAAGGTATTCACTAATCCTCCATTTAGACTGTAGTGTACCTACTATCCTAACCTCCTACCGCTAATATTTTAAATGCCGATTTCAATAGTGTTGCAATCGACCGCTATCATTCATTCCCCATGATTGAATATCATAAGTGCCTTTATCGGGAACGTTTTTAACTTAATAGTTCGGTCAGTAAAGGAGACCAAGATATTTAATTGTTAATCCATCAATTTAATTTTTATTAAATCAGCACTAGGAGTGTTATGAGAGGTTTACACGGGTCGATTTTCGCCGTGCGGCCAGTCTCTTCACAAATTGCCTCACCAAGCCGCATGGCTAGCCCATTTACACAGGTTACTAAAATCGCATGTGGCTCGGTTATTTCGTTCGAAAATGTTGAGCAGAATAGCTGTTTGTGCCGGAATTGAAATAGTTATAGTCTATAAAATATAGCATGATCTCTGTGACAGTTCTCACTAGTGCCGTACGCTTGCGATGCAGTCCGTATTTTTGTCGATATATATCCTTATTTTTTAAAGTTATTTGCTACTGCAATTGAAAAATAATACACGAAAATCTTATTGAACTTCAATGAAATGGATGGATGAATCGATTATAAATTTAAAACAATTAATGAAAATCTTATTGAATTTAAATTAATGGATTTTATTTAATTTAAACTAAAGCTGTTAATTAATTCTTTTTATTATTTGAAAGGAATACATCCAAGTTCATCGTCACTATTATCATCATCGCTGGAGCGTTCCTGTAGGTTGATGATGAGTTCTTGGTCACAGATTATTTCATGAATAATCATGTTTATTTTATAAAAGAAATTATCTTTTTAATATAATAGAAATGCTCTTATTAATATTATTAATATTATAACTGATGTCTGAATACTAAATTAACACAGTTTACTTATTTTATAGAGTAACTATGTGGTTTATATAGGCAATGTAGTGGTTTTACTTGTTTTATAAATAATTAATAAGAATGTTATCGACTTACGTTTATCGATTGCCCCATCTCTATCTTATTCTCAGTTCAGTATGATCTTGTACTTGCGTAAGCACCATACTTTTATAAGATGGTTACTAAGTATTTTAAAACATATGAGGTAATAGTTTTGGTGTAAATATTCATATTTTTATATTTATAATTCAGTTGAGATATAACTGGCACCTAAAGAATGAAAATATATGCGATATAATCAATTGTGGTAGGTCCATGCTGTTGACAGTTTTTTGTCTACAGCCGCGGGCCGGTCCGTCCGGGATAGTACCACACTCTCGCAGAAGATCGACGTCTGAGTAGTGGCAACGGTAGTGACACTTACCATCAGGTGTGCTGCTTGCTCGTTTGCCACCATAAGCAATAAAAAAAAATACAAATTAAAATTGTAATAATGACGCGTATTCATAATTACTTCATCGGTTTTGTCGCTATCTGTCACAGAGATCAAGCTATATTTTAAGGACTATAGTTATTCAATTATTCAACAATTGCTTGAAGAACAAAGAGATAGTGTTCACTGTAGTGGATACAACGTGTGCGAAACACTCCTTCATGCGGCGGGCGATCGCCTGCAACCGATCGTTTACACGGTCGATTTTAATCACCAGTCGTATGCGGCCGATTGCCGCGCGGCCAAAGTAGGATGCCACCCAACTTTGGGGCTTGCGGCTTTAGTCACTTGTGACCTAGCCGAATCACCATTTAGAATTTAGATAGTCGATTTACGCCACGCGGCAAAAATTGTGCGGCTTTTGTCACCCGTATAAACCCGCCTTTACAGATATGAAGTCTGGCATCTGTATAGGTACGGATACGGCTATTAGAAATAACATTATAGCAGTTTCCAACACCATTACGGATGTAAAATTGTTTTATATTATCCAACAGTTTCGAATAGTTGCAGTTATGGATACTGAATTTTGAGAAAATTTGTAAAATTGAAATGCTAAACGTGGTCATTATCGTATTATTGCACTTTGGAGACCTACATTTAGGCTGTCGGTTCGGCCGGTTGAAAGCAAAACCTTGTTTTTGCTTTCAACGGATCCCGACCCTCTCCGGGACTTTAAATCAGCTTAAAGTATATTCATTCGTCGGATATCCGTTAGTTTAGCTTACGGAGCTCCATAATTGTAACCATACATTTAGAATACCTACTTCTATATTCACTGAGTGAAGCCGAACAAGTCTTCTATCCATCCAACAGTCTATCGACTGCTGTTGATCATAGACTTCCGCAATGAAGAATAATGGCATAATCGTCACTCTTGGCTGACGTGTTGGCACTTGGCGACTGCAGTGGGTATTTTAGGAAGAGAGGCGCTTTGCAGGGTGGGTCTATGGGGTTGCGCGCCGCCTCAGACCGAATTGGCGGAGCGTGACTACTCCATGGCCTCCGCAAGAAAAAAGGATCATTATCATCTTGCTCTTATCCCAATTACTTGGGGTCCACGCAATATGTCATCTTCTACCATACGATACTATCAGACGTCATCTCTGCCGTCACTACCAGCCTATCCATGTCCATGCCTCACGTAGTCCATCCCAGTCACCGCAAGTTTTACCGACTGGCCGCCTACCTGACTTCAACACTACTTGGGAATGTAATTGTTGACCAAACGATACCAAATGGAGTTGGTCCAGATCGGTGTAGGGCTCTTAGTCGTCTTTTACGACATCCACGAGCAAAGCAAGAGTTGGTAGTATACGCAGCCAGGCCAGGCAGCTAGGGTAAGGCTGTAAACTCTAGAGCAGGAGCGGCCAACAAGTCGATCGCGCGACCAATTTTGGTCGATCACTCGCAAGTTCCATGAGGGGACGAATTAATGCTCGTCACTTTGACTAAAACTAAACACCGTTCTGTCCTGATCGATTCTCATACTGAGGACTCATTGTTATTGTCTTTGTCAGGATATACTCCAAATTATGATGCATTAGTAAAAGAAATGCAGACTCAGGTTTCCCATTAATTTAAATTTAAACAGTTTAAATGAATAAATATTATTAATAATTACTCACGTTGTTTTAATTCACCTGACACATTAAATAAATATTCATGTATGTTGCTTATTTACCCATAAATCATGGAACTTGCAAGAGTGCACGTCGGTATAAAAGCACATTGCATAAACATCCCCCTTCTCACCCAAGAAATAGGTCGATCGCGACACAATTTTAAAATAAAAGTAGATCTTATGTGCACAAAAGTTGCCCACACCTGCTCTAGAGGAATTAAATTTGTTTTGCTAGTGTATTTATAAAGATAATAAGGATAATGTCCAAATAACACCCACTAGAAACATTTATGGAACGTACTAAGCATTAATCTTGCTTACGAATAGAATCCACTGCTTCTTTTAAGTCAATACCTATTAGCAGTTATGAAGCTTTTGTATTTATTTAATAACAAAGTTACTATTAAAATAGGTAGTATAAAATTCATACTGAATGAGTTTTATATATAAATCGCTCCATGTCGATTCAAATTTGATAGCAATTCGAGATTGATAAACCTATTTTTTTAGGTAGCCTATGGTCCGGACATGCCGCTCGTTCCGTCCGGGACAACGGAAGAGCAGCGCGTGGCCCCATAACTCAGGGGAGGCAATACGGTGGTATTGCCTTCCAATCGTCATAGGGCCGGCTACTAGTATGTACCACTTCCTTGTTATCCATGGCCAGCCACGCGGGTTACCCTTTCGAGTACCATCCCCCGTAGACGCCGGCCATCTGACGGGGCGTCGTTCTCACACGGTCTACCTCTCTCCGGGGGAGGGACTATTCCCCGACCCAGTTACCCGCGGCTACGGCTAGGGTGGCATCAGGCGCAGGTACTCGCGTCTGCACCGCCCCAGGCGCCGGCGGCGGTGCTTGCCACCGAAGACTCTCGAAGCCGCCCAGCGAGACGTGTCTAGCTGAATTTTTTGAAAGGCTCGAGTAATAAATATATATATGATGCATGGGACTTCACAAACTAGCAAATGATAGAAAAATTACATCCACGACTGTACAAAAACTTGTTGAAAAGGTACACAAAAGTACCTTGTGGACTGCACCTACGACATATTGCAACCACTAGTTATACGAGCAATTAAAATATAAAAAAAAACAGGTACAGGTTCCACAGATATACTTACGATTTCTAATTCCTTTCTTAAATGAATTCACTGACCACTCTTCGTAGCATCAAATAGAATACTAGGGATTTGAGACTATTCAAAATCATCATCTCATCCTACGAAGACTTAAGGACTTTAAGAGTAAAAACATTTTTAATTTCACCAGTTTTATTACATTAAGAAACCTAATTTTGACATTTTCTGTAACTATGTTTAAAATAGCAATCTTATATCTATAGTGAATTTCCATATTCTTTTAATTCGGTTCCCAAAACATGCACGAAGATAATTATCATATTCATTTAGTAATATATTGAGGTAGTTATCAGTTTCTGAACTTATTCCAATTATAAAATGGTTCTAAAAAAAAGATGTAATAAATTTAAAGCAATTGCGGTGCACTATTATTGTTAACATGTTCTGTAGAGTTGTAAATAAGAAAACAATGAATTAATTGAATATTGGACCTTGATACATTCATTAGAGAAGCAACAACAACAGCTTCTCTTCTATCTAAACAAACATAACACATTAGGACCCGCGCCTCATTAGACTGCGTTAGTACGCCAGTAATTTATACAATAGTATCATGAGGCGGGTGGAACGCAGCGCAACCGAGCGGTACATACATTAAAGTATATTTGCAGAGGTAAATAGAGCTCCGCCACCAGATGCCGCTCGGTCGCCACGCGACTATGCTATCGTTAACGGCACCGATTTCGACTGATTCATCGATACTGACGCACTATATCACACGCTTATGCTAATCGCGTATGTAGCACAAAACCAATTACTGCTATTAGCCGATGCGTTCCAATTATTTGAGCCAATGACATGGCCCCAACGATTTCTCTTCGTCTCGTCCCATTTATAAACCCTACAATGCAATTTCGCGCAAATAAAAGTCAAGATCGGCGCCGGCAACTAAAGAGCGTTAAGTTTAAAGATAAACATCAATACGACACAGAAATCTTATTACTCTACGACTCGGTAAAAACTCCATTTAACATACACTTACACTGGAAGGGGTGTAACTTATGAACAACAGAATAAGTGCTCCATTACCCCACTAAATAAAATTAACAAGACGAAAAAAGCAATGTGTGCTCGAGGCATTCATAAAATAAAAATGTAGTAATAATTCATATGTGGATATTTTCGTACATATTAGATAATATTCAAAAAATACAATCATGCACGTCTATATTCACCCATTCACACGAAAATACACAAAATTGTTACACACACGAGAAATAATTATAATGTAATGTAAATAACAGTAGAACCATCAAACAAGAATGAAAAATAATAATTATTAGCGACAATGACATGTAAAGTAATGGGCGCGAGAGCCCGATGGCAGGGGTGTAGTTCAGTCTCGTTGCCACGTGCTACTCGCGCTTACATCAACTTAAACTACTTCACAACGATATAATAAACTAAAACTATTTCTGCAACCAACATTATAAATCATAAATGTGCCTTCTCTTGCTTACATTTGGAAGGAATAATAATTGGTTAATTGTACACTTTGTCGCAGTGAAAGTAACTGTAATAATATAATATTCCGTTTTGATAACCGACGCAAGCAGAATCCGTCTGTGTCTGACAAGGCGGCCGATTGTAATGTGTAAACACATATCTATTAACAAGCCAATATCTCTGATCATAGAAATATAATCTATATATGAGTGAAAACGTTACACCAATGTCGACTATAACATTTATTCAATAGACATTCAATATCGTAAATGCATACATTTTTTAAGAAAAACAATTATCGTGCACACAATCTACACATATATTTTTCACTCGTACCGTATAATAATAATAACATGAATCCGCAAAATGATTTTATTTTCTCTAAATACTGGTACAGCTGATGGTCGTCGGTTTTCAGCCACAAGTGTTACTCATTTAAGTATGGAATGTAAAATTATTTTCTGATGTTTTGATCATTCTCAATATTATAATATTCTTGTTGTTTGGGTATAAATTCCTCATAGCTACAATACAATGGCCAAGTAATTCATTCAGAGACTCAAATATCTTTAAAGCTTTATTAAAATGATATATTTCTATTTCCGACTTAGTAAAGGTGATTGTGGAGAGTAATAAAGTCATAGTACACGTGGTACTTTATACTTCTGTGATAAAACGCGTAGCCCGTAAACATTCATTGCAGTTTCAGTGTTTAAGACCGGACTTTTTCTTATTTTCAAAGACAAAAATTGTACCTTAATCACCGGCGAGACCGCTTTTGTTTGATTAATAATTTATATTAGCTGACAAAGTGTAATACTACATGAACAAGTTGCAGTATCTACGCAGTTTCTGTATACAAAACTAAAGACAAAAGACCTAACATTTTATAACTGCTTAAAAGTGCCTAATACATAAGAAGGTAGTTAAAAATTATCTCTTGATTTTATGTATTGAGAAAAACAATATTTAAATGTAGTGATATTTAAAAACAATATTTCATCTTACCAAGAAAACGTACGATAAAGCACCTAGAGCACGTTGTTTTTGGCCTATAGATAGGTACTTTGCCAAATGCGAGATTTTTTTTAATAATATGTGGAAGCAATACAATTTTGCAATCGTCATTTTGAGTAAAACTTATTAAAGGAATTTCATTGAATGTAAAATTTTAAATAAGTAAAATCGGACTATTTTTACAGCTTTTTGTTGAATTACAAGTAAAACCACAATTTATTAATTAATAGACTGCATAGCATAACGTTAAGTCGTCATGCCAAAAATGTTAATATGGCGTACTATCCTTGCAAAGTTCCTAATTTGAATGTTTTAGTCGCATATATTTACCGCGTCAGTTCAGAAACCTTTGCATCTATAAAATAATACCTATGCAGCACTCAATAAATAATAGTTAGAAAAGCTATTTATATGTAGATTTATGAATAGAAAATTATTTTGATGCCTTTGGGAGACGCAATAGATGAAGACAGAAGAGCTTGAAGCTTGCGTTGTTTGTAGTATACCGAAACGTCAGCTTACTTACGGCGCTTACCCCACAATTTATAATTTATTTCAATCTAACCTAAAATTGAAATAAGAATGTAAAACATTCTAATTTTTGCCAATACTTCCATATATTATCACAACTATACATATAAATATCTATCTTTTCATTAATTTTGATATTATTCACTTAATCTTAATCTCTCAATGTTAAATTATCTCACTTGGCACAATGATAACGTAAATCGTACATCTGAATAATATAACTATCACAAGATAGTGTGAACAATACCACAGATGCGACTTATATCACACCATTAAACGCTACGGTATTGCTCAATGTCAAAATTTTTGTATTATATTTTCAATACAAGAAAACATGTTAAAGCTAACAAAGACAAAATTATAAAAGAAAACGATCAACAAACGTTACTTACAAATTAAATTCACAAGTTTACTCTCCTTACTCTCCAACAATTACTATTATATCAAAAATATTTGTCCATAATTAGGTAAGATCATTTGATCGTCTCTATAATATCTCGTGAACGGGAGCGGGGCGCGGTGCTGGTCTGTTGACGCACAAGACAGAGCGAGCGGACGCGCGGCATATCGCCTCGCTCACGCGCTTCACTCATTCTCCTCGTGCTGCCAAACATTCACCAACCTGACCGACCGCGCCGCACAGACTCAAGGCTCGTCACTACGTCAGGCCGATTCGACACGCAATCGGCGTTCACTCTTTAAATTAGTTACTTTTCACCCAACACACACAGATCATTAGAAACCATTCTACGACAATCTCAGCAGCATACATGCTAAATCCCCGTGTATAATTAAAGAAATAATCTTACAATATACTTGCAAAGCCTTTTGTCCAATGAGCCTCCTCGTTAAAGCATCGTCGTGTAAATTCCGTTCCTAGTAAGTTTGTATCCCACACACCCTTCAAATTATTACATTTTACAGTACAGTGCAATTACTAACATTAACACCTTATTACAATAAAAACATAATATGCACGCACGTCTTGATATAATAAATTGCTTTGATACTATAGACAGTTGATACTGTATTAACATTTACTGACAGCTGACAACTTTAATGCTGTAAAAACAATTTATATAACAATTACATAGTTTCACAAAAAAGTGTATATGAATAATTATATAAGAGTGTATATGTATTTAATTATATTCATTATCAACATCAATAATTACTGGGATAAAACAATAGATTTAATTACTATTTTCTACAATAATATAATGTTTCAACAACAACATTTAGACATATGTTGTCAACTTGACAGCCTGCTATGTCGCTTTAAATGCAGTATAAGATTGTTAGGTGGTGTAGTGATTGTAGCCGCTGATTCAAGTTGACTAAGATAAAGCGAGGGCTCGAGAAGAAGTGTTACGGAGGGCGCGCGGGGATCACAAATTTGTGGTGACAATCTACTGCTGCGGAGGCGGCGGCTGTGTTGCACGGCGGCGGCCAGGAGCAGAAGCCTGCGCAACCATTGCGCGAATACGTCGCTGCGCCGACTGTCAACACGCAATCAACAACAAACTTTAGGTACAAGTGAAAATAACATATAATCGCATAAACGTGATAATTGTGTATTAGAGTGACGGTATAAAGAGAACCTTATTACATTATATTAACCTTAGCGCAAACTGCTCAAACATTGTCAACATTCGCTTCTTGATACAAATGACATATTCCTATGTTAGATGAACACTTACTATGACCGTAAATGAAATATATTAATCCCAAAACTGCTGTGAAGCAAGAGAACAGTACTTTAAAAACCAATAAACCATCAAATTCAAAATTAAATAAATATAGACTAATCGGTGAAAATACTACTTAATACATACTATGATGCTCCGAAGGGAATCCATTTGGAACCAAATAGTCCGTGTTTTAGCGTAATGCAACGTCAAAAACCATGCCGCCGACTTGTGTCATGAATAAATGTCGTATCGGTCGAGTTGAACTCATTGTCCAATTGATTTATTAAAAAAATACCTCCTGGCACTGTGACGTAGACGTTGGTTAGTCACACCATGTGCGCCCCACTAATAGTGGACTTACAGATGATAGCATATGTAACTTGCTATTTATTAAATTTGCTTCAGAATATGTGCCTAATTATTCTTGTTTCAGAATATAGATAAATATCAATCACTACCTAGGAGTCGATATCATGGCTACTGACGCCAAAGACCGGGTTCCGGTGGCCCACTCGCACGGCGTGGAGAGGTACATTGCGAGGTAGGTTTATAGGGTCGCGCGCCGCTCCTTCTGTCGCCCCGGACGGATTTAGCGGGGTGTGACCAGACCATAGCGCGACAGAATATTTTAGATAATATAACAGATTCTAATATTTTTGATACAGTTTAGAGATCATGGTGTACTTAACGGTTTATATACCTATAGTCTATAAAATATAGCATGATCTCAGTGACAGTTCTCACTAGTGCCGCACGCTTACGATGCAGTCCATATTTTTGTCGATATAATTCCTTATTTTTAAAGTTATTTACTACTGCAATTGAAAAACAATGTATGAAAATCTTATTGAATTTCAATTAAATGGATGGATGAATCTATTATAAATTTAAAACCATCTAAGAAAATCTTATTCGAATTTAAATTAATGGATTTTATTTAATTTAAACTAAAGCTGTTAATTAATTCTTTTTATTATTCGAAAGGAATACATCCAAGTTCATCGTCACTATTGCCATTATCGCTGGCGCATTCCTGTAAGTTGATGATGAGTTCTTGGTCACAGATTATCTCATGAGTAATCATGTTTATTTTATAAAAGAAATTATCTTTTTATATAACTGACGTCTGAATATTAAATTAACGCAATTTACTTATTTTATAGAGTAGCCCATGTGGTTTATATAGGTAATGTATTGGTTTTACTTGTTTTATAAATAATAAGAATGTTATCGATTTACGTTAATCGATTGCCCCATCTCTATCTTATTCTCAGTCCAGTATGACCTTGTACTTGCGTAAGCATCATATTTTTATAAAATTGTTACTAAGTATTTTAAAGCATAATGAGGTACAAGTTTTGGTGTAAATACTCGTATTTATATTTTGATATCCATAATTCAGTTGAGATATAACTGGCACGTAAAGAATGAAAATATAGGCGATAAAAAATAAAATTGTAAACATGACGCGTATTCGTAATTACTTCATCGGGACTTTCGGCGGGAATCTAAAACGTCATGTTGTGCTCTTGTATTATATTCGATATCTTAGTGTTTTAACGTGTTATATTAGATAATTTTTATGGTGTTTTATGTAATATGATGTGACAGAACAGCTGGGATGTAGTGAATATCATATAAAAGTGCTTTACAACGTTTTCGTTTTCCATCAAAATTCCTACAACATACCATTAACAGTGTCACCATAGCAGTGTTGATGGCGACAATTCGACTGACTGACAGACAATGACTAACTTGAAGAGATTAAGAACGTGAAGATAATTATAACTCGACACTGGCAAAAATGGCTCGTATAAGTAGCTGATTGCCAATACATAAAAAGAAGAAGAAGAAGAAGCTGCAACTTAACTTTGACATTGGCTTAAGTATAAACAGAGCCACAACAAAAAAAAAAAAAAAATTACTTCATCGGTTTTGTCGCTATCTGTCAGAGATCAAGCTATATTTTAAGGACTATAGTAATGCATAAATAAGGGGACGTCCATTAATCACGTGATCATTTTTAGCATTTTATTTCAGATATATTAAAATATTTAAATAATTATTGAATTTAATTAAAACTATGTGTATTATCTGAAATCGTTCGTATAAATACGAGTAGGTATATTTAAACATGCATTTTATTATAAAGAGCACACAGGCTTTCTGGGTCTGTAGTAATACTAGTAGTTATCTAAATGATCGATGTTTCGTCATGAGTACATTATCTTTAAAAAAATTACTACGGTATGTAATTCTTAAACTTTGTTCTACCATTCATCATCAAATCACCCTCGATCACAATGTTTTTCAAATCTCACATCCTTATCATAAATCTCTACAATTATCATGTAGCTACAAAGTCCACAGGTGAAGAAAGCACAAGTAAAGGAGTCGCCAAATTAAAGATGTTTCAGTATCAATGTCTTTAATAAATATTCATCAACATTCGCATTGTTATTATATTTTCATTATAAACTGGAGATTAACTCACCTATAATTTAGCATCATCATAGTCATATTATAACTGTCATTGTGTGATGCCATTTCTTTAGTTCACACTGAGGATTCGGATTTTAATCCTTATTCAGGCTCTGTGGCGACAATGTTTCAGCCCGCTTCAGTCGGTTTCTACAAAATGTAAATATCTCATTATGTCACGGGTGAGACATATAATCAAAATTTACTTCATAATAGCATGAAATACCTTCAGCCCCATACAACACAAATTACGTATAGCTAGGTTCGATTCAAGATTTATTTTACAAATCCTAGTTACGATAGAGGAAATTTTTGTATTTTGTAGGAAAAATAGCGTATTTGCTTTAATTAAAACCTCTGGATCATTTAAACTATATGTCTTAACTTCGGATTGAAATTAGAGATCGTCAAATCTCGTAGGATGGATAGACAAGTTAGTTCTACTTTGATATTTTACACCACGAGCATAGCCACCGACTGGGGCGCCTTGCAATCCTCACGGTTTCGATTGCTTTAATTAATAGGTATTCGCACAGCGGAACCTAATACCTAAATAATTTATTTTTTTCTACGATTGTAATAATTACTGAGACATAGGTATTCTTGCATTTGTATATAAATATAGCCAGTTTATCTAATTTATTTTCAGATTGAGCTATATATTGATCAAGTGCGAACGGACAAAAGAACGAACTGATTTTGCCTAAATGGCGTATTGAGCAAGTATCAATTTATTTCAATAATAACATGGTAATTAGGCTTTACGATCTAGATTGTAATGCATTATAAAACGGTGCCAATAGATACTACATTCACGGAGACTTCTCTAGAGAAATAGTGATATATTTGGCTCGTAGTACAAGAAGTCTTATTTTTTATGCTTGGAAGCAATCCTAAAGAAATAATATTTCCCCCTCGCAACTGTTCAAAAAGTACGCTACTTACCAAACTAAGGTGTCGTATAAAGCCGAAGTAAACTTAATTATCGCTCAGCGCAAACAATTAGAAAATGTATTAGGTACTTATCTTATTGACACTGACACATCTCTGCCTCTTCTTATGTAAACTATAGTATTCAAAATTAGTAAAATGGACTTTGTAAGTACATATAATGATCAATCTTACATCTCTCACACCAATCTCTTCCAAACATATCTAAATATCGTTAAAACCTACACGACCGTTTATTTTAACATTTTCGCAAAGCAAACTTAAATATAACATTGTATTAAATGATTTAGGGTGGTCTTCGCATAGTGAGTAATATGATCTATTTTATTATAACGAAATGTAAACGCAAAATGGTCAAACCCTGAAAATTTATGACAAGCATTAAATTTTTAGAAGATATAACATTTGCAAATTTCCCCAATCCTTTCCCCTCCCATGGACGCCGTACAAGACGAAAATGAAGGGAAGTATAACATATCTGCAAGAAAAGAAAATCTCGAAATTAAACCCTATCCAATATGATTGGTTTTAAATTATTTCACTGTATTTCACGAACTAGTGAAGAATGCTACACGATTAAAACTATTTATTTATTCGTTCTGTGTACTAGTGAAAATTACAACGACTGTGGTATAATCAATCAAAAAAAAAATTAGGTTAATCAACATTAGGTCAGACTTTCAATGTTCCAATTTTACGAGTTACCTTTATATTATACTCCAAAATTTATCTCTCAGCTCATGTATGTCCCCCTGTGAGGCTCGAGCCTCCTCCATAATGATAGGGAAATTGAGCTATACCACACGCTGGTCAGACGTGATGGTATAGGGTTTTGCTTCGAGTTTTCCTTCTCTTGCATAGATGATTTATGCGTTTTATATCCCTTAATCGTCTCTTACGATCACCCACGGGTGAGATAGGTGGTGAATTTTATTCTTACTTCGTCACCACACGGAATTTCATTAAAAAAAACTCGAGCAAGTAGCACTTCAAAATTATTTTATTCACAAAGTACGGGCAAATAGCATTGAGCTTTTAGTTAAATACAATACGATTTACGATTACTTGACTTATAGGTTATTCATGTAACCTATGTGCTATTCTCATCAAACAAAATGCTACCAACTACACACATCTACTATATTAATAAACTGTAGCCGTAATTATCTATACTTTATAGATTAATCAGCGACATTTACACAGTTGCAGTAAAACTTTTCATGTAGAATAAATAGACTGTTCTTGTTGCACGCGCCTGTCGTAACTTCAAACCTTACTACTAAAAATACACGTACAAGCTCAGTGTCCCTATCGTTGTACCTTATGAAAGCTTGGTATCGGGTGTAGCATATTTCTTTATTACTAAATAAAGCAACTGTGTCAAAAAGCTACACAGAAATACATATGTGGGTAGTTCCATGCGGGAACTAACTGATTATGGCTACGGGCGTTGAATGAAATTAAAATTTTATCATTACACATTACTTATATAATGGGTTGACCATTGTGCTAAATGATTTTACGAATAATATTAATACAAATAAACATGTAATTCAATATTGTTATGAATACTTAGCGTTTAGTTCATTATGCGAAGAGGAAATTATAAAGAAATACAAATTCTATCTTGATCACTAAGCAGAATTTATATACAGTGGTTAGTAAAAATGAACTTAATGTAGTGTGGTGAATGTGAATATTTTATTTTGCCATAACTACATGACAACGAATATCATAGTAATGTTATTGGGTGCAATTATACCGAAATTATAATGGATAATCGACGAATAACGGTTTATTGGTTTTGTAAGGAGTACACTCTGTTCTATATATTGCATGTTATTAACCAATTCCTTAAAAGCTTTAACATAACATTTTATTGTATTGCTGAAATGATAAGTTAAATTATAAGCTCATACCTGGACACTGTAGAATGGTCCAACAATGTGCACTGTAGTATCGTGGTCCTGCTGCTGTCCACCTTGCGCCTGTTGCGGTTGTTCGGGAAGCTTAATGAGCGAGCCAGTGACGCGCTGCAATTCCCGTACGTTCTGGCCGCCTTTGCCGATAATGCGCCCTACTTGAGATGAAGCGACCACTATCTCCACTGTCAGCCGCACATCGTCTGATCCAGACATAAAACCTTCCTCTCTCATCTTTTCGAAGATTAGATATTGAGCCTGTAACGCATCAGAAAATGGATAGGTATTTTCAAATCCACAAGATTACCACTAATTAAGAAATCTCAATCATAGCAATAATTTTTGGCTCACCTTCCATTGCGCTTCTGGGCTGCCGACAATAGTGACTTTTCTCTCCTGTTGTGGATTGTTTTGGCTGTCACCCTGTTTATCTTGCTCCAAAGGTGCGATCTTTACAGATGCATTGCTGAAGCGAATAATGTTGCGAATGTGCAAACCCTTGGTGCCAATAATTGCACCAACAGCGTTATTTGGGATGTACAAGTACGTAGTTTCCTGCATCAGAAGGATTAAAAATCTTTAAAAATAAAAATGTTTAGTTTGCCCAGATATAAGAATAACAATCAAAATTATCTAAGTTTTTTAGCTTTAAGCTTATGAAATTCGTAGGTCTAATATACCTATAATAAATATACTAAGTCTACGTGTGAGAGTGAAATTTAGCAGCTGCAAAGATACATATGTAAGGATATTGACACGTCTATCTGATAGACACTACGGGTTTCTTCTTTACCCTCGACATATTACGTCATGTTCCGAGTGCAATTATAGAAATTCCTATTGCAAATTGAATCATATTGTTCCTTATTTATTATAAGCACATACTATATATATTACCAGCTTACAATCTTATAATGACCAATACACAGATAGCATCGATCAAAGTTCATCGCTCCACACACGGGTGACTGGACTGCGAATAGTCCGTCACCCGCATAGAGGCTGACCGCGTGAAGGCGACGCCGCAGCAGTTAGCCGTGGCGCCGACGAGGGATGGTACACAAAGGGTAAAGGGCCACGGAGGTCAAGGAAGCGGTACCAGTGGCCGGCCCAATGGCGATGGGTAGGGAGGGAATGGGCATTTCTTCAATATTGAGTTATTTAGTTCATCGCTCTGGACTTTTCAAATACTGATATTTAATGAAATTCACATTTTTTTTTTTCAAAAAAAGATGCCTAAATAAGTTTTAGCCATCTCTTTTAAATAAAAAATATGTGAATGTCATTAAATATCAGTATTTTAAAAGTCCAGAGCGACAACTAAATAACTCAATATTGAAGAAATTCCCGAATACGATGGGTTAAGGCCACGCGCCGCCATTTCGTCGCCCTGGACGGAACGGACAGCGTGTGTCCGGACCATAGCGAAACAAAAAAAAAATGTTCCACACAGATCTAACCCTTCCGAGATTACGATGCGATTGATATTGTTAGTCCATCTATAGTTTTGATTTCTACTTTACGCACGTCTATTCCTGCACACATTTTTTTTTACATTTTTTGTCCTTTTGATGACGCGACATACAAACAGGAGCCTTTGCCAAATTAATCTATATCATTGTTAATTTCGTAAAGTAAACAATGATAACAAATCTTAAATCTAATGCATTTAAGAATTTCTTGATCTCCATTATTAAATGT
Organism: Lymantria monacha; assembly: GCA_905163515.2. NCBI lineage: Eukaryota > Metazoa > Arthropoda > Insecta > Lepidoptera > Erebidae > Lymantria > Lymantria monacha. Next base: position 40,689,028 of record LR991081.1, read on the forward strand.
AATTATTTTCTCCTTTACATCAAGATGCACATTGGTTAACAAAGCATATTAATTAGACAAATTAAAAAAAAGTACATGTAAATTATTTGGGTTAAGAACATTAATTGTAAGACAAGAAAGAACAACATACGGATGTGATCTGGACCCTATGGGCAAATTGACTTAACGTGGCTCAACGCGATATCTACGAACATTTACGGTAGTGACATATTTCACAGATTACTTACGAAATTTCGCGCCAAAACGCTTTAAGATAGTAATCACATCAAGGCAAATTAGGGTCCTGGTGAAAATTATACAATTCTCTAAACCAGGGGTTCTTAACCGGTGGTCCGCGGACCACTGGTGGTCCCTGAGACCATCCGAAGTGGTCCGCGGAGCCATCCTTAAAAATAACAACAATACCTATACTATGTAGTAAAGAATATGCAATCACAAAAATCCTATTAATTTTTATCTTTGATTCGTAATAAATATAATTTAATACGTATTTTTTATTGGTTTTTCTTTCTTTATTTCCTTTTAACTATATCTACATATATTACATCCAAAACAATAAATCAGATAGGTGGTCCGCGGCTAGTCAAAAATTTTGTCTAGTGGTCCCTCATGACAAAAAGGTTAAGAACCACTGCTCTAAACAGAATATATAAATATAACTGACGTATAGTATTATTTTTAATAATAATTCTGGAGTGCTTAATAAATCTTTGATATTGATATACGTAAGTACGGTATTTAAAATTTACTTTGGTTTGTTTATCTGAATTTGCTTTGAGTTCGGCTTATGTGTCAATTTACAGCACACTGTAGATTTTCATTTTAATCAATTGTTAATTAATGCTCGGCATTAGGGCACTCGGCGCTCACTCAACAATCCGCGTAAACGTTGTTGCAGCTAACAACTACAGTCACACAAAAAAAAAACAATATTTACTGGGTGAAATTTACACAATCATTAAAACAATAAATTAAATACTAAATTGTATGAGAGTTATATATATTCTTCCAAATGCAATTATAAAATACAAGTAGGCGGACCTATCTAGGTAAAACAAACACGTACAGATTGATTGGGCAGTGGCGCAACGCTAACATGTCATGATTGAACTCACAGATCAACTCGTGACATAAGGCTGACGATATTATCAGCAATTTGCGGACCAGGTATATCACATGGCCGGGGTCTTTGTATACGTTAGTTTAAATGAAGAATATTTATATATTTGTTTTACAATAAGTAATATCTATATACATATAAAACTTACTTTGAAACTAAAACTTTTATTTAGCAACCAATTGAAATAACTTATTTCTATGTAAATTATTTCTTTGGCATTATTTAGACTAGGTCCTATTTTATAATATAGGCTATTAACTTTAACTCTATATATGCTATAACATAACGCTAAAATAGTTTTCAATTGACCAGATTAACACGTTCATAAAACCGAACTAATTTTATCATTGTTTCAGCGGTAAAAAGTTGTGCTGCATAGGCGTGTTCACCTCGTATTCAATTGCATGTGCTATTATTGATCATACCGTTGGTAACCACTGCCTTATACTGCTATACTATATTATAGCATATCAGTATATAGTAGGCCTAATCGTAGAGCAGAGCAATAGCTCTAAACGTAAAACTGACCAACTTTACAGCCGGTTTTGTGTGGTTACTAACAGTCAAAGATATTTCTCACCATTAGGTGATTACAACACTAAGATCTTTTTTGTATGTATAGATATTTTACCGTAAGCATAACCGCAGTTTTAATTCGAAAGGAGTTTAAGCCGAAACAATACAGCCATATTTGATGCAAAACATTTTATTTTTGGGGTCCGAATCTCACCTGTCTGTCTGTCAGTCTCGGAAACAATTTGCTTTAAATTTACTGCGCCGCTAATTTGAATTGTGTAACACCGATCTATATTTCTGTGACCCAAACACAGATATAAAATAAAAAGACTTGTAATAGACTGAATAACATTTTTTTACAATAATGGTATTTTAATAAATAAATTAATGTGACAAATCTTTCAATATTGTGAATACAAAATTACATTTGACGTTCGATTGTTTGACAAAAACACATTTTCTGCAAGTATTTAATATTTGTTATTTTTTTAAGAAAATACCGACCCCTTTGTGGGCAAATTCGACTCGCGCTTATACTATATTCTAAGGTAAAAAAGTTTTCGAATGTTAACACTTAAACTCCGGGCATTTAAAGAAATGTAAACATGCAACTTTTATTATATACACAGCTCACACATAGACGCCGATTACTCATTTTGCATGCCAATACGATGTAGATATTGCATATAGCTTCACAACCAAACACATGACTTCCGACGTCATGTTAATCGCGTTCTAATCATATGTGATCTACGATAGACTTAAGTCGGTTTCGTCCATTTCCTAGAAATCTTTACTATAATATTATAAATGCGAAAGTAACTCTTCTGTCGGTCTTTCACGCCAAAACTACTGAACCAATCTAAATGAAATTTGGTACACAGATAGTCTAGAGCCTGATAAAGGACATAGGCTACAGCAGAACGACTGTGTATTGTAAAAGGGGATGAAAAGTTACAAGGAAGTGTCGTCATTTTTAAAGCCAGAAGCTTGAAACTTATTTTTAGGCTATTGATTAAATATAAATAAATATGACATTAAAATTTCGTAAAAAAAAATACCCTTAAGGGGTAAAATAAAAATAGGGGATGAAAAACTTTAGGAAAGTAACCTCTGACGAAGCCGCGGGCAGAAGCTAGTTTGATATGATAATTATATTAATTCATAGACTAAACAAAACCATATAACTTTTTAAAATCGCATTTCGAATACCGAAAATTTTTGTTAGTCATTGTCCAAATTTTACTGTGGCATAATTTAAATTATTTTGTATCAATAGTTCTGTTTGCATATTAAATTTATAGCATTTACGATAAATGTTTGCAACATTTAATGTTACAGTGCATTTATGCGGCAAGAAGAATATGTATTTACAATCATATGACCCACTTTGACATAATGTTAATAAATAGGTCAGAGATAGTCAAATTTAAATGGCTTTTGTTTACATGCATATTTCAAAAGCTTTAAAGACATTGGGAGTTCATTATATTAAATGACAAACTATAATTAAAATATTAAATATTAACATGTACATATGATACATACCTGTGAGTCGCCGGCTCCTTGTTGTGCACCACCTTGGCCAGGGATTGGTGCATATATCGGTGGAGGAAACGGTGGGGGAGCCCCGCAGAAGCCACGTCCAGTCGACATCATAGCCATAGGATGCAGACCTGGGAACATTATACTTTGGGGTGCCAGCATCTGTAATAATAAAATAGTTTAGAATTGTTGTTTTTCGCATTATAGATATCAAATTATTATAAATTAGTTTAATTACCTGCAGGTCACTTTCATAGCTTTGGCGTAATTTGGCAGAAATTTGTGACTCCGCTTTAGCCATATTTTCAATTGTGCCCTTCACAGTGATAATTCGCTCCAAGTTGAAGCTATTGATATCATTGATAGAGGACACGGTTATCTTTGTGTCGGTTTCTTGCATAATTCTTTTGATGGTATTACCGCCCTTGCCGATTATACGACCAATTAGATTGTTATGAGCCAGAATTTTGAGACATATTTCACTGAAAAATATTATCGAATATAAGTGATTATGTAAGATACATTATAAACAAACTGCACTTAACAATTACCAATCATGAGCTTACCCCTTGTTGGTATTATTAGCCTCCTGTTGCATTACTTCTAGTATACGTTTGCATGCATTGGTGCAATTCTCAGGGTTACCATATATGGTAATGGCCTTCTCGAGTGAACCCACATTGTCTTTGCGATGAACGTCAACACGCGCACGACTTTGTTGTGTGATGAGGCGGATTGTACTTCCCTGGCGGCCTATAATGGCACCGACCATATCGCTTTGCACCAAGAGCCTTAAAGGGAAATCAGTGGGGCGTGAACCACCGCCAGTTGCGCCGCCACCGCCGCGACCACCACCAGGTCGTCCACGTCGCCCACCGCGAGTGTTCTGATCCGCTGACTCTACCTTCATTCGACTACCTTCAAGTTCGAACCCATTCAAACCGTTGATGGCTCTGTAACAAATTTGCACTGAATTATATGTACATATATAAGTAAGATTTACTATTCGGCTACAAACCCATGCGTATGTAAAACCACTTGTCATTAATCACAACGTGCATCAAAGCTCTAGCCACCATTTATTATAATATTATAAACCATTCATTAGTACAAGAACATAGAATGCCGCCAACACGCCAGGCGGGTTCTTGTATTCTTGAGGCATCAGGAACACGCTTGGCGCGGCCAGAATAAAAACTTTTAGTTGGGTACCGCGTATTACGTGTGAAATGGAATGGCAGTAAGTGTAACAAAATGTTTTGAATTCAGTGCACCCTGGAAAGTAATAGCAAAGAAGAAGTAAGCCATTTGAAGTAATTCTTCATGCATACCACGACCACTATGTACTACGGGAAAAGCTCCAGCCGAAGCAGACGGTGCGAACACTGTAACATCCCAGAGAACCGTCATACAGGCATTAATACTCACTGCTGCGCCTGCTCCGGTGTCTCGAACGTGATGAACACCGCTTGGGTGTTGGCATCGCGTGAATTTGCTTTGTCGCAATGTTGTACGTTGCCATATTGTGAGAGCAGCGGCTCGATGTTGTCGAAGCGTACATGCAGGGGTAACCCGCTGATGAGTACCTTTGATGATCGGCTGCGAGAAGCGACATTACGACTTGTAGATAACATCATGAGAATGTATTTCCTACCAATAGGTGCTAACTAATACTAAATATTTGCCGAGTCATATATTGTATACAACGTTACAGTAAACGCTTAATTTTAAATTACTTTAATGGTTTTGTTAAATTATTTGAATTATATTCAAATTACTTAATATTAACAAGAACCAAGTAAATTTTCGTCCAAATTAGAAAAGGAACAAGGGAAATTTAAAAATTTCGTCCGAACCCTTGCAAAAAAATATTTTAATTTTAGTGCAAATGAATATAAAAAAATATTGAATAAGAAGAATATTTTATGGTTTATGAAATTTAGTTGTAGCCTAATTACAATTGGAGAAGTTTCAAATCATGTATTCCTTAGTAACCGAATGCGCAACAAAAAAGTGTCATATCATTCAATAAAACAATAGTTAAAGTTATATTTAGTATCACATAAATTATGAGAATATGCAATAGTTACTGTTAAATTGTACGATTTCTAGAACCAATAAAAGATTATTATTAAATATTATAACAAATATGCGATGTATAGTTTTGTAGCAAAACAGTTTAGTGATCACAGGCGCACTGTGATGAACCTGCACAGACTGTCACGATTCCATGTTGATATTGATGCTACCGCAAATGTTAGTTGATTTTCTAAATGCCTCAAAATTTAATTAGATCAGGCTTTATAATATTTAAATTAAATTTTAAGTAATTCTAGTTGAAGTTGCGTTGCGTTGCGCTTACGATAGTGAAAATACCCATTCTACGTGAACCATTTTGAACAAGCGATTTTTCGACGAGATAGACAAGAAAGGAAGAATAAAAAATAAATATGTTGGGGTACAGTGTCCGCGCGAATTAGCCAGCCTTTTTTTCATTTCGATTTTGCTAATGCCGATTTTATTTGCTATTAATTTATATATTAGGAATGTGAATGTAACGTTTTCGAGACAGTTTATGTATTTTTATAGTGACCTGCATTATGACGAGAAAGATGACACACAAGTTCAATATTTACCACCTAATGTTTGTGGCACAAGACGAATGAAGTGATTAAAGACAAGTCTAAGGATGATGTTCACCTTCACCAAAACAATCCACATATTCGCACATTAAAGATTATTCTAGAAAATTTTAGGACTTATCTTGTACCGTACTGTAAATATAATAATACTAACAAAGTTCATGTCTGTTTGTTAATTTATCACACAAGAGAATAAAAATAAAATGTAGATGCTGAATTAACATACTAATAAGATACTTCTTATTTCTACAGGATGATAGAACCGTAAGTAGAAGTTTACCCCCCTAATCTAGGAATTGAGAAATTGGGTAAATAGTAAACTTATTTTGTAAAACTATGTTTCAGCGAGCACCAGCATACTATGAAAAAAGTTACATTTAATTCTTAACAATTGATACGAAGCCAGAGAGGCTAAATTTTGCAAGCTCGTTTGTTGTGTACGATTTGCTTAGACATCTGACAATCTTAGTGACAAATATATTTTCTCAAACATGCTTGGAAATTTGAGCATTATTTTGACAACCTTCTTCGAGATATCGAAATTGCTGTACTGACCAAATACATGCGAGCAGCGGCCGGCAAAAAATGTATGAAAATCCATCTGTCGTGTTTTAGCAGCCAAATCTTAATATATATAAATTAAGCGTCACGTTATTTGTCCGCGGTGGACTCTTAGTACTTAATCGATTTTAATCAAATTTGCACAACATGTGTAGTTTAATCAAACTTAAAAGATAGGATAGCTTCCATCTCAATTTTAGTCGCAATATTATTTTATTACAAATTATTTGCCTATTATTTGACAGTCACAATTATCTGTTATCTCCAAATGATTCTAACAGATGGCGATCTGTTAGATAAATTGAGTAAGTATTTAATAGATGGCGCTATGTTAAACGTAGAAACGTTTCATAAAAGATACAATTTATTAGCATAACCACCACGTGTTACCGAGGCTACCTTAGCCACAGCAACGCGTGGCCGGGTCTGCTAGTAAATATATATGTAAATTCATATCTATCGTGTATTTTAAAAATGGAACGATTTGCTACTTTAAAATATGGTAACCAAATAAGCAACTTATTAGTTTTATTTAAATTTTGAATTGGCTTGAATAAGAACAATATATAACAAATAATAACAAATAAACCCTTTAGCACGTGAAAAATGCTGTTCGTTGTTCGTCATGTATACAGTTCTACTTAGTACTACTTAGTTTTAATTTCCGCGCATTATTAGAGAAAAGCACTGTACAAGCCTTGGCCACAACTAGGAATTGATGGACTTACGTATGTGTGCCTCGGCTACGCCTCGGCCCACATTTAAACGTTCGTCCATCAATGCCTCTTTTGCTGGCCGCTGCAGTAATGTACTATATATAACCCTTTTGAATAATGTCAATTTGTATAGATTATCTATACAAATAAAAATAATCGGACCTAGCATGTCATATCTTAGTTAAATTTACTTAATAAATAAAAGACGTTTTCACTATGTATCGATTTGCACATTTGACGAAATAGTATATGGTAAGTAATCACTATAAGAACGTTTTGATATTAAAATTCCTTGTTACTGAAGTTATCTTGCAGCAAATAAAATTTATTAAATAAAGCGTAAGCAATAAGAATATAAATTAAAATTGGCATAGCATAGTAGCAAAAACGAAAAGTAAATAGATATTTTAAATTAGTGGCAAATATAGCATTTGTCTGTTTCTTATAAATAAATATATTTGATCTTATATTTATCTCTTTATTTCTAGGTATTGTTCGCGTAAATACATTGATATTGTGGAGCTCCGTAACCGTAAAGGACACTATCGGATATCCGAAACGGATAAAGGTTCTAATGATTTCAGATAGTGTGTCTGTATGAGTCACGTTAGGACCGGTTTTCTTCCAACCAGCCGAAATGACTGAACAAGTCAGTAAGTCTCTCTAAACTGGTTAATACGCTAATCACTACATTAGCATTTCCCTTAAAAATCCAATATCCATAACCGAAATTATCGGCAAATTAGGAATAATTTTAATATCCGAAACCGGTACAATATTCTTCTAATATCCGTATTCGGTTCCGGAATATCAATAAATTTTCCTGAACAGTAGAATTTGCCTGATCTAGATTTTATTTTTTGATTCATTCAACTGATTTTAAGTAAATAACTCAATAAATAGAACATACAAAAAGTTTTTTTTTATAATTTAAGCAAGTTCATGTAACACAAACAAGTAGTAATCATAAATAATGTAATAAAATAATAATATGGCTTTCATACAAAATTGATATATATCCGATATTTTGATATTTATTGTAAATATCGGATATTTTCGAACCCTGCTTGTAATTAAGTTATTGACACCCGCACTTGCCTAAATTATGATTTTGAAAAGTACCTACTAAGTTAGGTTTTCTAACTTAAGAACATGATACAATGTGCATTGCGAGGAATATCATTGGTTATAAAATGGCGGGGCACCGGAGATGACATCATCCTCGCCCTCGTCATTACGCCCGCAGTCCAACACGGTCATACCTCTCGCTCCACTGCTCCCCACCTCCCTCCCGCATGCCATTCACAACTTCGTTCCACTGCACTCACTCGTTGCATGACCCCTCCTAGTGATTGTACCTACCTACCGGCTACTAGGTAGTTACTATTCCACTATATTTAACAGCAAACAAACGGTAGATGACATATTTTAGCAGAATTTTGTACAAGTACCTTCATTTTATACTGTACTCATAATTATTATTTTAAAGTGGTAATCTGTTAATAAATGTTTTAATTATTATTATAAACAGATTGTTATTTATTAATTAGGTAGATATACTAAAGAGTTAATTTCTTACCTACAAGATAAAATCGTCTCATTCATATTGTCTATACATACATCTTACGTAAAGTCGTAGTGGTAAAATTTGTATACTTTCATGATAATGATACAAATACAAAGATTGTTTATTTATTTATTAGGTTATGCTTTACGCTTATACTTTTCATTAACCAACGACCAGCGAATACCTTAAGACCTACTTTTGAAACAGTTTGGCATGTTATTAATATTAAGTACTATATAAAATATTAGATAGTTGTCTCAATGGCAAAGCTATTCGTGTATATATTTTATTTATTGCCCTGTTTCTGAGGTCATTCCACTCTTGTGAATCAATATCGCCGCGCATCGACTACAGACATTCATACAAGTAACCCGTAAGTACTTAACAAGACCAAATGATAAAATTGCAGTATGGTAACTTTACGGACTATTATTTTGTACTTATTGTATGAATATTTTTTTCCTTAAAAATCTTTATAAATAGTTATGATTTACTTAATAGTAAGTAAACGTTAAACAGAACAAATGAAGATTATGGATAAATCAAGGCAAATCGGTTTAACGTAACGTAAACAAACCCGCATCCATTCATCTTTATTAGTACACAGCTGACGAAAATTCCAACAACTTCTTTATATAGTAGAATATTTTTGCTGACCAATTTATTAATAAGTTAACAACGTTGTTACAGATATTGTCAAATAAGGAGAGTGCATAAATATTTGTATTTATTTGAAATACAATTCAACAAGTGGGCTCGCCTCCTACTCGAGTATAGACAAATGGAGCAGCACGATTACTGTGTGAACGGAGAATGAATTAATGTATGTAATCCCATAACCATTTAATTTTGTGAATCATTCTTATTTGAAAAATATATCAAGCTAGTTACCGAAGCCGGCGCGTTTTTTAACAATGATTCATAACCGCGCTGCGCCTCTATGCCGACGCAGCGCCGCAACGACAGTCGCCGCCATTTTATTTTACGCACCACGTGTTCATATGAATCTCGAAACTATTGATGCATTACAAGGACAATAATACACAAATAATTAGGTATACATGTGAAAAAATAAATGTATAAACTTTATTTAATTGCAATAGTTTCATACTAGAAGTTATTCTATATAAATTACGTGCGTATATAGGTGTAGGCGTGTATCACAGTTGAACACTAATCATACCTGCGGTATTTCGCCATTCCGTACTCCATAACCAGGTTGTTAAACTTAGCACAGCACCCCGCCCGGTGTAGATTTATAGTGTAGGTAAACTGGCAGTTTCAATTTTGCCACCAATCAAAGCCTCAAATATTTACAAGAAACTTCAAATACATATGTAATTACTATAATTATAGCAAGGGAAATGCACAAAAGTAACCGGAAGGATAAACCTAGCCCATTCGCATGAGCTGTGGCGCAATTGCGAGTGCTGCCGTGTGACTAAAGAACGAGTGAACAGAGTGAGTACCCCGCCCGTGTAGCGGATGCGACGCGGGTTCACAACGGACTTGCAATGCAAAACGACTAACGCGCCGCGACCTCCACCCACCCGCCGCCGCGTAGTGATAAAAACAATCCATTCACTAATCCCCAATTACTCCACAATTTATAGTGTTCTGAATCATCAATACACGAATAAATCGTATTGTAGTAAACATCAAGCCTTTATTTACCACCTTCCAATTTTTCATTTAATAAGACCCATCTAAACAGTGATGATCAAAATAAAGTGCTCAATAACGTGGCAACTGTTCCAAACAATGTAAAAATTGGCTAATTATTCGACAAATCTAATAGGTGTCGATTGTCTCCGCCAAATTAGACTAAAAATAACTGAAAGTATGTATGGTCCTAAACCAAATAACATTTTATATGAAATACTTTTCCTCGTGGGACTCGGAAAATCTGGCCGAGGGATCACTAGTAGTATGGGAATCTCTCACAAGTGCATTTCGCAAGGCAACTTATAAAAAGCAGCCACATGACTGTCAAGCGTGGCGATTATGGTATTATTCCTCGGGAGGCCTATGTCCGCTAATAGACTTCGATAGACTGCATCTGCATGAATAACAGAACTGGTAACAATGTCTTGAAGTATATACATACAAGCTGCAATGCATAAGAATGTATGGCAGATTAGATTTTTTTTTTACTGTAACTGCCTGACTGCTGTTTCCATAGTAACAAGAGGCAGCGTGTATGCGACTTTTTTTTATTAAAGAAGCTTATACAAAAAACATATATGTAACAAGAAACTAACTGTGCATAAAACGGTGATCAGGAATGATGGACAGCTTTCCTTATCATGACGTTAAATCACAAGTAGTTAGCGAATTAAATTTATATTTATTCAGTTCCGGACTTATAAATTTGCTAATTTTTTTAGCAAATTTTCAAGTGGTAAGCAGGTGGCGACCGAATAATCCGGATAAATGTTATAAAAACCTGTGACCAACTATTTTGGTACAGCAAATGACAGTATCAAACATTTTCAGGATCAAGTGTATGGTGTATGAATAGTATAATTAAAAAACTACCGGTATTAGGCGACAATCGGCAGAACCTTAAGGTTCTTGAGCTTACTTTATAAAATCTAACGAGACATTTTTAAATCAAGTTTTAATACTGAAATTAAGTAATTGTAGTTTGATAAGTTTTTTTTTAAGATTATTATTAATATACATGCACTAAAACGCAAAATATGCATATAAACTGGCAACAGTTGTGAGACAATCTCAAGGAGTACGCCAAGCGCGTGCGCTGTAAAAATATAGAAATAAAACCGTGCCACCTGCCGACAGGTGCAGATTACCCCACAACAACTGCACGTCATACTGTCTATTGTCCTTACATATTTGAAAATAGCATTTAAATAACCGCATCTCGTATATATAAAAAGTAAAACGAAATCCGGTCACTAAAAGTATATTTTTTAAAATACTACTTTGTCGTTAAATGAGTAGACATAGGTGTAAACACAGTTCGTCACACAGGTTTTATATCAGTTAATCAACGACTTCTTAATTTCAGTTAAACCTAAGGGCATATAAATGAACTTCAATTTCACGTCATTTACACCGGGTTGAGAGCCCTCAGCGCTCACCCATAGTGCGGGTTAAGCTGTGACAGCCATCTGCGCCTAAGAGCTAAAAGACAGACACGAAAAAAAAATCATGTCTTTTACATTGTGTTAGGTGCTACATAACATTTAGGGCTAATTTACCTATCTATATATAATCTATATATATGACAACAAATTATTGATTGATGTTACGTGTTGTTTAACATGTATGTAGTAATATTGATGTTTAAATTGCCTTTAGATAATACTTAAAATTTAGATATAGTTTGAAAGCCCCTTTTCGAACTATACTTAAATTTTTCATGCATTCATTCGTCATAATAAAGACCTGCTTATCGAACATGTTGATAGACTCGTCTAAAAAACGCGTCAAAATAAAAGAACATGGCAGTTGTATTATGAACTCGCTCGGACAATCACATTGTTGTTCATGTACATACGTGAGCTAAGAGAAGACACTTATCATAACGAAGGAGGGCTTACTAATTTGTAATTTATTAATGGTAGCAACAATAAGTACCGAAAAAAGCAATCCAACGAAGACTTGCGCAGATACCGCGCGATAGATAGGCGCGTTAAGTGTTTATTTGGTCATAGCGAAAACATTCAGACTATATCACTCAAAGAAGTAAACAGATATGGAAGAATGTTCTCGAATAGCAAGCACAAAATAGACGATGCCTTTATGAAATAATCAACAGTTAGTACAAAACAATTTTATCAAAAATAAAAATAATGTATTACTTAAATTATAAATTAGATAATTAACAATTGACCTGATTGCATAGATGACGTATTGGTTAAGATACTGACCTACGTGGATTAGATTTTCATGCAGGACAATACTTTGTGCGAACTAAAAATTATTGTTCTACGTCTGGGAGTAATTTGTATTTGTAAATTATATTTGTAAAGTCCCCCGCGATACAAGGATTATTTCCTAAGAGCCTTGGTGTATGACCTCTTTAAAAAAAATGTAACATTTGCCTTCAACATGACTTGGCGGCAAAACCTGCCCGGTCTAGCATTCGAGCTTAGAATCTTAGAAGTAAAGTTGTACGTACGTATTACGGTAAATGCCAATCATTTACCGAGGCAACAAGAGAAAAAATCTATAAAATATAACTACTAGTAATGCAAGAATTTATCAGGCCCGAACGCGAATATTCACTTCAACATTCGCATTAGCGATTTGACTTTCAAATGAAGGGCGCGGCAATGGTTAGACATGGTAACCATTTTAGGCAACATGACGGGACAGGTCATGTTTAAATCGAGTATAATCAGCTTAAATTGTAAAAAAACTTGTATCGCTGATTAGCCAGATAACTGTATTCGAAAACACTTGCTTGAGAGTTGTTAAACTTTAAATCATATTTGTATTAATCGGTATGAAATTTCTGCCATGATACTGCTTCTGTATTAATATTTGATACCCTGTTTTGAAAATTATTTCCCGATATTTAAAATTACAATGGAAAATATAAGGAAAGATAACAAAATATATTTTTGTTACAAATTAAATTAAGAAATTTTCATGATGACTGATGACAATTAATTCTCTTATAGACTTTAAGAACATTTATTTTATATATTGGTCTGGCCATTTTCGAATCGCAGTAATAACTGCTCTACCACTTAAACTACCAAGTTATATCTGATTGTGCACATCAGTCCATTAAGTATCCATTTATTTTGTTAAGAGTTTAAATTTAGGCCACTGAAGACTAAGACCGGGTTCCGATAGCCCGCTCGCTCGGCGAAGAGAGGTACATTGCAGGGCAGGTTTATGGGGTCGTGCACCGTTTCTTCTGTCGCCCCGGATAGAATAAGCTGGATGTGACCACTCCATAGCCCAACACAAAACAAAAAGAAAAAAAAAATAGTTTAAATTTAAACATTTATAATTCTTAGAAAATATGTAGTAGAATGAAAAAAATATAGGTATAAATAAAGTAAGTAAAAGGTATTGACTTTTTACGTAGTAACAATTATTTTGTTTAAATATTTATATTGTTTTCTATAAAGGTAAATGTAAACTTTATTTAAAAATAGTAAACTAATTTAAATTGCCACGTCATTGTAACAAGACATCACATAGGTAATTAATTTGATTACACCTATGAAATCATATTTTACATAGATATTACAATTTACTTTTTTAAACTATTCGTATCAGTCATTAGTCATTTTTAATTTAATATTTTAATTATACTACAAACGCCTAAAACAATATATTTTATTGTTACATTTTTCATGTTTTACATAGAAAGCTCAATTTCTAACCATACGATTAGATGATAATGAGATAGTTTGACAATATTGGACTTATTTATAATTATATTACCGGTAAATACAAAGTAACGGTAACCGGTAAATACAAAGTTCCATACAATTTTTATATGATTCTCTTTTAGTTGTCATATTGATTAAAATCTAACAAAGGCTTTTACCCTGAGTTATATTTTGCAATAACCCCCTATCAGAAAAGGTTCCTGAATTATAATATTCTGACTATCAGCACATGAGTAAATAAACGTACAGAGACAAACATTTAAACAACCGTGCCACGGTAGGTACATCACTACAAGTATGATGCGTGTGTGTGCGTGAGCACTGGCGGCTCGTCACGTACGGAACGAAACCTGTTTAGGCTGGTTCGGCCAGTGCTCAACCAAAGGGCTCACTCACAGCGAGCGCGCTGTGCATCGCGTCGTGCGTGTTTGTTGAAATTTAAATTAATTAGAAAGCGTGTAAATATGGTTTATTGTACGTACTGTGTGCATGAACAACAATCGAAAAAATAAAAACATCATCATTTTTTTAATTATCCCAAAGACATAATTAAGAGATAACAAATTAAGAGATATAACAAATTATTAAAAATCAAAAATTACAAAAAAAGTACTATTTAGAGTAAGAAATTTGTAAAAAAATATCCATACATATAAAAGCTGACAAACGTTTTGTGTATTTATTTTCATCCTCATGTGCCAACCCTATCAGAATAGGTAACAATTTTGCTCGCTCCTTAGAAGCTTGGTCTCTGTACGTTTATTTACTCATGTGCTATCAATACACGAAAAATAAACCAACAGAAATTACTAATCTTGACTTGTTGAATCGGAACTTTGATCTTAAGAATTTTATGTCTTGATAAAAATATTTATTTAGGTGTATCCTAATCCCTCCCTCATTTAAAATTTAGTAGGTACGTACAAAGAGGATAGATGATAAAGTCATAAATGGTTGCCGAAATAACTTCTTCTTTAATGTGTATATATGGATACACACACATCACCTACATTTCTCTGAACACAATAGATGGTTATTTGGTAAAAAAAAGTATCTTAATATTATTTTTATATTAGATTCTTATTTTCATATTAAATTACAATATTTTTTAACATCTCTTGGGACAATCAAACGTCAAAATATGCGTATCTTATCTAGGAAAAGGTGTTGGAACCAAATAATAGCCTGAATTATATGACAGAAAATAACACTAGACTATTAGAGGTGTATAGAATATTTCAAATCAGTAACCTAAAAACTTCTAAAAAGAAGGCCCCCTATGGTAATCGCACTAGCAGAGACCACACTCGCTTCATTTGGAGACTAGTGCGGTGATGCTTTCGAATCAATTGGAATAAAAATCTTATTCTACCTTATTCTAATTACATTTTTCCAACTATGTAGAGGGAGGGAGAGCCCGTGATCGCCAGTGCTGCCACATAGTATAAAGGCTAAAATAAATTCTGTGCAAGTAACCTACAGCAGGTAAGAAGGTTTGGATATTATGAATCTCGAACCGTGGTGGCTTTGGCAGGTAACAGGTAGCAAAGGTGAGCATAATTGCTGCCCAAAAACATTATAGCATAATGCGCAATTTTTTAGTATGTTCTACAGGATACTATTAGAATATCATACCATCCGTTGCCAGACACTTTATAGGGTGGCAACCCCCTGCAAGACGCCTTTATAGTTTAATAAATAATAATTCTACTTACGTCATAATATAAAATCTGAGTTTTATATATGTTACTTGGTCAACTATTCAAAGATGTTTCCCAAACGGCCAGACAGTTTCAAAGGTTCTAACACTCTCCCAGACATAGTTGAAGGTCAGCTGTAGGGGCGAGCGCAGAGGCGGTTTATATACTATATCTATGCAATATAAGTAGAAGTAGTGAGTATGATTTATTGGTCAATCCAATCGTACAAAAATATTATTTTTATTTATTTATTTATATAAGGCTCATCTACGACATAAACACTAACATATGCTAAGATCATTCCAGTGCCTTAAAACTAGTGTTTATATCAATTACAGATGTGCACAACATTTAGGAATATATTACAATGCGTAAATTAATGTTAGAGATAAAAAGAAAAGTATTAATTAATTATCTAATAAATAAAATAACGAGTAGAAATAATTAGAAGGTAAGTAAAATCTAAGATAAGTATGTAGTTAGCTATATAGAAAAATAATTTATAATATAAGTAAGATGTAAGCAATGCGTAAAAATTAGCGACTAGAATTTGTAAAACATGCATAATATTATAAAATAACCACATTTCCTAACTAACCAATGAAGTGAACCTATAAGAGATATAGCAATAGTACTAATAATAAAAAATTATGAATTAAGTAACTTTTTTTTAAATCTTGTAGGCTGATCGTGGAAAATATCAAGCCCTAAGATTTTCCACCAATTATTATAAGTAAACGTTAATCTTGAGATAGGAGAGTTCATGCCAAGATTAGTTTTACATCTAGAAATATAGAAAAAAGGAATATTCCTTTGTCGAGAATTAAGCTTTGGAACATTTATTGATATGCGGTCAAGAAGGTCTGGACATGTGTAAGAGCATTTGATTACATTCTGAAGAAACATTAAATCTAACATACGTCAGCGTCGTTTTAAGTTGCACATTTTAAAGAAAGATAGATAGCCTTTCACTATAAGAGCATCTGGATCTAATGCCATTAGTATGAAACGCTAAGTATCTTGTAAACGACCTTTGTATAGATTCTAATCTGTCCGAGTGAACTGTATAATTGGGATTCCATATAACGCTTCCGAATTCAAGTACAGTTCTTACTAACGTATTAAATAAAAATATTTTAGATGCATTGTGCTTAAAGTCCTTCGTATTGCGCTTGACGTAAGTAGAATCATTATTTATTAAACTATAAAGGCGTCTGGCAGGGGGTTGCCACCCTATAAAGTGTCTGGCAACGGATGGTATGATATTCTAATAGTATCCTGTAGAACATACTAAAAAATTGCGCATTATGCTATAATGTTTTTGGGCAGCAATTATGCTCACCTTAGCTACCTATTACTTGTCAAAGCTACCACGGATCGAGGTTCATAATATCCAAACCTTCTTACCTGCTGTAGGATACTTCCATAGAATTTTTTTAGCGTTTATACTACATACACTACCGTCCAAAAGTTTGGAAGCAGCAAGGTAAAATCGAATAAAACCAAACTAAGTCATTTAAATTTAAATGTATTGATAAAAAAATAAAGAACAAACAGAAACTAACTTAAACAAAATAAAAAAATAATATACAATGGTAAATTAGATTAAATTTTAGCTTCATCAAAGTGTCCACCTTTCTCCTTTATAATCTTCTCACATATTCTGGGCATTCTATTAATCAATTTTTTAAAATAATCTTTATCTAATTTGTTCCATTCGTTCTCTAATAGCTGCCACAAATGTTCTGAGCTCGTAGGACAACGACTTTTCACCCTCCTGTCAAGTTCATCCCAAACAAGTTCAATGGGAGAAAGATCAGGGGATTGAGATGGCCATTGCATGATGTTTAAAATGTTTTCAGCTTTTTTCTTGTTTAAAAAGTTCTGGCACAATTTAGACGAATGCTTAGGATCATTATCCTGTTGAAAAATGAATCCAGAACCAATGAGACTTAGTCCACTGGGTATGGCAGAATCTTGGAGAATTTTTAAATAGCCTTCCTTGTTTAATTTTCCGGTTATCCTCACAAGATTGCCGGGTTTACTGTTGCCAAAACACCCCCAAACCATGACATTACCACCACCATGTTTGATGGTAGGCACTGTACATGCCTCTGAAGCCCTCTCTTCTTTTGACCGGCGTACAAAGACACGTCTATTGGATCCGAAAATCTGAAATTTTGATTCGTCACTCCAAAGGACATTTTCCCATTGTTCTATAGTCCAGTTTTTATGCGCTTTTGCCCATTCTAGTCTATTTTTCTTATGTCGATTTGTTAGTTTGGGTTTTTTAGCAGCAACACATCCTCTTAATCCCGCAGACAGTAAGCGTCTTTTAACAGTAGTTGTTGAAATGGGTGTTTCTCGCGTATCATTCAGAGCTGCAGTGATCTGTGGTGCAGTTAAGCGTCGATTCCGTTTAGAAAGAACTCTAATGAAGTTGTCCTCTTGATTTGTTGTGGATTTGGGCCTACCAGATCTCTTTCTATCTTCATTTTTCCCCGTTTCTTGTTTTCTAGCAAGGGTATAGTGGACACCTTTACAAGAAATTCCGAGCCTTTCTGCGATTTGACGTTCACTGTATCCTTCCTCGCGTAGAGTGCAAATAGCGCTTCGCTGTTCAAGCGTGATTTGCTTGCGTTTTGCCATTTTCAGAAGAAAAAATACGGTCAAAGTAGTAGCCGATATCTTTCGAATACAGACAATGTTAATATCACAACTTTCACGTGCCAATGCTCAAGTGCGACTGAATAAGGTCTAAAAAAGTTAAAACCAGCAAACATTATCAATAAAACTACACCATTGCATAGGATAAAGTAGCCGACGGATTAAGTCATAAAACACGTGTTTCGTCAATATTAAGGAATTCCATAAAACTTGATGAATGTAGGATAATAATCCTTTTGTGTTTGTGTAGACAGTCGTAAAAGGTTGTAAAACTTAAGATTATTGCTAATTTTTACCGCTATTAGTCGGCATTTATTTGTTTTGTTTGAAAACAGGTGTGCTTCCAAACTTTTGGACGGTAGTGTATGTGGTAGTACTGGCGATCACGGGCTCTTAGTCCAATGTTTAAGTAAATGAATTGAAAATCTAAAACAATATTCATCATAATTAACATTTGAACGTCACATAATACAATTGAGGCGCCTCAGACTATTAATTATATCAAGTTTTGTTAATATAAGATAATTAAATCTTCACGATATAACAAAATGTAACTGACAGCTCTTGTAATCTATATACATAAAAGAAAGTTGTGTTAGTTACCACACATAACTCGAGAACGGCTGGACCAATTTTTATGTTTTTGATTTTGTTGTCGTCGGGAATAAGATATAGTATATTAAAATATGATATTAATAAACAAAATCATTAAAAACATCAGTTCTAAACGTCCATTTGTTGACGATGTAACAAAACGTGGTTTAATAGTTTGTTTGGAAAATACCGCGAAAAGTTGAAATTAAATTTGACCGGTCAGAGTTCGTTTTGTGCGAGTGTTACAATTTTTTACGAATATTGTTATAATAAATCATATTGTGTCTATATTATCATCAACAATGCCGCGACCAATAAGATCAAATCTTTCCCGGCAAAGCCGTAACGCAATTAGAATTCAAAAAAACATCACGAATGTAACAACGGCAGAAGAACAAGATATTGCACATTTTCGAGGCAGCCCATGAAACGGCTCGGTTGACAATGCGAAATCTTTGAGCAAATCTCAGAGATCTGTAGATGATCTGAGAGACTGATAATTTTCAACGTGCATGAAGAAAAATGTCGTAAAACACACGGTACTTCTTCGTCTTGCGGGCACGTTATTAAAATACTTGATAATTTGAATTTATATATTTTACATACATACATATATTCATCACGCCATATCCCTTGCAGGGTAGGCAGAGGGAACAGAGTGCCAGAGTACTCTATCCTTGCATACTTCACTCGCTTACTCAACATTCATAATTCTATTCATACACGCTCGCCGGTTACGGAGACTCCTGACTCCACCTTCCTTCAGTACGTGACGTGACCATTATTTTGGTTTTGTTCACATTCACGCGTAGACCCCTTTTCTTACAATCTTCTGTCATTGTGTCGACTAGGGTCTGCAGGTCAGTCGCTGACTGTGCCAGCAGGACTGCATCATCTGCATAAAGCAGAGCAGTGACCACTGAGTCGCCCATCTGGACTCCCACATTCATATCGTTCAACCTTTGAAGACATTTATCCAGATATATGATAAACAGCCTGGCTGACAGAACGAACCCCTCCTTAACGCCGATATTGACGTCAAACCAAGGCGACATTCCATCATCCAGCCGCACACAGGCTCTACAGCCCATGTAACTGGACTGCACAGCCTGTAGCAGTTTACCGTTAATACCATACTCCGGTAAAATGTCCCAAAGTTCCTTTCGTACAACCGTGTCAAATGCTCTCTCCAGATCCACAAAACTGCAGAAAACCCTCTGACCTAGAGCCAGATGCTTCTCCACAATGTTGCGCAGAGAGAACACTTGATCCATGCATCCCCTCCCACTCCCGAAACCTCCTTGTGCCTCACACAGTAAACCGTCGCAATACTGCATTTTAGTGACCTATAATCAAATAGGTACACTTAGTAGAAGGAAGATAAAACCAGTTCATATGTTACGTATAAAGATACGCGAGTGTCATAAATTACGAGTAATATCGTCGATAATATCAAAACAATAAGGCAAACCAAATAAAATCAAACAGCGTAAATACGTTAGGCTTCCTCCTCCCTAGCATGATGGAGGCCTCGTGAGATATGTATATGGAATAAGTCTTAAACCCAAAGTAAAACTAAATTTCATTCATCACAACACTATTCTAGTCATATAAAAAAATTATCAACCTTTTCATCCATCAGTGAAATACGCGAATATAGTACGTATGACATAGCATGTGTATTAAGTAGCATATGTAGTCATTACCACGACGACGTATGATAAACGGATGAATATTTTTTTTATTGCTAATGGTAGCAAACGAGCAAACAGCGCACCTGATGGGTAAGTGTCACAGCCGCCCATGGACCTGAGCAATACCAAAAGTATGGCTAGTTCGCTGCCCATCAATAAACCACAAACCTACCCTAATTGGGCTTCCGGCTCTCTCGCTCACCGAACGAAGCACAATAGTACATAGCCATTTCTCTGACATCGGTCTTCTATGATAAAAGACACACCCTTTCTGTAGATTAATTCCGGCCGCTTTGCTCTCAATTTCTTGCTTTAATCTCATCAGTTATTGGCAGTACAGATCCGAATCGATTAGATAACCTTCCCACCATACACACAGCATCAGCGTATTGCAAGTTGCCCCGGTGTTTGCCAGTCTGTGGTGATGCCTAGCCGACCTTGGACCACGAACTTTACCGCACGTTCTTATCATACGTGATCCACGTTTCATCAATAGTTATTAATCTCTTCAAAAACGGTTCGGTTTTATTACGTCTCAATAAAGAATCGCAAATGAGTACACGGTTCATTAGGTTTCTTTCAGTAAGCTCATGTGGCACCCAAATATCGAGCTTTTTTGTATATCCAGCTTTTTCAAATGGGTCAAAACTGTTTTGTGGTCAATATCCAGATCTTCAGCTACGTCTTAATTATTGATATGACGATCTTACCCCACTTTTTAAAAAATGGTGTTTATTTTATCAGTCACAGGGCGACCAGAGCGAGGTGCATCTTTGACATCAAATTTCTGGATTGAAAACGTTTAAATTAACTTTGTGCTACGCTTATTAACACTGTATTGGGCCCACAAATGTCTTTTTTTTTCGCGGCTTGCAAATCAAATCAAATCAAATCATTTATTTTGCATAAGCCCCATAGGGGCACTTACATATTGTCAATTTTACATTGTTTTTTTATAATTAAATTTAATTAATCTACCACCGGATCGGAAAGCAGCCACATACTGAGAAGATCCGGCAAGAAACTCAGTGGGCTCGTCATTTTTTTTTTTATTATATTTTGTCACAAAAGAGTTTGGTTACATGTTTAATTTATGTTAGCTCCAGTGATATGCCCTTCGAGTAAAGAATCATTTTTAAAATTTTGTATATAATACAAAATTAAACTAAGAATATTTATAAAACAAAAAAGAAAGAAAAATGGCTGGACCAGATCCCACATGCATGCATTGCATTTATTCCTTTTATGCAGTAAAATTTTAAAATGTATCAAATATCTTTATTAGATTTACTTATTTTGAAACGGCGGGGAAACAACATTATACTAAATTGTTTTTTTTAATGTAACCTTTTTAATGGTATCAAATGCAGCCAGACAACTTAGTACAGCCAAAGAAATTTTATTTAAAGTTTATACAGGCTATATGCGAAAAGACTTTTTCCCTGACCTTATAGTTGGTATATAATATAGGTAGGTATACCTTAGGTAGTGGAGTACTATAGTCGAGTAATACATCTTGTTTGTTTTGTAGCAATATTACAAGTTTTAGATTGCGAACCAACCTACATTGATTTATTGTAAGGTAGGCAATTATTATTTATTAACTAGCTTTTGCCCGTGACTTCGTCCACGCAGAAGTCATCTCTGACAGAGTTAAATAGAAAAAGCAATGCAAGGTGTTGAAGGTTTGTCGCCAGGACGATGATTAACAGCGTCAGAAACTGAGATGCGGTCGCCGCCTTCAGTGAGTTAATTGTCTAACGGAATTAGGCAATATGGTGGGTCCGAGAGAAAATACTCTACGTTGACACGCTCTACCGTCGGTGCTTTGGGCAGCGCAAGCGTAAGTACCTGTGTTGAGGTTCACTGCATGAGGGCTTCGACTCGAGATGATACCCGGTTGCGGTTGCCCGCCCGCATAACGTAGATGTACGTGTAAGGCGCGCTATGGGGTCACGCGTCACATCAGACGGAGTGGGTGCGGTGTGTCTATATACCATAGCCGGTCACTAAAGGAAAAGGTTGTTCGAAGTTCTATTCATTCTACAAAGTATATTTATTGCCTTTAATATACTATTTACGGTTTGACCATGGGATAAAAATATAATTATCACCACCTTTATTTACTGTTTTGATTCACCAGCAGAGTTGCGACCTCGTTAGATATGATTTATTATTTGAGATATAGAGTGAACATTTTTGAAGCTAAACTTAACCTATATCTTAAATCCTTAGGCAAGAACCTATTGCCGTCTACTATGTGTATCGTGTGAGCTCTCACGCCGGCACTGGTCGCCACGGCGGCACTGATGCGGGGTTGATGGAGACGAAGAGAGAAACACGTATTTATTTATTTTTACCGAAGAATATTTGTACGTGATTTAAAAAGAATCGATATAAAATATTCTCCCCATACATACTTTGCCACTTTGTTACACCCTCTTAGGGGCGGAGTTCATAAAATCCTTTCATATTGAATCTCTGTCATAAAAAGAAACGTGAGCCAAAATTTAATGTTTCTAGCTTTAATAGTTTCGGTTTGGCGGTAATAAGTCGTTCAACCTGCTTCACAGGCCTAATTTATACAATCAGAGGGTGAAAATTGACAAATGCCGGATATCACCATAGAATATTTGATTCGACTCGTAATTTGAATCGATAAAGATTTTTTTCTACCCATACAAACTTTGCCACTCTGTTCCACCCCCTTAGGTTCTTAGTAAATCTCTACGTCATAGAAAGAAACCACTGCCAAAATTTCAAGTTGCCAGCTTCAATAATATCGGCTTGGCGCTAATGACTTAATGAGTCGTCCAACCTGCTTCGCAGGCCTAATTTACACCCCCAGAGGTTGAAAATTAACAAATGCTGTAACACGTGTTTATTTATTTTTGCTGAAGAATATTTGTACGTAATTTGAAAAGAATCGATATAGATTTTTTCGCAGAGCATTTTTTAAATTAACATAACTGTTTTATTTATAAACCAATTGACATGAAATAAAAAAAAATGTTAAGTGAAGCTTAGCCACAATATATTAGCGAAAAACGCGTCTAAATCGGATAAGCCGTTTCTGAGATTAGCGAGCACAAACGCACAGACAAACAGATAAACAGACAAAAATTTTAACAATCATTGTTTTGGGTTCTATTCGTGTTGATAAAGGTCCCAGTAATATTTTCTCTCATATATCTTCCATGTACAGACAGCGATCCGTTACATTTTTATTATATGTATAGATTTGTGAGGTAGGCAATTATTATTTCCGTGTGGTGACGGCGTAAGAATACAATTCACCACCCCTATCTTACCCGTGGGTAATCGTAAGAGACGACTAAGGGATTTAAAACGTATATAACATCTATGTAAGGGAAGGAAATCTCGAAACAAAACCCTATACCAACACGTCTGACCAGCATGGTGTAGTAGGTCTATTTCCCTCCCATTATGAAGAAGGCTCGAGCCCAGTAGTGGGACATATGAGCTGAAATGATGATGAAGCAATTATTAAGACTGATGTTATATTTTGTAGGTAGATATTACCTAGACTACTACTGTATTATAAAGAAGAGGGGTCGAATTTTGTTATTTGTTTATATGCCTGGCGTAATCTTCGGAACCACTGTAGTTATTAGAAAAAATCATTCACCATTTAATTTCTAAATCTGTCGCCATTTGAAAGCTACATCCCCAATGCTATATTACGTGTAAATTATGCTAATTATCTAAAGTTTTTATGACGATATCAGTCAACTAAGTCAGCAAAAGTCGTGCGTCTTGACGACTTTAGGAGAGGCGAGAGTACGCAACCTGAATGGTAACAGATACACAAAAATAATGTATTTCCAAAATGTTTCTCTTACAAAGTTCTATAGAAAAATCCGCGATAGCATATTATCTATCTCTTAAGGATAACTCCCAGCAACCATTTCTACCTTCAAAATTTTGATAAAGACTTATGCATATTTTAAATATTTTAATGGCAGTTTTAATATACATGTAATTAAATGATTTATTATTAAAAATTTAAAAAGTGAATATTTTTAACACTATCTAATTTAAATTATTTAGAGTAAGAACAAAATAAAAACTCGCGCAAGATGAAATACGGCATTGTGCCGGGGTGTCAGAGAAAGGTGAGGCGATGAGGCGAGAGAGCGTCTTAAGAAAAGAGTCACCTAAACGGAAATACAGGTGAAGTGGGGACAGACAACGTAACCGTTTCTTGGTGTTGGATAACAAAATAGTTCGAGTTAAAAAATACTTGTGTAAACCGAAGCGAAGCAAGACGATAAGGCCGGGTCGCTAGTTCTGAATAATATGATACAGTTCGGTACGATTCGGATAAACTCGTAAACGTTAACGCTCCCGTTGGTTGAGCCTTTAGTGATAAGTTCTCATCTAGGATATATTTATGGACAGTTATGATTTCAAGCGTAGATACTTGAACCTGAATGTTTATTGGCGTGAAAGTGTTTGCGTGTTAATATGGTCGAGCATTTGCTGATACCGGGCCGCCCTAAAAAGCTAAGTATCCCTCAAAGTCCATGTATATACTTGCCCTAGCCAAAATGAGACTACCTTACTACTTTATGGCAAACGATTTTGTAAGTCATTTATAATTATTGCATAGCGCAAGCCCGCAGACGATTTGATGTTTTCTTTACAAGGCGCACATCCTGGGCCGGCGAAGGATAGTACTAACCATTATCTAATAACCATAACATAATTATTGAAATTATTGTGCTGTAAATCATTAAGTTAAACTTAAATGCTGAATAGCATCTTGTAGTAAAAAAAGATTTAAATTAGAAAATAAATTTTAATTTAAAATCTTTCAATATTATACGGCAAACCCCTATTTATTTTACGGCCTTAATATCACAGGGATGTTATACTGCAGTTATTTTCAGATAATCCTATTTTTAAAGATATCAGTTATAGCATATTAATGATATCATAACTATTATTGCGTATTAGTCGAATATTAGTTCAATTCAAATTCATTTATTATGCATAAACCCTGCGCGGGCACTTACATTTTGTAAGTTTTAACATTTTAAATTAATCCAATAAACTACCACCGGATCGGAACGAGATCACTACGAAAAAGATACGGCAAGAAACTCAGTGGGTTCGTCTATTATTGTTATTTCTTTACCGCATTTATTAAAAAAAATGGTACAATATGCTTAATAAGAATTAGCTCCAGTGTGATGCCCTTCGAACCTAATAGTTCAAATATAATGTTAAAGACCATTACTGGACCTGGTCCCAGAAGCGGCAACCAATCACGAGGTAACTACTAGAGCAGCCATCACTCCCCTCAACCACCTTGGAGGGAACCGAGATTAGATTCATTCCACTAACCACAGTGATTAGTTGAACATAAGTGTTATCACTGCGTGTACAATGTACATACCTACTAGCCAAATACAATAAGACGCTGTGAGATTTGGTCGTTACAAATGTTATATACTTATATTCATACTAGCTGTTTCTCACGGCTTCGCCCGCGTGTGTATGTGTATGTATATTAAAATATAGCTAGTTGTTTAGTGGTAAAAAATATCAGGTAGGTGTAATATATATTCCTTTTCCGTCGTATAAATTGAACAAAATATTGGCAATAGTTTTATGATCGGCCGCTTGCTTGACGTCAATGCTCCTTATGAATTTATTTACACTTGAGGGACGATTTTCATACAAAATATAATAGTTAATAATATAATAATAGTTTTGTTCCTGTAGGGGTAGATTTAAAATACTGAGACATGCCTTTCTTTATTTTTATACAACAATATTTTACAAACAAAAATAAGTTTCTTACAAATGTCAAACCCCACTTCCTTGTTGATATTGCAAATATACTGAAGCACGTATTTTGTCTTTAATACCAAAGAGCCCAATACAAATTTTCATGAATAAATAAAGCAATTCTTGCGAAATTATTCCCTAACTATTCCAAAATATTCAAAAATGCACAATCTGCCGGCACATTTGTAGGGCAATTTTTTTTTTCGGTAATATGTGGTCTCGACACACGTCGTTCGTTCCGTACGGGGCAACAGAAGGGTAGCGCGTTCCCTGCCACTGGAACCACTTCTGTTTTACACCCTTGGAGAATAAATTTCCAAAACTGCTGAAACACTTCTTTATTTATTTAATGTTAAATGGGCAAATACAAATTTTCGCGAATCTAACGTCAAAACTCCAACAAGTTTCATAAAAAAGTTGCAACCCTTATTTTGAATCCTTAGGGGAGAATTTCCAAAAATGCTGAAACACGTGTTTATTTTTATTTAATATTAAATAGCTAATAACATTTTTTTAAGGGAACTAACTTCAAAACTGACGAAGTTTCATACAAACTTGCAACTCATACTTTCACCCTAGCAACTCATATTTTTCACCCTTGGGAAAGAAATTTCCAAAAATGCTGAAACAGGTATTTATTTATTTAATATTAAAAAGCAAATATAAATTTTAACGGTTCTAACTTCAAAAATGACAAAGTTTCATAAAAAAACTTGCAACCCCTATTCCTCTCCCTTAGAGAATTGCCAAAAATGCTGAAAAATGTAACTTTTATTTAACATTATATAGCTAATAATAACACATTTTCAGTGATCTAACTTTAAAACTGAAGAAGTTTCATACAAACTTACACCGCCTATTTTTCACCCTTAGGGGAGAATTGCCCAAAATGCTGAAATAGATGTTTATTTCTTTAATATTAAATAGCTGAAAACAAATTTTCAGGGATCTAACATCAAAACTAACGAAGTTTCATACAAACTTGTATGTCCTATTTTTCACCCTTAGGGAAGAAATTTACAAAAATGCTGAAATAGGTGTTTGTTTATTTAATATTAAATAAGCAAATACAAATTTTAACGGTTCTAACTTCAAAAATGACAAAGTTTCATAAAAAACTTGCAGCCCCTATTCCACCCTCTCAGGGGAGAATTTCCAAAAATGCTGAAATAGGTAAATTTTTGAATAACATTATATAGCGAATAACAAATTTTCAGGAATCTAACTTCAAAACTGACGAAGTTTCATACAAACTTGCAACCCCTTATTTTTCCCCTTAGAGGAGAAATTTCCAAAAAAGCTGAAACACGTGTTTATTTATTTAATATTAAATAACTAAAAATTAATTTTTAGGGATCTAACTTCAAAAATGACAGTTTCATAAAAAAACTTGCAACCCCTATTCCACTCCCTTAGGGGAGCATTTCCCAAAATGCCGAGACATACATTTTTATTTAACATTATATAGCTAATAAAAAAAATTCAGGTATCTAACTTCAAAACTGACGAAGTTTCATACAAACTTTCAACCCCTTACTTTCACCCTTTTAGGAGAAATTTTCAAAAATGTGGTATTACGTTTTTATTTATTTAATATTAAATAGACGAATACAAAGTTTCACGAATCTAACTTTAAAACTGACGAAGTTAGATACAAACTTGCAACCCCTATTTTCCACCCTTAGAGGAGAAATTTCCAAAAATCCCTTCTTAGTGAGCGCCTACAGTATAAAAGGCAGCAACTGTCAAAATTTAATGTAATTACCCCCAGCGGTTTAGGCTGTGCGATGATGAATCAGTCAATCAGGACAAGCTCTTTTATATATATATATAGATTAACTAAATCTAAGACAATGCGACAGACAAGTGATTAAATGAAAAATTTCTTTTCTTGCATTAGGTTTCATTGCTTGCTTACTTAGTAACCAATTCATGCAGCGTTCATGCTAAGCATGAAGTGTATAACTATGCTTGCTTTTACAATACACACATTACGCACGCACAACGACAAGTCAAGCCAGTCAGGGCCTATTCATACAATACAATATTCATCTCACTCGCTCGCCAGGCGGCGAGTGAATGAGAGACCACAGTCGGCAAATTATAATAGTATAAGCGAGGCGAGTGAGTCGCCTCGCTAGCTGTTACGCGTCCTTACTATGGCTATAATTTGACTAATACTTGGTAACCTATTACTCTATATTAGCTTATACTAATATTAACATACAAGACTTGTATTATAATAGCTGTACGAATATATTAGTCACACCTTCAGTACCTTTCACAAAAAGTATAACTAATATAAAACAAAATTTATTAAAAATAGTAGTAATAGAGACGAGATATTAATAAGAGAACGTAAATCGAGAGAGTAATGTTTAAAAAAGAAATATTTCACTCTTACTAGTGAGTTTAATCAAGTTATACTTGCATTAAGTTTTTAGTAATACGTACACGAGTTCTGTCTATTTGTTTTCCTTAAACTTTAGAAAATCTGAACAGTATATTTAATATCTTGGCAAATCGTGTTTATTAGCTCGTGTTTATTATACGTCACACTGCTGGGCTTGGGCATCCTCAACAATTACAGGGAAATTGAACAACTAATACCACACTGGTCAGAATATTTGGCATAGAGTTTACAAGGTTTCGTTGTTGCGTAAGTGTTATAGGCATATATCCCTTGGTCGTCTTTCATAACATTCACTAGCAAGATATGGAGGTCGTGAATTGTATTCTTACACCGTCACCACAAAAAGGCAGAAATCATTTTAGAAAAGATTATTTTCATTGACACCTCAAACAAAAAAAAAACAATAATGCGAATAAGACATTAGTTTTCTATTTGCAGGGGTGTTATAAATGATCACCAATCTTACTTTCGTTACGAATGGTTATGCAGTACCTCACCACTGTGGGGCTGAAAGAAGCCTTTGCAAGATTGATGCTCTCAGATTAGCACCCATAGCTTCTAAACGTCTGATAAGTTTCTTTTATATAAACTACCTTCTCATAGCCTCCAAAATCGAATTCAAAAACATAAATTTTAACGTAACACAAGTTTTAGTGCTTTTTTAAACCTCGCTCATCGTAAATATCAATGGTAAAAACCCTTTAAATAATATGTGGTTGACACGCGATATAAGCATTGCACCAGTTATTAGCTAAAGCCTGGTTTGAGGTATCACGTGTATTTATTTTGTCGTTGAACGTGCGATTTCTTAACAACTCACAAGCGTCGTGCACATTGGACTTGCCGTTGCCATTCAAGGATTCCCTGGTCCGGCACGACAACTGCCCAGCTCAGCTTGCCAATCGCAAATTATAGTTAAGGACAGTGCCAACAGCTTACTTGCAAGATGTTTATACACGACAATTTCCTATGTATCAATATCAACATATCATTACGATGGTTGTTGCAACAATATTTACCTAACAACGCCTAAAGCACATCACGTTGTTACTATTTGCGCGTTTTGCTTACATTGGTCACGGCATGGCCTGTGTGTATGGTCTTTCTTACTACCTAGCAGAAAACATTTCTTCAAATTCAATTTCTAATATCCGAGATTAACGCGTTCAAACCAATAAATAAACTAATTCTTCAGCTTTATTGTAGTAACAAATTTTAAATAGCACCACAGAAACTTATTGCAAACGTGTAAGACAGAAATAAACTCGGCTTGAAAGTAGTCAGTACTTGGTATTACGTCCGTAAGTACGCAAAGAAAGCTTCAAGTTAAGAATTATTTGAAGGACTGATAATACAATGCATCTATTATTATATTGCTTGCAATTGCCATATTTTTTATGTCGGTCTGTATGTGGGTGGTGCACATTTTTTGTACTGTGTTGCCAAAGGTTTGAATCTGATAGATCAATTATGATAATTGCTCAGATATCTGGAGTTGCTAATTACCCGCTTTAGGTTGGTTAAACCGAATTGAATTTAATTTCGTTATAATACCCAACAATACATATTTCAAATGGACAACGTATTGCAAAATACTAACAAAATTTATCTTCCACATCACCACTAGAGGTCAACCGGAAGTGTGCTAAATTTTAAAAAAGTCACTAAACGGCACGCATCTGGGAAGATGTAACTAAGGTATGGTGATATGAACGCTTAGGCAAGCAATGCACGAGTATAAACGGCTAGGAGCTGTTCTCCAACCAAATGTTGGAATGAATTCTTATCGCTTTTTGATCGCTTCAAACTAAAATCAAAAAGAAAAGAAATCATCATTTCTTTTTAATTATAGTTTGAAGTGATTGATATGGTAAACGGTCGCTAATTTATACCGGTTTCGAAATTAGCACATTTAGGCTCTCACGTAATACGTAGTAAGCAAAGTACCTTAGTTTCATAAACATTGTTTAATGCGACAGGGTCTCTACCTTCATAGGGCATTTTATTCTTATTTATTCAATAAAGCCAAATTCGGTTACCTGGGGCAAGTAGGATACTTTATTGCTAATGATAGTCTAACTAATAGCCCACTTGTGTAAGGGGATTGCCACACACGAAATTAAGTAATGATACATGGCCGATCAATAACAAACTATGACGAGAATACCGGGCATTGTTTTTGTATGTTTTGACACTTGTTGATTTCACGAACCAAACTTATCAATATTAAAAATAATAGCGTTACCTGCAGCTTCAATCGTTACTTAATTGTTTACAGTAAGATTTACGGCAGTCCTCTCTTTTACAGTTATATTTGCGATATGCCGAATCTCTCTTTGCCTACACTTGGGGTACAATTCTTGTCATACTAATTAAATCTCAGAATCGAGACAAAAATTAGAATTTTCACTTTGCACAAGCAGGATTATTACGTTCTTGAGGACTCACTCATCAAGAACCAAGACCAATACCGTTTGAGAAAAGTTTAAATTACGAAATTGGGCTAAAATTCGAACGACGATAAATTGCCTCTGGGTTGGACCTTAATATTTATCTGCTCACAAGCACAGCCTACCTGCATATGCCCGCTAAGTCCCCAAATAACGCCCTATATATGTGTGTGTAGTATATATTTGTAACATTTTTAAATTAAATTACTTAAGACAGACACGACTTGCTTAGTTTTATTATACAAGTGTATATATATACATATATATATATATATATATATATATATATATATATATATATATATATACATAAATATTTTACCGAAATATTTTTCATACCTATAACTTATTTAATACACCTTAAAATTGCATGAGACTATTACTATGCAGTGTATTTTTGTTGAACAATATATCGCATGCATAATCCACTGTCAAAGGCCGAATTCCAGACTTGGCCGGCTAATCGACACAATGACCTGAGCCCCACTACTATGAACAATTGTGAAAAGTCACAAACAAAAAACATGGGAATTTACGACAAAGCTTTTCTTATAAAACAACGGTTTCATCTATTTGTTTTAATAGATAAAAAAATATTTATCCACTAAGTGGCATCTTAGATTATGACATAGACAGTTACAAGTGGTACATAATAATTGAGTAGTAATTTTTAAAATAGATACACAGATAAGCTATGTAAGCATAACACAAAACGAAGATTATTAATTCTGTTTCACGAGACATCGCCAGTCACTTATATGAATTCTAACTAGGTCTACGAGATTTACCGCCATCTCACTGAAGTTCTATCAATAAGAAATTATACACATATGCAAAGTGCCCATATACTTATTTGGTCAGGTTAAGTATACATGCAAAGATGCTAAAAGACTAAATTTAGCGTAACAACCTTAGATTTAATTTTCCCAAGACACATGAAATAAGTCTTATTATAGATAGATAACTATTTACCTAGTGTTAGTGCTTAGTATTTATAATATTTAAACGAGGGCATTCATAAAAACAATTAGAGTAAATTGTCAATCTTCAGCAGTCACATTTGATAGATTCCAATGGGTTTAACTATATTATAAATACTAAGCCCAATTCAATCAGACTAGTGACAGATGAGGATGATGATAATGAGGATGATATTATTATTAATTAAGTTTGCCTAACGAATATTAACTACCTATGAAGTAGGTAGGTACCTACTTCAAATACCTACATAAAATTACTTGATTTCGGCACATTTATTCTACGTGACAGCTTTGTGCAGTTATGTTTTAGAGATTTGAGATAACCTATACTGAATATAATAGCTAAAAGTAGGTATCTACCTACCTAAAACGAAAGGCTAAAATAAACCTCTCAAGCAGGTACCTGGGTATTTATTTATATACTAACCTTTGCTCTTGATGATCTTCCTGTTCGTATTGATCATGATCTTCTTGTGATAAATTGAGTTCCACAAACTGTTGTTCCAAAGAATTCGCCATTACACTTGTTTTTATGCAACTATTATGACACAACGATTTACCAATAAGAATACTGTTATAAAATTGAAATGGCTTTTATAGTTCATATACAGCACACTAAGTACACGTCCTCCAAAACTCGAATATTCGGTATCCAAGAATTAGATAAATACGGTTTTAACTAGTTTTACAATTATTAAATTTCCGGCGCGTGCACGTGGTTGATTTACTGTTTTTATTTTCCTATTACGTATATGGACGATCTAGAAAGCCTCGCGACACCAAGCTCAAGCGTTACTTATGGACTGGCAATGCTGTTTCTGTTTCGGACGGCGGGATGGCGTCATCAAACAAGCAGCACCAAAATCGCTTGGAGCGGCAGTGATTTACTTTGAACGGAGAAATGGTGAACGCAAGTGCGAGTGGCACGTGTGCTCGGTGCGTATGGTTCGTCGACGATCGAGATCACTACTCAACTGAGTGAGCGGCCTAGCGGAGTTGACGTGTGTGACCAAAGTACAGAACGAAACAAACAGCAAGTACGACGCCGGCAGACTACACGATTCTTCGCACAAAATTTTGTGCGGATCTTGTTTGAGAATGCGCGCGGGGCGTGGCCCAGCCGGGGCCCGCGGGGAGAGCACGCCACACCTTAGTGAAGCGCAAGTATCATTGATGAATAATATCGATAATGCTAATGTTTCCTGTATTCTAAGTCTTACATCAGTTTTAACAAATAATCTTGGAATTATTTACCATCTAGATTTCAAAGCTTTTAAACATTAAATCATTGCATTAAATAGTCATGTTAAGAAAAAATAAATATATAAATAATACATTTATCCATCAATCCATGAATATTCACTGTTGGGACATATGTAGAGTCTCCTAAAGCTGATATCAGACGGTTCACTCGAGTGACGGTTCATTTTTCTTTCATTTTATGTTCACACGGCTAAGAGGGAATGATTTAAAAAAGAACATTCACTATTTATTTCTTTCAATATATCATCGAATGAAGTCGTGCGACTTGGAATTACTTTAATTTATGATCATTTAATTATTTTTACTGGTAATTTTTTAGTGGTAGGACCACGCTGCTGACAGTTTTATGTCTAAAACCGCGGGCCGGTTCATCCGGGGTATTACCACACTCTCGCAGAAAATCGACGCTTGAGCAGTGGCAATATGCTGCTTCGTTCTGTGAGCGAGAGAGCGGGAAGCCCATCTTTCTGGGTAGGTTTGGGATTATTGGCAGGCAGCGGCCTAGTTATACCTCTAGTGTGGTAAAGATCCATGGACGTCAGTAACACTTAACAACAGGTGTGCTGCTTGCTCGTTTGTCACCAGAGCACTAAAAAAAATCAAACAGTTGACAATAAAGAAATA
The DNA here is from genome assembly GCA_905163515.2 of Lymantria monacha. NCBI lineage: Eukaryota > Metazoa > Arthropoda > Insecta > Lepidoptera > Erebidae > Lymantria > Lymantria monacha. Next base: position 40,723,275 of record LR991081.1, read on the forward strand.
AAAAAAACGTCGAAGATGATGGGTGCTACCATGGATTGAAAGAAAAAAATATTAGCAGCATCAAATACATTGTTGAGAGAACTAGCAGTTGAAGATCCTGATTCATATTGTAATAATCTTTTTAAAGTTCTCCAAAAAATGCAATGTATTTTGATCGATCCACTCAATCGATCAACACATACACACACATTTGCCGCGTGCGAGCAGTGCAAAGCAACGCAGAAAATTATCAACACGGGACGTCCTTCGGCTACAGAACTTGAAACAAAATGGCCAAACCTGAATGAACGTTCTCTCAATGTTCAGACCGTTCATTTCTCGTTCATTCGGAGTGCGAGTGAAAGATGCCGGATGCCAATATCCAACACTGTTGGATCGGTTCACTAATGAATTCATTCGGCACTAATGTTTCATTTTGTGTTCAGATGCGTCACTTCGAGTGAAAGATGCAAAATGAAAGACAAAAATGAACAAAAAATGACTCGTCTGATATCAGCTTAACTGGAAGAATAACGCCTAATCGCCACGCTTGCGAAGCGGCTGGCGGCACGTTGGCCATAGAAATTCATAACGTGTACCAGCAGTTTCTTGCGGACTCATTCTCATTACATTGCCGGAGATAAACCTATGTCATAGAACGTCACATACTTAGCAGGGAGCGGGCTGTACAGGCCCGCATCTAATGACACTTTGTGACTCTCATCAAGTCATGAGTCTGATACTATTCTGCTTGCTTTATCTGATCTAGCTTTAATCCTCAGCAATTGTCAGCTTGCTGTGCGCTGTAACCTGTACGTTGTTGGTTCAGCAATAATAAAGCTTCTTGTTTTTGACAGGCTATGGTCTGGACACACGCCGCCTATTCCGTCCGGAGTGACAGAAGAGCAGTGCGTAGTCCCACAATCCACCATATTCCCTTCCCATCACCCTTGAGCCGATCACTGGTACCGCTTTCTTGACATCCGTGGCCAGACCGGCGGGTTGCCCTTTCGAGTATCAACTCCCGTCGATGCCACGACCTGCTGCTGGGGCGTTGCCCTCATGCGGTCAGCTTCTCTGCGGGTGACGAATTATTCACCGGTCCAGTCACAGGCCTCGGCTAGGGCGGCATTAGGCGCAGGTACTCGCACAAGCGCCGCCCCAGGCGGAGCGTGTCGCCGATGAGGATTTCCTCTCGGACCACCCCGCCACCTCCTTCGGCGGCGATGAGGTGGCGAACGCGTCCCAGTTAGCGATGGTTAGCCTTCATGTTGCCGACCCAACCACTCCATCACCACCGGCCAGAAGGCCTTAAAAGTTTAACAGCAAACCGAGGCCTCTCCAGCTGGCCACCGAAGGCAAAGATCGGGTACCGGTGGTCCGCTCGCACGGCGAAGAGAGGAGCTTGCAGGGTGGGTCTGTGGGGTTGCGCGTCGTCTCTTTCGTCGCCCCGGACCGATTTGGCGGGGCGCGACCACGTCCATGGCCCACCGCAAAAAAAAAAACAAAAAAGGCCTCTCCAGCTGGATTGCCGAACGGGCATTGACGTCACGGCGGGCATTACTCTGCCAGACGACCATCTCGCTGGACGATACGATGCCGCCCCCTGCCTGCGTTGCCGACATCCACCGGTATAGTCCGGCGAGCATTTCCGCCTCCATATTACAAAGCTGATATTTAGCTTGGTATATATTTTAATTATTTTTTTTAATATATTTTATGATAACAGTAGCTAAATTCACTTTCACATTCTAATTAAATTTTTCATTGAATAAAAATATGAAACAATATTTCCTTTTTCTTTCTAAATGAAATTTAATAACATCGATTATTGCCACGAAACCGAATGCACATTGCTTGAACGTTCGAAGCACTGTGCATCAATACAATGAATAATATTACTCGGCCAGATCCTCCTTAACCCTATACGCTACGCTGCCCAGTTAGAATCGTGGACTGCTATTTATTTTGACAACTGTTTATTCTCGTAAACATAGTAAATGACAACTACAAGGATCGCAATCAAACTAAAACCGTTACATGAATTACGAGGATATTGCAACATGATTTTCGTGGTAAAAAAAAACAGACTATCTAAAAGCACTGGGGTATCGTGAGACTAAGGATCTTGTTGGCTGCAAGTTGCATAGAACCGTTCTGAGTGGCATTCCCGTCTTTGTTCAACACGTCTACGTAGTGATTGATGGATGGATAAGAATCTTGTAATAAACCCTCAATAAATCTCAATTAGTTTTTAATCTCGATTCGATGTTTTTCTTCTGTACTCACCCACATATGTTCAAACACATTTAATACTATTTACACACACTACTCCTACATATCTTCCAGTTTATCTCACTCGCTCTGGTTTTTCTTTATCCCTACTAATAATTTTATAAATATGAATGTAAATTTGTGTGTTACGCTTTCACGCCAAAACTACTTAACCGATTATCATGAAACTTGATACACGTAGTTTTCGAGGTATTAAAAACAACATAGAATACTTATTATTAAAAAAAATACGGAGGGTAATAAAATGTATTTTGGCAGACACGGTTTCAACGCGGGCCGGCTTTGGGTAAAAGCTAGTATCATATAATTTTATTTTTGTATTCCCTTTTATTACAATAATATAAAACATCAAAATCTAAACAAACCTATTTTTATGTTTTGTTACGACGGAATACTGTTTGCTTAAAATACAGGGGCCTAAATCTAGTTTAGAATTAAGGGATCATTTTTCATGATTTGCTAAGCCTCACACTAGAATTTTATTGTAACTGTATCGCGCGCCTCATACGCGAAACGTTGAGGTCATGCTCTACAATATATGAACATCAAGACTTTTCAAATCTAAAAATGACTGTATTTTTGCTAAAACTGCAGTAGGATAATATTATCATACATATGTCAAGAAAAACATTCGTTTAATCGTAATTGATATTTTTGTTTAAAATAAGAAAAAAGTTCATTAAAAAAGGGTACTCGAGGATGTCCGGATGTCTGTTCGAATGGATCTGGTACTCTCACGGCCGTAAAAATTAATGTATCGAAGTATATTTTTTTAAAGCTTCATAATCGCAACGCGCTATTTTCTTTCGAAAATGGTTTGTTAACTCTTTGTCGTTTAATTGCAATTAATTAAAACTAAACTACTTGGTCTTTAGTGTGTGTATTGGGTTCGTTTACAACGTTTGCAAGCTATGTTTTGCGCCACGTCGAGAATGGCATAAAATTTATAAAGTATTTCTTATTCTTTCATTTTTGGCATTAACTAATAGTAAATGACAAATGATTAAAAAAAATATGAGGCGTGCACTTTTAGAATTTCCAAACTATTATAACTATTATGACTTGTGTAATAGAAAAATATTATTATTTGTATCCCTTTCTATTCACGGCATCTTCCGAAGGAAAGATGCCTGGTCCTTTGATAGACTTATATGGAGACTGGGTCCAACATTCAGAATTTTCAGCCATATTTCAAATTCATTTATTATGCATAAACCCTCCGAGGGCACTTACATATTGTCAGTATTAACATTTTAACTTAATCTAATAAACTACCACCGGATCGGAACTAGACCACTACTGAGAAGATCTGGCAAGAAACTCGGTAGGTTTGTCTATTATTGTCATTTCTTTTCAATTTATTTTCATATAAAAAAATAATGGTACATGTTAAGTAAAAAATAGCTCCAGTGTGATACCCTTTGAGCCCAATAGTTAAATGCATTGTACAATAACCAATGGCTGGACCAGATCCCACAAGCAGCACCCGATCACGAGTTAACTACTAGAGCAGCCATCACTCCCCTCAACCACCTTGAAAGGAAGGGAGAGACCCGCTCCACGCAGTTACCGCAAGTAGAACTTTCAGTGAGCATGACCAAAACCATGTACTACAAATGCTAACCAAGGTCAAAATTCGTTAGGCAAAACACGCTACGCTTTGCATGTAAGTAAAATTATTATAAAAAAAGCAAACATTACAAGACAATGTAATTGCTGAATGAGAAGCTGCTTATAGCTAGTCCGTACTATCGCTTAGATAATCCGAGATTTTATAAAAACTTTCTTACAGAGTCTGTTCTTGACAGCTCTTTTAAATTTATTCAATGGCATGTCACGGATATCTTTTGGTAATCTTAATATATATAAACTACGTGTCACGTTGTTTGTCCGCGATGGTCTCATAAAGTACTTAACCGATTTTAATCAAATTTGCACAGCAAGTGTAGTTTGATCCAACTTAAAAGATAGGATAGCTTAAATCTCAATTTATAGTAATATTATTTTATTGCAAATTATATGTCTAATATTTGATAGCCAAAATCATATGTTATATCACAAGGATTTTAAAAGATGGCGGAATCTGTTGACTGGATTCAGTAAGTATTTAATAGATGGCGCTATGTTAAATGTACAAACGCTTCATATAAGCTAAAATTTATTAGAATAAACAAAAAGTGTTACTGAGGCTAACCTAAGCCACAGCAACGCGTGGCCCAGTCTGCTAGTTTATTATAAAAGCGTATACATTGCCCCATGAATGACCTATTAATTCTTTTTTGGAGAACAAATATACTACTCAGATCCAAAGAGCATCCCCACAGTAATATGGCGTATGACATGAGACTATGAAAGTAAGCGAAACAAACTATTCTAGCTGTTTCAATGTCGGTCGAATTTTTTTTACCGCATAAGCCGCTGAGCTAAGCCTGCTTGACATTTTTTCAATATGAAGGCCCCATTGCTATTTAGCATTTATAGTGATACCTAAAAAAAATGAGAGCAATTTAATCTAAAAATTGGGCTGATCCCATGCCAATTTTTCTACCAATAACACTCCACGCCTGCCCATAGTATTCGTGACCTGCCTACGATATATGTAAAACTATTGCGAGTTAATATTATCTTAAATCTGTTTCTGTGATTGGGTGTTTAATGGGCCGGTTTAGATGAAAACTATTTATTCAGAAACTACCGTCTGCCTTCAATACAATATAGTTTTGAACTTCGGCAGACGGCGACTCGCGAACGCACTGAATTGGTCCCTAAACAGCCATCACGGGTACAGAAGCCATACGGGCAATATGGGGCGAAAAATGGCGGCAAATTAGAAGAGTGGCTAAGGGTGTTGAGTGATGCGGCGCTGGTTTCACCATTTAGAGACTCCAATAAACAGAGATCCGCCATGGATTCTCCGAAGTTATGCCCTTGAAAATAAGACTTCCACTCCCTGTTTAAGGTAACCCAGAGTTGACAATCTTCCGGGCACTCTTCCATTTCCACTCCAGCCAGCCAATAAAAGCCCATTCAAAACGCAGCCCTGGCTGACTTTCAGTAGTATTCAGGACCGCAGTTTCGCCACTCATTCAGCTCACCACAAGCTATTCTGTAGTTTATTGACTTGCCTGTAAATCTTGTTTTCCTAGTTTTACTTCTTTTGCTGCAATGTTATCTGACTACGCAACTATTTTACGAGCACCCATAATAAAAAAAAACGGGAGGATGACTACTCTGTATGTGTTATTACTCTCCACCACACACATATATAGTTATTAAAGTTACAAAACTAATAAGACGTGCTCTAGCAGTTGCAGTTGCTCATTCAATTTGTTACTGTCATCCATCCATCCATTAGCCCGTAAACATCCACTGTTGGACCTAGGCCTCCCCACCAGAATGCCATTCATAACGGTCTTCTGCCATCTGCATCCAACGGTTTCCTACGACTTCCACGATGTCGTCAGTCCACCTGGTGGTCGTCCTACGCTGCGTCGTCCGATTCGTGGTCGCCAACGGTTGTCGATTCGTCGAGCAATGTGGCCTGCCCATTGCCATTCCAACGTGCTTATTCTCCGGGCTATGTTGGTTACACCCATTCTTCCACGGATTTCCGTATTCCAGAATTTATCACGTATAGAATACCGAACATGGCTTTCTCGATGGCATGCTAAGCGACTTTGAGCCTTTTTATAAGTCCGACATTTAGAGACCACGTTTCAGTGCCGTAAGTCATCGCTGGTAACACACACTCGTTATAAACGTTTGTTTTCAGATACTACGGAATATTAGACGAGAAGATCCTCCTAAGTTTCCCATACGCTGCCCAGCCGAGTTGGATTCGTCAGCTGACGTCTTTCTCGAAATCGGATCTACCTAATTGGACTGTTTGTCCCAGGTAAATATAGTGATTGACAACTTCGAGAATAGCATTCCCAACCAGGTCCGGTACAGGAACGACATGGCCATTAGACATGATTTTCGTCTTATCCATGTTCATTGCAGCCCCCTACTAGTTTGGAGACCTTGCTGAGGTCGTCAAGCATGGTGCCAAGTTCCTCCAGGGATTCTGCCATGACTACGTTATCATCTGCGAATCGAAGGTGAGTGATGTATTCGCCATTGATGTTGATGCCGGTCCAGTCTAAGAGCTTGAAGACGGCTTCTAGCGCAGTGGTGAACAGTTTCGGAGAGATAACGTTCTCCTTGTCTCACATACTCTTATCCTGGATGGGGACCGTCATAGCAGCGTTTTTATTTGTGACTGTAATAGGTCATTACTAGGATCTTATTTATCGGGTTTAAAATTAGAAGTGTTTCACTAACGCTATTTTCGTTATATTTCCATTATCAATTAATATTTAAATAATTGAAACAGGTAATTTCATACTGTATTCAAATATTATAGGTAGTTCCATTATTATATCATATGAAGATATATGTATAGGTTATCGTAGAATCATTGTAGACGTTATGTACTAAAATATATAATCAGAATGAGAATGAGGATGGTGTCCGATGGTTTACTGTGTGAGACACAAGGAGGTTTCAGGAGTGGAAGGGGATGCATGGATCAAGTGTTCTCTCTGCGCAACATTGTGGAGAAGCATCTGGCTCTAGGTCAGAGGGTTTTCTGCAGTTTTGTGGATCTGGAGAGAGCATTTGACACGGTTGTACGAAAGGCACTTTGGGACATTTTACCGGAGTATGGTATTAACGGTAAACTGCTACAGGCTGTGCAGTCCAGTTACATGGGCTGTAGAGCCTGTGTGAGGCTGGATGATGGAATGTCGCCTTGGTTTGACGTCAATATCGGCGTTAAGCAGGGGTGCGTTCTGTCAGCCAGGCTGTTTATCATATATCTGGATAAATGTCTCCAAAGGTTGAATGATATGAAAGTGGGAGTCCAGATGGGCGACTCAGTGGTCTACGCGTGAATGTGAGCAAATCCAAAATAATGGTCTTTGAAAGAGATGAAGCCAGAACAGATGTAAGAGTAACAATAGGTAATGATGTACTAGAGCAAGTGGATGAATTTGTATATCTTGGATGTGGATTTAGCCGAGATGGAAGGTACACCACTGATATAGAGCGAAGAGTGAATGCGGGAAATAGAGTGAACGAAGCGTTGGGGCAACTTCTCGGTAGCCACCACCTCAGCCAGAAGGCACGTGTAGCAATACATAACGCAGTGCTTGTCCAAACATTACTGTATGGAAGCGAGAGTTGGGTATGCAGACAAGAGTATGAAAGTAAAATTAATGCGGTCGAAATGCGATCTCTGCGGAAAATCTGTGGAGTAAGGCTGACCGACCGCATTCGTAACGACGACGTAAGAGAGCGAGTAGGTATGAAAGAGAGTATTGGTGTAAAGATGCGAAAGGGAATGCTCCGATGGTTCGGACATGTGAAAAGTATGCCGAACGAACGTCTGGTTAAGATATACAATGCGAAAATGGAAGGATGTAGGTACCGGGGGAGACCGAGACTAACCTACCTAGACCAGATCGGTCATGTACTGAAGGAAGGTGGAGTCAAGGGTCTCCGAAACTGGCGAGCGTGTATGAAGAGAATTATGAATGTTGAGGAAGCGAGTGAAGTATGCAAAGATAGAGTTCTCTGGCACTCTGTTCTCTCTGCCTACCCTGCAAGGGATATGGCGTGATGATATGTATGTATATAATCAGGATTTCGAAATATACGCCGCATATCAAACAATATAAAGCATACATTTTCTTGTAGTCATTAAATAAAATTAAATCCAGTTTTGATATATATTTTCAACTAAATGCACCTAGCATGATTAATTAGATAAAAGCTACTTTGTAATACAAATTAATAATTGAAATCAAATTATTCATGCAATGCATGGATTGTAATGCCATAATCACCACGCTTAGCATACTTTTTAGCAATTACAGTAGATGTTATAAGTTTCCTAGTAGAAGGCTGCTCGTTCTCCTCGTGATCCATCAGCCATTTTTATAATTCCCACGATTAGTAAATATACATACATACATATCATTACGCCATATCCCTTGCAAGTTAGTAAATATCACAGTCGATAATTGAGATATGTTTTTAACATTTGGCTGAAGTGGTACCAAATTAATTCATATGTATTTTCCCAACCGTGAGACTGGACTACTACAGCCCATTTAAAATTATATATCGACAACTTGAAATGGTCAATCACTACAAGCGATAACAGGTTCGTGAAGTATATTTGTTACTGGGTCTGTGCGACGGCGCCCCGCGCCCATGCGTTTTCACAGCGCTCGCCCGGGGCCCGCGGAGGGCGGTCGCCCGACACCGCCTACTTCGTCTGGTACAGGCGTCGCCCGCCTCGTGTCCCGCTTCACCTTACAAGTAGACAAGACGTCGCTCCAAGGAGAAAACGCCCTTCAAATCCTATCCTGCCCTTACAAGAGGGTTAGTTATTAAGAATATAGAAGACCAGTCCCACCTGATGCCGTTACCAGATTGTATGACGGAATAGATAGTTAGTTATTAGCGGTTAAAATAAAAATTACGCGATATTTAATTTATTAATTAAATAAGTTATTGAAAAGAACTTGCCTACATTATGATAAACTAAGAAATCATTCTTATTTGGTTAAGTGTGAAATAAAAATTTACTAAGCAATGGCGGCCAATTAATTCTACGTGGAACGTCGCATACTCAATGCGTGCGTACGAGCGACGAGAACGAGCCCACTAACACAACGAGCTGAATCCAGAACGCTTGCACTAAACTGACGTTATATGCCTACATACATACCTACCTACGTATGCGTCAGTGTATGATTTATTATTAATTACAAATATATTACAAAGGTACCGACCGATCTAACGACGCTTAAGCTTTACTTTACCCAGGTAATTATTACCAACTAACCTGTCTTAGATAAATACCAAATTAAGTGGGGATAATGTGGGTTATTTTCTGGTATTTACTTAACAATGTTTGTTATTAACTAGGTATTAGAAATTTAAGCTACTTGGTAAATATGTACCTGGGACATTTGTAACGAAGTGTCGCTATGTAATTTATTACGTTTATGTATACAAGTAAACTAGGAATACCTATTACCGATAGTACCCAGTAACTTGTCGAATTAATTATTTTTTAGGAATCTTAATGTAGTTACCTACTTAAATGATATATTCTTAGATGTATGTATAGTATAGGTAAGATTCTATTCAATTTTCAATGCATGATATGTAGTAGATAGGTACTTACCTATTTAAAAAGAGGTGGCCAACTGTCTCGTCACTATTCCCTTACTGCCAGATATAATTTTTATTTTTCACTTTCCCTACTTTTTATTATCTAACTTAAATTCTGTAAAACGTTAGATACGTCCCAGTTTTCATCTCTATTACCTATTAGTTATAGTACCTACATACAGTGCTGTGCGTCTATACGCACAGGTATGTATACTTACACATACAGGTAGGTTATCAGGACCAAATAAGAAAACATTTCCTTTGATAAATGAATGGAATAATTACATAGGTACATATAGACGTCTCAGAAAATCTCACTGAATGTCGGCGTAGGTACTACGTAGGTACTTATGATACAATTCAATAGAGACAAACTTTCATGATATTATACCTACACAATAACCTTGAACTAAATAGGTGCCTAGTTAAAGAAGATCTCTATTGATAACTATTATTATTAAAAATCAGTTTGCTTGAACTCAGAATCTTGAAATTTGGTACAGAGCAACGTCTTTTAGCACAGATAAAGGAAACATTGTAAAAACCGTAAATTTTTAATTACATCATATATAAAAAATATTTTTAATAATTTTAAACTTACTACCCCTTTCCTCCTGAACGTGTAGAGGTATTAAATTGAAATTCATATCAAATACTCAGGTCTATAATACCTTTAAGCTGTAACAAAATCAAACTTCTATGTCAACGTAATCAAAAGAAACAGCAATTTAAGCCGCATATTTTCAAACTCGCAACTACTTGCAAGGGAATCAAAGCCTAAAGGGTACTTCCAGTCGACCTAGAATCTTGAAATTTGGCATGAAGCAATTTTTTTATAGCACATGTAAAGGAAAAATTTAGAAAACCTTACTTAAATTTTTAGTTACATCATATATTTTTTTTGTTTTACGGAACCCTTCGTGCGCCAGTACAACTCGCACTTGTTTATACACATAATGCCATCCCAAAACTTATAATGTCAATTAACTTAGTATAGACTAAAAATAATTAACTTTAAACGGCTTCACATATCTTGCATTTACGCGCGCTATCATCGACCAGCAGGTAAATACCTGCTGGTCGATGATAGCGCGATCCAATATATTGACGCCCTTAGACAGGTATTTGTAGACCATTCCACGCATCATATCAGAGCTTCAACACGCGCGATGTAGAAGAATTCACTTAACTAGTAACCTTTAAGCTATTTGTCCAAATTATTTGGCGTTTCGCACGACGTTTTCGTAACCAGAGTTTAATTTACTTTAATAATCAATGGTATCACCATTGTATGTATTTCAATGTATTTATTTTGTTAAGAATTAATTGAATACTATAAAAAATGCACTGTAAAAAGCATACAATTTTAATGTATTGTGTGACATTTTTTGCCTTGCGATGCCGCCCATATTAAAAGGTACCGTCAACTGTCCTGACTATGCACGAATTTTTCATATTTCTTGCTTTAACGAAAATTAAAATAAAAAGTATGCTCGATTTTCATGTTATGTATAGGTACATTTTATTGTAGGAAATGTTCAAAACTTTTGTATTTTTTATTTATTTTACTTAGTTTTTATATGTGAATAAAGATTTTGAGATATTTTACAAATTAGGCAGTCATAGTACATGCCTCTGACTTTGCCTAGTGCATTTACACTAAAATATACAATTACATTTTTATTCTGGCACAATCAAAAATATAGTTTAATATCAAGGAAATGCGTTCCATACATACATATCATCACGCCATATCCCTTGCAGGGTAGGCAGAGGGAACAGAGTGCCAGAGAACTGTATCTCTGCATACTTCACTCGCTTCCTCAACATTCATAATTCTCTTCATACACGCTCGCCGGTTTCGGAGACTCTTGACTCCACCTTCCTTCAGTACATGACCGATCTGGTCTAGGTAGGTTAGTCTCGGTCTCCCTCGGTACCTACATCCTTCCACTTTCGCATTGTATATCTTCTTAACCAGACGTTCGTTCGGCATTCTTTCCACATGTCCGAACCATCGGAGCATTCCCTTTCGCATCGTTACACCAATACTCTCTTTCATACCTACTCGCTCTCTTACGTCGTCGTTACGAATGCGGTCGGTCAGCCTGACTCCACAGATTTTCCGCAGAGATCGCATTTCGACCGCATTAATTTTACTTTCATACTCTTTTCTGCATACCCAACTCTCGCTTCCATACAGTAATGTTGGGACAAGCACTGCACTGTTATGTATTGCTACATGTGCCTTCTGGCTGAGGTGGTGGCTGCCGAGAAGTTGCCCCAACGCTCCGTTCACTCTATTTCCCGCATTCACTCTTCGCTCTATATCAGTGGTGTACCTTCCATCTCGGCTAAATCCACATCCAAGATATACAATTTCATCCATTCTATCTATCTATATCTATTTCAAATTTTGCATAAACATTATTTAACAGAATTGATGAAATACGTGATTCATATTTTATTAAGATTTGTCTCCTAACTGGGTTAAAAAAGTAAAGGTAAAAAGGAAAGTTATTTTAGGGGTGATTTGCTTTAAAGTTGATATCAATACTTCTTAGTGATTTTGATTTAAAGACATTTTATTTTGACACATGTTTGAAAACTCAATTCGATTATGTTCAAAAAACCGGCCAAGAGCGACTGGGAGTCGCGCACGAAGGGTTCCGTACCATTATCTATAAATAGCAAAATAATCATGTTTGTTGTATGGGAGCCCCTCTTAAATTCTCCATTTGTTTTATTTTAATTTAATTATTTATTTCTAAAGTGAATATATTACTAAATATTCTGAGAATATTTCAGACGTCTACCTATTTTTGTTATCAATATCGAGCAAAAACGAGCAAAAAGATTACCTTTGTTGTGTGGGATCCCCCTTAAATATTTATTTTATTGTTTTTTAGTATTTTTCGTTGTAGTGACAAAAGAAATTCATCATCTGTGAAAATTTCAAGTGTCCAACTATCACGGTTCATGAGAGCAACCTGGTGACAGACAGGTGAATTAACGGATGGACAGCGGAGTCTTAGTAATAGGGTCCTGTTTTATCTTTTGGGTATGGAACTCTAAAAAGGTTGATGTCACCATAAACGTTTGGTACAATGCAAATACTTTTGAAAATTGAAATGACTCGAATGTCACCACACTATATTAGTACGGTGTTTATAGGTTTCTAAGCTTTAGAGAGGTCATGTACTTTTAGGACACGGCCTCATATGAACGTAGACTTTGGAATTTGAAATGATTGCATGGTAATTTTCTAAGCAGAATCTTGTAATTCTAAGCCATGGTAATTAAAACCTTGCATCGAATAACTGAAATCCATCGCTCACACGATGCATTACAGTTTGTGTGACAGTATCCGTTTGTGTCATGCTACGGCGATGGTCGATACTCTATTTCAGCAGTTGTTTGGTCTTTGAATTGTGCTAGGATATAGCCATTGCGATATTAAAACCACAAATACAGCTTTATAAAATTGTATCTACTGCAACTTTTTATTTTTCCCTATAATGATTAGGAGTATAAGATCATCTGCTATATTTTCGTTCGCTGTTTAGCCAGTTTTTAATCAACATGTTTGCAAAAATCGAGACAGAAAGGTTGAGTTATAATAGGAACAATCTTAATATATATAAATTACGCGTCACGTTATTTGTCCGCCATGCACTCCTAAAGTACTTAACCGATTTTAATCTAATTTGCATAGTATGTGTAGTTTGATCCAACTTAAAAGATAGGATAGCTTCCATCTTAATTTATAGTCACAATATTATTTTATTGCAAATTATTTGTCTATTATTCGACAGTCACAATTATCTGTTATCTCCAAATGATTCTAACAGATGGGGGGTATCTGTTAACTGGATTGAGTAAGAATTTAATAGATGGCGCTATAGTAAACGTAGAAACGTTTCATATAAGCTACAATTTATTAGCATAACCACCACGTGCTACTGAGGCTAAGGTAGCCACAGCAATGCGTGGCCGGGTCCGCTAGTCTATATATATGAAAGACTTCCACCTATGTATTGACTCATCACGATATCTCTGGAACCATAAGGCCTTCAAACTTTAAATTTGGTAGGAATACTCCTATCGCTGAGTAAAGGTCAGCTAAGAACGGATTTTACGAAATTTTACCCGCAAGGGGTGCTGGGGTGTAAAAATCTCATTTTTTTAAATATATCTACAGACTTGAATTTCGGTAGGCATATTTTTGTTACAAAACACAGGTTAACTAAGAACGGCTTTTTAAAAATTCCACCCCTAAAGCGGATTGCGTAGGTGTAACCCAAAAAATCTACATTTTCCAATACTGCCCCTACAGCCTTGGAATTTAGTGTGGACTTTCTTTCTGCCTTGTAAAGGTCAGGTAAAATAGGATTTTAAGAAATTCCTTCTCCGAGAGGAAGTCTATGGAGCGAAAGTAGACGTAACCGAAGCGAAGCGAGGGCGGGTCGCTTGTAGTAAATATTATTTTTATTAAAAAAGTATTAAGACCTAAAATTATTTAAGAAAATAGACTTCTGAAAAAAAAAAAATTGGTCAATAGGTGAATGAACTCTCTCTCTCTCTCTCTCTTCTCTCTCTCATGGGTATATCACGGAGTGTGACAGCAGTGATTTGTATTAGCAAAAAATATATTGATTTTAATTCGCATTTACTATTTTCAATTATGAATATTTACTAACAATTTAGATTAAGTATTACTAACAATAATGAATCTTTGTTACTTTAATAAATGAGGTTTTTTATAATCTCCTTTTTATTCAAGGTATCTTACATAGGGAAAATGGCCGGTCCTTTGAGAGGCTTTCATGGGGATATAGATCCAACACGCAGAAGCCTTTGGTGAAATTTAATCTAAATATTGGAATGGGACATCTGCCGATGACATTCCACGTTTGCACATACCCTAATACCGGTAGCGGTATATAGCCCAATAGCGGTAAGTGTAAAACTATTGTGTAATGATGGTATCTAATATCTGAATATAGGTGCTTAGTGGACTGGTTCATCTTAAAACTATGAAATTTTAAACTGTCGTCTGCCTTCAAACCTGTATTGTATTTATAATTATTATTATATTCATTTTGAAAATGCGTGAAAAATAGTGGTGATATTATTAAAGTTTTACTTAAAAATCTACAATAATTTACCGCAACGTTTTAACGTCAGAATGCGTTTTTAGCTTAACAACGAAGCTCGTAGATGTAGGTAAAAATAAGAGGACGAGTGGACGACCGAAAGAACTTAAAAAATGTTCGGAGAAAAAAAAAAAATCTTTATCGATTCTTTTCAAATTACGTACAAATATTCTCCAGTAAAAATAAATAAACACGTGTTTCAGCATTTGTTAATTTTCACCCTCTGGGGTGTAAATTAGGCTTGCAAAGCGGGTTGGACGACTCATTAAATCATTAGCGCCAAGCCGATATTATTGAAGCTGGCTACTTGAAATGTTGACAGTGGTTTCTCTATATGACGTAGAGATTTACTAAGAAAGGATTTTACGAAATTATACCCCTAAGGGGGTCGAGCAGAGTGGCAAAGTTTGTATGGGGAGACAAAAATCTTTATTGATTCTTTTCAAATTATGAGTCGAATCAAATATTCTAGGGTAATATCCGGCTGCTCTCCGACCTCTACCGGCGGGTTACCTCAATGCGCGAAGAGGGTGGCTCCCCATCGTTCAACGAGATAGCCACCTGGCGCGAGGACGCCCGCCGAGAAGTCATCGCCCGTTGGGCTACGCGGCTGGAGAGGCCTAGACACGGTGTTTTTACCGTTGAGGCCCTCCGGCCCGTACTGATGGAGTGGATGGAGCGGCGGCACGGAGTCCTCTCTTTCCGGTTGGTGCAGGTCTTGTCGGGGCATGGTTGCTTCGGCAAGTACCTGCACACGGTCGTGCGGAGGGAGTGGACTCCGTCCTGCCACCATTGCAGTAGCGACGAGGACACGGCGCAACATACGCTCGAGGTATGTTCGGGCTGGGACGGGCAGCGCCGTGACCTCGTCGCTGTCATCGGTGCCGACCTGACGCTGCCGACTGTTGCGCGAGCAATGGTCGACAGCGTCAGGAATTGGGACGCGGTCGCCGCCTTCTGCGAGGCTGTCATCTCGCAGAAGGAGGCGGCGGAACGGGCCCGGGAGGATTCCCGTGACCCGGGCCGCCGCCCGCGGCTGGGGCGGCGCAGGCGCGAGTACCTGCGCCTGATGCCGCCCTAACCGAGGCTTCGGGTGATCGGACCGGGGAATTGTCCGATCACCCGACGTGAGGCCACCGCGTGAGGACGACGCCTCGACGGCGAAAGCTGTCGGGGCGTCGACAAGAGAGGAGCCCGAGAGGGCATACCGCCGAGCGGGCCACCGAAGACAAAGATCGGGTACCGGTGGCCCGCTCGCACGGCGAAGAAGAGGTGCTTGCAGGGTGGGTCAATGGGGTTGTGCGCCGCCTCTTCCGTCACCCCGGACCGATTTGGCGGGGTGCGACGTCCATAACCCACCGCACAAAAAAAAAAAAAAAAAAAAAAAAAAGGGTAATATCCGGCATTTGTCAATTTTCACCCTCTGGTTGTGTAAATTAGGCCTGTGAAACGGGTTGATCGACTCATTACCGCCAAGCCGAAACTATTAAAGCTAGAAACATTAAATTTTGAAGCACGTTTTTATTTATGACATAGGGATTCAATATGAAAGGATTTTATTAATGCCGCCTCTAAGGGTGTGTAACAAAGCAGTAAAGTGTGTATGGGGAGAAAATTTCCTTATCAATTCTTTGCAAATTACGTACAAATATTCTTCGAAAAAAATAGATAAACAACGTTGTGCGGGCGAGCCACCGTAACCGGGTATCATCTCGAGTCGAAGCCCTCATGCAATGAACCTCAATACAGGTACTTACGCTGGCGCCGCCCAAAGCACCGACGGTAGAGCGTGTCAACCTAGAGTATTTTCTCTCGGACCCACCCTATTTCCTAATTCCGTTAGACAACTAACTCGCAGAAGGCGGCTACCGCATCCCAGTTTCTGACGCTGTTGATTATCGTCCTAGTGACAAACCTTCAACACCTTGCATTGCTTTTTCTATTTAACTCTGTCAGAGATGACTTCTGCGTGGACGAAGTCGCGGGCAAAAGCTAGTGTGTAAATATGTTTCCTAATGCCGTAAAATATAAGCGTTAGGAAAAGTGCAAGGAGCTAAGAAGAGACAATGTATCGTGCTTGAGCAGTTTATACTGTTGTGAAGATCACTTTAAACACTCAGAAAAATAATGAAATATATAGTTATGATTTATTTTTACTTAATTTAGTTGCACATACTTGTTTATAAACCTCGACATAAACATAATCTAGTTTAGGAAACGTTCTTAAAGTTATGCTCAGTAGCTAATACTTATTTATTTATACATAAAGTAATTTTAAAGTAATCTATATATACATATAAGAGATTCCACATATGTATTGACTCATCACGATATCTCTGGAACCATAAGGCCTACAGACCTTAAATTTGGTAGGAATATTCCTTTCGGATCGCTAGTATTTATACCTATATAGTATTACCTCTTACTCTAATAAGTTACATATTTTCATTCATAGTATGAATGAAAATATGTAACTTATTAGAGTAAGAGGAAAGTTCGAAACTTTTATTATCTTTCTATTATTAGGGTGTCAGATTGAAAACAAAAATATTCAATACAAAATAATGGCATTAGAACAGGGATAAAAATTGACACTACAATTAAATACATATTCCAGTGTCAGAAGAAAGATAAGTTGCTTTCGGATATCTTCTTGTGCTTTGAAAAAACCGGTTTCAGTCATTATAAGTAAGTCTTTTGCCAAAAGGATTTAATACTTTAAGACAGAAAACTAATAACTTCGAAACAATTGTGAAACAATCCAAATAATCAACAGAAATCATACAAACGCGAGGTCTTGTGGCGTGGATATTGACGTCACAGTTTGTCAACGTTGTGTTTTGAAAATGTGCGTGGGGATTTCAAGTTGCTTTTCAAAGATTAAATTTCATTATTAAATTAGTATAAATTTCAAAAAGAATTGCATAGGTATTTTTTTTAGCAATAAGTCTGTACAAGAATTGTATCTCCACAGTCGGTGGTGTCTTAAAATAAAAGAAAAACAAAGCAGAAAGTTATATGGACGACATGAAATACATATATTATATTGAAACCTTACATGAAGTTACAACATTAAATTGTATATTTTAGTAGTTTCTCATCTACTTTCTGCTTTAAACCTATTCAATGTCTAATCTATCTAATAATAGTGTCCTAATCAAAAGACGAATTTCCCTCTTCAATAGTATACCAACTAAAAGTAAATTATGGTAAGCTATGAAACGGTGATGTATAGGTTTGTAACGAACTGCGACGCGTGAAGTTGGATGGGATCAATAGGGATGAATGGTGTTGAGTAATATTTTTTAACTTTTTTGTGGCGGTGGGCTATGGAGTGGTCACACCCCACTAAATCCATCCGGAGCAACCGGAGAAGCGGCGCGTAACCTCTTAGACTCGCCCTACAGGTACCTATCTTCTTCGCGCGAGTGGAAACCCGGTCTTTGTCTTCGGTAGCTCACCTGGCGGTTTACCCTCACGAGTATTCTCTCGAGTCTACGCCTGGATAGCTCAGGGTTCGTTTACATTTTTTTGTTCGTCCATTCGTACAGGCAAAGGAAACAAATCCCATACAGCCTCGATTTGTATATCTTGGATGTGGATTTAGCCCAGATGGAAGGTACCCTACTGATATAGAGCGAAGAGTGAATGCGGGCAATAGATTGAACGGCGCGTTGGGCCAACTTCTCGGCAGCCACCACCTCAGCCAGAAGGCACGTGTAGCAATGTATAACGCAGTGCTTGTCCCAACATTACTGTATGGAAGCGAGAGTTGGGTATGCAGAAAAGAGTATGATAGTAAAATTAATGCGGTCGAAATGCGATCTCTGCGGAAAATCTGTGGAGTTATGCTGTTCGATCGCATTCGTAACGACTACGTAAGAGAGCGAGTAGGTATGAAAGAGAGTATTGGTGTAAAGATGCGAAAAGGAATGCTCCGATGGTTCGGACATGTGGAAAGAATGCATATATATATATATATATATATATATATATATATATATAGATTAATTAAGTAGGTAGTCAGTTTAGACAGAATAGTTAGAATATAAAACAACACCGCAACACACAGGGGCGGATCTGCTATTACAAATTATAAATGTAAGCAAATCGACATTAAATAGTAGATATGCATTACATTGTATACGTTGTTAGGTACACATTGTTGTCACAACAAACGTTCTAATAACACTTTCATTTTAAATTCTCATTGAAGTATTACGTCCATATATAATTATAAAATGTAACACAATAATTTAAAATAAAGTGATCGGTGCTTCAAGCAATATAAATAGTAAATTAATTATAAATCTACACTACTGATAACTGAGATATGCATATGCGTCCCCGAGAATGACTTGAGCATGGCTAATTGAGCCACTAGTAATGAACACTGATAGATTTAACCACTAGTTGCAGCTACTAATCACGGTCAGTACTGACAGTCGCAAGTCACTGCCGCTTTTTTTTGACGGCTGGCTATGGTATGGGCACACCCCGCTAAATCTGTCCGGGGCGACAAAAGAAGCGGCGTACGACCCCGGAACGCGGTCTTTATCTTCGGTGCCCAGTTGCTGCCGCTGCCCCTACTTTTCACTACAAGGATATTATTGCGTTAGTATAAATTAGCACTATCTTATAATTTCACGTGGCGATCGTAAAAGATAACTAAGGAACGCAGATAACATTTCAGCAGAAGGAGAAAAACTTGATATAAAACAATATTCATCAATTAGTTAATTATTTAGCTATTAATTAGCTTAGTATTTGCTACAAATAAATTATTAATAATTTCAATTGAATGGAACATTTACATACATACATACATATCATCACGCCATATTCCTTGCAGGGTAGGTAGGTAGTCTATATCCAGAGCATCTAAATAAAAGATCAGATATTCTTAGCTTTTTTAACGACTTTATTGCACATATGGTTTAGTGGAAATATTAAGGATTCTTTGTAAAACCTAGGTTACGTCTGTTCTGCTCAAGGCACAATTATTTTTAATGGTGTGCTATATCACCCCTTTTTTTGAATATGGTACTGTACCCAAACCTCATCCATTACAGCAGTAAGTCTTGCAGTAGCTATATATCCCAGGTAACTAAAAATTCAAATCAACATTTTTTACAACTGTTGTCATTGTTTGGTTCTTAGTACCTACCGTGAGTAGAGAGTCTACTCTCGGTAATTTTTCGGTTTTGGCTTTATGAGTCTACTCTCAGTCAAAACCGAATATTCATTTACTTCGTACTGTTTTGAGTAATTTAGGTAAGTACTTGGCTAGTATGCGTGACATCAAGATTTTACAAGTGAAATACAAGGTAACAAAATTCAGTAGGTACCTACATACTCGATTACATAAAGCACCACATGAGAAAATATTATTATTTTAACGATTAGAGTCGTTGCGCTATCGATTTAATAATTTGCATGCTTTGTCAAAACACCGTCTAACGTTCTTCTAACGTTGCCAGTGACAGCTGCGAACCCGTTCCCGCCCGGCACGTCTGGGGAGACAACCCCTCATGTCTAATATACACATTCTCTCAAAAGTTTCCCTTTTATAGCAACTATGCCAGCTGCTTGCCCCGCTGCAGCCTGCCGAATATTAAATTGACCTTCAAAATACATAATCGTTTAAATCCGTTCAGATGTAGGTAGTAATTACTCACTAATGTAAAATAATGTGACGTATAATATTACGAAGCTATATTTATCACCATCTTAGTACCAATCTGAAACTGTTGGTAGATAGGTAGACAGCTACTTAATCATAACAACAATAATAAATATCTAGTTATTAAGAAACTAAACTACCTATTTTAGATAGTAAGTAGGACATAAGATAGGAAGTTAAGACAATGCAATACTTGTGATATTTAGGTGAATAGAGAATAATCAATTTAGCCTATTCCTCCACTGTGGGAGGGCAGTTCACCTATATTATACAATGCTGATTAAACGTATTGACATATGGTTTTATATCGATATTTGCTTCTCTTAGATTTATGTTATTTGCACATGTCCCGTAGTCGTAATTTACACGGCGGGCGAGAGAGAAGTGGTTAATAGGCATGATGACTTTTGAAAAATGACTCCACAGTGTTATATACTAGGTATC
Organism: Lymantria monacha; assembly: GCA_905163515.2. Classification (NCBI taxonomy): domain Eukaryota; kingdom Metazoa; phylum Arthropoda; class Insecta; order Lepidoptera; family Erebidae; genus Lymantria; species Lymantria monacha. The sequence goes on from LR991081.1 coordinate 40,744,059, forward strand.
TACTTTATCAAAAATAAATCTAATTTCTGCGGAAAAAGTTAATTTTTGTATAAAAAACTATTTTATTATTAATTTATCTACCTAAGTTTTTTTAAAACTAAAAACACATTTGTAAAGTTGCAATACCATTCAATGTACACTAGGAAAACATGTACAAATAGGACATTATAGGTAATAAGGTATAGGTCACTAGCTAAAATTACCTTAAACCCTAACCAATTTAGATAAACTATATATTTTTGTATATTAACTTTAGCTCTCCAGGATATAAGGTTAATATTTAAAAAGATAGACTTAGTTTTTATTGTGTTGTCTTATTGGCTGTATTAGATTGATTGAAGAAAAAATTTAGAATAAGTACAGAATTTTTGAAATGAATAAACTTTTTTTAAAATGTTATATTGCACTATTATATAACACTGAATATAACCATTTTTTCCACAGACCCAATAATAGTTTCAGAAAATCAGACATGTAACCGTCATCGTACATAATACTTATGATCACAACTTTTTATTAGTGTTGTAGTTGTTGTCTGCTACACAGAAATAGCCTTTTTGTAGCCCTGTAAAATACATTTGTATCTGCGTCTGTAATTATTGTATTTGAGTTCTATAATGTGTTTAAGTTCATTAATTCAATAATACATACATGCAAGTTCTAATATTTCGAAATTCTGCTAAACAAATTGCTTCATGAAAAAAACTTTCCCAGTATTGACAAGTCGATTCTCGGCATATTTGAGCTATTTGCTTTGATAAATCCTAGTTCCATCGCTAAAGTTTATATGTAGTAGCACAAACGTGATACCCATTATAAGTTTTTACCACAAAATATCTAGTAAACGGAGTAATAATACGATAACCAGCTCAGTGCGAACTAAGATGCTAGCAAAATTTACTAATAAACGAAAGCGTGACGTCACTCGCCTCTGATTGGTGTTTGAGCCAATATGGCGAAATGATATCTTTTGAATTTTTTATTTTTAATATTTTAAATTTAATCGCGCTTCCTATTTCGAAACAAGAGCTTTTTTTACAATCTTTGTATCCTATATTATTAAAATAAATCACTATTTTAGTGATTCTTAGTTATTGTCATCATGTCTATTGTATGGTATCAGATAGAGTGGTCCTCAGCTCGGTTGTTAGTAGATAGTTGCAGAAACGACTGTAACAAACGACCTAAGCCATCTCCAAGATTTGCAATTTTACCTGGTGCCACAGTACAATCCACAAACAATTGCCATTATGCCATACCTTGTCAAAGGCTTTGGCTATATCAAAGAAGAGTTATCCACGTAAAAAGATTGCGTTGCAACTTTAGGTTGATACTTTCGACGAGGCGATGGACTTGGTGCATACACTAGTGTTGGGCTCTGAAGTGGAGCTATTCGTGTGGTATGCGGTGGTTTTCTTTTGAACAGGTTTTAAACCTATGATGTATTACGCGTTCGTATATTTTATTAAGACGTTAAGAAGAAAAATGAAAAAAATAACGTTAAAAAGATTTATTAGTCTGTAACTACTGGGTTCGGATCGTTTCTTGCCGGGTTTGTGGATTCCTATTACCACGGCATCTTTCCAAAGAACAGGAAAGATTTTGTTTTGCAGCGCTGCATTAAATATAACAGGCCAGAAGGACCAATAGGGATTAAGGGAAAAGTTTAATAACTCTATTTGTTATGGCGTCCGAACCCTTAGCTTGCCTTTGGCGTAGTCCCTTGACAGAGTAAGCTACCTCATTTGTGGTTACTGTTGGAATAGAGACTCTGGTCGTCGTCCCTCCTTAATTGACTGTCTAACCGTGGCTGTGGGAGAGAACCTCGTCACACCACTTCCTTGTTTGTTGTTCCCTGTCGGAGGTTGGGTCTCTTAAGTGGGAGCATAGTGAAAAATAGTCTTTCCTCAGGAAACGGGCGATACGTATCTCTTTTCGCGAACTTCGGCTACTGCGGATTTGACTGCAGGGAGCGTATACGTATGCTTTCAGTTCTCCTAGTAGGTGTAGTCTTAGGCATTTATGGCTGCATTTACTGTCTCAACAGGTCACGGACGTCGTCCGGCAGGTCCAACAGCGATCGTTCGTTGCTGGTACCCGCCGCGAACCCGAACAATAATTAATTAATGATTGTACGTGACTAGTCAGACAATCGCTTGCCGTCATTGTGTCCTCCGGTGATTACATGTTGGCGGGGATCCCATCTAGGTGAACACGGATTTGACTTAAGTTCAGACTCAAGCTTGTTCCAAGCTGTGACAATTTTTGTGGGAAGCTGCTTAGGTCCTGAAGAGATCAGCAGTCTGGGGGCGAATTCTAGAATGACCGGGTGGTGGTCAGACACTAACTGATGTAGCATTTCTGTTGAAATTAACCGGAGGTTAATGTTATTTAGCAAGTTATTGGCAATATATGTATATACATATCTACATTTACAAACTTAGCTAGATTTTGTCAGTTGAACCACAATATTATGCACAATACTTAAAAAGATGAAAATTTTCGCCAGTGACTGAGAAGTTAGGGAGTGGACGCTTGATGTGATAGGGAAACGTGATGAAACGGGATGAAAGTAATATTGTGAGGAAAGCTTGTACGAATATTTAAGGTTTTAGGGGTAAGTGAAGACCAAAGATAAGATAGATAGACTGTGTAAAGCATGACATGGCTAGATAGGAATAATCACAGAGGTGGCGCCTGATAGGGTTGTGTAGAAGAAAAGTACACATTGCGTGGATCCCAAATAATTGGGTTAAGAGCAGGCTGATGATGATGATAATTATGCACAATACTACATGAATGATGTGTTGTTATTATTATTATACTCATGTAGAGGTACTTTTCCCTGTGTTAACGGAGTAAGAATACTATTCACCACCCCATATCTTACCCGTGGATGATCGTACGAGACGACTAAGAGATATAAAACGCATATAACATCTATGCGAGAGAAGGAAAACTCGAAACAGAACCCTATACCAACACGTCTGACCAGCACGGTATAGTAGGTTAATTTCCCTTCAATTACGGAGGAGGCCCGAGCCCAACAGTGGGACATTTATGGGATTTGATGATGATGAGAGGTACTTATTAAAATTAATTATGTCCGTTAACTGTTGTAAAGTTTGACACAAGAATATAATTTCTTATTGCGAAATGTTATCTGTTTAAAAATATGTAAATAAAAGCCGTAGAATTATTCTTGCTCGTTTAGATTTTTGATTGGCTTAGGGAGCGCCCTTGCAAAGAATAAGGGGTAATAATAAAAGCAGGTAAACGAGACTACCGTATACTTCTAAAATTCAAGGGCACACTGTTGCTCCCGTTCCCTTTCACAGTGGACAAGGGGCCTTTTATTAAGGGGAACGTTGACGAGTTGCCCCTAATTTTCAAGATCTAGTTCTATTATAAAAAGCTATGTCTTTTGTAATGTTAAATAAATAATTGTGATATTTAGTTTATTTAGATCCAGTCTTGGACAAAGGCGGTCATTGTTGGATAGAGCCCTATCTAATGAGAGATAATACCATGATCACCACTTTCGGTAAATAATATTCGTATTCCAATTACAAGTTACCTAGGAATGCTGCTTCCTACTCTTCTGGTTAGATTCGGTTCTAGCACGGGAAGTAGTGAAACATTGTATCCATAACTCGTCACTAAACGTAGAATGTATTTTTTTTGATAAAAAATTATTTAATTTCTTCAACTCAATTAAAATACTAAGCTAAATTAAAATACTACGTAGGTGGCAATAACTACATATGTATATAATTGTATATCTGATATTTACAGTACTATAGGTACATATAAAATCAATAAAATTTAAGCATTATCGTGTTTAAATCAAATTTTGTTTGATCGACGTTTCAGCAACTTTATAGACTCCATTGACACTCTGTGTCTATGGGCTATGGAGGCTAAGGGGGGTATTAATGTCTAATATGGTCACATCACACAGTATGCAAAATGATATAAAAATCAGTCACCCCCTTTCTATTCTTCTATTCGATGGAGTAAATGATATCAAATACATGAATAAAATCTATGGCAATGAAAATATCCCATAGAAATAGTTCAAAGGTTAAAAATAACATGGATATACTTTGACTGCCACATTTTAAAAGTATAAATTCTCGTTCATATGCAGTGATAAATATAATTTAACCTCTGTAAATAACAGAGAAATATGAGTTTAACTTTATTCTCCTAATTTTTATTTTTACTCTTTTTGTATTAGGCTTCAATTATATTTAAAACTAGCTTTGGCCCGCGACTTCGTCCACGTAGAAGTCATCTCTGACAGAGTTAAATAGAAAAAGCAATGCAAGGTGTTGAAGGTTTGTCGCCAGGACGATGATTAACAGCGTCAGAAACTGGGATGCGGTCGCCGCCTTCTGCGAGTTAGTTGTCTAACGGAATTAGGCAATATGGTGGGTCCAAAAGAAAATACTCTACGTTGACACGCTCTACCGTCGGTGCTTTGGGCGGCGGCAGGCGTGAGTACTTGTATTGAGGTTCACTGCATGAGGGCTTCGACTCGAGATGATACCCGGTTGCGGTGGCCCGCCCGCACAACGTAGATGTACGTATACGGCGCGCTATGGGGTTACGCGTCACCTCAGACGGATTGGGTGCGGTGTGTCTATATACCATAGCCGGTCACCAAAGGAAAAGGTTGTTCAAAGTTCTATTCATTCTAAAAATTATATTGCCTTTAATATACTGTTTACGGTATGGCCATTGGATAAAAATATAAATATCGCCACCCTTTAATTTCAATTTAAGACCTCTACACGTTCAGGAGGAAAGGGGGAGTTTAAAATTATTAAATATATTTTTATACCTATATGATGTAATCAAAAATTTACAGTTTTCACAGTTTTTCCTTTAGGTATCTGTGCTGCTATAAGACGTTGCTTCGTACCAAATTTCAAGATTCTCAGTTCACGGAAAGCACCCTGTAGGTTTTGATTCCCTTGCGAGTGTCGAAAATATGCAGAAATTTGCGACATAAACAGCTGTATCTTTTGATTGCGTTAGCTTAGAAGTTTGATTTTTTCACAGCTCCAAGGAACAGTAGACCTGAGTATTTGATATAAATTTCATTTCCATGCGTTCCTGAGAAAAAGAGTCTTTACAGACAGACGGACAGAAGCACAGACGGACGGACGGACGGACGGACGGACAGACGGACAGACGGACGGACGGACAACAAAGTGGTCCTATAAGGGTTCCGTTTTTTCCTTTCGAGGTACGGAACACTAAAAAGTGAAACTTTCCTCCGACACTGCTAGCCCGCAATCCCAATAGCGCTTTATATTAATGCGAGTCTATTTTCAACGATCCTAAAATTGCAAGTTCAGCGCTACGGACTATTCTATAATAGAGAAAATAGGACGTTTGCGAAGTTGTATTTTGTTTCGTTAATCTATACATATAATAAAAATGTAACGGGTCGCTGTCTGTACATGGAAGATATATGAAAAAAAATATTACTGGGACCTTTATCAACACTAATAGAACCCAAAACAATACTTTTTAAAATTTTTGTCTGTTTATCTGTTTGTCTGTGTGTTTGTGCACGCTAATCTCAGAAACGGCTTATCGGATTTAGACGCGGTTTTCACTAATATATTGTGGTAAACTTCACTTAACATTTAGGCTTTATTTTATGTCAATTGGTTTATAAAAAAAAAGTTATGTCAATTTAAAAAATGTTCGGAGAAAAAAATCTTTATCGATTTTTTTCAAATTACGTAAAAATATTCTTCAGTAAAAATAAATAAACACGTCTTTCAGCATTTGTTGATTTTCACCCTCTGGGGGTGTAAATTATGCCTGCAAAGCGGGTTGGACGACTCATTAAATCATTAGCGCCAAGCCGATATTATTGAAGCTGGCAACTTGAAATGTTGACAGTGGTTTCTTTATATGACGTAGAGATTCACTAAGGAAGGATTTTACGAAATTATACCCCTAAGGGGGTGGAGCAGAGTGGCAAAGTTTGTGTGAAGAGAAAAAATCTTTATTGATTCTTTTCAAATTACGAGTCGAATCAAATATTCTAGGGTAATATCCGGCATATATCAATTTTCACCCTCTGGTTATGTAAATTAGGCCTGTGAAGCGGGTTGAACGGCTCATTACCGCCAAGCCGAAACTATTAAAGCTAGAAACATTAAATTTTGAAGCACGTTTCTATTTATGACATAGAGATTCAATATGAAAGGATTTTATTAATTCCACCCTTAAGGGGGGTGTAACAAAGCGGTGAAGTGTGTATGGGGAGAAAATTTCTTTATCGATTATTTTCATATTACGTACAAATATTCTTCGGTAAAAATAAATAAACACGTGTTTCTCTCTCCCTCTCCATCAACCCCGCACCAGTAACGTTGTGGCGACCAGTTCCGGCGTGAGAGCTCACACGATACGCATAGTAGACAGCAATAGGTTCTTGCCTAATGGTTTAAGATACAGATTAAGTTTAGCTTCAAAAATGTTCACTAAAAAAGTAAATAATAAATCATATCTAACGAGCTGCTGGTGAAACAAAACAGTCAAATAAAGGGTGGCGATAATTAAATTTTTATCTCATGGTCATACCGTAAATAGTATATTAATGGCAATATAATTTGTAGAATGAATAGAACGAGTTGAGAGCCCTCAGCGCTCACCCACAGTCCGGGTAAAGTTGTCATAGCCATCTGAGGCTAACAACTAAGACACAGAAAAAAAAAAAAAAGAGAATGAATAGAACTTTGAACCACCTTTTTCTTTAGTGACCGGCTGTGGTATATAGACACACGCGCGCCGTACACGTACATCTACGTTGTGCGGGCGGGCCACCGCAACCGGGTATCATCTCGAGTCGAAGCCCTCACGCAGTGAACCTAAATACAGATACTCACGCTTGCACCGCCCAAAGCACCGACGGTAGAGCGTGTCAACGTAGAGTATTTTCTCTCGGACCCACCCTATTGCCTAATTCCGTTAGACAACTAACTCGCAGAATCAACACCTCAACGCATCCCAGTTTTTGACGCTGTTGATTATTATCCTAGCGCCAAACCTTCAACACCTTGCATTGCTTTTTCTATTTAACTCTGTCAGAGATGACTTCTGCGTGGACGAAGTCGCGGGCAGAAGCTAGTCAATAATAAAGTCGTATATTTATTGTAAGAATATGTTAATAATTTCGATTGATTTCAGCTCAGATATGTCTCACTGCTGGACTCTAGTCTCTTGCATAATGGGATGGAAAGTGACGTATCATTAGACGCTTAGGGTTGCTCCACAGAGCAAATACAATGCTCCGTGGGTTGCTCATTCTTTTATGTGTAAATAAAGTATTGATTATCCAAAGTAAAAAAAATGTGTCTAAATAAACTTTTTATTATACATTATTTAGTTTAAAACATTTTTGATTATTTTTAACGTACTTCAACAGAGAAACTTTCAATTTTAAGCAGTATCTCTATACCGTGTGTTTAATTTAAGTAAATAAAAATATATTTTTTCATATTCAAAGACTTTTGTTTTTCTTGCCTCGCATTTGTTTTTTATTACAGAAGAATATCTATTTACAGAAGTAGAAAGAAAATAGGTGACTATTTTGAAAAATAGCCACGTTGTTGAAAAAGTTGGCTATGTTTGAAGTACTGTATCGCAAGAATCAATAGCGGTATAGAAGTGGTTTTAGTCTCAAATTGTAGCTTATTTAGTGTACTTTAAATGTTTTACAGCAACCAAACATGTCAGACCCTTCCTCCACTAAGATATTTAACAAAATCTGAAAAAAGTCGTAAAATTTTATGATTTTATGGTCACCCTACCGTTAGCACAGCATTTTGGAAGTTGCAAATTGTGTATTTTTATGTTCATTTGGGTCCTAATAACATATCAAAAATTCGCGACTACACGACCTTTTGCAAGCATAAAAACGTATCTTGACGGGACTAAGACATTAGATATAAAAATCAATTAGGTAAATTTGAAATTATATCCAGTCTTAAAATGAATCCTAAACAATTCAAATCATGTGTATTTTTTCGTACTTTACATTTTAAATAAAATATAGATAAATTAAACGAAAAAACTTAATATTTTATAATAATACGGGTACAAGACCCTAACCACGCTTGTCAGGCGGGTTGGTATAGAGTGATTTTTTTTCGAGTTTTAGTTCCCTTGCTGTTAATCATTTATTCATTTGAAAATTTTATAATTGTATGTATTGTCCCTAAGCTTTTCGAAATGGGTATAAACCATTACACAGTCTTGATAGTTTAGTTTCGGCGGTATTTTTCTATTAATTTATTAATTGGTTGATTGGTGGAAAACGGTAACGATGCGGTAATCTATTGCTGTACTACTGCTGTACTACTTGGCTATGGAGTACCAATCGATCGGTTATACGAAAGAGACAATATTTATTTCGTGTGTAAGAGCGGGACGAGTAACATCATCGTTTACCCATACGCTGTTAGCCTGTTGAGTTCAGCTGAAAACATTCCGAAATAAAAACATTTTATTGTTGTTTTTGTTTACTGAAATTTACATAATCTTATCGTGTTGTGTTTAAACTTAACTGCGTTAAACGTATTTGAACTAAATGTATATAAATAATAAGGTAACAATAACGAGTGAGATTTGAGATTATGACATTATTAGATTTATTATTAGATTCGGTACCTATAGTTCTTAAAACATAGCTTGATCTCTGTGACAGATAGCGACAAAACCGATGAAGTAATTATGAATACGCGTCATTATTGCAATTTTAATTTGTATTTTTTTTTATTTCTTATGGTGGCAAACGAGCAAGCAGCACACCTGATGGTAAGTGTCACTGCCGCCCATGGACCTTTGCTATACCAAGGGTATAGCTTGGGGCACTGCCTACCAATAAAATCCCCAAGCCCAACCAGTTGGGCTTCCGGCTCTCTCGCTCACCGAATGAAGCGCAATAGCACATTTCAACTACTCAGACGTCGATCTTCTGCGAGAGTGTGGTACTACCCCGGACGGACCGGCCCGAGGCTGTAGACAGAAAACTGACAACAGCGTGGTCCCACCATAATTGATTATACCGCCTATATTTTCATTCTCTAGGTGCCAGTTATATCTCAACTGAAATATGAATATAAAAAAATATGAATAATTACACCAAAATTAGTACCTCATATGTTTTAAAATACTTAGTAACCATTTTATAAAAGTATGGTGCTTACGCAAGTACAAGATCATACTGAACTGAGAATAAGATAGAGATGGGGCAATCGATAAACGTAAATCGATAACATTCTTATTAATTATTTATAAAACAAGTAAAACCAATACATTACCTATATAAACCACATGGTTACTCTATAAAATAAGTAAATTGTATTAATTTAGTGTTCAGACATAAGTTATAATATTAATAAGACCATTTCTATTATATTAAAAAGATGATATCTTTTATAAAATAAACATGATTATTCATGAAATAATCTGTGACCAAGAACTCTCAGCAACCTACAGGAATGCTCCAGCAATAACGATAATAGTGACGATGAACTTGGATGTATTCCTTTCAAATAATAAAAAGAATTAATTAACAGCTTTAGAGTTAATTAACAGTTTTAAATTTATAATCCATTCATCCATCCATTTGATTGAAGTTCAATAAGATTTTCATGCATTATTTTTCAATTGCAGAGTAGCAAATAACTTTAAAATATAAGGAATTATATCGACAAAAATACGGACTGCATCGTAAGCGTGCGGGACTAGTGAGAACTGTCACAGAGATCAAGCTATATTTTATTGACTATAGAAATTGATAATATGTCTCAATACATATATTATTATATTACACAACGCATATAATTTTATATTCAGTCTACCTAAATGTACGTACCTAAAAAATTGGTAATAGTTTCGTTACGTCAATAGCGAATACGCATGCGTTTTTTTATTTTCTATTCATTTGTTACATAATTCTATCTTAATGAAAATATCTCATATCTCTAGTCATTTTTAAAATAACATTTAGAATAAATGATACATTTTATCTGTCTGAATGCCGCCATATTTCGCGGGCCTTGATTGACGTCACATGCCACGCTCATTGTTAGTTTACTTTAAGTAAGTGTTATAGAAGATTCTTTAATATCGGTTTTTAGTTTATTTATTTATTATTTTTAAATAGATTCATCAAATTCATTAAATTAAACTTATACAATTTCGGCATACAATTTATATTTGCTACATTAGGTTGAGCTCTGGACTCCACACTAGGAAACCCTGTGTCGTGAAGGCCAATCCATTTCCAAATAATTATAGACTGTATTCAAATATATGCATGCGTTCGTAAGTATATGCGTGCATGTATGCATGTGTGATCATGCACATGTTGCCGCATTTTCATACGTATCTATGAGTATGAGTGTGCGTGTGTGCGTGCGTACTCGTGTGAGTATGTGTATCTGTGCGTACGTTTGTGTGTCTCTCTCTCTGTGTAGATGTATGTATGTGCACGTGTATGTGCACATTAATGTTTGTGTGTGTATATCTATATGTATATGTACTTGTGCTTGTCAGTGTGCGTTATGTTAGTATGTTTGTTTGTTGATACGAGGTACGATTTACAACCCAGTCAGCATTAAATTCTCAAGTTCACGATAGTTCCTGGATTTTAGCCATTTATAAACAGCGGATTTACAGCAACTGTAAGTAGTAGGTACCTATTTAATATATTTTTATCAGTTTTATAAAATTTGTAGAGGAATGGCCCCAAAAATGCATAAGACCTACAGGTACCCAAATGAGATGAGCGATGAGTACGAGTTGTAATTCAGTAGACTATTCAGTAGATATTGCCTTGTATGTAAATGTAAAGACAATAAGAATTACACTCAATAAAATATCTTTTTTTTTGACACGGTAACACGAAAACTAAAATTGCTAAAGCTAATGAAAAAAAAGAAAAACACGAACACAAACCTTTCTCGGTAACACTTGCAGCACACAGTTCGAATATCGCGCTGATAAATGACAGAACGTAGAACGGAACGTTATGCTTGATTCGATAATAATGAAGCGTTTTACGAAGATGAATTTGAATATCGCTCCTTCTAATGGCACCTACTTGATTGTTAGAACAAAAGATTGATGTCAGAATATCTTTCAATATAGGTATGTATTATTTTCAATAATTAAAAATAATCCATTTTTGAAATTTACTTTGTAGTCGCTACTTTTAATTTTTATAATAAGCACTAAAGTAAAGGAAATAAAGCAAGGTAAGTGTATAATTTACGATGCGTCAACTTGTAAAACTATTTAAACTTATTACTTAGGTAGGTACTTGGGTACCTAATGAGATTTATATTATTTTTATAATCTGCTTTATATAGTTTTTTTTTATTATGAGTATGTTATTCCACAGACTTTTTGTCCGTGCTCTTTTTATATTTAATTTAATTGTTATGGTGGTTTGTTTATAAAATTAATGTTCTTGAAGTGGCTTTATTACAATTGGATAAAGCTTGAAGAGCGCAATTAATGTGTCATAGATATTGAGCGACAACATGTCTTTTAGGGTTTCTTCTTGGCGCTGGTGGTCTTGTTGTTGGTGAAACCCTTCTATTTGTAGATGTTTCTGTCCTCCTGCTGCTTCTGCTGCTTTATATAGTTACTTGCTATCAGTTTCAACGATGAAAGTAAGCTATGAGCTTACAAAGGCTGAAATCATGTTTTTACTCAAACAGTAAAAACATGATTTCAGCTCCGCAGTATTTTCATGGTAAGTAGAACTTTGCAGTTTTCTGTTCCTACTCATTCTACAAACTATATCATCCTTTATATCCTATTTAACCGCCTGGCGGCGAAATAATATAATTGTCACCACCCTTTGACCCTGGTAGTAGTAAAAATCAGCTAAGGTCTCAATCAGGAGAGAGGCCCACGTCCATCGATTGATATTTTTATTTATTTTTTTATTAGATAAATTGTTAGTCCACAGACTTTTGTCCGTGCCTTTTTTATGTTGTATATATTTTAGTCGTTATGTTGAAGTTGAAGTTATATAATTAAATTTTTCTTGAAGTGCCTTTGATATTATACATATATGCTGGTTTATATGTATTTTCGACGAGATTCTGCGTTATTAGTTTGTTGTGAAATTGTGATGATGTCTTTTTATACTCCATGTATGAATTGTTGGTCTTTATTGTGATGTCAATCCGAGCTCATGTATTTATTATCCCTTTGGTCTATATGTTTTATTGCCATCTTTTTAATGTATTCCAGTATAGTACTTGGGTCCTGATCTATAGACTTCCTCATGAGTTTCCAGATGGCATCTTCACGGGTGTCTGTGTAGTAGGTGCATCTAGTATGCCTGGAGATGGCAACCACGGCATGTTGGATACTGTTGTGTAGTTTTTGCACTGTGTCTCTTGTCTCCCTGTGCTTCGTGGATGGTACGCAGTTCGGAGGCCTTACCGGTGCCGTATCCCTTTTCGTTGAGGATTTATTTCCCTGCCTGGGTGTGCGACAGGTGTAGTGTCTCAGGAAGGTCTGGTGGTACGACGGCGTCGGCGTATGTATATATGTTCAGGGATTTGATGATCTTATTTGACGAGTATATGCCATTGTAGTTGTTCTGAAGGGCATATGCTACGTCCGTGGGGCACCGATGCGTACACAACAGTTCTTGTGTTGCCGATGGTGTGGTTAGAGGTTTATAGTGTTTTAATTTAAACAGGTTGTCCCGATCAATGACAGGTATTTGGTTAGTGTCGCTAATAAGGAGGAGTTCTTTAGTCTTTACAGTGCGCATTAACAAGACCACGGAGCCGAAGTGGTTTATGAGCGCTTCATCGATTATGAGTCGATTGAGCGCTTGATTTTTGCTCGTTCTGACTTCGTTAGTCAGGGCCGATGCCACTGTATAAACATTCTTTGCCACTTTCTCTCCCATGCGTTGGGTAATCCTATTTTTTAGGTCGTCTTTTGCCTTGTGCAATGATATTAGAATGACGTCGTGTGTGGGGTTGAAATTGTTCACAATCCAGGTCGATTTGCCGCATCCTGGGACTCCATTTACCAGGGTGATCTTGTCTGGCAGGTCCCATGCACTCGCCTCCAAATCCGGGTGATATGGACACACTGTTTTTGCCGTCCACATGACAGAAAGCTATGCCTAATCTTTTGCTGTTGGTGGACATGAACAGGGCCACCACTGGGCGTGTTCTTAAACCTGGTGTGCCCGTTTCGCCATTTGCTATTATCTGCTGCTCGGTTAATGTTTGTATTTGTAGTCGCCTTTCCGCAGTTGTTATTGTTTGATCGGGTTGTGCTTTAGTAATTGTTTGGGTAATTGTATTTTGTCTAGTTGTTTGGCCTTGATTGATCGTGCTATTTCTCTGTCTGGCTCTGCGTATGATCTTTTCTACGTATGTGAAAAATGATGGTCTTATGTCATCGTTATTCATTATATTGTTTAGTTGACTTTTGTTGACCTGTACTCCTGTTTTTATTTCGAGTTCGGTTCGCTCTGCTAGAAAGCGGGGGCAGTCATAGAGTAAGTGGCAGATGGTTTCTTCAGTGTTGTCATCGCACTCGCAGCTGGGGTCGTCTTTGAGTTTAAATCGATATAAATAAGCTGCGATGCCTCCATGACCTGTGAACGCTTGTATCAGGGTTGATGTCAATTTGGTTGATCTCACCAGACGGTAGTTGTTAGTGACGTCTGGGAAAAATTGTTTAGTGACTTCCCCTGTTGTGGAGGCATTGTACCGGTCCTGCCATATTTTGATTGTTTCCTCTCTGATAGGTAATCCTCTTTGTATATAACAGGGACACTTTATCGTAGGATGTGGCGGATGTTGTTGCCACCGCTGCTCTCTTTGCTAGCTCGTCGGCTCGTTCGTTGCCGAGGGTGCCTGCGTGTCCTCTTAGTCAAAATAGCCTGACGGTTTTCCCTTGCACGCGGATGTCTTCCAAATTTCCACTTATAGTGTTTGGTCAGGGGTGAGATGTTGGAAGAGTTCTTGTGTAGGTCAAGCGAAGATCTTGAGTCGCTTAGTATGTTGACTGTGGTGACGTCACTACTTTTGACTTTCTCAATTGCTCTATGGATGGCGTACAGCTCTGATTGGAAGACCGTGCTGTAGGGTTCTAGGCTGAACAATGAGTAGTGGACTTCTTGTTCTTGCTCCCACCACGTTAGGGCAGCGTCTGTTTTCCCCTTTATTTTGCTGCTGTCCGTATATATTTGGGGTCCAGATATTTGATGGTTGGTGATGGTTTCGGAGCCCATGTTCTCGAGTAGCTCGTATGAGATCGAAATGATTTTGGAAGGATGAGGTAATTCTTTGAAGGTTACCCTCTTTTCGAGCTCTTTGTTCGGTGGTAGGTACTCTAATGAGTGACCTTTCTTGGCTTTGTATAGGCTGGTGTGTTCTTGAACTCGTAGTTCAAGTGGTATCAGTTCTGTCCTGCTAGGGCTGATGTCAATGAGACTGTTCTGACTGCCTTGTATATTTTTAGTGCAAAGTTACGTTGGATGGAGTTGATTTTCTTTTTGTTAGCTTCCAGCCCTATAGCTGGTACCCACACACTGGAAGCGTATGTAATAATAATAATAATATTTATTTATTTAATTATTACAACTGTTAGCCATAGAAGCATGTTTTTATTAAAAAGTACTGAAAGTTGCTTACCTTTCTTTACACAGTACAAAATTCTAACTTTGCCCTCGCTTTACATACTGGAAATGGTGCTTTTTGTTAAAACCAATCCAAATTTATTCCGTCGCTTAGATGATACCGTAGTACGAAACAGACGAGACAACACAAAACTGCGATTGCATTCATCAAGGACTGCACTTATGGGCAAGAGTATCTTCTGCATGGCTCCAATAATGTGTAATAAATTGCCAAAAAAGTGGAGGGAATTAAGTGCAAATGACTTAAAGATGAAACTAAAATCGTATTTAACTGACAAAGCATACTATGACATAGCGGCATTTCTGGGAGATCCAAATTTAAATTAAACATTGCTTGATGTATTACTATTTTTGCTTATATAATAATATATTAACTTATTTTGACTTGTACATATATTCTAATTGACCTTACATTGGCTATTATGATTGTTTTTTCATTTATACTGTTTTATTATGCTATTATATTACTTGACAATTGCTTATTATTATTATTCTGTTTGCATTCATTATTATGTTTTTATTTGATATTCATATTGGCTGTTATTATTTTGACCACTTTGTTTAATTCTATTTTTAATACCTAACCAAAATATTATGATAAGTACCTACATTTGTACGCCACACAGTCGGCAAACATGTCTGAACATCTCAACTGTAACATCTTGCATGCACATTAATGTTTGTATGTATACATACACATGTTTCACATATAAATTTTTACTTTAATTTACTTTACTACCTTACTTTACGTTATCTCATTTCATTTGTCATATATATATATCTGGTGACTGGTACCTTAGCTAAGCTGTTGTAGCAACTTGTATTAAAGGTACCAGTTCCTCTTTCGTATGTAATGATCGGCTCGATCACCGCAATGTAAATGGTCCTTATGATTTCTCCATTTAGGCCCCATATCACATCGCCTTGGCTGCGCAGGCTAGTTGTTTATAGATAGCAGCGGCTTTTTTGCAGACAGCGTCTACATGGTTTGTGAAGGTGAGCGTTTTGTTTATGTGGAGGCCTAGGATCTTGATGTTGTCGACAATTTGAATCGGTTGGCCGGACATGTGTGGTGTTGGGGTGTCGAACTTGCGTTTCTTGGTTAGAATCATCGCCTGGGTCTTGTGTGGCGCGAATTTAATTTGTTTTTGATTCCCCAATCTACCACTGTGGTTAGAGCCTGGTTTGCCGTTTCCGTTAGGTCTTGGCCGGAGCGCCCAGAAAATGTTAAGACCACGTCGTCCGCAAATGCCTGACTTCGTATCCCCTCGCTTGTCAGTAATTGGAGTAGCGAGTCCAGGATGATGTTCCAAAAGGTTGGTCCTCCGATGGAGCCTTAGACGGAGCCTTAGACGTAGCCTTTCGTGGTTGACTTTTCACTGGCTGTTCGGGCGTAATTCACAATGATTTTACGGTTTGTTAAGTAGGAGTCGATTATGTTATAAAGATTTTTTGGGCACTTCTTTTGAACCAGTTGGTGTTTCAGGGCTGGCCACCAGGCGTTGTCAAATGCGCCTTCCATGTCTAGTGATATAACGAGCACGATCTTTTTCCCGGCAATCTCCTGCCTGATGTGCTGCGTAAGGTCATAGAGTGCGTCCTCAGTGCCTCGTTGCGGCATGAATCCGTACTGGTTTGTGTTGAGCGTAGGAAGGATGTGGTATTGGATGCGGCCTATCATCATTTTCTCGAGGGTTTTGCCGAGGACCGATAATAGGCCGATTGGTCTGTAGGATTTTGGCTGAGTGTAGTCTTCCTTGCCAGGTTTCTTTATTATTACAACGTGGGCTATTTTCCACTATGAGGAGAAGTATTTTAGTTTTAGGCATTGATTCGTTATTGCCAAAAATGTATCCTTTTCTGCTTGAATAGCCACGGTGCAGATGTCAGCTGTTAACCCATCCGGACCCGGTGTTTTCTTTGGGTTGACAGATGAAAGCGCTTTGTCTAGCTCCTCCGATCTGAAAGATGGGTCATCTGCTCGTAGTTCTGCCAGTTCGGTTGATGTTTGTTGCCTAAGGGTTGCATGATGGGACATGTCGCTATCTGCGGAGTTATCTGGATAGAGCGTTTCGGCCAGGAGATTTGCAGAGTCTTCTGGGCTTAAGGTTTTGCCATCGTTTCCTCTGAGTAGGACGTCGTCCTGTCTCCTGGCGGTCTGTCTGATGACTCTTTATATGTCATCCCACATGCTTTCCTTCTCTTGTTTGCTACAGAAATTCTTCCAGCTCTTTGTCTGTGCCTTTTCTACTTCTTCCATATAGAGCTCTTTTGCACGTAAGTATTCTTGTATGACGTGCTCTTTTCTGGTGGGTACTGCATTCTTTATCCGCCTTTTCATGCGGAGGGTGATGATTTTCAGGTTTTTTAGTTCTTTTGTCCACCACGGTGGTGTGGAGTCGGTAATTCCTGAACCTATCTTTGGTATTGTAGACTCGCATGCTTCGTGTATTGCCGTGGTGTACCTGTCTATGGTGTTTTCCATATCTTGGGTTTGTTTTTGTAGACCGACATTTACAGGGTTTATGCTTTGTAAGTGATTTTTGACTTGGCGATGGCATCCCATTTTTACCTTTGGAGGCAGTTTTGGGAATGTGCCAGGTGTTCGGCATCATGTGTAATCCCGGGAGATTTGTTGCTGCTAACGCAGTTTATGCAGAGTGGTGGAAGGTTGTTTGTCCTCCGCGGGCATTCATCCCATTGGTGTTTTTCTAAACAAAAGCTGCACCTGCTCCTAGTTTTTTTGGCAGTGTGCTCTGGTGTGGCCGTATGCTAGGCATGTGGCACATTGTACCAGAGGGGAATAGTCTGCGACCGGTCTTTTTTGAATGCCAATGTAGACACTTCCCGCTTCTATTAGGTTTTTGTGGAGAATTGGTGATACCTCCGAGACAGGGTGGCATGTAAGGTTATTATGTGCCTTCTTCCTAAACCTGATTCTGATGTTAGTCTCCGTTTTGGAGATGTTGGCCGTCAGTTGTTTGTTTTGGGCCAGAAGATGTATGTCTGCGTCGCTGTGGGATTTTATGAGATCTTTGATAATCACTAGTGGGTTGTTTTGTTTTGGTGTTTGCGCCTTTAGTTCAGAGCTGACTCTCAGTTGTTTTTGTATAAGCTCTAGGTCTTCAGCTGAGCTGCAGAAGAGTATGACTTTCTGGTTTTTTGCCTTTTTGGTCCTATCAACCCTTGCCTCTGTTGTTTTGGGATTGATGGTTTTTGTAAGGGTGTCGATGATGTTGTCACCGGTCTTGGTTTTATCCTTACTGGTAATGATAATTGTGTGTTGATTTATGGGTCTTTTAGTAAAGGTGGGTTATAGACCTTTCTTTAACTACTGCCGCATATGTTTTTGTTGGCACTGTAGTTTTTGGCTTTTCCACGGTCGCTAATTCCACGGCAAGGCTTGTACCAGGTTTTGAGCCCAGGTTTGTGGTGTCTTCCTTTATGGTTTTTAATTCTGAAGACATTTTTTTGAGACGCTCTGTTATTGGTTGGAGATTTGTCTCAATGTTGGCTGGTTGTGGTTGAGGTACCGCCTTTATAGCTTTCTTTAGGTCTGTTGATAGGGCCGAGAGGGCCTCCTTGACCTCAGTGGGAGTAATAGTTGTCGTGGTGGTGGTGGTGGAACTGGATTTAGGTATGCTAATTTGTTCAATGATTTGAGATGTTTGTTTAAGTCGGTTTAATAATTCTCCTGTAGCTGTTTGTATTCTCTCATTGCTTTTTGTGAGAGTTTCTGTTGTTATTTCGATGTTTCTAATTGATTTGCTTATTTTGTTTTGGTTAGCTGAGAGTTGTTCCAGTTGACGGGTAGAGCTTTGAGTTGATGTTTTGGTCAGTAAATTAAGTCGTTGCTGCTGTGCTAGAATTGCGTTATTAATATTTTCTATTTGTTTATGGGGGACAGCGGTCTCGAACTCGAGCCATTCTTTGATGGTGCGGGCTTCTGTAAGATTCTCCTGTAGCCTGGTTTTGTTGAGGTCAGGAGTGCCGTTTGTGCTGAGAGCTCTGTGATTTGTTTGTTGTTTGCTCTTTCGACACGAACTAATTCCTGGGCGTGCCTGGTTCTTTTTTTTCTGCATTGTATTTGTGGCGGGACCTGGAATCGGATAAGGACAACACAATCTCATCGATGGATGTTGAAAGGCTGAATGATGGTTCTGTTTCTGTTGTATAAAGAGGTTAAGGCACATTTAAATATATAGATGCAGTACCTTCTTATAGATATACATATATCATTCGCGGTATTCTCTCAAATGAAGAATTATGATACGGTTGCAGAATTCGTTATAAATGGGCTCACGTTGAGTATTCAGGTTGCGATGATCCTGAAAATTTTATGTGATGGCTCTCATTACCCAATGTGCGGGGTAATCAGAGAAAAATTATATATATTTATAAAAAACATGATTTAACTAACTACGAGTATATTTTTTTATATTTTTTAGTAATTACTGAAACACATAACTAAAAGACTGCTTATTGTCTAAAAAAGTAAATAATTGTAATCTAAGGTTTTTTTTACTTTTTCTTAACTCTGGCTGCAATTCCCCCATTCTCCTCTACTTCTACTGAAGAGTATTTGTCTATTATTTGGCATGTTTATTTTTTATAATATACCTATATTAATATATAGCTTGGTATTTATTATTAAAGTATCACAAAATTATGTTTCTCTACTTAAATGCACTAATAACGTTGCTGTTTACCCTACTGCGCCTGTTACGTGACATTATATAACAGAATATATTCCATGGCTTGATCAGTTTGTGATTATGAATTGAAATATGTAAATCAATGTAGGTAGAGGGCTGCAGAACCATGCAGCGAAATACATCGAAATGGAAAACGTATGTTTAATTTTATAATTCCCTAACTGATCCATACCGCTTTACGCGGTTAGCAAAAAAAGCTATCCTTGCTTTGAAACTGGTATCATTGTGTAAATACACATTCAAAACATTTTATTCAGATCGTTAGGATGGTTTCGGAAACGCGTGTAAACGAACTTCATGATAAGAATGATAGATTAATAATATTAGTAGTTATCATTTGACTAAAATTACCCCAACATAGTACTTTTACTCTCATTTATTTATATTTGATCAAGAAACAATGGGTGTGCAGTATGTAATAGTAAATAGATAAATTAATTATTCATGTTTTCTATATAATATGTATTACAAGTACCTACCATAAGTCTTTGAAAAAAAATTCAGAACATTAAGTAACTTAGTAATAAAGGTTTATATACAATTTTATGTTTTTCATGTAAATCAAATATGATGGTATTCTTGTTTTGTAGATATATGTACTTCGTTTTATAATACTTACTAGAAAAACTTTGGATGTTGTGTCAATAGCACGTCACACTTGCATGCGAATGTAACGCTCACTATGATTTTAATTTTGGATCTCGCAAATTTTAACGCACTACCAAAGTATGGTATTCTACATTTTTATCGTTATAATCCTAGCACTACAACAATAAACGCAAACGAGCCAATGGCAAGCCGGCCACACCCTTCGCCCCTATGTTGCATATGCACCCCGCCTTTTTGCCCCTGCCTACTATTGCACTTATATTTAATTATCATCAGCAGTAGTGCCTATTACACCCGCACGCAAGCACATACACATATTTATTAATCATTTAATTGCTTTTCCTTTTCACTTTTATTATAATTTTACTTAAGTATATGATTAATGCTACTAATTGTTTAAAATAAAAATGAAACTCACCAGCGTAGGTACTTTGGTTATTTATTTGTATTGGCAATCGGCTACTAATACGAGCTCATGCAGCCAGTGAAGATTTTTAGCCTTCTTTTTTAAATTCTAAATTGATTTAAAGTTATTGTCAGTCAGTACAGTACCTAAGTCAAAACGATGGTATCTTCTGAAAAGTTTGGTGACAAACAAAACATATGAAAAGTACTGTTATATCATATTCACTTCACTCTAGCACTTTTCCACGTCATATTATATAAAATGCCTAGAAAATTATTAAAATAACAACATACTAACAAGATATTGTAAAAGTGTAATACAAGAGTAGTTACCACATTAAACCTCACAATATTCTTATATCCCCATTTCTGCAATATCTACTATTGTGCAGGAATCAAAGAGAGAATCCCAACTTAATGCTAAATATTGTCACATGATCTTAACTCATATGTGTCCCACTGTTGGGCTTGAGTCTTCACCAAAATAGGAGGCAGATTCAAAATACAGGAAGCCTCCTATACCTATACCCTCTGGTCGGATGTGTATAGGATTTTGTATCGAGTTTTGCTTCTCTTGCATAGATGTGTTATTTACATAATATTATCCCTTAGTCGTCTTTTCGACACCCACGAGTGCTGGATTGTATTCTTATTCCGTCACCACACGGAAAACGCTGCACATATTAATTATAGTCTTTAAATATAGCTTGATCTTTGTGACAGATAGCCACAAAACCGATGAAGTAATTTTGAATGCGCGTCATATTTACAATTTTATTTTGTATCGCTTACATTCATTCATTCTTTACATGCCACTTATCTATCCACTATCTCAACTGAATTATGAATATAAAAATATGAATATTATTTACACCAAAACTTATACCTCATATGTTTTAAAATACTTAGTAATCATTTTATAAAAATATGATGCTTACGCAAGTACAAGGTCATGCTGGATTGAGAATAAGATAGAGATGGGGCAATCGATAAACGTAAATCGATAACATTCTTATTAATCTATATACAGGGTGTCCCAAAATTCAACGATAAGCTGGCACCAGCAGGTGGACCTACATATGACTACTCGAGAACAGAAAAGAAAAAAATTCTACCTTGATTTTTTTTTTCATTACGACAAAAAAACCAAAATCTTTAAAAATGGACATCCTTTATTATATTATTAAGTGCTATTGCTACAGTTTTACAAGTAATTCTGTGATTTTTTTTGTATTGGCAAGGTAAGTAGCACTACTATCGATCACAACCATTAAAAATTCCAGAATATCTATAGTTTTTACACAAAAATCAATCAAAACTATGTTTTTTTCATAAATTATGTAAGATTTTGACTTTCAGCTCACTTTCACTCATCATAGTGAAAAAAAAAAGTATGGACACTACTGTGGCAAATAGTATTAAAAATTGGCGCAACTAACTACAATTCTAAAATGGTATAACATTCAAGGCAAACTAGCCACAAAAATATACTTAGGTGTACTATTTCAAAATAACAACCATATTTCGAAAATTGTTAGTGTTGATAGTAATCACTTTTACTAAGTAGCCAAAATGTTTTTGTAGCAAGTTCCCAGAATTTGAATGAGACATGTGCGTAGTCCGTAGATCCACAGTCTGAATTATTTTATGGCGAAGCTCGTCCAAGGTTGCAATCGGTTTTGTGCAGACTCTGTCCTTTAGACAACCCCAATACAAAAAGTCCAGGGGATTTAGATCGGGTGAACGGGGTGGCCACAAGATAGGACCAAGTCGCCCGATCCAACGCCCTGGGTACTCTTGGTCTAAGTACTCTCGCACAGGACGGGCATAGTGAGCTGGGCAACCATCGTTTTGAAACCACATGGTTTGCAAATCACTTAAGGGCACATCTTCTAATAATCCTGGCAACTCATTTTGTAAGAAGTTTAAATAACTATTGCCATCTATGTTTCCTTGTAACTCAAAGGGCCCTATCACTTTGCCATTTATTATGCCAGTCCATAGGTTAACCTTAAATTGGTATTGAGATTGTCTTCTCTCACCAGGTGCAGATTTTCATTGTTCCAGCTATGAAGATTGTGAAGATTTAAATATCCATCTTTCTTGCAGGTTGTTTCATCACGACGACGTGACGTTTTAAAATTCTATGTGCAGTACTTTTTGGGATTCCCGTTGCTGCTTGTACAGCACGTACAGAGGTAGTTGAATCGTTTTCTATTTCATTGAGAACTTCTTCATCGTGTTCCGATCTAGGTTTTCCAGCGTTTCGCCTGTCAGATGGTATACAACCCTCCGAAAAAGCTTGATACACGTTAATAAATACGCGATAATCCGGATACCTTTGAAGATTAGGGTACCTTGCTCGATATAATCTGCTAGCAGCGTTGGCATTGCATCGGCATTCTCCATAAATTAGGTGCATATTAGCGTATTCTAACGCTGTGTATGGTAGCGGCATGATGAATGCTAAACACTTGAAAATAAGGCAAAACTTCTTAAAAAAAAACACAAAATCACAGTCTAAAATAATGCCAAGTCAGGTCAATTTCCAGGTCACTTAATTCAATCCAAAAGTCGTCAGTACCAGAGCCACTTTAATTAAAACAGAACGGTGTGCAGTAAACAAAGAAGTAGAGCATACTGACTTGCTGTGCTGCTGAGGACATTAATTACTTCTCCACCTGCATTAATGTTACTAAACAATTAGCATCTATCTATCTCCCTCTAACGTATAATCTCTCTATCTCTGTCCAACTTATTTTATGGACTTATGGACTACGCACATGTCTCATTAAAATTCTGAGAACTTGCTACAAAAACATTTTGGCTACATAGTAAAAGTGATTACTATCAACACTAACAATTTTCGAAATATGGTTGTTATTTTGAAATAGTACACCTAAGTATATTTTTGTGGCTAATTTGTCTAGAATGTTATACCATTTTAGAATTGTAGTTAGATGCGCCAATTTTTAATACTATTTGCCACAGTAGCGTCCATACTTTTTTTTTTCACTATGATGAGTGAAAGTGAGCTGAAAGTCAAAATCTTACATAATTTATGAAAAAAACATAGTTTTGATTGATTTTTGTGTAAAAACTATAGATATTCTGGAATTTTTAATGGTTGTGATCGATAGTAGTGCTACTTACCTTGCCAATACAAAAAAAATCACAGAATTACTTGTAAAACTGTAGCAATAGCACTTAATAATATAATAAAGGATGTCCATTTTTAAAGATTTTGGTTTTTTTGTCGTAATGAAAAAAAAAAACAAGGTAGAATTTTTTTCTTTTCTGTTCTCGAGTAGTCATATGTAGGTCCACCTGCTGGTGCCAGCTTATCGTTGAATTTTGGGACACCCTGTATATAAAAGAAAGTTGTGTTAGTTACAACACTTATAACTCGAGAACGGCAATTTTTATGGTTTTTATGTTTTTGAGTTTGTTGTCGTCGGGAATAGGATATAGGATATTAAAATATGATATTAATAAACAAAAAAAAACAAAATTAAAACATCAATTCTAAACGTTCATTTGTTGATGATGTAACCATGGCAACTGACAGCACACGTCATTACGTGGTGTAATGGTTTTTTTGGAAAATACCGCGAAAAGTTAAAATTATATAATTTGGCAAATCCAATAGCGCACGCCTCATAATTTTTATATTACATATTTTTTTATATTATATTATATATATTTACTATTAGTCAATGCACTATGAATAAAGCGCCTAAATTATTTCACTGAGTAAGATCTGGTAGTAATATTAAATAAAATTGCACTTTAAAAAAAATAAAAATTATGCGTGCGCATAAAGTACGTACACATATCAGAAGTGACACTTTGGCTAACTATCTCTCTCTCTCCTCCTCTCTCCCTCTCTCTCTCCCTCTCTGCCCCTCTCTCTCCCCCTATCTGCCTCTCTCTCCCTCTCTTTCAACAGCAAGGTCCTGCCACTATTAAAAATCCAGGGGGAGAGAGAGGGGAAGAGATCCCTCTCTCCCTCCCTCTCTGCCTCTCGCCCCTCTCTGCCTCTCTACCTCTCTCCCTCTCTGCCTCTCTCTCTCTCTCTCTGCCTCTCTGCCTCTCTCCTCTTCCTCCCTCTCTCCCCCCACCTCTCTCTCTCTTCTCTCTACCTTCATGCGCTTATAATCTCAGCTCATATATGTCCCACTATTGGGCTTGCACCTCCACCATAATGGGAGGGAAATTGAACTACTATACCACGCTGGTCAGACATGTTGGTATAGGGTTTTGTTTCAAATTTTCCTTCTCTTACAAAGATGTTATGCGTTTTATATCCCTTACCTTAGTCGTCTCTTACGATCACCCACGATTAAGATAGGGGGTGGTGAATTGTATTCTTACTCCGTCACTACACGAGTAACCCTCCCATGCGCATTACACTTCAAAATAAATATGGCGCGTAACAGAAAAACGTTACAATATAAAATGTCTCCCATAGGTACGTCGATAAAAAAGTTTCACTTCAAAAATATAGAGAAACAAAAAGAAATGCAATATTTTTAAGATACTAAGTTAACAGACATGTGACAATTTTTTTCATTATTTTATTTATCATTTACTATTAGTCAATGCCATAAATGAAAAAGAAAAATAATTTGTGCCATTCTCGACGCAGTACCGCGTTGTACGCCACCTTTTATTTAACTGTTTTATTTCACCAGCAGAGTTGCGACCTCGTTAGATATGATTTATTATTTGAGTTATAGAGTGAACACTTTTGAAGCTAAACTTAACCTGTATCTTAAACCATTAGGCAAGAACATATTGCCGTCTACTATGTGTATCGTGTGAGCTCTCATGCCGGCACTGGTCGCCACAACGGCATTGGTGCGGGGTTGATGGAGAGGGAGAGAGAGAAACACGTGTTTATTTATTTTACCGAAGAATATTTGTACGTAATTTGAAAATAATCGATAAAGATATTTTATTTTCTCTCCATACACACTTTGCCACTTTGTTACATCCCCTTAGAGGCGGAATTCATAAAATTCTTTCATATTGAAATCTCTATGTCATAAATAAAAACGAACTTCAAAATTTAATGTTTCTAGCTTTAATAGTTTCGGTTTGACGGTAATGAATCGTTCAACCCGCTTCACAGGCCACAACCAGAGGGTGAAAATTGACAAATGCCGGATACTACCCTAGAATATTTGATTCGCCTCGTAATTTGAAAAGAATCAATAAAGATTTTTTTTCTCCCCATAAAAACTTTGCCACTCTGTTCCACCCCCTTAGGGGTATAATTTCGTAAAATCCTTTCTTAGTAAATCTCTACGTCATAGAAAGAAACCACTGTCAACATTTCAAGTTGCCAGCTTCAATAATATCGGCTTGGCGCTAATGACTTAATGAGTCGTCCTACCCGCTTTGCAGGCTTAATTTACACCCCCAGAGGGTGAAAACCAACAAATGCTGAAACACGTGTTTATTTATTTTTACTGAAGATAATTTGTACGTAATTTGAAAAGAATCGATAAAGATTTTTTTCTCCGAACTGTTTTTAAATTGACCTAACTTTTTTATTTATAAATTGACCTAACTTTTTTATACATAAAATAAAGCCTAAATGTTAAGTGAAGCTTACCACAATATATTAATGAAAACCGCGTCTAAATTGGATAAGCCGTTTCTGAGATTAGCGTGCACAAACGCACAGACAAACAGATAAACAGACAAATATTTTAACAATCATTGTTTTGGGTTCTAACTTCTATTTGTGTTGATAAAGGTCCCAGTAATATTTTTCTCATATATCTTCCATGTACAGACAGCGATCCGTTACATTTTTATTATATGTATAGATAAACTAGCTTCTGCCTGCGGCTTCGCCCGCGTAAAAGGTTACTTTCCTAGAGTTGAACTATTATCGCAAGGGAACACATTACCGGGATAAAAGTATCCTATATGTTAATCTAATGCTTGCAAAGTAAACTTAAATTTACTGGGATAAGGAAAATTGTAAAATACAGAAAATAACAAAACAAAATTTATAGCTAAATTATTTATTATACAATTAAAATATAAGATGAGATATCATAAAAAATTATAACAAAAAGCTGATCGCAGAAGACAGCATTTTTGTATTTAGCCAACTATGCGTCTGAGCTGCTGCAGTTACTGCCAGCATCCGGTCAACGTAATGCCATTTGTATTTATATCTAATTAAAAGCCAAAAAAAGAATGTTTCTTCAATCTAGCTTCTAAAATAACCAAATTCCAGATAAACTTTCATCCCCTTTTTTATTTTACCCCATTAAGAGTAAATTTTATACAAAATTTTAATGCCATATTTATATCTAATCGACAGCCTTTTTTTTTTTTTTTTTTTTTTTTTTTTTTTTTTTTTTTTGGTAGGCTATGGCCCGGTCACACGTCGCCCGTACCGCCCGGGGCGACGGAAGGGCAGCGCGTGGCCCCATAACCCACCGTATTCCCTCCCCATCGCCATTGGGCCGGCCACTGGTACCGCTTCCTTGCCTTCCGTGGCCAGCCCGGCGGGTTACCCTTTTGGGTACCATCCCCCGTCAACGCCCCAGCTAACTGCCGGGGCGACGCCCTCACGCGGTCAGCCTCTCTGCGGGTGAAGGACTACTCCCCGGTCCAGTCACCCGCGGCCTCGGCTAGGGCGGCATTAGGCGCAGATACTCGCGCCTCCGCCGCCCCAGGCGCCGGCGACGGAGCGTCTCACCGAAGAGGATTTCCTCTCGGAGTCGCCCCGCCGCCTCCTTCCGCGAGACAACTGTCTCGCAGAAGGCGGCGACCGCGTATCTAATCGACAGCCTAAAAATAAGTATCAAGCTTTTCGCTTTAAAAATGACGATACTTTCTTACAACTTTTCATCCCCCTTTACAACCCTTTTTTTGCATTAAAAAGTAGCCTATGTCCTATGTCAGTTTCTAGACTATCTGTGTACCAAATTGCATTTAGATTGGTTCAGTAGTTTTGGCATGAAAGAGCGACAGACAGACAGAGTTACTTTCGCATTTATAATATTTTTAAGGATTTAGTATATTAGAAAATATATTAAAAATGGGTTGCCTGCAAAAATCCTGGACAGATTATTTCTATTTATTTTTTAAAAAATGATTTTTAATTAAATTTTGCAACATCAAGATAATAAAAAGAAATTATACTGACTTAAAGTAGAAAACGTATAGAATGTGCAACCATTGGATTGCCTATTGTTTACCTGGACGCACTACTGGGTTGCCAGGTATAAAAAGGTATGTCGATGGCAGTTACTTTCACTTGATCAAATAATAGAAGAAAAATTATATCAACATAAGCGCTGTTTTATTGAGAACTCATCGATATAGGGTTGCCTACAAAAATGTATCCCTTTCTGTTGATTAGTGCCGGCCGCTTTCTATTTCTTTCTTTAATCTTATTAGTTGTTGGCAGTAGAGATCCGAATGGATGGTTCTACCCAGCGGTGAAAACTCATAATGGACCCTTCTAATCCCATCATACACACAGCATCACCTTATTGCGAGTTAGCCCGGGTTTTGCCACAGTCTGATGCCTGATCGACGTTTGATTACTAGACATGTGTAAGTAATGAGAGTGATGTATCACCCGTAATATTACCCGACCGTGTACTGTCCCATTACACATTACGCAACTAAACATCACATCACATTAAACATGACGCGAACAGGTTCGGTGTCTGGCATTTCAATATTTATTTTGAGCTTTATTTTCAGAACGTGTAAAGGCTTATATTTCTTGACGCCGCCCGCCGTATATATAGAGCGCTATCGCATTACGCATCACACATGACATGAAATGTCATGTGTGATGTTTGAAGTGATGGTAAAATGTAATATTACTCGGCACGAAATGTAATGCCATATCACATCACTTCGCGAAGTACTGTTTCGCGCATGTCTATTGATTACGACTTTGTTCGCACTTTCTTATCGTTTGTGATTAATATTCACTTTTCATCATCATCTTGAAAAATATATCACCACAATGAAAAAAATATATGAAATTTAAACCTCCTGTGAAAAGTTTTAATTTTGCCCATAATTATACACAGTACCCATCGACCTATATATTAATTCCTATATATTAATCCTATCCTATATATTAATTATATAAATTAAATATTGACTGAAAATTTTTAAATTAAATTAAAATATAAATTAAATAAAATAAATATATAAATAAATAAATATTAATTATTATTATTTTTTGTTTAACAGTGGAACTTTTCACAAGCGAGATTGGTACGGATCTCGATGAGTCTTAGATTCTATTCGTATAACGAGAATTGCCTTCCTGGATCATTATCTACATCAGGGCTTCATTCATTAGTCTATTGAAGTCCATTGTTAAACATACGCCTCCCCCAAATGGATAAGGATGCAATCACTATGTTGTACAGGCAGGCGGGGTGGCAACGGCAAGCTGTATTATAATTTATCCAATAGATTCGTTATCTTTTAGTTATCCCTTGATCGGTTCATAAGATTTCCACGAAATTAAGGTGTAGTGATACATTGTATCATTTGTATCCTCAAAACATTACCACACTAGCGTTCAATCAAACTACTATTGTTTTTATTATTTGCAATTCACTCGCATTTAATTAAACTGCATAGAAACTCATACCCTATCACATTTTTTTAATGATTTCCGATGTTTAAGAGAATATGAAATAAAACTATTTATTCGTGTCTCTATTGTACACGAAATGAATGCATAAAGATCACGTTTCGCGTATCATCTGTTACAGAAATGTGATATTTATTATGAATACGACTTATTTTTAGGGTCCCATACTTAAAAAGGAAATAACGGAACGTATTTCGGATTTTATCACGTAGAGAAATACCGAGCATAGCCCTCTCCATAGCACGCTGAGCGACTTTGAGCCTTTTTATGAGGCCGACATTTAGAGACCACGTTTCAGTGTCGTAAGTCATCGCTGGTAACACACACTGGTTATAAACCTTTGTTTTTAGACACTGCGGAATATTAGACGAGAAGATCCTCCTAAGTTTCCCGAACGCTGCCCAGCCGAGTTGGATTCGTCGGCTGACCTCTTTCTCGAAATTGGATCTACCTAATTAGACTGTTTGTCATAGGTAAACATAGTGATCGACAACTTCGAGAATCGCATTCCCAACCAGGACCGGTACAGAAATGACATGGGCATTAGACATGATTATCGTCTTGTCCATGTTCATTTGCAGCCCTACTAGTTGGGAGACCTTGCTGAGGTCATTGAGCATGGTGCCAAGGTCCTCCAGGGATTCTGCCATGACTAGGATATCTGCGAATCGAAGGTGAGTGATGTATTCGCCATTGATGTTGATGCCGAGTCCGGTCCAGTCTAAGAGCTTGAAGACATCTTCCAGTGCAGTGGTGAACAGTTTCGGAGAGAGGACGTCTCCCTGTCTAACACCTTTCTGCAACTGAATCGGTTTCGTACTCTTATCCTGGATGCGGACTGACATAGTAGCGTCTTTATACAAACACTTCAGCACTTCGATATATCGATAGTTAATTTGGCACCTCTGAAGGAACTGCAGCACTGCCCAAGTTTCGACAGAATCAAAGGCTTTCTCATAGTCCACAAACGCTAGACACAGAGGCCGATTATACTCCTCGGTCTTCTGTATAATCTGGCATAGCGTGTGGATGTGGTCTATGGTACTATAACCTTTTCGGAAACCGGCTTGTTCGGGCGGCTGGAAGTCGTCTAGCTTGCGCGCGAGTCGATTCGTAATGACTCTTGAAAACAATTTGTATACGTGGCTCAGGAGTGAGATGGGTCTGTAATTCTTTAAGAGCGTTTTATCGCCCTTCTTGAAAAACAGCACCACCACACTCCTGGTCCACGACTCTGGAACGTCGCCCCCGAGAATGACAGATTTAAACAGCTTCTGTAGGGCATTTAAAACTGGCTTGCCGCCTGCCCTCAGGAGCTCTGTGGTAATTCCGTCATCTCCCGGTGCCTTTCCGTTCTTTAATTGTTTTAGAGCCATTCTGATCTCGTACAAGCTGACGTCCGGGATTTCTTCGGTATAGTGCCGAGTTAGCTTGAATCTGGGGTCTTGTACCAAGCTGACAACAGGATTCAGGGATGATTTGTACAACTGCCCATAGAACCTTTCGACCTCTCCCAAGATCTCACTCTGGGATGAAATGACAGTACCGTTATCGGCCTTCAACTTAGTCATTTGGCTCTGCCCAATATACAAATCTCGTGCGAACACTTTGGAGCCTCGATTTCGCTCTATCGCCTCTTCAATACGCAGTGTATTGAATCGGCGAATATCGCGTCGCATAGATTTAGAGATTTGTCTATTAAGCTGCCTGAGTTCGGACCAATCGGCTGAAGACTGTACCGTCATTTCCTTTCTCCTCTCCATGAGTTGAAGTGTCTGGTCAGAAAGCTTTTTTGTTCTAGTAGCGCGACGGGCCTTAAAGAATTGTGACCCGACCGCGTGGACAGTTTCCACGAACCTGTTGTTCATATCGTTCGAAGATTCGCACTCTTCCAGGCATTGGAAGCGATTATGTAATTAGAGTTGAAAGCTATCGGGGTTCTGGTATTGGACAGGTGTAGGTCGGAGTGTAGACTTCATCAAGCGGGACCACTCGACTTTCGTACGAAGATTCAATGTGCCTCGAACCATCCGGTGATCACTCCCAGTTTTAATCCTGCTGATCACAGAGACATCATTGAATATTTGTCGTTTGTCCGTCAAGATGAAGTCTATCTCATTTTTAGTGGATCCATCAGGGCTAATCCAGGTCCCCTTCCTTTGTGGCCGTTTCTTGAAGAAGGAATTCATCATGAAGAGGCCTTCCTTCTCCAAAAAGTCGGCCAGTTTTTGGCCCCTTTGGTTTCTCTGTCCAAATCCATATTTCCCCACTCTCAACTCATCGTCTGTCCTTTTGCCTAGTTTTGCGTTGAAGTCTCCCATAACTACCGTGAAGTGGGTTTTGGACGTGTGGATGGCTTTCGAGATATCCTCGTATAAGGCCTCCACTACGTCGTCGGAGTATGTCGAAGTCGGTGCGTAAACCTGTATGACCTTCAACGAATACCGTTTGGTAATTCTGAGTATAAGGTACGCTACCCTTATTGACACACTTTCGATCCTCTCCACGTTCTCTACGAGAGACTTACGAACGATAAACCCTACACCGCCTTGGGATGGGTGATCTCCCTCCCGGTAGAAGAGCAAATTTCCAGACCGGAGGATTATCGTGCCCTCCCCCTCGCTTCGCACTTCTGATAATCCTACAATGTCCCATCGGATTTTGCTCAATTCCTCTTCCAGTTCGATGACCCTCTCGTCGGTCCTAAGCGTCCGAACGTTGTGTGTTACCAGGGCCAAGGGTCGATTTTTTTGGTAGCCGGATCGCGGCCGGAGATTCCTAGCACCCCCTGCCCCGCCACCAACAGGCCCGCTACCAAAATGAGCCCGTGGAACAGCGGAACTGCCGTGACTGGGGGCCGTGACTTTTCTGCATCCATATTTATTTTGGGGGGGGTAATAAATGCCATAGTCGCCACGCTTGGCGAGCGGATTGGCGATCGCGGTAGATGTTATTAAGTTTCCCGGGAGCCCGCCGCTGCCGCTGCCCAATCTCCCGGTGAGACCCTTAGCCGATTTTTACGACTCCCACGGGCAAGTAAGGGGTGACGACCTTTGTATTCTATTCCCGTCGCCACACGGGTATAAAACATTATTAATATGTAATTTTAAACTCACTACCCCTTTCCTCCTGAACGTGTAGAGGTATTAAATTGAAATTAATATCATATACTCAAATAATATATTTAACAAAAAAATAATATTGAACAAAAAAAATTTGCATGGCATTTTAATTTAAACAAAATTTCTCTTGCTATAATTATTAAAACAGAAATTCAAATTCTTCTATACATTCATTCTCAACAGATGTAAGAGTAAAAATAGGTAATGATGTACTAGACAAGTGGATGAATTTGTATATCTTGGGTGTGGTTTCAGCCGAGATGGAAGGTACACCACTGATATAGAGCGAAGAGTGAATGCGGGAAATAGAGTGAACGGAGCGTTGGGACAACTTCTCGGTATCCACCACCTCAGCCAGAAGGCACGTGTAGCAATACATAACGCTGTGCTTGTCCCAACATTACTATATGGAAGCGAGAGTTGGGTATGCAGAAAAGAGCATGAAAGCAAAATTAATGCGGTCGAAATGCGATCTCTACGGCAAATCTGTGGAGTTAGGCCGACCGACCGCATTCGCAACGACGACGTAAGAGAGCGAGTAGGTATGAAAGAGAGTATTGGTGTAAAGATGCGAAAGGGAATGCTCTGATGGTTCAGACATGTAGAAAGAATGCCGAACGAACGTCTGGTTAAGAAGATATACAATGCGAAAGTGGAAGGATGTAGGTACCGGGTGAGACCGAGACTCAGGCGTCTCTCTCTCTCTAGGTAGGTACCTAGACCAGATTGGTCACGTGCTGAAAGAAGGTGGAGTCAAGAATCTCCGAAACCGGCGAGCGTGTATGAAGAGAATTATGAAAGTTGAAGAAGCGAGTGAAGTATGCAAGGATAGAGTTTTCTGGCACTTTGTTCTCTCTATCTACCCTGCAAGGGATATGGCGTGATGATATGTATGTATGTATGTACTCAAGTCTATAAAACCTTTAAGCCTTTTAACCTTTTCCCTACTTTCATATTATACATATCCTCATTTACAATAATCTTCTCTTTTTACGGTTTGCACATTTCTTACTTATCTGCCTTTTATCCGTCTTCACAGCATGACAGCCGCAGCAGTTCAGCCAAGTGTTGTTTTATTATGTCCGTAAGATATTGTCATTGTCAAGGTCATAATAAATTATTTTAATATATTTTAAGCGTTGGAATAATATATTATAATATAATAATAATAATATATAATAATAAGCCTCTATTGATCGTAATGCCTATGAGAAATGCTAACATTGTTTAATTCAGTTGTAAAATAGTATATTATCAGCTTTAACTGTGCTTAGTACTTTAGCTTTAGATGTGTTTCAACAGTCGTACAAAATACGGGCATCGTATCATCGTCGTCAATTTATTAAAATCCATTACGAACGTGTAGGGCATACAGAAAAATCTATAAATAGATTATTAAAAACCTTGTGCGAATACCTTTAGTAAATTCAAATATAGATTTTTATTATATATAAACCATTCCTGTCGCCCGCTTTGTCTAGGAGGGAAGTGGAATCATTCTTTCCAACTCCTCCTCTTTAACCTTTTCTAATCAAATTTGTTGCGGGTTCCATACATACATATCATCACGCCATATCCCTTGCAGGGTAGGCAGAGAGAACAGAGTGCCAGAGAACTCTATCTCTGCATACTTCACTCGCTTCCTCAACATTCATAATTCTCTTCATACACGCTCGCCGGTTTCGGAGACTCTTGACTCCACCTTCCTTTAGTACATGACCGATCTGGTCTAGGTAGGTTAGTCTCGGTCTCCCTCGGTACCTACATCCTTCCACTTTCGCATTGTATATCTTCTTAACCAGACGTTCGTTCGGCATTCTTTCCACATGTCCGAACCATCGGAGCATGCCCTTTCGCATCTTTACACCAATACTTTCTTTCATACCTACTCGCTCTCTTACGTCGTCGTTACGAATGCGGTCGGTCAGCCTAACTCCACAGATTTTCCGCAGAGATCGCATTTCGACCGCATTAATTTTACTTTCATACTCTTTTCTGCATACACAACTCTCGCTTCCATACAGTAATGTTGGGACAAGCACTGCGTTATGCATTGCTACACGTGCCTTCTGGCTGAGGTGGTGGCTGCCGAGAAGTTGCCCCAACGCTCCGTTCACTCTATTTCCCGCATTCACTCTTCGCTCTATATCAGTGGTGGTACCTTCCATCTCGGCTAAATCCACATCCAAGATATACAAATTCATCCATTTGCTCTAGTATATCATTACCTATCGTTACTCTTACATCTGTTCTGGCTTCGTCTCTTTCGTCTCTTTCAAAGACCATTATTTTGGTTTTGAGACAATTTTTTGGGTTCCAAGACAATTAAAATCATCTCCCAAGACTGTCCGAGGGTTAAGCCTCGTTGTCATTTATGGAGACTATTGTGGATCCTGGCTCACAGAAGTTACAATGGTGGGAATATGTGGTGGGATTAGTCCAAAAATTACCGGATCAGTATGCCGCCGCCACTGAAAAGTTCCAAAAAAAAAGCTCAGTTGGCGTGGCTTGACTATTTATTTCCTTAGCGACTTCTTTTTATATAAAATTGTTTAGATGTTTAATAAGTATTCGTTCCAGTATGATGTCCGTCTAAACAGTACAAAATATTACCAAAAAATAATGAGAAAAATTTATTTTTTTAAAGATTTTTTTCCCCTGTCCTGCCAGTAATTATCGTAATTAACGACTAAGAGATCTAATATGTATATATAACGCCTAAACAAGAGAAGCAAAGCTCGAAATAAAACCCTATACCAATTCGTCAAACTAGCGACACCGTGTGTTAATCCTGCTTCCTATCATTGAGGAAGCCAGAGTTCAGCAGTGGGACGTATCTGAGATGATAATGCAAAATGTTAGGGCTAGACCAGATTCCACTAGAGCAGCTAGCACTCCTCCTCAACCTCAAATCTTGGAGGGAAGGCCGACACCCGCTGCACGTGGCTACCGCGAGCAAGGGAGCTTTCAATTAGTATGACCGATACCATAAGCCTGAAGCCACAAACGCAAACCACAAACAAACAGAAATCTAAATTCATTAGCAAAACACGTCACGCATTATAATTATAGAAGGTAATAAAAATATAGTTTAGGCTCTAATTAGACTTAGCGCCATAAAACTGTAATAGTTAGAATAACGTAGAAAGTGCGGGATTAGTTACTTATTATCAGCTTTTATTACAAACAAACATTGCGATACAAATATTGCGGTGTTATTATAAACTTTCGTATAAAGTTTAGTTTTTATTGGATTTTAAACTTTTTTTCTGACATACATATGTACATATATTGTATATCCTCGGCAGGTAATTTGCAGTAGACATTATTGTAGCTAGCTTGCTATGAATGGGCTCTATTTCAATTTTTTGTGGGATGAAGAGTAAATATTATTCATAAAAGAAGCAATTTTTTTACTCGTTATTAATGCTCTTATAAATTTTAAATTGTAAATTAGTAATTTTCTTTTAAATTGTAAATAAATTAGTACTAACATTACTAACATAATATATAAGCACAATGTTACTAATTCAGTAACAATATATGGATTATTTGTCCGAAATGAATATATTATTATTATTATAAGCTAAAGA
This sequence comes from Lymantria monacha, assembly GCA_905163515.2. Classification (NCBI taxonomy): domain Eukaryota; kingdom Metazoa; phylum Arthropoda; class Insecta; order Lepidoptera; family Erebidae; genus Lymantria; species Lymantria monacha. The sequence goes on from LR991081.1 coordinate 40,779,881, forward strand.
CACGTACCCATATTAGTAGTTACAATGTAGCTGAAGATCGACTGCAAAACAGTTTTGACATATTTGAAAAAAGCTGGGTACCTAATAATGAGTCGCCCTAATAATGAGCCTAGTAATGAGTCGTTGAACCCGCTTCACAGGCCTAATTTACACAACCAGATGGTGAAAATTGACAAATGCCGGATATTACCATAGAATATTTAATTCGACTCGTAATTTGAAACGATAAAGATTTTTTTTCTCCCCATACAAACTTTGCCACTCTGTTCTACCCCCTTAGGGGTGTAATTTCGTATAATCCTTTCTTAGTAAATCTCTACGTCATAGAAAGAAACCACTGTCAAAATTTCAAGTTGCCAGCTTCAATAATATCGGCTTGGCGCTAATGACTTAATGAGGTTTCAGGAGTGGAAGGGGATGCATGGATCAAGTGTTCTCTTTGCGCAACATTGTGGAGAAGCATCTGGCTCTAGGTCAGAGGGTTTTCTGCAGTTTTGTGGATCTGGAGAGAGCATTTGACACGGTTGTACGAAAGGAACTTTGGGACATTTTACCGGAGTATGGTATTAACGGTAAACTGCTACAGGCTGTGCAGTCCAGTTACATGGGCTGTAGAGCCTGTGTGCGGCTGGATGATGGAATGTTGCCTTGGTTTGACGTCAATATCGGCGTTAAGCAGGGGTGCGTTCTGTCAGCCAGGCTGTTTATCATATATCTGGATAAATGTCTCCAAAGGTTGAACGATATGAATGTGGGAGTCCAGATGGGCGACTCAGTGGTCACTGCTCTGCTTTATGCAGATGATGCAGTCCTGCTGGCACAGTCAGCGACTGACCTGCAGACCCTAGTCGACACAATGACAGAAGATTGTAAGAAAAGGGGTCTACGCGTGAATGTGAGCAAAACCAAAATAATGGTCTTTGAAAGAGACGAAGCCAGAACAAATGTAAGAGTAACAATAGGTAATGATATACTAGAGCAAGTGGATGAATTTGTATATCTTGGATGTGGATTTAGCCGAGATGGAAGGTACACCACTGATATAGAGCGAGGAGTGAATGCGGGAAATAGAGTGAACGGAGCGTTGGAGCAACTTCTCGGCAGCCACCACCTCAGCCAGAAGGCACGTGTAGCAATACATAACGCAGTGCTTGTCCCAACATTACTGTATGGAAGCGAGAGTTGGGTATGCAGAAAAGAGTATGAAAGTAAAATTAATGCGGTCGAAATGCGATCTCTGCGGAAAATCTGTGGAGTTAGGCTGACCGACCGCATTCGTAACGACGACGTAAGAGAGCGAGTAGGTATGAAAGAGAGTATTGGTGTAAAGATGCGAAAGGGCATGCTCCGATGATCGGACATGTGGAAAGAATGCCGAACGAACGTCTGGTTAAGAAGATATACAATGCGAAAGTGGAAGGATGTAGGTACCGAGGGAGACCGAGACTAACCTACCTAGACCAGATCGGTCATGTACTGAAGGAAGGTGGAATCAAGAGTCTCCAAAACCGGCGAGCGTGTGTGAAGAGAATTATGAATGTTGAGGAAGCGAGTGAAGTATGCAGAGATAGAGTTCTCTGGCACTCTGTTCTCTCTGCCTACCCTGCAAGGGATATGGCGTGATGATATGTATGTATGTATGTATGTAATATAAACCTGTATATAGTATACAAGAACAGTAAAACTATTTAGTTGCTCTAACATTTTATAAAATTTAACCATAAAAATATATTCAAATTACTTGTGGAGTAGAATATTTCGTCTCTTCTTCATGGCATACATCTTCGACTTTAATCATTTTAACGCTTTACTAACTGTGTAACCTTTTAATAAGTCAAATCCAAATATGTATGCGCTATACATTTCTTTCATTATTCTTCCAGTTGTAGTAAATATTATTATTCAATTTGGTGAATAGAACATTAAATTCAATTTGGTGAATCAATTCAATTTGGTGAATGTTCTATCATCATTTCATGTGTATTTAAGAAATATATGCGTCATGCGTCAGAAATATGATGAACAGACAAGGCAAGTTTCAAGTCGCTGCATACGTTAAATGTCCAGAATGTTGGAAATTGTAAAGTATAATTTGGAACGAGAGCATATGATAATGGCAGATGATGATCGATAACCTTATGGGGAGGTATAGTATAAGACGGCCAACCGTCCCGCATTCTGCGGGACCGTTCCGTAGTGACAGTTGTAATCCCGCCTTACAATATTTAATAAAATAGTCCCGCAAATCGACTAAGGCGTCCCGCATGTCCTGTTTTCCCATCGTCCCGCTCGCGTAAAAGTATTCCACATCGAACATACCGTTCGTATGTTCCGCCGAGGCACCGCAGCCGCAGCGTATCGTCAAACGTGTGTACGGCTGCGTACGCATGTAGTCCGTGTGTCGTGCCGCGTGCGGTATACGCTTACGTGATTGTGAGTCTGATTGCTTTGATTTGTTTCGTGCGATAATTGCAAGAGAGACAGAGATAAAAAAGGCTTAAGTTCAAATAGCGCCGGTGTATCTGCTATGATTTTAAAAGAAGATAGTTTGATCGACGAAATTAGTTACGTAGCAAATTATGGAAAAAACGATGTTCTAAATAGATGGGAGGAGATGAATAGCAATACAGAACAACTATGGATAGAGGTGTTCAAAAATTTCAAAGACAGCGGATTACCATTCCAGAATTGCCTGGGCGTAGTCCAGTAGGTACCTTCTTTGATTGCCAGGAACAAACGCTCCTACAGAACGAGTATTTTCCTTACTGAATAGCGAATGGTCACCCGAAAAATTGTCACTAAAAGTAGAAACGTTACGTGCAATGCCAATTATAAAATTTAACATGGGCAGCTGTGAAAACTTTTTAGTCAGTCTGTTTAACCCTGGATTTAGGGTTATTTGATAAAGATTTTGCAATAAAACAAGGATTGCCTGTTTGGTGACTCAACTATATGTATTCTGTTCAACTTCTATTTTACAATTTTATTATTACTATAATTGACATACATTCAAAATTAAATTAGAATTAAATTCTATTCTATTCTCCGATATTCAAATCCAACCGGCCAACAATTGCCAGCGTCTCGCGATTAGGTATTAAACCTTCATATTGTTAAACACAGTCTTAACCAAAAAACCCAGAACTAGTAAAAGATGGCCCCTCATGTGAAAAATATGACTTTAAAAATAAATGTTAATTCAGTAGTAAGGTTGTTTGTTTCTAACTTAAGTACTCCACCAACAATACCAACAAATCCTCAATCTTGTTGTGGATAGTGGTGGGTGTCCCGCATTGGCTTATTACAAAGTTAGTCTCCTTAGTACATAAAGAATGTAACAGTGTGAATAAGTGCGTAGAACGATTTCGAGCTTACTTAAGGATTTAATATCTATGAGTGGAATAGCTAGGTTTGTTTGGTATCCTACCTAAAGCAAACAGGCTCCGTACGTCTCCCTTTTGAAAGAGCCGGGCCCTCCAAAATAGATGGGGCACTCACATAGCGACTGAAACCTGTTGATGTTAGACAAATGGCTCGCATTGAAACTCGCGCATAACCACACTCGGTCGACACGTTACCTTAAAAGGGATTCCTCAAGTAAGGAAAAAAAAACGGCAAAGTAATATTATATACAACTTTATCAGTGTTAATCGTGTTATGTGTATGTAATACGATAGTTATGCGGCAGGTGGGACATAAGCCTACTCGATTCGTTTCTCGCACGAGTGCACGCGTCGAACACGTGCCAATCGCCGCCATACCCCTTGCCCCCCTGCCGAGTCGATGAAAGCGAACTTTTCCTATGCATCTCGTAAACTCGTCGAGCCCTTTTTTATAACTAGATTATGAATATTGTACAAAATTAATATCTTCACGCACGTGCAAATTCCGAGCCCTTCTGAAGCCATAAATAACGTAAATATACCGCCTAAAAATAATAGTTTTAAATATAAATCAGCCAACTATTAGTAAGAAAAAAGGACAAACGACGACGTTACGAAGTAGGTAGGGTGAAGTAGTCACATGGTAGGTTGTGAGGCCTCAAGCCACTCTGACGTCACCTACGCTAAAATAAAAATAGTATTACACAAGCATTATGGGATGTGAATGTCTTATTGTCTCTGTCTTTGTTCTCTCTGCCTACCCTGCGAGGGACATGGCGTGATGGTATGTATGTATGAATGTGTTAAGATAAAGCCAAAATACCAACTCTTTTTTTTCATTTAACAAATTTTAAGAATTTTAGTCTATAAAATATAGCTTGATCTCTGTGACAGTTCTCACTAGTGCCGGACGCTTGCAATGTAGTCCGTATTTTTGTCGCTATAATTCCATATTTTTTGCTACTGCAATTGAAAAACAATGTATGAAAATCTTATTGAATTTCAATCAAATGGATGGGTGAATCGATCATAAATGTAAAACAATCTATGGATAATCTTATTGAATTTAAATCAATGGATTTTATTTAATTTAAACTTAAGCTGTTAATTATTTATTTTTATTATTCGAAAGGAGTACATACAAGTTCAACGTCACTATTATCATCATCGCTAGAGCATTCCTGTAAGTTGATGATGAGTTCTTGGTCACTGATTATTTCATGAATAATCATGTTTTTTTTATAAAAGAATTTATATCTTTAATATAAAAGAAATGGTCTTATTAATATTATAACTGATGTCTGAATACTAAATTAACACAATTTTCTTAATTTATAGAGTATCCAAGTGGTTTATATAGGTAATGATTTGGTTTTACTTGTTTTATAAATAATTAATAAGACTATTATCGATTTACGTTTATCGATTGCCCCATCTCTAACTTATTGTCAGTTCAGCATGACCTTGTATTTGCGTAAGCATTATATTTTTATAAAATTGTTACTTAGTATTTTAAAATATATGAGGTACAAGTTTTGGTGTAAATATTCATATTTTATATTCATAATTCAGTTGACATATAACTGGCACGTAAAGAGTGAACATATAGGCGATCGTACTGGTAGGACCACGCTTTTGACAGTTATCTGTTTACAGCCGCGGGCCGGTCCGTCCGGAGTTACTACCCCTACTACTAAGCGAGAGTGTGGTACTCCACACTCTCGCTGATCGACGGCTGAGTTATGGCAATGTGCTATTGCGCTTCCTTCGGTGAGCGAGAGATCCGGCAGCCCAACTGGGTGGGTTTGGGGATTTTATTGGTAGGCAGCGGGCTAAGCTATACCCTTGGTATTGCAAGAGTCCATGGGCGGCAGTGACACTTACCATCAGGTGTGCTGCTTGCTCGTTTGCTACCATAGCAATAAGAAAAAAATACAAAATAAAATTGTAAACATGACGCGTATTCAAAACTACTCATCGGTTTTGTATCCATCTGTCACAGAGATGAAGCTATATTTTAAAGACTATAGTAAATAAATGCACAGATTATTTTTAAAGATAACATATGAAAATAAATGCTGGCAGGTTAATGTAATGACATTTTAATTTATATTTAAACTACTTCGCACCTGAAGTAGACTTAGCCAGCAAAACCAGTCGTCAGTCTAGACTAGGGATCATAGATTTTAGACTATCACAGATTTGCAAAAAATATTCCTGGTTGAATCTTCTATTCTTATTCTATTAATCTATTGAATTTATAAAGCTTGAGCTTGAACTACGCTACGTGAGTGAATTTTAGAACTGAATACTTTTAATTTTAAAAAGAAATAATAATGGTTTATTATACCAGTCACTATAAAAGTTTCATTATTATTCTAATAAAGAACTTAAGTCGTTAATAATAAAAACATAAGATTTTAAAATTACAAACCTTGACCAGAAATTAATCTAGACACAAATAATTCCACACACATAATTACGCTGACTTTTGTAGGTAACTATAGATTATTTACAAGCATGTAGGTTACGAAGAGTGAATGCGGGAAATAGAGTGAACGGAGCGTTGGGGCAACTTCTCGGCAGCCACCACCTCATCCAGAAGGCACGTGTAGCAATACATAACGCAGTGCTTGTCCCAACATTACTGTATGGAAGCGAGAGTTGGGTATGCAGAAAAGAGTATGAAAGTAAAATTAATGCGGTCGAAATGCGATCTCTGCGGTAAATCTGTGGAGTTAGGCTGGCAGACTGCATTCGACGTAAGAGAGCGAGTAGTTATGAAAGAGAGTATTGGTGTAAAGATGCGAAAGGGAATGCTCCGATGGTTCGGACATGTGGAAAGAATGCCGAACGAACGTCTGGTTAAGAAGATATACAATGCGAAAGTGGAAGGATGTAGGTACCGGGGGAGACCGAGACTAACCTACCTAGACCAGATCGGTCATGTACTGAAGGAAGGTGCAGTCAAGAGTCTCCGAAACCGGCGAGCGTGTATGAAGAGAATTATGAATGTTGAGGAAGTGAGTGAAGTATGCAAAGATAGAGTTCTCTGGCACTCTGTTCTCTCTGCCTACCCTGCAAGGGATATGGCGTGATGATATGTATGTATGTAGGTTACAACTATTGTCAACGACCTATGTATCATTAATACATTTCGTAACGAACGGAAAATATTAAATTATAATATTAGTTTTCTAGTTACCTAACCTGACTTCGCATAGTCGCTAACATAGCACCTTGCATTAAATAAATTCAATAACTCAATTTACACCAAACCAGCAACAACAAGCTAGCTTTACAAAAAATATTAATATTGGTTAAGTTGTTTCGAAGATTAGTGGGAATGGAAATAATATCGGCAATCCTACTAATCTCACTATATCTTTAAACGAGCAATTCTTGTATATATATATAGATTCCGAGATTCAGATTACATATATATGTAATCTGAATCTCGGAAACGGCTCCAACGATTTTAGCATACAAGGGGTCCCGGGGGCCATTAATCGATCTAGCTAAGTTTCATTTATAGAAAATATTGTTTTGTCAGTATTTTTCGGCAACAAAAAGTATAATTTTTCGTTGTATTAAAACTATTAGAATAATATTCTAATAGTTAATAGGTAATAGTTAATTTGAAAACCTTCATATTATGAAGGTTTTCAAATTTTGACGCTGTCATTAAGAATAGACATTTAGGTCAGTTGGAAAATCGAGTAGTCTTATCCAAACAAACCAGAGCTCGGTTCGGATCCTTACTTTCTCGTGTTTACTTTTTGGCCTTTTTTATTATTTTATTAATTATTATCATTTGCCCGCGTCTTTGTCTGCGTAGAAGTCGATAATGTTTTAATAGGATTTTTGTTTGTTTTTTACGTTATTAATTTTATTGTTATTTATAAATAATTATGTATAAATGTTTGTATTCTTATATAGTATAACAATCTTATCTATGTGGTGACAGAGTAAGAATATAATTTATCACCCCATATCTTACCTGTGGGTGATCGTAAGAGACGACTAAGAGATATAAAATGCATATAACATAAAACCCTATACCAACACGTCTGACCAGCGTGGTATAGTAGGTTAACTTCCCTCCCATTACGGAGGAGGCCTGAGCCCAACAGTGAGACGTATATGGGCTGTGATGATAATGATGATAACAATCTTTGTTATAGTGTAGGGAAGGTCTAATAAACATAAAAATCAAATGAAATTTTGTTATATATATGGACATTAGGCTTTTTCTTAGCAGGCCATGTTTTGAACACACGGCGCTCATTCCGACCGAGGTGACGACAGGGTAGTGTGCGGCTCTATATCCCACCATCTTTTCCATCGAAATTAGGCCGACCACTGGTACCGCTTCTTTGATATCCACCCGCGATACTACGCCTATTACAGTATTTTTTTGTAAAAAATATCTGTTGTTTTTCTTTCGGATGCTAGAATTACCAGACTACTCTGTGAGCTTACTCTGAAGCATATCAGCTACAACTGCCCATGAGAAAAGCAGCTTTCTCTCAAGTCTACTCCCGATACCTTAAAAATTTGAACTCGAGCTTAGTTTATGGTTATTGCGAAGCAGAATTTTATGGCAAACTGTACTCTCTGAAATTCGAAGGAGTAATTTGATGGTATTTGGAGAATCCTAGGAATAAATACAGCCTCTGCTCGAGAACAACCGGTCAGTATAGTTGACACGATTACATTGCAATGAAATGCTTTTTCTCGCAAACTGGTAGCATTGTATAATTTTGGAGCGCCAGCTCTCAATTTTAAGATGTGAGTTTGGACATCGGCAGCTTTCAGAGTTTTCAGGAATTCGACCGGTTGTCGGAGTCGGAGATTATCACTTATTCGAAGGATTTATTTTAATATATGACCCCTTCGAATGATTTAAAATAAAAACGGATAATACATCTTATGAGCGATCGATTTCAATTATACGATGCAATGTGTTATTATGGCTCTCAATTACAATATTCGGCTTAGAAAATTACTGTCCAGCAATTTAAAATTTCAAACTCTACGTTCCTATGTATGACGCCGTGTCCTAAATATGTATGACTTCTTTATAGCTTAGAAACTTTCAAATGCCGTGTTAATACAGTATTGTGACTTTCGAGACATTCCAATTTTAAGGAGTATTTCCATTGTAGCTTGGTACAGTGGTTTTTGTGAGTTCAACCTTTTCAGGGTTCCGCACCCAAAGCGTAAAACGGCACCCTATAACTAAGACTTCGCTGTCCGTCCCTCCGTCCATCTGTCTATCACCAGGCTGTATCTCATGAACCATCATAGTTAGACAGCAGTCAGACAGAAATTTTCACTGATGTATTTCTGTTGCCGCTATAACAAGAAATACTAAAAAAACGAAATAAAATAAATATTTAAAGAGTGCTCCCATACAACAAACGTGATTTTGGCTCCTTTTTGCTCGATACATTTTTTAGTTTCAATTTTTTGCACTTTTTGTCTATTTAGTTTATTTTTTCATTATTTCTATTATATTTAAATATATCTTCCAAAACACACTAATAAAAAAATACCGAGCAAGGCTCGGTCATCCAGATATTATTATAAATGCGAAAGTTTGTAAGAATGTATGGATGTATGTTTGTTACTCTTTCACGCAAAAACTACTGATTGGATTTTGATCAAACTTTATAAAAATATAGCTTTACACATCAGAAAAAAACGCCCATCCGCGAGCTATTCTTATATGCACTGCAAAGATCTTAAAAGTTAGATGAATATTATATTATGTATGTTGGAATTATACCTCTTAAATAGTTCTACAAAAAAGTCTATTGTTAAAATAGTAAATTAAAAATACAATAAAATTTGGTATTTATTTTCAATGCGCTTTTTTTAGTAATGGATTGGGTCTCATGCAAATAAATGCTTTTATCGCTTTCGATATTGAAAGTACATATTGTTTAGCTTTTATCCTATGTCGTTTGGTATAATATTTCAAAAGTTAAGACGATAAGAAGGTTAGCGCGCGGTTAGACAGATTTAGCGGTGTGTGAACACTCCATAGCCCGCTACCAAAGAAAAAGGTGTTGTCCTGGGGAAGGTGTATTGTGTAGAGCGTATATATACCTCCTTTATCGAAAAACCAGGCGGGCGAAGCTGTGGGTGGAATTTTCATAAAAAGTAAAGAAATAAACAGGCGAGCTGGTCTACCAAATAAAATTAGAAGAAATTGATTCTTCGCTATGTCGCTGCTCCTTTCTCGCTCCCTAGGCCTTCGTTTATCGGTAGTACACAAAACATCCGTGATATTTAAAACCATGCTAATCAATTATATTAGCAGATACCAAACGCAAAACTAATATATGATTAAATAAATAGCTTTATATGCAGCGTTAGCGTGACAAAGATTGAAATTTCTTTTATTCGTTTACTCGAGCCTGACGCAGGTCATTTTACGTGGTAGTCGTACAAGTAACAGTAACAAATTTTGAAAAATCATGTTAATGGAAACAGTTATTCTCACGTGAGAAATATTATAACGGATTCAATGTGGAGATTTATAATATGTGTGAAACTATTTCAATTTTAGTGAAACTTCTCGATTTCTAAACGCTCACCACTCCCTACGTTCTCGGTGCTAATCGATAAGCAAATCATTTGTTATCAGCGTGGCGACCGTTTAGTTGGGAAGTTTTGGTACCTACTTACACGATTAAAAGTTTGTCAACATTGTCAACGGTTCAGAAAGCAATGATAAGAAATAGCGCCTGTGCAAAAAGTTCTCGGTAACAAAGGCGTTCAATTAAGTAAAGTACGTTATCATGTACCTACCTAAATAGTTGCTATGCGTGGTATTGTGTCGCTCTAATTTGGTATATGGTACATATTATATGTGTGCTAACTAACACAATTCACTCTATCTTTGCATATAAAATAACATTTAATTTTAATTGAACATGTAATTCAAATATGTTTAATCCTAGTTATACCTATTACCTGAGTAAGGAAATGTACTCCACACTATGTGATCCATGTTTCGTCATCGGTGATCATCTGTTGTATGCAGCCAAGATCGAATTTTGACCAAATATCGTATTTTGAAGTCACTTTGCCCTTTCAAAATAGGTCATGTAGTTAAGGGTACTTTTCTTTATATTTTTTTTATAAAAGTATAAGAAAAATCAATCTCCCGTGCCAAAATTTGATTGTTGATCACCACGTAGCAAAAATTGTCGCGCTTTCCGCAATTCCAGTTATACTAAAATGTACCAAATGCATTTTTTTTTCAAGAGTATTACTTTTATTGGTATTTGTTCAGCGTAGTACTGCTAATGGCTAACTGTTCTTATTTAAAAATAAAAGCAGTATCCAAATATCGCATTGTATTTTAGTGTCGTCAATAAACCATTTTTTGATAATTTGCATATTAGTACAATTTGATATAACTAAATCAAGGACGAGTCTTGGTGTAATTGGTGTAATTGGTGTCCTATCCATTATATAATTATAAAGTTCTAGCTTTTGCCCACGACTTCATGCGTGTAAAAATTATAAGTGACGTCCGCTTTAAATATATTTTTATTATGTTGAATGGTAAGAAAGTTATCTTTGGTTTTACACCCTTAGGGATTAATAGATCCTCTGAGAAGGTGATTTTTAGAATATTCCTCTTTAGTGAGCCCCCATATCACAAAAGTAAGAATACCTATGAGAAGCGATTAACTGAGAGAAGTTATAGTTCTTTAATAAAATAAAATTCATATTAATATTTGCATTGTTAGCAGCCTAACTAATAGATACCCATACACCAGCCTACCTACGTTCTTTATTGGATGTAAGCCCCCACAAATCCAGATAATACAATCGCCACGTTTCGCAGGCAGCTTGACCAACGTTGTTTATAAGTTTCACACGAGTGATATTTTCTTGGTGTTTCTTTTTTTTTTTTTTGGTGGCGGGCTATGGGGTGGTTACGTACGCTAATTGGTGTTTCCTCTATCAGTTTTTATTATTCTCATCAAAATTAAGGTGGAGATAAATTGTATTCTCAACGTATTGACGTCACAAGGGAATTGACTTAGGTAAGAATGATATGTAACTGATGGATATCAGAATCATTTAATATATTCGTTACCCGGCAAGGATCGTTCCGCTTAACAGTAAATGATTGAGCAGATTTAGATTAATTCAAAATTATTTTTTTTTTTTATTATAATAATAAATATAAATAATACATAAATTAAAAAAATCAAGTCGTTAATGACGTGCCAGCAAAACAAAGAACAACAACACCTTGTGCTATACGACATTTTCCATTTTGTTATCAGGCGCAAGAACATTTCTTCTTGTGCGTCGAAAATTATCTAATCTAGTTGTTGATTTCTGAGATTTGCTCGACGATTTTGCATTGTCAAACGAGCTGTTTTAGGGGCTGCCTCACTTTGTTTTTGTGATTGGGAAGCACGAAGTCGGGCTATACTAACGCGGCTCTCTTCACATGCAATATCTTGTTCTTCTTCAGTGGTCTCATTCACAATGTTTTGAATCCTAATTGCATTACGGCTTTGTCGGGAAAGATCTGCTTGGTCAAAGCATTGTTAATAATAATTTCGACACAGTAACATTTATTATAATAATAGTCGTAAAAACTTGTAGCACTTGCAACACGCATTCACAAATGCATCGAACAGTCAACTTAAATTTCAACTTTTTACGGTATATTCGAACTATAGACAACATTACGTGAGCTGTTAGTTGCATTTTGTTATACCGTGAACAAACGCACGTTAGACTAATGTTTTGATAAATTATTTTAATATATTTTTTTTGTTAATTACCATTAGAAGAATAAGAATAATTTATTTATAACTTAAAATACAGTATACCAGCTTACTACAACAAACTTATAATTATGTAGGTATTATGAGCTAAATATAAGCACCATCACGTACCTAAGGCAGTTTACATGTTCATCGAATATACTTGCAACACGATATATGTTCACATTAAATTTCACTTCTTTGTCACACTGAATACACTTTCAAAACAAACATAACACACAAATGTATAAAACACAACTATTTAAATTGAAGCTCGAAGGATAAACAAAACCTTTACATATGAAATAATTTATGTATTCATTATCGATATGGTACTTTACTATAACATTAGTAGATATTTATCTTTATATTATATTTTAACAAAAACTAAAATATAAAAATTAGTCCAGCTTCTGCTTTTTGGAACGAAGTTCCTTATCGCGCGTTGCGAAAGGGGGCTAGACGGAAAAAATTACTACCGATACACAACAAAGTTGTAACGACACAGCGTAAAACAAAGTCGCTTTCTCTGTCCCTATATCCCTATTTATGGTTAAATCTTTAAAATTACGCCACGGATATTGATGCGGTTTTTTTTTATAGATAGAGTGATTCAAGAGAAAGGTTTATATGTATAATATATGCATAATGTAGTAGAGAAACACTGATAATTTAAGAGGTTTCTAATGTGATGTCGTAAATAAACACATTATTTTGCGCTTACATTGCAAACGCTGGCTGAACCTACGAAATAGATCAAAATAAAGTACTACAGTATTATAGAGCTTAAAAAGGCCTACAAAAAGTCCGCGATGGTATATGCCTATCTCTTAAGGATAACATACTATCTCCATTTTAATACTTTAAAAAATGGCCTATTATAAAACGATAATTGAAAAGCTATTTCCACAAATACTGTATTAATCCTTATCATTTTAAATACATTATTTGGCTTGAGCATTTCATGAAGATATTTTTTTTCCTTCAGACCATGCAAATTAAATCAAGACCTTAAGAGATATAGCAAAATCAAAATAATGCGCAACGAAATTAATTTCGTTTCGCCGCGCGGCCGGCTCGCGTTCGAGCTCGGGGCTCAAAATTTTGGTAGTCTAGTGGCATTATATATCCTATTATCCTATTTCCTATTAATATTATAAACGTGTGGTGATAATCCGTGTGGTGACGGAGTAAGAATACTATTCACCACCCCATGTCATACCCGTGGGTGATCGTACGAGACGACTAAGGGATATATAACGCACATAACATCTGTGCGAGAGAAGGAAAACTCGAAACAAAACCCTATACCAACACGTCTGACTAGCGCGGTATAGTAGGTTAATTTCCCTCCCATTACGGAGGAGGCTCGAGCCAATAGTGGGACATTTATGGGCTGTGATGATGATGATTATAAACGTGAAAGTTTGTAATAATGTACGAGTATGGATGTGAACATGTTTGTAGCTCTTTCACGTAAAAACTACCGAATGGATTTTGATGAAACTTTATAGTAATATAGGTTGCACCTCAGAATAACACATAGGCTATAATTTATAAAGATATTTTGCAAATTGGCTAAAATATAACGATAAAAATCGCTTAAGGCAGAAAAAAATTATATAATAAAAATAGTAAATTAAAAATTCAAAATAATTTGATATTTATTGCCGATGCACATTTTATAGTAAGGAATTGATTCTTATGCAAACAAATGCTTTTATTACTTTCGATATTTAAAGTACATATTTTTTGCCTTTTACCGTGTGTCGGTTGGTACAATATTTCAAACGTTAGGACAATAAGAGTGCGCAGTGCTGTGGTCAGGCAGCAACCGGGCGCACTACAGATCTACAGAAATATGGCAAGAAATCTATGATCGCCGATTGTATGACCCGAACACAAGTAAAGGCGTGAGAGCAGTCATCGTTGATGATTGTTGTATTTTAACAGCACTATCGATTTGTTAATAACATACTATAACTGTAGGTATATAGTAGATAGGTATTGAAAGTTTGTGATGTGAAACATCTTTTTGCGCGCCTTGGCAGTAAAATTGTGTAGACTACTGGAAATGATACATTGGGTAGGTACTAAGGCAAACGTGGTCATGTCGTGATACTACGCCGCTATTCTATATTCATTTGTGTGTGCGTGCGTATGACATCGATAGCTGTCTACATTGATGGGTTTTTATATATCAATGGCTGTCTAACATAAGTGTGACATTAAATAATTAAATATCTTAAATTCAATTGTTAATTAATATTCACTCTTTTTTATATGTAAAATGTCAATTATAATAATAAACAAAAATAACAAGTTACTTTAGAGACGAGCTTTATTTTTCTTTTTAGTTTATTTTTTCTTTTTAATATTTACAATAATACCTATTTTTTATTAAGAAATAGTTATCATTCTTGCCATCTGAATTACATTAGCGAGCGCTACCTAAAATGTAGAATTCACACGAAGATAACGTAACATAAATAGTTCTGAACAAAAAATAGCGACAGTTTACTCTTTATGTGGAAGCCAATATATCCTAAATTATAAGCTCATACATGTCCCTTTATTGGGCTCGAGCCTCCTTCACACTAGAAGAGAAATTGACCTACTACACCACGCTGGTTAGATGTGTTGGTATAAGGTAATTTAGTTGAGTTTTCCTTCTCTTGCATAGATGTTATATGCGTTTTTTATCACTCAGTCATCTTTTATGATCTCCCACAGATACGGGGGGTCAAGGGCTTCGCCAAGGGGGAGCAGGGAGGAGGGGTCAGTTGACCCATAGAGATCAAATGTAGCTTCATGCGTTCGACTTACTCCGTTACCACGCGGAATTATAGTATTTAGTTCATTCTTATCGAAATAGTCATATTTGTCGCTTTCAATATTTAATGTAGATTTCAATATTGGGCAAATATCACGATATGAAATATGATTCCTTCCATAGCATCTGAACGTTTATCGGAGTAGTTTTTACATGATAAAACACAACACTTCATGATTTTCTTCGTAATGAAATAAAAATACACCTTCTTCACTAATTAATCGAAAGGAACTTCGTTCCATCCGGGTGTCCCTTGACACCTCGTTTTTTTTTTTTTGCTTATGGTGGCAAACGAGCAAGCAGCTCACCTGATGGCAAGTGTTACTGCCGCCCATGTACCTTTCCAATACCAAGGGTAGGTATAGCTTGGACTGCTGCCTACTAATAAAATCCCCAAACCCACCCAGTTGGGCTTTCGGCTCTCTCGCTCACAGAACGAAGCGCAATAGCACATTGCTAATACTCAGACGTCGATCTCCTGCGAGAGTGTGGTACTACCCCGGACGGACCAGCCCGCGGCTATTGATAGAAAACTGTCAACAGCGTGACCTACCACTATTAAAGTTCTTGGGTTATAAGTGGTGTAACTCACACGACTTTGTTTTATATATATTTATATATAGATAATAATCCACGGTATGAACTTTTTAAGTGGTTGAATAAGCCATGAAAAGAAATCGTGTTTAAAATTTCACGTTCCTGAACCCAGTAGTTTCATCGGTGTGTCGGGGAAAGAATGTCAATAGATGATCTCTCCGGCACTCCGTAAAAGCGCGGAGGGGACGGCTGTGATTTTATTGGGTATATATAGGAGAAGTCGGCAAGCGAGTGGCATGCACCGCGTCCCCAGTCTATCACCGGAGGATAGTGCGTAAATGCATTTGCATGCATGCGGCGTGAGCAATAATAAAAAAATCTTTTTTAGTAATCGCGTCACAAAAGGAAGCCCCGTACAAAATTTCAGGTTCAGGCAGACCCAGTGATTTCGACCCTAAGATTTTCACCCCTTGAAGGGTTGAATTTCCAAAAATCTTTTCTGAATACCTACTCGTATTTTATAAAGGGAAGTAGTTGTGCGCAAAATTTTGCGTTCCAGAGACCTAGCAGTTGCCGCTATACTATTTTCACTCTTATACAAAAAAGAAAACTCCGCCTAGGTGACACTTTGTCCATTAATCACGTGATATTTTTTTTTAGAATTTTTAATTCAAATACATTTATTGTGGTGTAAACACTGCGAGGTACTGATATCTTGTCAATTTTAACATCATATATTAATACAATGAACTGCCACCGGATCGGAACATATTCGCTTCCAAAAAATCCCCCAGAAACAACAGGTTTGTCTATTGTTATTTCTTTACTGATTTTTTTTTATTAAAAATCAACATGTTTAGTAAGAATTAGCACAAACGATGATACAAAATGCAAATACACTATAAAATATATGGCTGGACCAGATTGCATAAGCAGCACCAATCACGAGCTACTACTACACGAGGAACTATTATTATTGTTATTAATTCGATTATGAAATTAAATTTAATTATGAAATAAAATTGAAATTTATTGAATGAATAAAAGAAGACGAAGTTGCGTGGGTCAGTTCATGTATAAAACGAAACTACCAACGGTTTGTTATTATATTACAGCACAGAATATGTCAACTTGTAAGCTCAGCAAAATTAGCTAACAAACTTCCATAGAACGAATTATGACACCGTGTATCGTTGGAATCTTACAGCTACACATCTCACATCTCCCGTGAGAACAGACATAAAACCACAAGCGTAAGTCATATTCAGTAAACAAATTGTTTAATCATGCTTTTATTTAATTAGTAAAAAGTTTAAATAAAACTTTATACGCTAGGAAAGTAAAAATAAAAACGCTATAATATCCATAAAATTAGTTTCTATAATATGTACATACAGACGTACATACATATCATCACGCCATATCCCTTGCAGGGTAGGCAGAGAGATAATATGTCATTTTAGTAAAAAGATTATCATCAATTATTTGATACGTACTTTTAAACCAAGCAACATATATTGATAGTTAGTAAAGTGGAGACATTTTGCTTTTCCTGATTCAACATTATTTGTATAGATTAAAGAGTAATTATCATCATCATCTCGGCACAAATAGGTCCCAATGCTGGGCTCGAGCCTCATCCGAAGATTGTCTCGCTATACCACGCTGTTTCATCGAATTTTCCTTTTCATGCATTGATTTTTATCTGCATATTATGCCTCGGTCGTTTTTTATGACCCCCGCGGGCAAGAGAGAGGATAGGGATATCTTTTCTTACTCCATCGCCACACGGGCAAGTTATAGGTAAGGGAAAGAGTAAGTGTGTTTTACATAATTCTTGATGATAAATAAAATATACTTTTTTTATACGGGTGAACATGATGTACACAGGCGTTTTAATTTTGTTTTTTAGGAAAAGTTTCACAACACAACACAACGTAATCACATGTAATAACAATTTTATGCCCTCGGTCGGAAGTTTTAAATCAAATTGATTCTACGCGTTTCCTGTTATAGAGAGCCCATGCTCGCAATTAAAAGTGTTGCAAAACAAGACTACCGTAACTAAATCCAAAATGTTTACTTGTTCTTGGTAATTTGTTATTAGTGACGGCAAATCGCTTTATTATTGAGAATTATAATCGTTTAAAATGGCATTCTAGGCTTTTGGCATCATAGAATGGTACGACTGGCACATACTTATACACAGACAGAAAATATACTCTATTTGGATGGCCTAGCGCTGTTCTATTAAAGTAGTTTGATAGTACATCGTGTCTGCCTGTGGTCTGGCCACACCCCGTCGTTGTAGTCTCTCTCACCGCAAAATAACTGGGCAACCGGAACCGATTCCTACACTTCGGTGGCTCACCCGGTAGGTTATCCCTTCTCGTACGTGTGCCTACCTACTTCCTTGACGTCTCGGCAAAGCGACTGGATATCAATCTCACACCATCACATACCTTGCCTAATAAATGAGCAGGTGATACATTTACCAATTCATCCACTTGCTCCAGTACATCATTACCTATTGTTACTCTTACATCTGTTTTGGCTTCATTTCTTTCAAATACCATTATTTTGGTTTTGCTCACATTCACGCGTAGATCCCTTTTCTTACAATCTTCTGTCATTGTGTCGACTAGGGTCTGCAGGTCAGTCGCTGACTGTGCCAACAGGACTGTATCATCTGCATAGAGCAGAGCAGTGACCACTGAGTCGCCCATCTGGACTCCCACATTCATATCGTTCAACCTTTGGAGACATTTATCCAAATATATGATAAACAGCCTGGCTGACAGAATGCACCCCTGCTTAACGCCGATATTGACGTCAAACCAAGGCGACATTCCATCATCCAGCCGCACACAGGCTCTACAGCCCATGTAACTGGACTGCGCAGCCTGTGTAATCAACATAGACCAAAGAATTAGCACGTTAATGTGCCAACAAGCAAGACATCGAATCGACAACCGTTGGAAGGGAAGGCGTCTTGAGTAGCGACTGCGAATCGAATGTCGCAGCGTAGATTATAGAGGGTAAACATGTATGGAGGTTGAGAATTGAACGCAACCTGTGCGTGTCCCAGAATGAAATATATGGGAGGGCAACACCATGAACTTAGTATGTAGGTATATACGTTGTATTACACTGGGACTGCGTTATGATAAACCCTTAGCACGGGGGATGCTCAAAGAAGCTTTTACTCGCGTAAGATAGTAACCCAATAAAGGAAACAAAACTTTCTAAACTATATTGATTTAGGATTCAGTATTAAATTGTTGACATTAATATAAATATAATTGATTACTAAGCTTGTTAAGGCAAACTCGAAACAAAACCCTATACCAACACGTCTGACCAGCGTAGTATAGTAGGTCAATTTCCCTCCTATTATGGAGGAGGCTCGAGCCCAACAGTGGGACAAACATGAGCTAGGATGAGAAGCTTGTTAAACTTGACTTCTTTTTTACCGACTTTAACCATGGAATATTTCAATAGCAATGGCAGACGACTCATTAAATTATTTGTGTCAAAACCACCCCAGTTCTTAAGTTTTATTGAATTCAAGGCTGAGTGCTAGTAAGGAAGTTCGGAGCCGTTGCAGAGACGTGACCGAGATCTGGGGCTGTTTTAAACTTTGCATAACAAAGATCTGAAAACTTATTAAGTAATTTTATCTCTTAAATGAAGTAATGCTAATCACATGCAGTATTTGTGTTAAAATTACGCCAGTTCTTAAGTTTTATAAAATTCAAGGTTTAGTGCTAGATGATGATGAGATGAAGGAAGCTCGTAGTCGTTGCAAAGACATGGCCGTATTTTAGGACTGTTTTAAACTTTGCATAGGTTCCTAGATAGAACTTTGCATAGGTTCCTAGAATGATTGGCTAACGTAATTATGTTAGCCAATCATTATCATGTGGAATGCCGTATGATTTGTTTTGTTTAAAATGTAGATATTATTATAACCAAGGTAGTTATAAAAGGTTAACTTTAATTTATTTTGTTATTTGAGTTTACTCCTTAAGAATCGATTTTCATATAAAGTGCCCGGTATGAGAAAAATTTGAGGAGTAAAATCTAGTGATCGAATGACCTCGTTACGTTTCTGGTGCGCAAGCTATTCTGCGCACCTTTCACTTTCTGACGTGAGATAATACTTCACTGAACAGTTTTAATGAATGTAAATAATACTCGTACTTAAGGAGTAAACTCCAGTCGTGCGTCGGAGCTGACACACGCACTTTTTTTTTATCACTACCACTATTGAACAATTAAATATGTTAGATACGTTTCTTTGGTCGGATACTTTTATGGCACTTCTTTTGTATGACGATATAAATGTCACGGTGTATATATTCGCAAATCCGGCGCAATATAGTAACAATAGCTGTAAAGTGTTTTGCGTAGTCATAACAATTGCTGAGATAACAAAAATTATGATTAATTTATGATATTATTAATTTTGAGATTGAGCTGTTTGACTTGGTACCACTGTCACCGTTCTACCAACGTATCACTCGACTCCGAAGCAGGGTTAATCCATTTCACCTGGATACGTTAGGCAGTGCCCTAGCTCCGCCCCTGATATTGCGGCAGTATCACTTTCCATCAGGTAGGTATACCTGTTTGTTTGCTATCATAGGCAATACATATTATTTATTACCATAAACGCCGTCGACCCACTGTTTAAACATATTAATAAATAAACAAAGCAAGCGGAGTTGCTGGCTGCCAAAGCTAGTGATTCGTATAGCAAAAAAGTATCGCATAGGTTCCATGTAGGAATGTCTGCCGATATATAAACATGAAATTAGATAGTTACCATTAAAAAAAAGCAGATAACATTAGAACAACTAATAAGGACTGAAAGATAGTGGGTCTTGCTTCGATTTAAACAAATGTTTTTAAGTCACTGGCTCTCGCAAAAGCATCAAATACAGTTGGGGTTTTAAAGAATATCAAAAGTGCACGATTTAAGTATTAGGTATATTCCCGATATTTATATTACCACCGAACGATAATGATTGTTTGAAGAAAATATGTCATGTTACTGAATATTAAATACATTGGATTTTAACAAATTCAAATTCATTTATTATGTATAAACCCTGCGAGGGCACTTGATTCAATAAACCACCACCGGTTCGAAACGTAACGGCTACTGCAAAGATCCGGCAAGGAAGTGAGCGAGTTTACTTTTTATTATTATTTCTTTAATGATTTTTTTTCCTCAAAAGTAGTGGGTACCTACAACATTTTAGAAAGAATTAGCTCCAGTGTCTTTTTATTATTATTAAACGCCAATCTGGTGCTCTTCTATTCGATATAATTGTATTTTTGCTAGTTATGTCCTAAAACAGAATTATATTTTATGTTTTTTAAATATATGATTGGATTTGAATTTTAAATTTAATAGTCAGTTATTAAGTTACTTTTTTTGGGCTATATACAAACAAACGTATTGATAACATTAATGGACCTCATCGGACAGGACAAGTGACACAAAAAAGAATTGAATTCAAACTGCAAACATCTTAATATTTGGAACAAAGTCTTATTGAGGTTATACGCTCTTTTGGGAGGTGAGTAAGTTACATACGTCCGTAATACAACATTTTTGATTTTATTCATTCTACTATTGATTAGTTACTGATAATGCGTGGTATGCGCGCACCATCCACTTAACCGTTCATTACTGGTGCTATCTCTTTCTCCTACGATATTATGTACAGTAAGACGGCAATTATATTTTGCCCGTATGAGATATAAAGAAAAGGCATTTTAAAGTGGGTACAAATTAAGCAAACACTATACATAGCGTTTATTTCTATCTATCAGCCTCTCGATGGCCATTATGCGACATAGCCTAAGGAGACATAATGCTATAATTGCCACGCCAGGCAGACGGAGTTTGTGATCGCTATAGGTACCTACCATAAGTTTTCACGGCGCTGTTGACAATTCTGCTGGTACGGTTCATTAAATTAATGTTTACCACTTGCATCGACAAAGAAAAAGGTGGAGATTCTTACCATGTCATATACATTTTAATCGTATTTAATTTGAATTCACTTGGTATATGTTTTATTATTTCTTCGCATGGTGATTAGAGTAAGAATACAATATACCAAACCATGTCTTGCCCGGGGGGGTTTTGTAAAAAACTAAGGAATATAATGTCAATAGATAATATCTGTACAAGAGAATGTAAACTTGAAATACAACTCTATAGGTACCAACTTGTCTAACCAGCAGCAGTGGCGCTATATGAGCTGAGGTGATGAAATAGATATAATATTTTACAAGTTGGACCGCAATATACTTTTTGAACAGTTTTGTTGAGATTTTAAAGTAAACTGCCTGATTTGTTGATCTAGATTCTAGAAAGACCAAGATATACCTAATTGTTGATAATAAATGAAATATATTATAACCAATTTATTCATTTAATGTAAACATATGTCGCGTGGTTACTATTTTAGAACTTTTAAAGAGAGATATATTATGCCTCTTATTGTATATGTATTGCTACTTATGATAATTTATTCACGTGAATACAGTATAAAAGTAACTGTTTATACGTGATGACGTTCTAATATTAAATTCATTAATATACTTCGAAATACTTTCTTTCCGTGCCTATTATGAATTAAATTTTATTTTAATATTGGCATATATCATTTTCTCCTAATAATTTGCCTACTACTAAGGGCAAAATCGATCGAGCATTATGGTGTGTTGTATGTATATAAAAGCCGTTTACATCATTTTACTCGTATGCATGATCAACGACAGCCCTAAGTTAAGAGTAAGTACAGCTATATCTTTCTTTGAACCTACTGCCATTCTCACTTTAAAGGATTTATTGTCAGAATACTGTCTATTTATTAAAATGCTATTAATATAAGTACATTTTTCATCGTATCAAATGATGAGAACCCTAAACAGAGAAGTTTCATGTAGAGAAAAAGCTATTATTTTACAATGTGTTAACAAAAACTCATTTTTCACCGTGTGCCTAAATTATAAAGTTATTTTGATATCGTTTTCCCCTCCTTACCTACCTTAAAGGCATATTATAGTTCATCTAATCTAAGAAGTGCATTTTGACGTTTCGCATTTTTTAATACACAATAACCTTGGTCAAACGTATACACATGATTGCAAACAATAAATCTGAAATTTTAAAGAACTATTAAGTTATTTACATAATTCACGTTGCGGGCGGCTTTCTTGTACAATAATGTAATGTTGAAACTCGTAAAACTAATTTAAAATAAAAATAACATGGTAAATAATAATTAGTATTGACGAACTTACAATGTCACTTCATCACGTTCTATACAGTTGTGCTTGACAACTTCCAATTCACGAATATTCAAATAATCGGTAAAAATATTAGATTAATATATTTAATCGAATAGAGATTTTGATAGAGATTTTGATAGAGATGTACGACGTTTCGAGAATTTTATTGATAAGGAAATAATTATTAATGTTCGTGACGATGATAATTCAAGTAATAGTAGTGATTCTGAATAAAAACTATTTTCAAATCCAGTTTTTGTTTTTTTTTAACCTAATCCTAATAATTATGATGAATAGACATTATGATGAAATAATTAAATTTGTTTAGTATTAATTAAGCACTTAATTTTTCATCTCCTTTTTGAAAAATAATAAAATAAACCGATTAATAATTACAAAGAATCAATATAGATATCTCACTAAAATCGGATATTTTCGATAGCGATTATTTGGTTTACATACCTAGACAACTTACTCCGACAGCTGTCAAAGTGCACTTCTTAGATTAGATAGACTATAGTAATAATACATACATACGTGTGTGCATGTAATATTATGTATATAAAATATGCATAAATAAAATTTCCTTTCGTTAGAAAAATACTTTTACAAAGTTTGGTATAAATAAAAAAAAATAATCTCTGAAAAAACTTCAAACTAAAGGCAAATAATCCCCTTTGAAATGGTCCAATATTATTTTCTAAAACAAATATTAAAAAAAATAAAATAGGTCGGGAAAAAGCTTTTTCGCATATAGTTTGTATAAACTTTTCCTAGAATCTCTTTTCTATCTAGCTGGTTTTAATACCATTAAAAATTTTTACATTTAAAAAAAATAGTAAAATGTTGCCCGCCGTTTTTCATTTAATTTTCTTTCTGTCAAAATGAATAAATGTTAATCTAATGAAGTATTACAAAAAGGATCATATAAATAATCGGATAAATGAAACGCAAGCCGCAAGCAATAATTTTGAGATAATTATGGACTTAATGCAGTATCAGTAAGAGTTAGTTTAAAAACGCTTTCAGTCCAAGAATTTTGATGTCAAAGATGCACCTCACTCTGGTCGCACCGTCATTGACAAAATGAACGCTATTTTTGAAAAGTAGGATAAGACCGGCATATCAGTAGTTACGACGTAGCTGAAGATCTTGGAATTGACCACAAACAAATTTTAACCATTTGAAAAAAGCTGGATAAACAAAAGAGCTTCATTGTGTGCCCCACGGCTCACTGAAAAGAACTTAATGAGCCGTGGAGTCGTGTACTTATTTGAGATTCTTTATTGAGACAATGAAACCGATATTATCTGTGTGGTGCCGGAGTAAGAATACAATTCATCACCCTCTATCTTATCCGTGGGTGATCGTAAGAGACGACTCAGAGATATAAAACGCATATAACATCTATGCAAGAGAAGGAAAACTCGAAACAAAACCCTGTACCTACACGTCTGACCAGCGTGGTATAGTAGGTTAATTGCCCTCCTATTACAGAGGAGGCCCGAGCCCAACAGTGGGACATATGTGATGATGATGATGATGATGTATGAAACCGAACCGTTTTTGAAGAGATTGATAACAATGATAACTGATGATGAAAAGTGAATCACGATAAGAAAGTGCAAAAAAAGTCGTGGTCAAAGCTCGGTTAAGTATCACAGACTGTGGCAAAACCCAAAGGCTAACTCGCAATAAGGCGATGCTGTGTTGTATGGTGGGATTGGAAGGGTATAAGTTCATTATGAGCTTTTACCGTCGGGCATAACCATGAATTCGGATCTCTACTGGCAACAACTGATGAGATTAAAGCTAAAAATTGATTTGAGCAAGCGGCTGGAATTAATCAACAGAAAGGGTGCAGAATTTGACCACCATAACGCTAGACCACAAACATGTTTGGTCACTCAGCAAAAATGAAGAGAGTTTGGGCTGGAGATGTTAATGCATAGCCCTGACCTTGCACCTTTAGATTTCCACCTGTTTCGGTATGTCCAGAATTCTCTAGATATGATCAGGTTAACTGGTTAACATCAAGAGAAGACTGCTAAAGCTATTTATGGCGTTTTTTAATCATAAATCCCAGTTTTTTTTACAGTAACGGGATTATGTCACTACTTACATTCAACAAAATGGCACATCAATATTGTAATTAAATCTAAATAAACTTGAAAAAAATGTCTTGAATTTTCACATAGAATGTGAAAATTCTTTTCCCCCGACCTTATATTATACAATCGATTCTCTAAATTTCAAGTTTCTAGACTTATCCGTATAGATTGTGGAAGATTTCTAAATAGAGCTTTTATTTTTAATAACATTTGTAGGTAATAAATACAATAAAAGATTAGATGAAAAGGTCACTGTTCTGTATATTTGATCGTTTCTAACGCGTGTAAGCGATAGATATATATCCGGGATAGTTTCTAAATGTCGAATATTTAGGGTGCATTTACTTATAATAAATTTAAAACATATAGGTATTTCTAAATCACAACTAACTCTTAAATATGTAACAGAATAATAGATTATATGAAAAGGTCACTGTTCTATTTATGTGATCGTTTCTAACGCGTGTACGTTTATACACATATCCAGAATAATTCCTAGATCCCGTAGAGTTAGGGTGCATTACTTATTAATATAAATTTAAGTACATAAGTATTCCTAATTCATGGCGACTAACTCTCATAAATATGTAACAGAATAATAGATTACATGAAATGGTTACTGTCCTTTTTATGTTACCGATTCTAATGTTTATAGTGCAAGCAAGTAGTTAGGATAGTTTCTAGATCCTGTAGATAAGGCAGTGGTAATTATTTACAATAAATTTAGGAAGGTAACTAGGTCTCCAGCTACTAGGTCTACAGTACTAAGTTTGTAGTTCCAGAAGCTTCTTTCAGGTTTTCACCGGGCAGTTGAACGGGGAGAGTTGGCGCTTGCGCGAACGTTTATCGACCGCGGCGTTGCCACGTGGGCGCTCCCCCACTCAGCGTACGTCACAAAGAATAGGGCTGTCAATTTTTTGTAACGACATAGGGAGTTAAAACTGAATATCAATATTCAAATTTAAGTTGGCTCAAATTTTAAGTTTGATATTTGTGAAAGAAGTAGTATAATACAGTAATATAGTAGTATAATACCTATTCTTACACAGATCGGTTCGCGATGTGCATTGACCAGTACGAATTTTATTCATTCATTTCATTTTATATAATTATTAAAATAACATAATAGATACATACGCACAATATTTCACGTTCTTAAGTACATAATGTTGAAAGAGACTTTATAATCCAGCATGTTGAAATTACAGCACGAAAAATATTAACATATTGATTTGGAGTTTGATAAATTTATATTAATTGTAAAATATAATAACCATATTTCTCAATTATCCGTGTCACTACACGGAGTAAGAATACAATTCACCACCCCCTATCTTACCCGTGTGTGATCGTAAGAGACGACTAAGGGATATAAAATGCAAAAAACATCTATGCAAGAGAAGGAAAACTCGTAACAAAACAAACAACTATAACAACACGTTTGACCAGCGTGGTATAGTAGGTTAATTTCCCTCCCATTACAGAGGAGGCCCGAGCCCAACAGTGGGACACATATGGGCTGCTATGATGATATTTCTCATTTGTAAACTATTTAAGGAATCCATCATCATCCTGGCCTTATTCCAATTATTTGAGGCTGACCCACTATACATATACCTTTTCTATCGTACACTATTAAAATATTAAATTATATTTTTTACATACATACATATCATCACGCCATATCCCTTGCAGGGTAAGCAGAGAGAACAGAGTGCCAGAGAACTCTATCTTTGCATACTTCACTCGCTTCCTCAACAACGCGTACCGACCCGCCCCCGTCGGTACGAACTTCGGCAGTTGCGACGAAGGGGGCCGCAACCCATCACGCCTTGCCTAGTCAGGCGAGTCGAGGAGAGCAGAGTGCCGGGTGGGCACGTGGAATGTAAGAGGTTGTGTGGAAGGTAAGTTGCACGAGCTGATATCCGTCATGGCGGACAAACAGCTAGACGTGCTCTGTGTGACAGAGACCAAGCGAAGGGGCAGCGACGCCTGCGATCTTCCTGGTGGCGGGATGGCTCTGTGGTCTGGTGTACCACAGAGCAATCGAGCCAGCATGGGGTTAGGAGTGCTGTTGTCCTCTCGCTTGGCTTCAGGTGTGAAGGATTACGGAATGTATGATCCCAGACTTCTTTGGGTCCGTATAAAACTAGGTGTCACCAAGGTATTCATGGTTGTAGCATATGCTCCCGTAGGATCCTCGGTGGCATCAGACCTAGAGAAGTTTTGGGATAATGTTAGGGAAGTTCTGGATATGGCAGAAACCAGTGAACGCGTGATTGTATGCGGAGATTTGAACGGATGGGTAGGGACCAAGCGTCCCGACTATGAGGACGTACTTGGTCCATTTGGTGATAAGAGAGTGAACGACGCAGGTAGGCTCATAGCGGATGTATGCATGGAGAGAAACCTTATCATGTCAAACACATTTTTCCAACATAAGGGCATCCATATGTATACATGGAGAAGGAATGAAGTATAATAGATTTAATTTTGGTAGATAGTCGCCTCCGAAGCAAAATATTGGACGCAAGAGCCTACAGGGGCCCCACAGTCGATACGGACCACTGTCTCGTTATTGCGAGATTTAGTGGTCTGTTCAGAAAGTGGAGACACTGGCGAGAGCGTGTCCACTTCGGATGGCTTGAAAGAATAAAGGTTAAAAGGTTGCAAGAAGAGTGTGTAAGAGAAAAGTATGCAGAGGGTGTCCGAGAACGGCTGACGATGGCAAGCCAGCCGCAATCGGACATTGAAGAATGCTGGAGAGTATTGAAAGAGAGTATGGTAGATACAGTATGCGAAAGAAGTATGTAGAAGTTCAAAGAAGCATAGAAAAACAAATGGTGATGCATGGTGGGATGCGGAAGTGGTAGCTTCCGTAGAGCAAAAGAAGATGGCGTGGCTGGAAGAAGAGACATATCTCTTCTTTGAATCTGAATGACAGTATGACTGAACAGAAGAATGAAATATATCGGCAATGTAAGAATGACACCAAGGTGTAGGAGAAACGTGATAGAGCAAGTATGAGTGCAGAAGATAGGCTGACTAAAAACTTCGAGGGTAACACCAAACTTTTGGAGGGAGGTGAAGAAGGAGCCTGTGTGCGGCTGGATGATGGAATGTCGCCTTAGTTTGACGTCAATATCGGCATTAAGCAGGGGTGCATTCTGTCAGCCAGGCTGTTTATCATATATCTGGATAAATGTCTCCAAAGGTTGAACGATATGAATGTGGGAGTCCAGATGGGCGACTCAGTGGTCACTGTTCTGCTTTATGCAGATGATGCAGTCCTGCTGGCACAGTCAGCGACTGACCTGCAAACCCTAGTCGACACAATGACAGAAGATTGTAAGAAAAGGGGTCTACGCGTGAATGTGAGTAAAACCAAAATAATGGTCTTTGAAAGAGATGAAGCCAGAACAGATGTAAGGGTAACAATAGGTAATGATGTACTAGAGCAAGTTGATGAATTTGTATATCTTTGTTTTGTATTTAGCAGAGATGGAAGGTACACCTCTGATATAGAGCGAAGAGTGAATGCGGGAAATAGAGTGAACGGAGCGTTGGAGCAACTTCTCGGCAGCCACCACCTCAGCCAGAAGGCACGTGTAGCAATACATAACGCAGTGCTTGTCCCAACATTACTGTATGGAAGGGAGAGTTGGGTATGCAGAAAAGAGTATGAAAGTAAAATTAATGTGGTCGAAATGCGATCTCTGCGGAAAACTGTGGAGTTAGGCTGACCGACCGCATTCGTAACGACGACGTAAGAGAGCGAGTAGGTATGAAAGAGAGTATTGGTGTAAAGATGCGAAAGGGAATGCTCCGATGGTTCGGACATGTGGAAAGAATGCCGAACGAACGTCTGGTTAAGAAGATATACAATGCGAAAGTGGAAGGACGTAGGTACCGGGGGAGACCGAGACTAACCTACCTAGACCAGATTGGTCACGTACTGAAGGAAGGTGGAGTCAAGAGTCTCCGAAACCGGCGAGCGTGTATGAAGAGAATTATATTTTTTAAATGCATGTAAATTTAAGAAATGTACAATAATAATTATATACATATACGCAAAGCTTTTGATTATCCCTTTCTCACACAACAATGATAGTTTAGAGCAGACGAAGATTAGTATGAATATATGTATGCTTGTATAATGTATGCTTCACATTTTAGGGCTTTTTACAACATTCTTTTTCATACTAATCTCTGCAAGATATTTTGAAATTCCATATCATTTTCTTCTATTAGAAAAAAAATTATTTTATTGCAGTGATAAATGTAATAATAACATTTATTTAATTTCTCTCACAAAGGTACGGTTGCCCGCATTCATAAAATACTACGGCGTTAATGCCCATAAAGATATAGTGGGGTTGGCAGGGCAACCCTATTATTCGTCGAACACGTGCCCGGGCGCTATTGTATACCAACAAGTAGGTAGGTAAGTACAACACATCACGCTACAAAAATGTTGGCAAAGGCAAACTATCACTCTTACACCCACATACTTAATTATTTATTTTATTAGGGACAAAGTAAGAATAATCTTTATCGCAGTTCAAAAGTAATAGGTACTTTAATATATGTAAATTTAGTACAGTTCCCATTGTGAAGCTTGGGTCCTTCACATATTGGTGCAGCATACTTCATACCATGGTCAGATAGTTCGTCGTTTTTTTTTCACTTTCCTTGTATTATAGCCTTGTTTTCTATTGCCTCATATCGGGTTGACAACAATGTAATCTATATTATGCAATATAGCTGAGATAGTTTGAATCTCGGCAATTAAGGGAATTAACTGAGTAGATGTTTATTCTGCCCATAAAAACCTTTCGTTACCGATTACATAGTAGTTTATTTTGTCATAATATTATTATAGTCTTATTCTCCATGCAGTGCTTAACTAAGATAAGAATTTGTAATTTAATTATTTATCACGGATGGGGTGTTTTTTTATTTTGGGTAAGCCATGGTCCGCACACACGCCGCCCGTTCCGTCCGGGGCGACGGAAGGGCAGCGCGTGGGCCCCATAACCCACGGTATTCTCTCCCCATAGCCATTGGGCCGGCCATTGGTACCGCTTCCTTGCCATCCGTGGCCAGCCCGGAAAATATCACGGATAGGGTGAGAGTGGCATAACAGAATAGCTCAAAAGATTTTCTCTTACATCTTTCTGCATTGTGCCTGGTTTTCACTTCAGGTAACGAACACTAGTAAACGCCGCCACAGACATATTTTCTCATGATGAATAGATTATTATTCACCATAAGAACATTTGCAATGATTTAAAATGAATAGACTACTATCATTTATCAAGCAAC
Source organism: Lymantria monacha (assembly GCA_905163515.2). Classification (NCBI taxonomy): domain Eukaryota; kingdom Metazoa; phylum Arthropoda; class Insecta; order Lepidoptera; family Erebidae; genus Lymantria; species Lymantria monacha. The sequence goes on from LR991081.1 coordinate 40,810,191, forward strand.
TTAGAAAACAAGGACTTGGTACTGATAGCCTGCCCACATGGCAATAGAGAGGTACGTGTACGGTAAGTTACGGGAGCGCACGTTGTCCTTTCTGTCACCACGGACGGATCGGCCGTTATGCTCAAACCAGAGCTAACTACACAAAAAAAAACAAACTTTAGATGTTGGCGAAAACAGACAATCTTAATCTCTTATTAGCGTAATTTGTGTTACTTTGGGTTGTGTATTACAATATGAGTCACTGACGACAAGCGATTTTATAATTATATTAAAATGATTAGGTACTTACATAGATTAAATCAAACGTTCCTTTGTACAACGTTGTCGACAGCAATCATCTTTTATTTTCAAAAACCGATTATACTAAAAACAATGAGTACGGTTAAGAACAACACGTTTAATAATTCCTTATTCGATAGCATTATTAAAAAAACGTACGCTTCGATTGCGGAACACATATGCGATAAGGGCAATAATAAATACAATTCTATCTACCCCTAAGATTGTTGCCGACACAGAACTGATTTTTTTTATTTTTCTTAATCAGCAACTACTCAAGTCACGCAGGGCATGATATTATAAACTTGAACGGTGAATATAATTATTGTGTGAAGTTATATTCTTGACTCATCATTCGTGTAATATTAACTTATTTTTAACCGTCGAAGAGAAGAGGGATGGTTATAATTTTAGCATACGTATCTGTGTATTTGTGGAATCTTAGCTACCAAGCGGATTGATTTAAATTTCGTTTCTTTTTATTGTTTTAAAAGTGTTGCAACCGATTTTCTTTGTTATCTAGATACATCTTCTTCTATACATATAATAAAAATGTAAGGGATCGCTGTCTGTACATGGAAGATATATGAGAAAAAATATTACTGGGACCTTTATCAACACTAATAGAACCCAAAACAATAATTTTTAAAATTTTTGTCTGTTTATCTGTTTGTCTGTGCGTTTGTGCACGCTAATCTCAGAAACGGCTTATCCGATTTAGACGCGGTTTTCACTAATATATTGTGGTAAGCCTCACTTAACATTTAGGCTTATTTTATGTCAATTGGTTTATAAATAAAAAAGTTATGTCAATTTAAAAAATGTTCAGATAAAAAAATCTTTATCGATTCTTCTCAAATTACGTACAAATTATCTTCAGTAAAAATAAATAAACACGTATTTCAGCATTTGTTGATTTTCACCCTCGGGGGGTGTAAATTAGGTCTGAAAAGCGGGTTGGACGACTCATTAAATCATTAGACCCCAGGCCGATATTATTGAAGCTGGCAACTTGAAATGTTGACAGTGGTTTCTTTATATGACGTATAGATTTACTAAGAAAGGATTTTACGAAATTATACCCCTACGGGGGTGGAGCAGAGTGGCAAATTTTGTATGGAGAGAAAAAAATCTTTACTGATTCTTTTCAAATTACGAGTCGAATCAAATATGATAGTGTAATATCCGTCATTTGTCAATTTTCACCCTCTGGTTGTGTAAATTAGGCCTGTGAATCGGGTTGATCGACTCATTACCGCCAAGCCGAAACTATTAAAGCTAGAAACATTAAATTTTGAAGCACTTTTTTATTTATGACATAGAGATTCAATATGAAAGGATTTTATTAATTCCGCCCCTAAGGGGGTTTAACAAAGCGGCAAAGTGTATATGGGGAGAAAATTTCATTATCGATTCTTTTCAAATTACGTACAAATATTATTCGGTAAAAATAAATAAACACGTGTTTCTCTCTCCCTCTCCATCAACCCCGCACCAGTGCCGTTGTGGCGACCAGTGCCGGCGTGAGAGCTCACACGATGCACATAGTAGACGGCAATAGGTTCTTGCCTAATGGTTTAAGATACAGGTTAAGGTTATCTTCAAAAATGTTCACTCTATAACTCAAATAATAAATCATATCTAACGAGGTCGCAACTCTGCTGGTGAAACAAAACAGTCAAATAAAGGGTGGCGATAATTAAATTTTTATCCCATGGTCATACCGTAAATAGTATATTAATGGCAATATAATTTTAGAATGAATAGAACTTTGAACCATCTTTTTCTTTAGTGACCGGCTATGGTATATAGACACACGCGCGCCGTACACGTACATCTACATTGTGCGGCGGGCCACCGCAACCGGGTATCATCTCGAGTCGAAGCCCCCATGCAGTGAACCTCAATACCGGTACTTACGCTTGCGCCGCCCAAAGCACCGATGGTAGAGCGTGTCAACCTAGAGTATTTTCTCTCGGACCCACACTATTGCCTAATTCCGTTAGACAACTAACTCGCAGAAGGCGGCGACCGCATCCCAGTTTCTGACGCTGTTGATTATCGTCCTAGCGAAGTAGCGACAAACCTTCAACACCTTGCATTGCTTTTTCTATTTAACTCTGTCAGAGATGATTTCTGCGTGGACGAAGTCGCGGGCAAAAGCTAGTTATTAAATAAAATCCGTTCAGTTTTTAGGAATCATGATCTACGAAAAGTATTCCAAGGGCAGAAGGAATCAAAATTCTATATGTTAGCTAAGCATAATGTATGTTAGCATTCATAGTTATTCAATTGTATTACACGAAAATAGATTTGATGCTAAGACTAACCCTTAGGTTAGCAATAATTTAAGATGACACTACTACATTTTTAATAGTTGCTAAACACGTATTTTTTCACATTTAGGTTTAGATTGGGGTTGTAAATTTTTCTTTCATATTATTTATTATTAAATGAGCTGAACTGTACCAAAGCACTAAGATTTCTTCATTATGACATTAAAAATATAATTTATTATTAGTCTTTTGTTGAGAAAAACAATAAATACATAATAACTAATACTTTGTATTCCTCTTCATCCTTTATAATAATAACTCACACCTATTATTTTTTTTGAAATCATGGTATTGCAGTCTTGGTTTACTTCTTATGGTTGATGTACGTTGGATGCAAGTGGCACAAGACCGTTGCAAATGGCATTCTCGTGGGGAGGCCTATGTCCAACAGTGGACGTTTACGTGCAGATGGATGGATGGATTGAAGGGTGGGTGGATGGTTGATATACTATCCGTCGAAATACGATCCGTCGAAAATTAAACAAGATTTTTGTTAACATTCTTCTAAGTATTGTCACAAACTTATAGTCCTCAATGACCAGATGGAGTAGTGAATTTAGTTTGGCATAGATGCTCAGGTTGGTCAAATTTTTGTAAGATACGCGGTTATACACCGTCTAAGTGTAGTAGTGTCTTATTTCCTGTTATAAAACGTACATAACGTTTTGCGTGTGTTGCTTGCAGAGCAATCCATTGCGTGTGGGCCGTTAATAAATAACGTAAGGGATTTTGAAGAATGCTTTGGCCCTCTTCCTCCCTACCTTATCTAAGATATTATAAGATCGTAACTACTCCTCCCTGCCCCTTAATAAGAATTTTTGTAAGAAAATATCTTTTATTACAAACTTCTTACTACAAGTAGGTATCATTAACTCACTGCAATAACATTAATCTTATTAATCCATCACAGTTTTGACTAAACTTACTAATTTTCAATTTAATATCTTACGTAATGTCAGGTTCATTACCCCCTCCCTGCCTATAGTAAGAAGTTATAATATTCAGTCAACACCCAAAAAACGCCTTACATAATTTATGAATGGGCCCTGTGTTGCTTGCAGAGTAATCCGTGAAACATGAAGTTGTTGCTTACGGTTTTATTAATAGTTTTAAGTCTATGCCGTTTTAAATTCATCAATGTATGATCTAGGTATTTTGTTTTAATTTCACCTATCTATCATGTAAGTACATCTTTTGTTGAATATAGGCCTCTCCAAGAGGGAATTGTGCAATAATGCACTTGTTTGCCACGCGGTTTGATGATGCCAGATGGTGTTTTAAGTTTCCATCAAAGCACTGTTCTATTCTCCTGGTCTTTCAGCCAAAAATAGAATCAGAACCCCGATGCTTAGTTATAAATAACAAGTAAGAAAATAATTTTACCCTTCAATTTTTCAGAATAATTTAGTTTCGGTATCATAATATCCTTAATCACTTATGGTTTATTGTCCTATATACCTACTCTAACTTCGATCACAAATTCGAGATAGTTTTTAATATACTAACAAAATATAAATCCTTTTAATTGATATCTTATTTAATGACTTACATAAAGTGTATTAAAAGAAATGTGAAACATATGTTCATAAAACAACATACCTAGTAGGAAACTGTTGTGGTTTCACAGTGTAATATAATGACAGAGCGATTGATGGTTGGTTTTGCTGTGGTTTATAAATAGATGGCAAATATGGGATATATATAGCCTTTCATTAATCAATGTTAGTGGATTTTACAAAAGTTGATTGAACCCATATCAATAAATAAAAAGTCATGCATCATAAATGCTACTATATAATATCTATACTTTACATACTTTTGCTTAATTCAAAATATTTCAAATCAAGAATAATTGAGTCAGTTGTCATTCTTATAATAGAGCGTATTAACGAGGATTCATCTCAGCTCGTATATGTCCCACTGTTGGGCTCGAGCTTCCTCCATAATGGGAGTGAAATTGACCTACTAAACGCTGGTCAGACGTGTTCGTTTTGTTTCGAGTTTTCCTTCTCTTGCATAGGATGTGATATGCTTTTTATATCCCTTAGTCGCCTCATACGATCACCCACGGGTAAGATAGTGAATAGTATTCTAACTCGCGTCATCACACGGAATTAACGAGGATTGTAAATTGAGTATTACAAATCCAGGGTTATTCGTTATTGATTAAATTTTAATATAATTATATTCAGCGTTTAACACAAATTAAAAATAATAAACCCAGATCTATCTAGGGATCTTAGATTATAATAATTATTATAATATGTTATCATTATTAAGATTATGTATATATATACAATACATCATATATTTACGTACCTAACTTATGCATTATTGAATTGACAATCCTGATTAATTTTGTCTGGCCTGTAGATAAAATTTTAATTTTTGTTCGATTAAGCTGATAATAAAGATATTCAATAACTTCGTGATATAATATGTCAAATATGAAGTGGAAGAAATATGAAGAGTTCCTTTTGTAATGGGTTATAACGCTTAAAATAAATTAGTCTGTATTGTACGCTTCTCGCAAGCACGATACGTGTCAGCTATCTACCCTAACGGATCACGCAATTCTATCAAAAGTTATATTTATAGCACAAAACGTAACAAGGTAATGAGTACTTACTGCCAGCCCCCAGATTCATTATTACCCTCCTTTAGTTGAGTGGTACTTGCACTTTGAAGGCTGGGCACGTTCATTCTGAAAGAGTTGATGTTATTTAAAATTTTGATTAGGCTAAGAGAAACCTTGTATATATAAAAACTAGGCCGTGTGATTTGCATTATACACTGCCTTTCTTCAATATCTACAGAGCGTATACGATAAGCCAACAGCCGGAATGTTATTTGTACCTACCTATTTGAAAGCATTTTCAAGCAGGTCTTATAGTATTTCAGATTTTTTGATTATGTCTAGCTAATACAATAAATATTTGCGAAAGGGAATGCTTCGATGGTTCGGACATGTGGAAAGAATGCCGAGCGAACGTCTGGTTAAGAAGATATAAAATGCGAAAGTGGAAGGATGTAGGTACCGGGGGAGACCGAGACTAACCTACCTAGACCAGATTGGTCACGTACTGAAGGAAGGAGGAGTAAAGAGTCTCTGAAACCGGCGAGCGTGTATGAAGAGAATTATGAATGTTGAGGAAGCGAGTGAAGTATGCAAGGATAGAGTTCTCTGGCACTCTGTTCTCTCTGCCTACCCTGCAAGGGATATGGCGTGATGATATGTATGTATGTATGTGTATATGAAATACAATAAATATGATTCTCTTTAGTTATCTATATCAACAGAGATATGTAGGTAGGTAGTATAAGGTAGTTTCAAATGAAGTTCATCGTTTCTATGTTAATTTTAGGCTGTATATTGCAACGTACATACAAAACGATTATTATTAAAAAAATACAAAATGCCAAAATAGCGATTGGTTGTATTTATTTTTGAACACATTTCGCTTATCAATACAATCACCTATATTTGTTTACCACTTAGACAAAACTTGGTACTATTATAGACAGATCAGGAAGACTGGTGTAGAATAATAAAAGTCTTTGATACAGAATTATAACCATTGTTTTGCGAAAACAATGGTTTGTAACACAATATCGCTATAAAACAAACATCACCCTTTTCTAGAAATTTACTGATGAGAGATCATTCGACTTGCACGAGTACTTTCCATTATTTCCAAGTATCATGTCTGGATACTGTATTATCAAAATCGATGACAATGCAGATTTACTACAGGTGGGCGTAGATCGTATTACCTACTGGTATTAAGAATTGCAACATCAGAAATATGTACTCACATTTTTTTATTCGCAACGGATGGTTCAACAATGAGAGGCAAACCGCAGTAAGAATAACCTGTAAAAAAATCCTCCATTATATCTAGGCAATGAAAAATAGAGAATGCTATGCTTACTCAATTTTTAACTGTTATAAATAATTCTTTACTCAACATCAACAATCATCATCTTCGTTCATATAGATTCCACTGCTGGGAGCTTCATCTTGAGCTTGATCTTGAGATTCATCCATAATGGAAGGGTAATTGACTTACTATAGCCAGACGTGTTAGTATAGATTTATTCAATCATCATCATCATCACCACAGCCCATATATGTCCCCCCACTGTTGGGCTCGGGCCTCCTTTGTAATGGGAGGGAAATTAACCTATTATACCGCGCTGGTCAAACGTGTTGGTATAGGTTTTTCGAGTTTTCCTTCTCTTGCATAGATGTTATATGCGTTTTATATCCCTTGGTCGTCTCTTACGATCACCCACGGGTAAGATATGGGGCGCTGAATTGTATTCTTACTCCGTCACCACACGAAACTATTTTTCTTTTTTGTGTTTTTGCTGTTAGCCGCAGATGGCTTTGACAGCTTTACGCGGACTATGGCTGAGCGCTGAGGGATCTCAACCCGAACCGACGAATCATTTTATTTTTTTAATAGTTAATTTATTCAGTAGTTATCATTAAACTACTCCACATCCTGAACATTTATGTTATGACATAAATACTATGTAAATCATCCGCCTATCATCCATCCATCCCACTACAGACGTTCAATGTGAAACCTAGGCTTGCCTAAAGGTAATAATTCTATAAGCGTTTGTCAATTTTGGCATGAAGGTTGGCGATCGGAGAATTCTTCGATCAGATGGTGATCATTCAGCTGATTATTACAAGTCACATGGCAGATTTCTTAATCTAGGCGATAACACATGGAGTTATTTACCTATCACACCCATGTGGGAATCTTCTTATACGTTACAATAATTAGAGATATTAATTTTATTAAATGTTAATGAAAGATTTTTTTTCAAATTTTCAATCACCTTACCATGTAATTTGTCAATGGCACGATCTGCCGCTGATTGATCAGGAAAGTCAACGAATGCATAACCACCTCGCTTCACAGATATGTCAGCAACGGTCAAATTTTGTTCAGCAAAAAGTTGTCTCACGTCGGCTTCATCAGCCTCAATAGGCAAATTACCTATGTACAATTTGTTCATTGCAGATACAGTCTTTAATTGTTCACTCATTTCGATTAGTTTATGTGTATTAATTATTCAATATTATGGTTTTTAGGAAGAAATGGCGATTTATTGGTTGTCAGACCAGTAGTCGATCGCGATTCAATTGTCCTTGACACATGATGTTTGAAAGAAATCCAAAATTCGAACTCAATTTATTGAGTATTTTAACGAGACGGCCATGATCACTCGCTTAGAACTTCCACAGAGGTTTTAATTAGTAGTAGTTATTAGCTATACAACGAAAATAGGTACCTACTACATAATGTGTATAATGTATATGTATTATTATTACTCGAAATGCGTACCGCAATGCGGGTTAGGGCGTCCCCCGGAGGCGACGCGTACCGACCCGCCCCCGTCGGTACGAACTTCGGCAGTTGCGGCGATGGGGGCCGCCACCCAACACGCCTTGCCCAGACAGGCGAGTCGAGGAGAGCAGAGTGCCGGGTGGGCACGTGGAATGTAAGAGGTTGTGTGGAAGGTAAGTTGCATGAGCTGATATCCGTCATGGCGGACAAACAGCTAGACGTGCTCTGTGTAACAGAGACCAAGCGAAGGGGCAGCGACGCCTGCGATCCTCCTGGTGGCGGGATGGCTCTGTGGTCTGGTGTACCACGGAGCGATCGTGCCAGCATGGGGGTAGGAGTGCCTTTGTCCTCTCGCTTGGCCTCAGGTGTGAAGAATTACGGAATGTATGATCCCAGATTTCTTTGGGTCCGTATAAAACTAGGTGTCACCAAGGTATTCATGGTTGTAGCATATGCTCCCGTAGGATCCTCGGTGGCATCAGACCTAGAGAAGTTTTGGGTCAATGTTAGGGAAGTTCTGGATATGGCAGAAACCAGTGAACGCGTGATTGTATGCGGAGATTTGAACGGATGGGTGGGGACCAAGCGTCCCGATTATGAGGACGTACTTGGTCCATTTGGTGATAAGAGAGTGAACGACGCAGGTAGGCTCATAGCGGATGTATGCATGGAGAGAAACCTTATTGTGTCAAACACATTTTTCCAACATAAGGACATCCATATGTATACATGGAGAAGGAATGAACAGAAAAGTATAATAGATTTAATTTTGGTAGACAGTCGCCTCCGAAGCAAAATATTGGACGCAAGAGCCGACAGGGGCCCCACAGTCGATACGGACCACTATCTCGTTATTGCGAGATTTAGTGGTCTGTTCAGAAAGTGGAGGCACTGGCGAGAGCGTGTCCACTTCGGAGGGCTTGAAAGAATAAAGGTTGAAAGGTCGCAAGAAGAGTGTGTACGAGAAAAGTATGCAGAGGGTGTCCGAGAACGGCTGACGATGGCAAGCCAGCCGCAAACGGACATTGAAGAATGCTGGAGAGTATTGAAAGAGAGTATGGTAGATACAGCGAAAGAAGTATGTGGAAGTACAAAGAAGCATAGAAAAACAAATGGTGATGCATGGTGGGATGCGGAAGTGGCAGCTACCGTAGAGCAAAAGAAGAAAGCGTGGCTGGACTATGTCTCTTCTTTGAATCTGAATCACAGTATGACTGAACAGAAGAAAGAAATAAATCGGCAATGTAAGAATGACACCAAGGTGTAGGAGAAACGTGATAGAGCAAGTATGAGTGCAGAAGATAGGCTGACTAAAAACTTCGAGGGTAACACCAAACTCTTTTGGAGGGAGGTGAAGAAGTCTCGGGGTGGTTGGTCAGCCTTCAGAATGAATAAAATAAGGTCTAAAGGTGGAGACATTCTTACACAAACACAAGACGTGTTAAGCCGATGGAGTGAATATTTTGGCGATATGTATGCGGATGCTACGGTTGGCGCCGGTGCTGCATGTGGTCTAGTAGATGAACATTCGGCGACGGCGTCGTCCGATGGCATCAGTATGGATGAAGTTGAATGGGCGATAAGAAGTTTAAAAAATGGTAAGGCAGCGGGCATTGATATGGTGTCTGCCGAGATGATCAAGCTTGGTGACTCCTGATTCTGGGAGGCGTTCCTGTTGCTCCTCAATTTATGTTGGAGCTCGGGAATGGTTCCCGGGGACTGGAATAGCGCAGTCATCGTGCCTTTGTTTAAAAACAAGGGTTCACGTTATGACTGCGCAAATTACAGAGCCATAAGCTTGACCAGTTTGGCAGCAAAAGTGTATGGAAAAATTATTGAAAGGAGAATGAGGATGGTGTCCGATAGTTTACTGTGTGAGACACAAGGAGGTTTCAGGAGTGGAAGGGAATGCATGGATCAAGTGTTCTCTCTGCGCAACATTGTGGAGAAGCATCTGGCTCTAGGTCAGAGGGTTTTCTGCAGTTTTGTGGATCTGGAGAGAGCATTTGACACGGTTGTACGAAAGGAACTTTGGGACATTTTACCGGAGTATGGTATTTACGGTAAACTGCTACAGGCTGTGCTGTCCAGTTACATGGGCTGTAGAGCCTGTGTGCAGCTGGATGATGGAATGTCGCCTTGGTTTGACGTCAATATCGGCGTTAAGCAGGGGTGCGTTCTGTCAGCCAGGCTGTTTATCATATATCTGGATAAATGTCTCCAAAGGTTGAACGATATGAATGTGGGAGTCCAGATGGGCGACTCAGTGGTCACAGCTCTGCTTTATGCAGATGATGCAGTCCTGCTGGTACAGTCAGCGACTGAACTGCAGACCCTAGTCGACACAATGACAGAAGATTGTAAGAAAAAGGGGTCTACGCGTGAATGTGAGCAAAACCAAAATAATGGTCTTTGAAAGAGATGAAGCCAGAACAGATGTAAGAGTAACAATAGGTAGATGTACTAGAGCAAGTGGATGAATTTGTATATCTTGGATGTGGATTTAGCCGAGATGGAAGGTACACCACTGATATAGAGCGAAGAGTGAATGCGGGAAATAGAGTGAACGGAGCGTTGGGGCAACTTCTCGGCAGCCACCACCTCAGCCAGAAGGCACGTGTAGCAATACATAACGGAGTGCTTGTCCCAACATTACTGTATGGAAGCGAGAGTTGGGTATGCAGAAAAGAGTATGAAAGTAAAATTAATGCGGTCGAAATGCGATCTCAGCGGAAAATCTGTGGAGTTAGGCTGACCGACCGCATTCGTAACGACGACGTAAGAGAGCGAGTAGGTATGAAATGTGTATGTATTGGTGTAAAGATGCGAAATGGAATGCTCCGATGGTTCGGATATGTGGAAAGAATGCCGAACGAACGTCTGGTTAAGAAGATATACAATGCGAAAGTGAAAGGAGTAGGGGGAGACCGAGACTAACCTACCTAGACCAGATCGGTCATGTACTGAAGGATGGTGGAGTCAAGAGTCTCCGAAACCGGCGAGCGTGTATGAAGAGAATTATGAATGTTGAGGAAGCGAGTGAAGTATGCAGGGATAGAGTTCTCTGGCACTCTGTTCTCTCTGCCTACCCTGCAAAGGAAATGGCGTGAAGGTATGTATGTATGTATGTTATAATAAATAGGTAGGCAATATCTCATGTTCGTTTAGTAATAGAGCATTGGTTAAATATTCTTCATTTGGTCTAGAGTTCCTATAGAATTGATACCGTTTAATGTAGAAAAAAAGTGCATGTGATATGTTCATCGATTAGAATAGTAATAATGAAAATATCTATAAGTGTGACTACCATTGTTAGAATACCTTGACATTACATTTTTATTTAGGAAATTTAGAGCTTATTAGAACACAGTTTCATCCCACAAAAAAGATGGATACGAAGCTAGGAAAGCTATGCTGTCAGTATAGTCGCGAATTATTTAATTGGGTACTTAAGCTGATATCAGACGGTTCACTCGAGTGATTGTTCACTCGAGTGATGGTTCATTTTTCTTTCATTTTATGTTCACACGGCTAAGAGGGAATGATTAAAAAATGAACATTCACTATTTATTTCTTTTAATATATCATCGAATGAAGTCGTGCGTCTTGGAATTACTTTAATTTATGATCATTTAATCAATTTTTACTGATATTTTTTTTAGTGGTAGGACCACGCTGTTGACAGTTTTATGTCTAAAGCCGTGGGCCGGGTCATCCGGGGTATTACCACACTCTCGCAGAAAATCGTCGCTTGAGCAGTGGCAATATGCTGCTGTGCTTCGTTCCGTGAGCGAGAGAGCCGGAGGCCCATCTTTCTGGGTGGGTTTGGGATTATTGGCAGGCAGCGGCCTAGTTATAGCTCTAGTGTGGTAAAGATCCATGGACGGCAGTAACACTTAACAACAGGTGTGCTGCTTACTCGTTTGCCACCAGAGCACTAAAAAAAATCAAAGAGTTGACAAAAAAGAAGTAAAGAAAACGTCGACGGTGATGGGTGCTACCATGGATTGAAAGAAAAAATATTAGCAGCATCAAATACATTGTTGAGAGAACTAGCAGTTGAAGATCCTGATTTATATTGTAATAATCTTTTTAAAGTTCTCCAAAAAATGTAATGTATTTTGATCGATCCACTCGATCGATCAACACACACACATACACACACATTTGCCGCGTGCGATCAGTGCAAAGCAGCGCAGAAAATTATCAACACGGGACGTCCTTCGGCTACAGAACTTGAAACAAAATGACCGGACCCGAATGAAAGTTCTCTCAGTGTTCAGACTGTTCATTTCTTGTTCACTCGGAGTGCGAGTGAAAGATGCCGAATGCCAATATCCAACACTGTTGGATCGTTTCACTAATGAATTCATTCGGCACTAGTGTTTCATTTTGTGTTCAGATGCGTCACTTCGAGTGAAAGATGCAAAATGAAAGACAAAAATGAACAAAAAATGAACCGTCTGATATCAGCTTAAGACACCGATAACCATAGAGTCATAGAGGTATTGCACGCCTCATAAGCGAAGCGTTGAGATTATGCTCTGCTCTCGATATATGCAAATCAAGGACTTTTCAAAACTAAAAACCAATGTATTTTTATCACACTATATTTAATTTTATAGGATAATGTTATCATACATATGTCAAGAAAAAACATTCGATCAAACGTATTTCATATTTTTAAACAGCGATTATTATGTTAAAAATAAGAAAAGAAATGGTTGTTAAAAAACCATTCGAGGACGTCCGGATGTCTGTCCGTATGGATCTGGCACTCTTACGACCGTAAATATTAATGTATGGAAATATTTCTTTTTATAAAAGCTTCATAATTGCAATGCGCTGTTTCCTTTCGAAAATGGTTTGGTAATTCTTTGTCTGTTAATTGCAATTAATACAAACTAAACTGCTTAGACTTTAGTGTATGTACATTGTACAGGCAAAGGGAATAAATCCCATGCAGCCATGGGTTCGTTTACAATGCTTGCAAGCTATGTTGTGCACTACGTCGAGAATGGCACGAAATTTCGAAAGTATTTTTTTTCTTTCATTTTCATTTATGGCATTGACTAATACTAAATGATAAATAGTATAAAATTATGTGGTATGCACTTTTGGATTTTCCAAATTATTTAATTCTATTAATAGTATGTGATTCAATCGGATGTTTCCACATACAAGGGCGTTGCCAAGGGGGCAGGGAGGGGCAGTTGCATCCCCAAGAGAGATCAAATGTAGCTAGCCGCAAAGAGACCAAAGTGCGAACAATTGACTTCCTTACCTATTAATAAATTCCGCATCGCATGACAAAACGTAAATAAATTCACAAGGTTTAATGTATATTGTAGAAAGTATTGAAATAAACAGAATAACATTAAGATTATGACATGCGTTTTTAAAATCACCGCCATACTCATCACGACTATATCAGATTTGCCAAAACGCAAGGCCATTAAACAGTGTAAAAGTATGTAGGTAGGAGGTAGATATGGTGTGTCTTTATCCTCCATAATATTGCCCTATTGCCCCGCCTTAGTCATAAGCTGGCGATGCCCTTGTCCACATATATTACTAAAAGTGATGTATTTATGGGCTAGTTGTTTTTCCAGCTGCATAAAAAAATTAAGAAAGGTTTGTATAGATTGGGTGGGATTGCGTCGTATAATCTCCCCGATTATTGAGGCCAATGCTAGTTCGGTTTCCACGTCGTGTTACACACTATAATCCGTATAGAGAACGATAGCCACTGGCAATTTAGATAGTCCCACAAAAGCAAAGGAAAAACGAACACGAGACTTTGAATTTGCACTCTCACAAAAGACCCAACCAGTGACAAAGAGCAGTGAAAAATATTCGACACCAATGAACCCTAGATTGGTGGAGGTATCTTATTTAATCTGACTGTTGCCCTGCGAGAAACAAGCTTAATTCGTGCATGTTCATGATAACAGGCCTTTTAAAAGGTATACTAGATTCTTGTTGCACTGGCAGGCTGACATAACCCATAAATCCGTCCGTCCCTATCGTACCTAATTTCGGAATTATAATTCGGGAATAAATATATGAAAAAGTGGTTAAGTATATGATTTGTTATGTGCGTGACAATATAAGGAATTATATTTCAAAAAAATAAAAAACAATTAAACAAGCTCTTTTACATACCTATCATAGATCGCGGGTGGTTGGACTGGGAATTAATTAGTTCGGTAACCGAGAGAAGCTCAACCGCATGAGCATAGTCGTCTTCGGCGACGTAGGGTCCCTTGGGAACACGATTTAGGGCTCAATGTGATATAAAAAAGTTTAATACAGCAAAAAGATTTTCCGACCATATATTATCTATTTATTATCGTTCATAATCTTCTTTATTAATATATACAAATTACGCGTCTCGTTGTTCGTCCGCGATGGACGCCTAAAGCACTTAACTGATTTTATTCAAATTTGCACAGCATGTGCAGTTTGATCCAACTTAAAAGATATGATAGCTGCCATCTCAATTTATAGTCGCAATATTATTTTATTACAAATTATTTGTCTATTATTTGACAATTACAATTATCTGTTATCGCCATAGTAGTTTCTAACAGATGGCAGTATTTTTTGACTGGATTGAGTAAGTATTTAATAGATGTCGCTATGTTAAATGTACAAACGTTTCATATAGTCTACAATTTATTAGCATAACCACCACGTGTTACTGAAGCTACCTTAGCCACAACAACGCGTGGCCGAGTCTGCTAGTTAATACATATATAAATTAAAATATATTGTTAGATATGATACAGGTTTACTTGATTAATTGTAACTATTTCTTTTCATCATTTGCCTGCCCTCTTCCCACGCTAAGTGGGGTCAGCACAACATGTTCTAGTCTTTCATACGCTTCTATCAGCCGTCATATCTGCAATTACACCTTTCATACACATATCCTCTTTCACACAATCCATCCATCTCTTTTTGGGTCTGCCACGATTCTTCCGTCCATCTACAAACATATTGATAACCCTTCTTGTCACAAACCTTTCATCCCTTTTCATCACATGTCCATACCATGACAATCTCGCGCTCCTAATCTTCTCTATCACTGGTGCCACTTTCAGACTTCCTCTAATATACTGCTGCTATAATGTTTTTGGGCAGCAATTATGCTCACCTTTGTTACCTGTTACCTGCCAAAGCCACCACGGTTCGAGATTCAGAATATCCAAACCTTCTTACCTCCTGTAGGGTACATGCACAGAATTTTTTTTAGCCTTTATACTATGTGGTAAGACTGGCGATCACGGGCTTTACCTCTATTACCTACAAATTCAAGCAGCCATCACTCCCCTCAACCACCTTGGAGGGAAGGGAGAGATCCGTTCCACGCAGCTACCGCAAGTGGACCTTTCAGTGAGCATGACCAATACCATGTACTACTAACGCTAACCAAACTCAAAATTCGTTATGCAAAACACGCTACGCTTCACAGGTATGTAAAATCATTATAAAAAAAAAAACATTTTACAAAGACAAGGTAATTGCTGAATAAATAATTGCTGAATGAGCTGCCCATAGCCAGTCTGTACTATCATTTAGATAATCCGAGATTTTATAATAACCTTTCTTACAGAGTCTGTTCTTGACAGCCCTTTTAAATTTATTCACAGGCATGTCGCGGATATCTTTTGGTAGTTTATTATAGAAGCGTATACATTGCCCCATGAATGACCTTTTAATTCTTTCGAGACGAGTCGTGTGTACAACTAATTTGTACTTATTCCGAGTATTAACACAATGAATGTCACAATATTTTTCAAAATTATTGATATTTCTTTTTACATACAATACGTTTTCGTAAATATATTGCGATACAACAATAAGAATATTTACTTCTTTAAATTTTTCTCGAAGTGAAATTCTTGGGCCTAGTTTATAAATTGCGCGGACAGCCCTTTTTTGGAGACCAAAGATATTACTCAGATCCGCGGAGCATACCCACAGTAATATGCCGTATGACATGAGACTATGAAAATAAGCGAAATAAACTATTCTAGCCGTTTCAATATCGATCAATACTCGATTTTTTTTTTCTAAGCTTGCTTGACGATTTTTCAATATGAAGGCGCCATTGCAGTCTAGCATCTATAGTAATACCTAAAAAAACGGTTGATTCGACAAGGTCCAGAGCCACACCATTCATTTCAACATTGGTTCCCACTTTTATCACATTAGGTGTGGTAAATTTAATGCACTTTGTTTTATTTTCATTAAGAACTAGGTTATTTGTGTTGAACCAATGAACAACATTAGACAGTGCGTTGTTCACATGGTCATATTTAAGCTTTTGTCTTTTAATTTTAAATAACAAAGATGTGTTATCTGCGAACAACACAATTTTTTGATTGTCTCCTATATAGTAGGGTAAGTCATTAATGTATACAAGGAACAGATATGGACCCAGAATGGACCCTTGTGGAACGCCCATTTTAATAACAGAACCAGATGATCGTGCACCATTAACATCGAACCTCTGAATTCTGTTGTTATCCCTGTTGCGTTATTCCTGATTCCATAGTGGTATAATTTTCTGATGAGGGTTTCGTGGTGCACACAATCAGATGCCTTAGACAAATCGCAAAATATACCCAAGGCCTCATGCGATTCCTCCCAGTCTGCAACGTACTACGTACGAGTATATACGTAAGTAGATGTTACTCACAAATATAGGTGTTGTCATAAATATGAATGTATGACAACTTCTGGCTGCACAGATGGCATAGTGGTTAAGATACCGACCTTACACGCCAGTGCCGTGAGTTCGATTCCTACGCAGGACAATACTTTGATCGATCCACGAACTGTTGTTCTGAGTCTGGGTATAATTTGTCTTCGTTAATTATATGTTTGTAAAGTCCCCTGCAGTACAAGGATTATTTCCTTAGTGCAGGGAAGTGACTTAAAAAAAAACTTCGCACAACCTGGTTTTATCATACATCATTTACATAATAAAATAGTAATAGACCGCATCTTGTTTGGCTGTGCATATTGGTATATGTACATATTGGTATATGTACACCTGTGCCATAATTATCACACAATGAAGATTATCAACTGATCATTGAAAGATGTTACAGTACCTACTACTACTAAATTTAAAAAAATGTAACCTATATGTTCAAAAAAATCTATTGATTCAAAACAATAATTCTATCCGTCCATCTAGGCATCTTCAAATAAACGATAATTAACATTATGGCGTTTTAATGGTCATTTTTCACATTTATTTAACAGTATCGCAATACTAAATGGCCAATATTTGAATAAATTGTCTTTTAATTATTTATCTGTGTGTCCTACACTGCGTCGTCCGATACGTGGTCGCCATTCGAGAATCTTTCTTCCCCAGTGCTTGTCATCACAAACATACATATCACATCATCACATACATATCACTACATCACACTCACATCACTCGATCCACAAACCATGTCGAGTGATGTGGCTAGCCCATTGCCATTTCAGCGTGCTAATTTTTGTGCTATGTCAGTTACTGCCGTTTCTTTGCGGATTAAATATTGGATTCTATGTCGCAGAGAAATCCCGAGCACACCACCATCACGCTGAGTGACTTTGAGCTTGGTTATGAGACTTTCATTGAGGAACGTTTCTGTGCTGTAAGTCATTACTGGTAACACACACTGATCGTAGACCTGTGTTTTCAGACACTGGACACTGAGGTATGTTGGACGAGAAGATCTTTTGTCAAGTTTACCGAACGCTGCCCAACGGCAACCGATTTTTTTTTTTCCCGCAAGGTGGACCATGGATGTGGTCGCGCCCCGACAAAACGCCCGGGGCGACAGAAGAGGTGGCACGCAACCCCATGGACCCACCCTGCAAACACCTCTCTTCGCCGTACGAGTGGGCCACCGGTATCCGATCTTTGACTTCGGTGGTCCGCCCGGCGGTATACCCTTGCTGGTTCCTCTCTTGTCGATGCCTCTCTCTTGACAGCTTTCGCCGTCGGGGCGTCGTCTTCACGCGGTGGTCTCACGTCGGGTGACCGGTCAATTCCCCGGTCCGATCACCTGAAGCCTCGGTTAGGGCGGCATCAGGCGCAGATACTCGCGCCTGCACCGCCCCGGCCGCGGGCGGCGGCCCGGGTCCCGGGAATCCACCCGGACCCGTTCCTCGGCCTCCTTCTGCGAGATGACAGCCTCGCAGAAGGTGGCGACCGTGTCCCAATTCCTGACGCTGTCGAACATCGCTTTCGCGACAGCCGGCAGCGTCAGGTCGGCACCGATGACAGCGACGGGGTCACAGCGTTGCCGGGCCCAGGTCACGCAGACCTCCAGCGTGTGTTGCGCCGTGTCCTCGTCACTGCCGCACTGGTGGCAGGACAGAGTCGACTCCCTCCTTGCGATCTTGTGCAGGTATTTGCCGAAGCACCCGTGCCCCGACAACACCTGCACCAACCGGAAAGAGAGGACTCCGTGCCGCCGCTCCATCCACTCCGTCAATACGGGTCGGAGAGCCTCTACGGTAAGAACACCGTGCCTCCAGCCGCGTAGCCCAGCGAGCGATGACGTCTCGGCGGGCGTCCTCGCGCCAGATGGCTATCTCGCTAAGCGATGGGGAGCCACCTGCGTCGCGCACTGAGGTCACCTGGCGGTAGAGGTCGGAGAGCATCTCCGCCTCTATGCCCCACGGGGGTGTCCCGGCCAACACGCCTGCCGCCTCGGTCGACACCGTGCGGTATCCGCGGATGGCTCTGGCTGTCATGATTCTCTGAGGGCGCCACAGAAAAGCCCTTAGCCGGAGGGTCAGAGACCTCGCCCACACGTCCAGCTCCAGGCCCAAGTACTTCATATGGGCCTGGATACTGGTGTGGATGGAGTTGACGACTATCGAGGCTCCGATAGACGGCCTTACATGGGGCCCATGGAATAAGAGGGCCTCCGTCTTGTTTAGGGCCACCCTGAGCCTCAGCGCCTCGATTCGCCTGCAAATTTTTAATTCGCCGGTATATAATTGTAGAAGCAATATAGGTCATTTATTTTACTGTACGGCATTTGTGTAATTCTTTTTGTGTACATATACACATACAGATACTGTACCCATGAACGCCGTACATATTTTCAGCGCAGGGGTCGAAAGCCAGCGCAGGTGGCGACGGAGGCAGCATGCCTGTTAGCCGGAACTCCCCCGTGGGACTTGGAGGCGGAGATGCCCGCCGGACTGTACCGGCGGGTGTCAGTGACGCGGGCCCCCTGCCCGCGTCACTGACACGGCACCGTCTCGCTTAGTGAGATGGCCGCCTGGCGGGGCGACGCCCGCCGTGACGTTATTGTCCGTTGGGCAATCCGACTGGAAAGGCCTCGGTTCGGTGTTCGGACCATCGAGGCCTTCCGGCCGGTGCTGATGGAGTGGATGGGTCGACAGCACGGGGTCCTTTCCTTCCGACTGGTGCAGGTCTTGACGGGGCATGGTTGCTTCGGCAAGTACCTGCACACGGTCGTGAGGAGGGAGAGGACACCGTCCTGCCACCACTGCGATGGCGACGAGGACACGGCGCAGCACACGCTCGAGGTCTGTGTGGCCTGGGCAGAGCAGCGCCGTGAACTCGTCGCGATCATCGGTGCCGACCTGGCGCTGCCGACCATCGCTAAGGCGATGCTCGACAGCGTCAGGAACTGGGACGCGGTCGCCGCCTTCTGCGAGACGGTTGTCTCGCGGAAGGAGGCGGCGGGGCGACTCCGAGAGGAAATCCTCTTCGGTGAGACGCTCCGCCGCCGGCACCTGGGGCGGCGTAGGCGCGAGTATATGCGCCTAATGCCGCCCTAGCCGAGGCCGCGGGTGACTGGACCGGGGAATAGTCCTTCACCCGCAGAGAGGCTGACCGCGTGAGGGCGACGCCCCGGCAGTTAGCTGGGGCGTCGACGGGGGATGGTACCCGAAAGGGTAACCCGCCGGGCTGGCCACGGAAGGCAAGGAAGCGGTACCAGTGGCCGGCCCGATGGCGAGGGAATACGGTAGGTTATGGGGCCACGCGCTCCCCTTCCGTCGCCCCGGACGGTACGGTCGACGTGTGACCGGGCCATATCCTACCAAAAAAAAAAAAAAAACTTGCAACTCTTACTGATTAACATATAGGTGAGGATGATATCGAACAATATAAAATTAAATGATCTTCAGAGTACTTCATGAGTAGATAATATTTACCAGCATGCCGTACATTTGTTGTGGGACACATAGGTGTATGGGGTAAATTACTTCCCTCTGAAAAAGCGTGACTTCCGGTGACTTTTTTTTCACAACGGCAATAACATAGGTTTTTAACTATTTAGAAAATCTTCGATAAAAGATAAATGCCGTACACTTTTGATAGTCCACTAGTCTGTGAAATGGTAGATTCCACCGCCTCAACCACCATATTGTGACTCATCACTCACAAATTAATAAATAGAAGACGTTTTTGGAATTTAATTGTTACAGAAAGGTTCTTGTTATTTATTTTTATTATGATGGAACAATATAAAGTCTGATTCTCATATTTTGAATTTTTTTTTATAGTTAAAGGCATACGTTTAACTAACAATTGTTTATGTATTAACTTGAGCCATAAGTCAATTTAAACAATTTTTAATGAGTATTTTATTTATTCAAACCTATATTTATATTTGGTGGTAAGCTTTTATAGCAAAAATGGCAAAATGTCGGCGCTTTCTCACCGGTAAGGCCGAATCCAAAGATTCGATACCGCTGGCCTGCTTTATAGGTGACGAATGAAAATAAGACAAGTTAAAAATCCTACGCTGAAGCCTTTCAGTTGGACCGTTTGGGTTGGGTTTTGACTAGAACATAGCCGTTCAAAAAATCAGAGGCATATTTTAGATAAAATTTTCTGTTCTCGACCATTTCACTAATACATTCTTCCATTAGAAGGACGCATGGAAGGTACCTACTCCTCAAGAAGTATATCGCGCCAACGAAGTCAAGAAATCTGTACCGATGATCAGGGTAATGGCGATGCGAAATTGAAAACTTAGGTCATGCGGCTAGGCACCGCTTTGCTGTCTCTTCAGATGGATCGGACGGTTGCCTACCAAAAACGGCTTGGAATAAGGAATGGCGATGGCATTTGATGTTATAAGTTTCCTAGGAGAGTCCTGAAGTCCATTGTCCTGTTAATCGTTCCACTGGTTTTTATGATTTCATTACATAAAAAAGTAAGGTATTTTAACACATTGTATTCTTAATGCGCCTTCATGCGAGGAGCCAATTAAACATTGAACATTGAAAAAAATTGCTAGTTTTAGTTATAGTTATACCGGGAATACAGGTACACATCTTACCTGTTCAAATTTGAGCAATCTGAAATTTGGACAGGTAAGATGTGTACCTGTATTCCCGGTATAACTATAACTAAAACTAGCAATTTTTTTCAATGTTCAATGTTTAATTGGCTCCTCGCATGAAGGCGCATTAAGAATACAATGTGTTAAAATACCTTACTTTTTTATGTAATGAAATCATAAAAACCAGTGGAACGATTAACAGGACAATGGACTTCAGGACTCTCCTAGGAAACTTATAACATCAAATGCCATCGCCATTCCTTATTCCAAGCCGTTTTTGGTAGGCAACCGTCCGATCCATCTGAAGAGACAGCAAAGCGGTGCCTAGCCGCATGACCTAAGTTTTCAATTTCGCATCGCCATTACCCTGATCATCGGTACAGATTTCTTGACTTCGTTGGCGCGATATACTTCTTGAGGAGTAGGTACCTTCCATGCGTCCTTCTAATGGAAGAATGTATTAGTGAAATGGTCGAGAACAGAAAATTTTATCTAAAATATGCCTCTGATTTTTTGAACGGCTATGTTCTAGTCAAAACCCAACCCAAACGGTCCAACTGAAAGGCTTCAGCGTAGGATTTTTAACTTGTCTTATTTTCATTCGTCACCTATAAAGCAGGCCAGCGGTATCGAATCTTTGGATTCGGCCTTACCGGTGAGAAAGCGCCGACATTTTGCCATTTTTGCTATAAAAGCTTACCACCAAATATAAATATAGGTTTGAATAAATAAAATACTCATTAAAAATTGTTTAAATTGACTTATGGCTCAAGTTAATACATAAACAATTGTTAGTTAAACGTATGCCTTTAACTATAAAAAAAAATTCAAAATATGAGAATCAGACTTTATATTGTTCCATCATAATAAAAATAAATAACAAGAACCTTTCTGTAACAATTAAATTCCAAAAACGTCTTCTATTTATTAATTTGTGAGTGATGAGTCACAATATGGTGGTTGAGGCGGTGGAATCTACCATTTCACAGACTAGTGGACTATCAAAAGTGTACGGCATTTATCTTTTATCGAAGATTTTCTAAATAGTTAAAAACCTATGTTATTGCCGTTGTGAAAAAAAAGTCACCGGAAGTCACGCTTTTTCAGAGGGAAGTAATTTACCCCATACACCTATGTGTCCCACAACAAATGTACGGCATGCTGGTAAATATTATCTACTCATGAAGTACTCTGAAGATCATTTAATTTTATATTGTTCGATATCATCCTCACCTATATGTTAATCAGTAAGAGTTGCAAGTTTTTTTTTTTTTTTTGGTAGGATATGGCCCGGTCACACGTCGACCGTACCGTCCGGGGCGACGGAAGGGGAGCGCGTGGCCCCATAACCTACCGTATTCCCTCGCCATCGGGCCGGCCACTGGTACCGCTTCCTTGCCTTCCGTGGCCAGCCCGGCGGGTTACCCTTTCGGGTACCATCCCCCGTCGACGCCCCAGCTAACTGCCGGGGCGTCGCCCTCACGCGGTCAGCCTCTCTGCGGGTGAAGGACTATTCCCCGGTCCAGTCACCCGCGGCCTCGGCTAGGGCGGCATTAGGCGCATATACTCGCGCCTACGCCGCCCCAGGTGCCGGCGGCGGAGCGTCTCACCGAAGAGGATTTCCTCTCGGAGTCGCCCCGCCGCCTCCTTCCGCGAGACAACCGTCTCGCAGAAGGCGGCGACCGCGTCCCAGTTCCTGACGCTGTCGAGCATCGCCTTAGCGATGGTCGGCAGCGCCAGGTCGGCACCGATGATCGCGACGAGTTCACGGCGCTGCTCTGCCCAGGCCACACAGACCTCGAGCGTGTGCTGCGCCGTGTCCTCGTCGCCATCGCAGTGGTGGCAGGACGGTGTCCTCTCCCTCCTCACGACCGTGTGCAGGTACTTGCCGAAGCAACCATGCCCCGTCAAGACCTGCACCAGTCGGAAGGAAAGGACCCCGTGCTGTCGACCCATCCACTCCATCAGCACCGGCCGGAAGGCCTCGATGGTCCGAACACCGAACCGAGGCCTTTCCAGTCGGATTGCCCAACGGACAATAACGTCACGGCGGGCGTCGCCCCGCCAGGCGGCCATCTCACTAAGCGAGACGGTGCCGTGTCAGTGACGCGGGCAGGGGGCCCGCGTCACTGACACCCGCCGGTACAGTCCGGCGGGCATCTCCGCCTCCAAGTCCCACGGGGGAGTTCCGGCTAACAGGCATGCTGCCTCCGTCGCCACCTGCGCTGGCTTTCGACCCCTGCGCTGAAAATATGTACGGCGTTCATGGGTACAGTATCTGTATGTGTATATGTACACAAAAAGAATTACACAAATGCCGTACAGTAAAATAAATGACCTATATTGCTTCTACAATTATATACCGGCGAATTAAAAATTTGCAGGCGAATCGAGGCGCTGAGGCTCAGGGTGGCCCTAAACAAGACGGAGGCCCTCTTATTCCATGGGCCCCATGTAAGGCCGTCTATCGGAGCCTCGATAGTCGTCAACTCCATCCACACCAGTATCCAGGCCCATATGAAGTACTTGGGCCTGGAGCTGGACGTGTGGGCGAGGTCTCTGACCCTCCGGCTAAGGGCTTTTCTGTGGCGCCCTCAGAGAATCATGACAGCCAGAGCCATCCGCGGATACCGCACGGTGTCGACCGAGGCGGCAGGCGTGTTGGCCGGGACACCCCCGTGGGGCATAGAGGCGGAGATGCTCTCCGACCTCTACCGCCAGGTGACCTCAGTGCGCGACGCAGGTGGCTCCCCATCGCTTAGCGAGATAGCCATCTGGCGCGAGGACGCCCGCCGAGACGTCATCGCTCGCTGGGCTACGCGGCTGGAGGCACGGTGTTCTTACCGTAGAGGCTCTCCGACCCGTATTGACGGAGTGGATGGAGCGGCGGCACGGAGTCCTCTCTTTCCGGTTGGTGCAGGTGTTGTCGGGGCACGGGTGCTTCGGCAAATACCTGCACAAGATCGCAAGGAGGGAGTCGACTCTGTCCTGCCACCAGTGCGGCAGTGACGAGGACACGGCGCAACACACGCTGGAGGTCTGCGTGACCTGGGCCCGGCAACGCTGTGACCCCGTCGCTGTCATCGGTGCCGACCTGACGCTGCCGGCTGTCGCGAAAGCGATGTTCGACAGCGTCAGGAATTGGGACACGGTCGCCACCTTCTGCGAGGCTGTCATCTCGCAGAAGGAGGCCGAGGAACGGGTCCGGGTGGATTCCCGGGACCCGGGCCGCCGCCCGCGGCCGGGGCGGTGCAGGCGCGAGTATCTGCGCCTGATGCCGCCCTAACCGAGGCTTCAGGTGATCGGACCGGGGAATTGACCGGTCACCCGACGTGAGACCACCGCGTGAAGACGACGCCCCGACGGCGAAAGCTGTCAAGAGAGAGGCATCGACAAGAGAGGAACCAGCAAGGGTATACCGCCGGGCGGACCACCGAAGTCAAAGATCGGATACCGGTGGCCCACTCGTACGGCGAAGAGAGGTGTTTGCAGGGTGGGTCCATGGGGTTGCGTGCCACCTCTTCTGTCGCCCCGGGCGTTTTGTCGGGGCGCGACCACATCCATGGTCCACCTTGCGGGAAAAAAAAAAATCGGTTGCCGTTGGGCAGCGTTCGGTAAACTTGACAAAAGATCTTCTCGTCCAACATACCTCAGTGTCCAGTGTCTGAAAACACAGGTCTACGATCAGTGTGTGTTACCAGTAATGACTTACAGCACAGAAACGTTCCTCAATGAAAGTCTCATAACCAAGCTCAAAGTCACTCAGCGTGATGGTGGTGTGCTCGGGATTTCTCTGCGACATAGAATCCAATATTTAATCCGCAAAGAAACGGCAGTAACTGACATAGCACAAAAATTAGCACGCTGAAATGGCAATGGGCTAGCCACATCACTCGACATGGTTTGTGGATCGAGTGATGTGAGTGTGATGTAGTGATATGTATGTGATGATGTGATATGTATGTTTGTGATGACAAGCACTGGGGAAGAAAGATTCTCGAATGGCGACCACGTATCGGACGACGCAGTGTAGGACACACAGATAAATAATTAAAAGACAATTTATTCAAATATTGGCCATTTAGTATTGCGATACTGTTAAATAAATGTGAAAAATGACCATTAAAACGCCATAATGTTAATCTATCGTTATCTACTAGTGCAGATAAAGATGTCACCTTTTTTGTGTAAATAAAGTACATTGGTTTAGGTTGACAAAAGCACTTTGTGTCAAATGAAACACACCACAATGTTTTTCTTTTGATAATTTTTGAGCTAATTTCAATAAATACTTATCATTTCTAAACAGCTTTGTGCCAGTAAATTGAAGTTGCATGTGCGTATGTGTGTTCGTGTGCATGTAAAAAATATCTGCATCATCATCATCTCAGCCCATAAAAGGCCTATCAATGGGCTCGAGCCCTATCTACAATTGGAAAGAAATTAATCTACCATACTACGCTGGTCAGGCGGTTTAAATTCCTTTTTTTTGCATTAATACCTACTGAAAGTATAACAAATCCTTTCTTTCTGTATACCAAATTTAAATTTATATAGGTATTATCTAAAATAACGTACAATACTACATAATATATGTACTTAATACTAACGGGCGGTAATCACGTTACAGGTATATTGCTAGATACCTACGTATATTTTACAATTGTCATATAAT
Source organism: Lymantria monacha (assembly GCA_905163515.2). Taxonomy (NCBI): domain Eukaryota; kingdom Metazoa; phylum Arthropoda; class Insecta; order Lepidoptera; family Erebidae; genus Lymantria; species Lymantria monacha. The sequence goes on from LR991081.1 coordinate 40,836,193, forward strand.
TATATGACATATATATATTTATATGACAATTGTAAAATATACGTAGGTATCTAGCAATATACCTGTAACGTGATTACCGCCCGTTAGTATTAAGTACATATATTATGTAGTATTGTACGTTATTTTAGATAATACCTATATAAATTTAAATTTGGTATACAGAAAGAAAGGATTTGTTATACTTTCAGTAGGTATTAATGCAAAAAAAAGGAATTTAAACCGCCTGACCAGCGTAGTATGGTAGATTAATTTCTTTCCAATTGTAGATAGGGCTCGAGCCCATTGATAGGCCTTTTATGGGCTGAGATGATGATGATGCAGATATTTTTTACATGCACACGAACACACATACGCACATGCAACTTCAATTTACTGGCACAAAGCTGTTTAGAAATGATAAGTATTTATTGAAATTAGCTCAAAAATTATCAAAAGAAAAACATTGTGGTGTGTTTCATTTGACACAAAGTGCTTTTGTCAACCTAAACCAATGTACTTTATTTACACAAAAAAGGTGACATCTTTATCTGCACTAGTAGGTATTTGCCTAATAGGGTATAAATTACATCCCAGCAGCAGAAGCTGCCGAAGCGTTGACACTAGAAGGTACCCGAAAGGGTAACCGCTGGATGGGTTATCGAAGACAAGCACCGGGTATCTGTGGCGACAGTGAGGTTTTTGCAGAGCAGTGTTGCAAGGGACGGCGGATCAGGCAGGTGTCATATTAGTTTCCACCGAAGACAAAAATCGGGTACCGGTGGTCCGCTCGCGCGGCGAAGAGAGAGGAGTTTTACGGTGGGTCTATGGGGTCACGCGCCGCCTTTCCGTCACCCCGGACCGATTTGACGGGGCGAAACGCCTCCATAGTCCACCAAAAAAAAAAAGGGTGTCATATTAGTTTACGTAACAATTTTAAGTAGTATGCATATCATTTTATTCAGAGACCTGAATAGGTTTATGAATGCTTATTCTATCAGCAAATTGTAGTTAAGTATGGACCGATTAAAGAATACAATGTTAACCACCGCTTTCTTTCCCAAACGTTGTATAAAACAACAAAGAAAACGGCTGCATGAATCCATGATTATCCATCTTTATATTATAATACTCAGTAAGAGGCTTTGTTGCCGACTGCGGTTTTGTTGCCACCCACTTGGTAAACCATTGCGACAGATGACGCATAACCTTAAATTATACAGATGTAGCACGCCACAGAAACAGCTGAAGCTAAGTGTTGTAGTCGTTCTTGTAATGTGGTGGCGCTAAATTTATTTATACGCATGTTAATGTGTGCGTAGAGCATATGACCAGTAGGTATATAAAAACAACAAAGTTAATATTTTAACAATTTCCAAATATGTATAGGATGTTGTATAAACACCAGTTTTAGAACTCTTTAGTGTTTATATTTTTTAGGCTTTCTGATGATCGTTCACGTCCCTGGAATGGCTCATGTATAGTTAGATTTTTAGTGAGTGTATCAATTTATCAACATCCACCTGTTGAACAGAGACCTATCCAAGGAGAGAGAATATGCCACACTTGACAGGCGGATTGGCGATCGTAGATGATGTTACAAACTTCTCTGGCGAGCAGGGGCGGCTTTACCTATAGTGCAGAGGTGGTGGAGGAGGTGCACCGCACCCGGGCGCCTGGTGTTAGCGGGCGCTCGGGGAACATAGAGCCTCCACTGTAACGCTCCGCACGGAGCGGGCACACTGGACGCAGCGAGTGCCTAATCATCTATAAACGTAGTGGGTGCGCTATTTGACAGGTTTGGATAGGTTGTTTTGTTGCCATGCTCATTGTAACTTCATAATTCGATCGAGTTTACCTGGTTTCGTGTCAAAACAACAAGACTAACCATGCATACGCATTCCAGCGAGGTTCGGAGTTTAGTCGAATGTGCTGTAACTATATCATTATCACAACCTATTCCATTTTGTTCACGCATTCTGATATAAGAGGGCGCCAGGTTATTGATTGCACCCGGGCACTACTTGTGCTAGAGCCGCCCCTGCTGGCGAGCGTTGTCGCATTTTCTTGGTCGTCTTTCAGGCGACCGTCATCACATGGGCCTGGTATGTAGGATTTTCACTAAAATCTTTCGCTTTAAGCAGAATATTTATTTACTCTTTTTGTCCTATTGTCGGACTTTGGAAGAAAAATTGGCCTGCTGTAGGTACTAAGCTGGCCAACTTAATTGGCATAGGTTGTTTCGTAATTTCCTATATTGACGCGATATGATCTCCGGAGATACTAAGTATATTAAATTTAAGTGACCGTCAACTCATTGTAAACAAAAGAACAAAATGAAACACGATAAAAGCTGGCCGATATTCGCTACAAGTAAAAAATACCTCTAATCCTTCATGTGGTCTATACTTCTATAGCTATGAAATCTGCATCATATCAATGTAATTATTCAAACTCATGACGCCATCTACCGTGCAAATGTTTCTTAAAAACAGAACCATCTATTCTAGACTTACATTAATGTCATGAAATCTCGATAGCGATCGTAACGTACAAGAAGAGTAAGATACGATCGTTTCATACATGTTGACATCTGATTTTAGAGTTGCCTATTATTTATTTTAGTGTTTTATCAATAAAATAAATAAATTGCGCTTTAACATTAATTTAAAATAAATAAAATATAAATACATAGCATTAAAGTAACTCGATCATGATGTACGTTGTTTTTCAAACTCAAACATATTTATGTTTATGATGGATTATGTGCCTATATCATATTTGTGATAATTACTTAACCTAAACTAAAAACAATACCAAGAGGCAAAAACAATAACTGGATTTTGTACTCTCTTACTACAGCTTAGCTTCAGAAGATATACCTACACACCTATCGAACACAATTATTCGATTGACTTGAAAATAATTTATCTAACGACGGTCAATTTATTACAATAATTTAAATCTTTATTCTCTTGCTCTTATTGCAATTACGTGAGGTCGACGCAATTTGTACTCGTACATCTTGCAAAATTATTGCCAATAGTTGTTGTCTTTTACGACATCCACGAGCAAAGTAAGAGTTGGTAGTCGTAGCCGCTACCATACAGTATTAAAATAATTTGAATGTTTGTAATAATTCATTAAAGTAATTCAAGAATAAGAAAATCGTCATTTCGGAAGCTACTACGCTGCATGGATGTTACGACATATATCTGTACAAGTACGGTAATCTCAGCAAAGGTATAATCCAACACAGACCCAGACCCTGGGGGGCACAGTTAAAACATTACTTATTTTTACTGATCGTCGCGCCGCCTACGGATTGTTTGTACAAACATAGCTGTCATTTTGTCCTGATTGTCAAAAGTTTGACAACTGAGAATTGTTATTTTTTGTCATGGAAGTAATAAGTACTCTGTACAACAGGAATGAGCTCTATCTGTGCATCTTGCAGCAAAAATAAAGAAAATAAAACCTTATACACATACATACATACATATCATCACGCCATGTCCCTTGCAGGGTAGGCAGAGAGAACAGAGTGCCAGAGAACTCTATCTCTGCATACTTCACTCGCTTCCTCAACATCATCATCATAATTCTCTTCATACACGCTCGCCGGTTTCGGAGACTCTTGACTCCACCTTCCTTCAGTACATGACCGATCTGGTCTAGGTAGGTTAGTCTCGGTCTCCCTCGGTACCTACATCCTTCCACTTTCGCATTGTATATCTTCTTAACCAGGCGTTCAAATTTGATCAATCTGTTTATATGACAATTGTAAAATATACGTAGGTATCTAGCAATATACCTGTAACGTGATTACCGCCCGTTAGTATTAAGTACATATATTATGTAGTATTGTACGTTATTTTAGATAATACCTATATAAATTTAAATTTGGTATACAGAAAGAAAGGATTTGTTATACTTTCAGTAGGTATTAATGCAAAAAAAAGGAATTTAAACCGCCTGACCAGCGTAGTATGGTAGATTAATTTCTTTCCAATTGTAGATAGGGCTCGAGCCCATTGATAGGCCTTTTATGGGCTGAGATGATGATGATGCAGATATTTTTTACATGCACACGAACACACATACGCACATGCAACTTCAATTTACTGGCACAAAGCTGTTTAGAAATGATAAGTATTTATTGAAATTAGCTCAAAAATTATCAAAAGAAAAACATTGTGGTGTGTTTCATTTGACACAAAGTGCTTTTGTCAACCTAAACCAATGTACTTTATTTACACAAAAAAGGTGACATCTTTATCTGCACTAGTAGGTATTTGCCTAATAGGGTATAAATTACATCCCAGCAGCAGAAGCTGCCGAAGCGTTGACACTAGAAGGTACCCGAAAGGGTAACCGCTGGATGGGTTATCGAAGACAAGCACCGGGTATCTGTGGCGACAGTGAGGTTTTTGCAGAGCAGTGTTGCAAGGGACGGCGGATCAGGCAGGTGTCATATTAGTTTCCACCGAAGACAAAAATCGGGTACCGGTGGTCCGCTCGCGCGGCGAAGAGAGAGGAGTTTTACGGTGGGTCTATGGGGTCACGCGCCGCCTTTCCGTCACCCCGGACCGATTTGACGGGGCGAAACGCCTCCATAGTCCACCAAAAAAAAAAAAGGGTGTCATATTAGTTTACGTAACAATTTTAAGTAGTATGCATATCATTTTATTCAGAGACCTGAATAGGTTTATGAATGCTTATTCTATCAGCAAATTGTAGTTAAGTATGGACCGATTAAAGAATACAATGTTAACCACCGCTTTCTTTCCCAAACGTTGTATAAAACAACAAAGAAAACGGCTGCATGAATCCATGATTATCCATCTTTATATTATAATACTCAGTAAGAGGCTTTGTTGCCGACTGCGGTTTTGTTGCCACCCACTTGGTAAACCATTGCGACAGATGACGCATAACCTTAAATTATACAGATGTAGCACGCCACAGAAACAGCTGAAGCTAAGTGTTGTAGTCGTTCTTGTAATGTGGTGGCGCTAAATTTATTTATACGCATGTTAATGTGTGCGTAGAGCATATGACCAGTAGGTATATAAAAACAACAAAGTTAATATTTTAACAATTTCCAAATATGTATAGGATGTTGTATAAACACCAGTTTTAGAACTCTTTAGTGTTTATATTTTTTAGGCTTTCTGATGATCGTTCACGTCCCTGGAATGGCTCATGTATAGTTAGATTTTTAGTGAGTGTATCAATTTATCAACATCCACCTGTTGAACAGAGACCTATCCAAGGAGAGAGAATATGCCACACTTGACAGGCGGATTGGCGATCGTAGATGATGTTACAAACTTCTCTGGCGAGCAGGGGCGGCTTTACCTATAGTGCAGAGGTGGTGGAGGAGGTGCACCGCACCCGGGCGCCTGGTGTTAGCGGGCGCTCGGGGAACATAGAGCCTCCACTGTAACGCTCCGCACGGAGCGGGCACACTGGACGCAGCGAGTGCCTAATCATCTATAAACGTAGTGGGTGCGCTATTTGACAGGTTTGGATAGGTTGTTTTGTTGCCATGCTCATTGTAACTTCATAATTCGATCGAGTTTACCTGGTTTCGTGTCAAAACAACAAGACTAACCATGCATACGCATTCCAGCGAGGTTCGGAGTTTAGTCGAATGTGCTGTAACTATATCATTATCACAACCTATTCCATTTTGTTCACGCATTCTGATATAAGAGGGCGCCAGGTTATTGATTGCACCCGGGCACTACTTGTGCTAGAGCCGCCCCTGCTGGCGAGCGTTGTCGCATTTTCTTGGTCGTCTTTCAGGCGACCGTCATCACATGGGCCTGGTATGTAGGATTTTCACTAAAATCTTTCGCTTTAAGCAGAATATTTATTTACTCTTTTTGTCCTATTGTCGGACTTTGGAAGAAAAATTGGCCTGCTGTAGGTACTAAGCTGGCCAACTTAATTGGCATAGGTTGTTTCGTAATTTCCTATATTGACGCGATATGATCTCCGGAGATACTAAGTATATTAAATTTAAGTGACCGTCAACTCATTGTAAACAAAAGAACAAAATGAAACACGATAAAAGCTGGCCGATATTCGCTACAAGTAAAAAATACCTCTAATCCTTCATGTGGTCTATACTTCTATAGCTATGAAATCTGCATCATATCAATGTAATTATTCAAACTCATGACGCCATCTACCGTGCAAATGTTTCTTAAAAACAGAACCATCTATTCTAGACTTACATTAATGTCATGAAATCTCGATAGCGATCGTAACGTACAAGAAGAGTAAGATACGATCGTTTCATACATGTTGACATCTGATTTTAGAGTTGCCTATTATTTATTTTAGTGTTTTATCAATAAAATAAATAAATTGCGCTTTAACATTAATTTAAAATAAATAAAATATAAATACATAGCATTAAAGTAACTCGATCATGATGTACGTTGTTTTTCAAACTCAAACATATTTATGTTTATGATGGATTATGTGCCTATATCATATTTGTGATAATTACTTAACCTAAACTAAAAACAATACCAAGAGGCAAAAACAATAACTGGATTTTGTACTCTCTTACTACAGCTTAGCTTCAGAAGATATACCTACACACCTATCGAACACAATTATTCGATTGACTTGAAAATAATTTATCTAACGACGGTCAATTTATTACAATAATTTAAATCTTCATTCTCTTGCTCTTATTGCAATTACGTGAGGTCGACGCAATTTGTACTCGTACATCTTGCAAAATTATTGCCAATAGTTGTTGTCTTTTACGACATCCACGAGCAAAGTAAGAGTTGGTAGTCGTAGCCGCTACCATACAGTATTAAAATAATTTGAATGTTTGTAATAATTCATTAAAGTAATTCAAGAATAAGAAAATCGTCATTTCGGAAGCTACTACGCTGCATGGATGTTACGACATATATCTGTACAAGTACGGTAATCTCAGCAAAGGTATAATCCAACACAGACCCAGACCCTGGGGGGCACAGTTAAAACATTACTTATTTTTACTGATCGTCGCGCCGCCTACGGATTGTTTGTACAAACATAGCTGTCATTTTGTCCTGATTGTCAAAAGTTTGACAACTGAGAATTGTTATTTTTTGTCATGGAAGTAATAAGTACTCTGTACAACAGGAATGAGCTCTATCTGTGCATCTTGCAGCAAAAATAAAGAAAATAAAACCTTATACACATACATACATACATATCATCACGCCATGTCCCTTGCAGGGTAGGCAGAGAGAACAGAGTGCCAGAGAACTCTATCTCTGCATACTTCACTCGCTTCCTCAACATCATCATCATAATTCTCTTCATACACGCTCGCCGGTTTCGGAGACTCTTGACTCCACCTTCCTTCAGTACATGACCGATCTGGTCTAGGTAGGTTAGTCTCGGTCTCCCTCGGTACCTACATCCTTCCACTTTCGCATTGTATATCTTCTTAACCAGGCGTTCGTTCGGCATTCTTTCCACATGTCCGAACCATCGGAGCATTCCCTTTCGCATCTTTACACCAATACTCTCTTTCATACCTACTCGCTCTCTTACGTCGTCGTTACGAATGCGGTCGGTCAGCCTAACTCCACAGATTTTCCGCAGAGATCGCATTTCCACCGCATTAATTTTACTATCATACTCTTTTCTGCATACCCAACTCTCGCTTCCATACAGTAAGTAATGTTGGGACAAGCGCTGCGTTATGTATTGCTACACGTGCCTTCTGGCTGAGGTGGTGGCTGCCGAGAAGTTGCCCCAACGCTCCGTTCACTCTATTTCCCGCATTCACTCTTCGCTCTATATCAGTGGTGTACCTTCCATCTCGGCTAAATCCACATCCAAGATATACAAATTCATCCACTTGCTCTAGTACATCATTACCTATTGTTACTCTTACATCTGTTCTGGTTTTATCTCTTTCAAAGACCATTATTTTGGTTTTGCTCACATTCACACGTAGACCCCTTTATACCTTATGCTAAGGTATTAAGAGATAAAACCTTATGCTAAGGTATTAAGAGTCTTATTGCGCGCAAAATAAAAATGAAGCCGAGTGAGAGGGCAACCAGTGTACCCTGTGTCCCGTTCTAACAGTGGACTTAGAATTGCCAGAGTTAAGTTGACTTCAATCCTTTCCTTGTTGGTAGAAAAATATGCGATTGATGTAATGTAATGAAGTAAAAACATTTAATTCTAAAATGTTTTTAAATATAAATAATAATTGATTACCGACATATTAAAGCAATATTATTTGTTGCTAAGTGTAAAACCTTATTAACGCAAACATTTTGCGATTGGGGTATAGGTTTTCTTTTATATGTATGAAATACGGACACCTGACCTGACAACCCCACATGAAATCGTAAATAATAATAATAACATAATTTGTTAGTGAAGAATTACGGTGACCATGCATGACTATTCAATCCTAGTTCAAGAACAAATAACTTAAATACCTATGTATTTTTTATTTTTTTATGAAAATAACTTTTTTAGATTTCAAATTTCCTAAAGATCTTAATGTCCCTAACATTAAGTTCTTTAGAAAATTTAGGAACAAAAAGAAAGCTATTGTGGAAGAATGTAATAAAGATCAGTCGACATGATCAACATCAATAGACGATTTGTTAGATCTCGTAGATAAACTGAACATTATTTTTTATATTGATGGATATATCGTGAATAGGATGATTCACACAATTTCTTGTTCAAATTGTGTGGTGTTATTGGATCACAACACCATAGAACACTGTTTATTACATTATTAAATCAATCGTTAAAAAACGTAAACAAAAATAAAATTATCATGTAGGTATGTCGTCCGAGAATTTTATAGCAAACTACATACATCGTTAGAATCAGCACATCCTCCTCAATCTATATTTAAAGATCCACATGATATTCTATTGATGAAGGCGTTACCGAATTCATATCTCAATTTACGTTTAACTCAATGCAAAATTAGAATCAATGAAACATATAAGGAATAAGCTGGGTTTGCGGCAGAAACTTTACAAGACTGTCTTAAATTTACTGAAATTTTAGCATTTAATATGCTTAATTTATAAAATCCGATTACGAAATGAAAAATTGATGTCGCAAGCGGGATTCGAACCCGCGCCTATTGGGATTCCGGCCCAATCGTGCTGCCACTACACTACCGCGACCAATTGTAGGACATGCAAATTTTCATCTCGTATTGTATTTACGTCTTAAGGTGACGGTGTGCTATCTACCCGACAATGTTTACACAATGTTATAGGCTTAATACTTCAAACTTTACAGTTAGAATTGTATTAAACGATGACACAACCTTGTTATTTAAATTTACTGAAATTTTAGCATTTAATATGCTTAATTTATAAAATCCGATTACGAAATGAAAAATTGATGTCGCAAGCGGGATTCGAACCCGCGCCTATTGGGATTCCGGCCCAATCGTGCTGCCACTACACTACCGCGACCAATTGTAGGACATGCAAATTTTCATCTCGTATTGTATTTACGTCTTAAGGTGACGGTGTGCTATCTACCCGACAATGTTTACACAATGTTATAGGCTTAATACTTCAAACTTTACAGTTAGAATTGTATTAAACGATGACACAACCTTGTTATTTAAATTTACTGAAATTTTAGCATTTAATATGCTTAATTTATAAAATCCGATTACGAAATGAAAAATTGATGTCGCAAGCGGGATTCGAACCCGCGCCTATTGGGATTCCGGCCCAATCGTGCTGCCACTACACTACCGCGACCAATTGTAGGACATGCAAATTTTCATCTCGTATTGTATTTACGTCTTAAGGTGACGGTGTGCTATCTACCCGACAATGTTTACACAATGTTATAGGCTTAATACTTCAAACTTTACAGTTAGAATTGTATTAAACGATGACACAACCTTGTTATTTAAATTTACTGAAATTTTAGCATTTAATATGCTTAATTTATAAAATCCGATTACGAAATGAAAAATTGATGTCGCAAGCGGGATTCGAACCCGCGCCTATTGGGATTCCGGCCCAATCGTGCTGCCACTACACTACCGCGACCAATTGTAGGACATGCAAATTTTCATCTCGTATTGTATTTACGTCTTAAGGTGACGGTGTGCTATCTACCCGACAATGTTTACACAATGTTATAGGCTTAATACTTCAAACTTTACAGTTAGAATTGTATTAAACGATGACACAACCTTGTTATTTAAATTTACTGAAATTTTAGCATTTAATATGCTTAATTTATAAAATCCGATTACGAAATGAAAAATTGATGTCGCAAGCGGGATTCGAACCCGCGCCTATTGGGATTCCGGCCCAATCGTGCTGCCACTACACTACCGCGACCAATTGTAGGACATGCAAATTTTCATCTCGTATTGTATTTACGTCTTAAGGTGACGGTGTGCTATCTACCCGACAATGTTTACACAATGTTATAGGCTTAATACTTCAAACTTTACAGTTAGAATTGTATTAAACGATGACACAACCTTGTTATTTAAATTTACTGAAATTTTAGCATTTAATATGCTTAATTTATAAAATCCGATTACGAAATGAAAAATTGATGTCGCAAGCGGGATTCGAACCCGCGCCTATTGGGATTCCGGCCCAATCGTGCTGCCACTACACTACCGCGACCAATTGTAGGACATGCAAATTTTCATCTCGTATTGTATTTACGTCTTAAGGTGACGGTGTGCTATCTACCCGACAATGTTTACACAAAGTAAATTTAAATAACAAGGCTGTGTCATCGTTTAATACAATTCTAACTGTAAAGTTTGAAGTATTAAGCCTATAACATTGTGTAAACATTGTCGGGTAGATAGCACACCGTCACCTTAAGACGTAAATACAATACGAGATGAAAATTTGCATGTCCTACAATTGGTCGCGGTAGTGTAGTGGCAGCACGATTGGGCCGGAATCCCAATAGGCGCGGGTTCGAATCCCGCTTGCGACATCAATTTTTCATTTCGTAATCGGATTTTATAAATTAAGCATATTAAATGCTAAAATTTCAGTAAATTTAAATAACAAGGTTGTGTCATCGTTTAATACAATTCTAACTGTAAAGTTTGAAGTATTAAGCCTATAACATTGTGTAAACATTGTCGGGTAGATAGCACACCGTCACCTTAAGACGTAAATACAATACGAGATGAAAATTTGCATGTCCTACAATTGGTCGCGGTAGTGTAGTGGCAGCACGATTGGGCCGGAATCCCAATAGGCGCGGGTTCGAATCCCGCTTGCGACATCAATTTTTCATTTCGTAATCGGATTTTATAAATTAAGCATATTAAATGCTAAAATTTCAGTAAATTTAAATAACAAGGTTGTGTCATCGTTTAATACAATTCTAACTGTAAAGTTTGAAGTATTAAGCCTATAACATTGTGTAAACATTGTCGGGTAGATAGCACACCGTCACCTTAAGACGTAAATACAATACGAGATGAAAATTTGCATGTCCTACAATTGGTCGCGGTAGTGTAGTGGCAGCACGATTGGGCCGGAATCCCAATAGGCGCGGGTTCGAATCCCGCTTGCGACATCAATTTTTCATTTCGTAATCGGATTTTATAAATTAAGCATATTAAATGCTAAAATTTCAGTAAATTTAAATAACAAGGTTGTGTCATCGTTTAATACAATTCTAACTGTAAAGTTTGAAGTATTAAGCCTATAACATTGTGTAAACATTGTCGGGTAGATAGCACACCGTCACCTTAAGACGTAAATACAATACGAGATGAAAATTTGCATGTCCTACAATTGGTCGCGGTAGTGTAGTGGCAGCACGATTGGGCCGGAATCCCAATAGGCGCGGGTTCGAATCCCGCTTGCGACATCAATTTTTCATTTCGTAATCGGATTTTATAAGACTGTCTTATTTAGCAATGTCTGATTTAGAATTAAACTTAAATGTAAACTTAAATGTTTTTTCTTAATAAAATATACCACACACCACCTTATCGTAATTTTATCTCAGTCCAGCTGCATGTCGTGTCCCACAAGGACTAGTAGATAAGTACCTACCTATATGACGCGAGTGTGAAAAGCAAGCAAAAACAGGAAATGTATAGTGCCACAAAGGGCAAGTTTATAATTAGCATCTTCGATTAAAATCCATCTGAAGCAATGATCTGCTGACGTCAGATCACAAATATTTTTTATAATTATTGTCCTTAAATCATATTTCAATATGGTCACCATCGCCAGAGAGGGATAAAAGGTACAGTTCTGAGCTCTCGCTCGGCTTCAATTTTGCGACAACAGCTCATTCCTGTTGTACAGAGTACTTATTACTTCCATGTTTTTTGTACCTAGCGTATGTACTTATTGTCAATAAACTATTTTCGGTTATTGATGATCTTTCTGGAAATTATCTCAATTTTCATTCTTAAGTTTATACTATTGCCGTTTCGTTAACGGTTAATATGTTTTTTTTTATATTTCAGGGTAGGTGTCATAGTAACAAAAACCTATATAATTACATACACACATGTAGATACGTAGGTTTATATATATATATTACTTAAACTTTAGTTCATCGCCTAAACTCCAGGTAGCAGCACTTTCCATACATGCATATTTTACCATCGAGTTGCCACTCTTTTTCAATTGATATAACTTTACTCTTTGTCCAGACCATTCCGGCTTGGACCTAGCAACTTGGAAGTGCTCGCTGAACTTGCTATTATTACTATTCGTCGTTGGATTGATCCTGTTGCGGGAGGAGGAAACGACAAGTCGCAGACCATGGAATGAAAAAAGAATTAATAACAATTTAGACAAGTAAGATAAGTCTTTTATTCAGCCAAGACATTGATAACAAATATATCTAATAAATAAATTAGTCTTATCAATATTAAATATTATAAATACTATCACCACATATCACACTAAAACTTCAATAATATTAACAAAAAATAATTGATTTGTAGTTACAAACAAAATAAATAAACAAGAATCTCTTTCCTTAACAAAAAAATAGGTACCCAATATTTATTTAAATTAGCAAAAGAAATCATATGGTTAACAAATTCGAGTTAAGTACATTAAATAAAATTCGAAAATAAACTGCACTCATGACCTACTTGGTCATGAGTGCAGTTTATAATACGCGTACATTTTTTAAATAGAGATATATATATATATGTATAGAGAATATGTAGTTGCATACTATGGAACTGTCTTATACAATGTATTTATACTATATAGGGACCGTTTATTTTGAAAGTGGTGTAAGTCCATTTTCTTTTGTTTCGAGAAAATTAAAGGTTACTTACTATATTTGTTGATTTAAAAATACAGGCAAATCATATGAGGTCTGGCATTGTTTCTATTGTTTTATCAACATTTAATTTGTTTATATAAATTTGTTTTTGGCTAATTAGACTACGATAACACATATTTATGTGCTGTAAATGGACTTACACCACTTTCAAAATTAGACAATTGTAAAAATCGTTTAATTTCAATTTTGAAAAATCAAATATCGCTTAAAATATACTTCATTTTAATATAATTTTGTTTACAAATACGCATAACAACACATAAAATTTTATTTTAGACGGCAATTACATTGTCATTACAAGATACTGATTACAAGAATTAACTTATTCTCTGCATGTGGTAGTGTTTCAAAATATGCATGATGCACCGGAGGTATATAGGGTTGTAGCTGCTTCATGTCTTTATATTTTTCGTACGTAATAGGTCTGGCATTTTGGTACAAAGGCTCCAGGGCGATTTTTTCAAATTTTAACGGTCTTCCAGGACGTAGAGGTAATATATTGATAATATTAAATTCTGCGTCCGTCATCGTTGTTTTATAAACAATGGTATATGGTGCAATTTTGAGGAACCTCAACCAACATATTTGCGACCAATTGACCTGTTCCCCATTAGTATTTTTTTTTATCTGTTATTCTAATACATTTCTCTAATTTTTTAATATCTATATTTTAACTTACGAGTAGTGGAAATACGAAGGGGAAACAATGCAAATCGACCGCGGGTGAAACCGCGAGACACAGCTAGTATAAAATAAATGAAAAATAATAAAACACTGATCGGCATCCATCTGCTATGCCACCTACCTCTGTCAATTGGACTTACACCACTTTCATAATCGATGATTATGCAATTTCATTTACCGACCGATTTTAAGTTGTACAAAACATGGGATTTTTTTGAGAAATTAAACACGGACTAGTTATATATAAAAAAAATACATTAAAGTAAGCATGAATTACGTGATAGCTCATTTTTCTCAAAAATGGACTTACATCACTTTCAAAATAAACGGTCCATATATTCATATTATAAAAATTATGTATTTAAGTTAAAAGAAATAATTTAGAAGAAGAGTTTATCTGCATTGGGCATTATTGATATTGCCTGAGAGGATTTTTTGTAGCAGTGCAAAGTAGGTTACGCTACCAAACTAGCCTCTATAGCGCAGAATTCAAAATTACATAAGAAACATGTATACCTAACAAATACTCTATACCAAATCGAAGATTAACTTATGAGACTATACAAATATTGTTTTTATTTCATCATTTTAAAGCAGTACCTATATTGTAAAAAAATAAGGGACCTGACAATCCATACAGATTTTAAAAACATAAAAATAGCGGGTGGTATTCTTTGTTTTCACTTTGAGCATTGTGCTCATTGTCTTTGAAATTATTATGTTAATATTTAAATATTATTATATTATAAATATTGGCAATATTATTATATTAATATTTCCATACTATTTGTGTGTTTATATGAATAAATTGTGATATTGTGGCATTTGATGAAACCGACAGAATTTATTTGTTTAGTCTCACGGTCAAACTATAGCAAAATTTAAACATATATCTATTGTATACTTTAAAGATTTATTTATTTCCCAATTATTTCATTTAGTACAATTGATTGAGTATAATTAATATGATCACTTATTATTCAGTTTCTAACCATTATAACAAAAGTCACAACATTTATTTCTACACAACCAAAGCAATGGATTCTTTAGATGGTGATAGGCGACCTATCAACTGACAATTAGCGATTAACCATATGTTCATATTATTTAGACTAACATAACGACAATATCTTATGTAATATAGTTATCTATAACACTGCCATTAAATGTTTATACAATATTATTTCGTCACAATGGACATACATTTACTTTGTTACTCGAAACATTCAATTTAAATATTTTAGACTATTTTTCTATTGTATGTAAAATTAAACCATTAAGTGCTTTAAAAACATCTTAAATTGTTTATAGACACAAATAGTTTTGTAAGCTTATAATTAACAGTTAACATTCACTTATTTATTCTAGTAAATTGGCATATTGTTAACATATAAAAAAAAAATACTCAAATTTGGCTTCACTTCCTTCTTTAATAGGATTTAATTAAGATTTTTGAATTACACATAATATTTGTTAATAGCTTATTATTCCTTTATGTTATTAAGTTTATCCTAAATATGGAGATATAATTAGTTTAATAAAAGTTTGCTTTCGTTTGCCGTGGAATGTTTTGTCTTGATAGAAAATGATAATTAGATTTGTGACAATTTTTTGTACTTTACGACTAGCATATTAATGGAACATAAATAATATTAAACGATTATAATTTTATATAGCGTAATAAACATATAATAAATAAACAAGTTTTCTTATCTTAAAGCATATCATGACAATAAAAATAATATAGAGAAGCAGATCTATTAAAAAAAGGCATGCTAATTATGTTGACATCTTAATCTCACAACAATACAGCAATGAATAATAAATAATTTCTGAAGATTAATTAAAGTCCTTTTAACAGATTAAAAATAAAGAAAATGCATAATACATGTTATGTGTTTGTTCAAAAACATTTTTACCTGTTAAATATGTTGGTTTACCTTACATTGAAATTTCTTTACAATTGGTGCAAATAACAAAAGTGATATTATCATCTCAGCCTTGATTATTTCCAATAAAAATATTATTGGAATGATTTTATAATATAAGAACAAAATATATAAAATAGTAATATTACGTTTGAAAAGTGTGGATAATTAGAAAGATAGTATGGTTATTTCATACCACATAGTTACTGTACTTGCATGAGTATATGTACAGGCACTATGCAACGTTGCGGTTAAAATTGTTTGGTATGGAAGAGTCTTTTTAAACGTGTGTGATAATAGTTATTCACAACATATTATTTCTTATACCAAAACCATAATGACTTACATACTATCATTGTTACTTGTGTAACAAAATTTGACAATGTAACGGGCATTTACAAATTACTTTGGATCAGTAGCTTGGTTACCATTACTGCCTCCAGATTTGACCAGCTGAATCTTTGCGTGCAGACGAAAATGTAGCCTGGATTCTAATGCGAATTTCGAATATTTTTTTCTGTAAAAGTATTAAAATATGTTATTATTAGTTTTCTAGTGTGTAATACACACACTAAAATGGCTTCACGGCTGGTTAGAATGGCAAGCCAGTACACAAGGTAGGATAGTTTACATGTTAGAAAGATTATTGAGATAAAACTATGCAGGAAATCTAAGAAGTAGACGCACTGGATCATGAGCTTTTGTACTGCACGCTATGGTCACACCCTGTTTGATTCATCTTAATCGATGAAAGAACGATTTGCGACCCCAAAACCTACCGTATCACCTCTTCATCATCATTGGGCCGGCCTCCAGTATCGATACCTTAATCTTGCAGCAGTACTGTCAACCTACCCTTCTGATCTAACAGTAAGTGACATCACTCACTACATAACTAAAACTTGTATCACATTGAGACCGTTAAACATTTTTCTTATCTCATGTTAGTATAAAGAATGGGATTAGGATTAATTTGTAATCTTGTTTTGCTATCAGACGTCAAAAGAAAAAGTGTACGTTTTTGTAATTAGCATATTAATTAAAAAAATATTTTGGCCCTTCACTGTAACCTTTTGTATATAGGCTTTCCTAAGTGAACATTATCTTGAATATTTTACTATTTGAATCCAACGTTAATTTCAAAACTTTAATTTGTCTATATAGTAAGAAACAATAAGATTACAGCCTGCTCCTCAAGAGCCTTTGTGTAACATTTATCAGTACGATTTTTAAAATTTATAGTAGTAAATTGAATGTAATACCTGGCATCTAATAACATCTGCAATGCTTGATCTTTGTTACCAAGCTGATAGTGACACATTGCCATCTCCACATAAGTATATGGTATTATGAATGTATCCTCTTTTATATTGTTCTTGTATCTGTAACCGACAACATTTATTTAAATAGGCGTGAGTAATTTATACTTATCGAAGTATTTGTACCTGTCCCTATCTAAATTACTTTATTTTTAAGAAATTTAATGGCATGTTTACAGAGACCACTACGCCAAGTCTTTTTTTATCGTGAGACCATGCCTTTAATTAGGCGCTGGCTAACCAATTAAGATTTCACTGGGAAATTTGACAGAACATGTATATATACGTAAAACTCTATTAAATTTTATTCACTGCACTTTAGCCCTTTTTCCGATTTACATTACATAAAATGAAAACAAAATTATTTAATATAACCAACATACGACACTAAAATATTGAATAAAATTTATTAGCGCCAAATGAGACTTCCACGTTCCCGCTTAAACTGCTATCCAAGATAAGGAAATAAACAGAATTCTGAAGTGTTTCATGCCAACTTAATGTTATTGAATATATGAGTTAAAAATTGTCAAAGCATTAATTTAGTTCAGATGTATGATTCAAAAATGATAACATGATTTTTAATAATGATAGTCTGGAACTCGCCACCAGACATAGCT
Organism: Lymantria monacha; assembly: GCA_905163515.2. NCBI lineage: Eukaryota > Metazoa > Arthropoda > Insecta > Lepidoptera > Erebidae > Lymantria > Lymantria monacha. Next base: position 40,854,061 of record LR991081.1, read on the forward strand.
CCTTTGCAGCATTTCAAAATTTCAAATTTAATGTAATATTAACTTATATGAAAATGTATCAAGTTTCATAATTTTATTTAACCACACGACCAACAATTCGAGTAGCATTTTAGACAAAATTTGCATAAAAACAGATTTTTAGCTGGACCTTACATAATGAGAATAATAACAATAATATAATTAAGGATTTAAGCTAATAAAAGAAATACTCACTGAAAAACTGTTTCAAGAGTTTCGAGAGCGAGCCGCGGTAGGTTCATAGCGGACAGGCAGCACCCGTGTAAGTACCTGAGCAGAGCGCGGTTGTCAGCCTCATAAGGACCCATCCAATAGTTACGTGTATTTGTTTCCACGCGTTCACGAGCCCTCTCAATTGTCTGGGAATCAATTCATTTATATACTTACAATATAACATTAGATAGGCAAGTAAGACAGAGATATTTGAAGAAAATATTTTGAACTAGACCCTCATGCTAGAGTGTTAGATCCATTGGTTATGTCAATTTTCAGATGACTGCTGGAATTTTGGTCTATGAATTTGTTAGTTACATTTCACTACTGAACTGATTTTATGAATGGATGGAGGAGTTTCTTGTTCAACGATGAGACATAGAGTACCCATCAATAAATAATACACATCGATCCTTGGACAGAGAGGCAATTGGTTAATGTCGTAGAGTGTTGTCTCTGTTATACACTACCTGTGCCACACATATCAGTTGTTGCGCAAATACTAAAGAGTGTAGTTGGGCCCATTCAAATATATATCGCCAATGAAGAGTCAATAAATAATAACTGACATTTTAGCCATTTTTGTTTTATTGAATAATTTATAGTAAAATAGCGTAATTGTACGGTGACATTGACGATTTGCTGGGATTAGTAGGAATGAAGAGACTTCTTGTTCAGTAGATTAATCTTGCTTTATTTTCTTAAGAGTTGTTTCTTCGGAGAGAAGCACCTGACGACGGTGCCGGTACCACGGTTTGGTCCCGTATTTATATATTTTTGGCCGACCCCGCGATTGGTCGTAATTTTACAGTTTTTCTTGACCAATCACGGAGTCGGAATTATAGCCAATCACAAAGCTCTAAAATTTACTTAAGTACAACGCGGCGTTACCGTTGCGAGAGCCGCGCTTAATTTCAATACAATTAATTACCTTAAGTACTATGCGGCGTTACCGTTGCGAGAGCCGTTTACAATATTAGTACTTACGTGCTAATACTAAATCTATATTTATTCTTTATTTAATTTCGTAAAATCTTATAACTAATTAATTACAACTGTTACAAACTATTCTTAAAACTATTGTTTATCTGCTGTCCCGCACATCTCTCCCGCCGTGCGACTGCGTTGCATCAGGTTCCGGTGCGGGTTCGGCGTCGGTGTACAGCGGCAGGATCACCAATTTCCGCACTGGACGTCTCAGCACTCCACCCTTGGTCCGGATGTCCACAGTTCTCACGACGTTGTCTGGTCCCGGGTATGTTGCGACGACTCGACCCCGTATCCACACGTTGCGGGGTAGGTTGGTGTCCACTACTTGCACCAGGTCGTTGACTCGTACTGCTGCTCCTTTCCCATGGGGCTCCCGCCGGTTTTGGAGTTCGGGAAGATACTCCTTCAACCAACGTGTCCAGTATATGTCGGCTAATCTCTGAGCCGCTCGCCAGCTGGTTTTCGATAGGACGTCTCTGTCGGTGAATTCACCCGGATGTGGCATTCGTCCAGGTCCCCCCAGCAGGAAGTGATTGGGGGTCAGAGCTTCTGGGTCCTCGGCGTTGACTGATACATGCGTCAGCGGGCGGCTGTTTACGGTGTTCTCCACCTCGGCTAGTAGCGTGGCGAGAACTTCTTCTGTAGGATGTCGTTCGTGTAGCGTTGCTGCAAGTGCGGTCTTGACTGAGCGAACCATTCTCTCCCAGGCTCCGCCCATAAACGGTGCTCCCGGCGGTATGTAGCGCCAAGAGATTGTCCTTTTTGCTGCTTCGGTTTCGGTTGCTTCGTCGACTGCTCGTCGTAGTTCTTTGTCTGCTGCCTTCAGGTTAGTGCCGTTATCCGACCAGATTTCCGTCGGACATCCTCGTCTCGCGATCATTCTTCTCAGTGCCATTACCGCGGAGTCAGCGCTGAGTGAGCCGGCTATTTCCAGATGTATAGCTCGTACGGTGAGGCATGTGAAGATGGCTACGTATCTCTTCTGATGTGTTCGTCCGACAGTCACAGAGAGAGGCCCGAAGTAGTCGACCCCGGTGTAAGTGAAAGGTCGTCTGTGGTGAGCTAGTCGACAGGCTGGCAGGTCTCCCGTCCTTGGGTATGGTGGCGCTTGTGTTTTCATTCGACAGAACAGGCACCTTCGCAGTATCGTGCGCGCAATAGGACGTAAGCGCAGCACCCAATACTGTTGTCTGCAGTCGTTGACTGTTGCTTCCACACCTGCGTGATGTAGTTGTCTATGCACTGATTCTATCCAAAGTTTTACTGTATGGGGGTCACCGTCGAGCACCAGTGGGCTTTTGAAGTCCTCCGTAACGTTGCGTGTAGCTTGAATGCGACTCCTGAGTCTTACGGTTTCGTTCACGTATTCGACGCTTAACTGCTTTAGTCGACTCTCTCTGCTGACTGTTCTATTGTTCTTCAAGTCTTCTATTTCAGCGTGAAAGGAGTCCTCCTGTGAGGAGCGCATGAGGAGTTCTTCTGCTTGCTTAAGTATTTCAGCGGGGATTAGTATCAGTTTTCTCCCGCCAGGTACCAGCGTCTTCTGTGTTGTATTTGTGCCCGTTGGTTTGACTATCTTCTTCCAATCTGGATCCTTTTCTTTATTTTTATTCGTTCTTCTATGGTTCACAGATTGTTTCGATGATCTGCAGAGTTGAATGAATTGCAGAACGCGAGCTGTTGAATATCGAAGTCGGTGCCAGCTGGAGAATCTTGAGGGTTGAGGAAGACCTTCCGAGAGTTTCAATTTTCCTTCTCGTATATGATGTACTCTCTCTTCTCCTGAGGGTTCTGGTATTGCTGTTGTAGAGGATTCGGTCGGCCAGGCGTCTTCGGTTTCGTGCAGAAAGTCTGGGCCCTTATACCAACGGTGATCTTTACTGAATCCCATTGGGACGTCCCTGGTGGCGTCGTCTGCTACGTTCATCTTTGTCGGGACCCAACGCCAATCGTTGACTGTAGAGCACTCTTCTATTGCGGCCAGCCGATGAGCTACGTACGGTTTATATGACCTCGACCCAGTCTTTATCTCCTGGGTTGTTTTGCTATCCGTCCAGAAGATCTTACGTTCAGGTTTCCTTTCGTGCTCCGCTATGACCGTTTCTGCGAGTCTGGCGCCCATGACTGCTGCTTGTAACTCCATCCTTGGTATCGATGTTAGTTTCAGGGGTGCCACCTTAGCCTTTGCCATCACGAGCGATATGTGTACTTTGCCGTTCGATGTTACTGCTCGCCAGAATAGGACTGCTGAGTAGGCTGCTTCGCTGGCATCGGTGAAGATGTGAAGTTGTAGAGAAGTGGCATCGCTGTAGTGAAGGTATTTCCTTGGTATGGTTACGTTGCAGAGGTTCTTCAGGTGTGTCATCCAGTTTGCCCATTGATCCGCAAGGTCTTCGTCTATTTCGTCGTCCCACGAAGTGCCTCGCCGCCATACTTCCTGTAGGATTTGCTTTGCTCTCACGGTGACGGGCGATGCAAGTCCGAGCGGATCGAAGAGTGACATCACTATCCTGAGCGCTTCTCTCTTTGTTGGATTCTTTCCTTCCAATAATGTCGGTGGTATTCTGGCTAGGTTCAGGTTGAAGGTGAGTACGTCTGAGTCGACCTTCCAAATAATGCCTAGCACTCGTTCCGTTTGTTCCTCGGATGTGTAGAGTTCCATATCCTCTACGTGTTTGGTTTCACCGAGTGCTTCCAAGAGGGCTGGTGAATTCGATTTCCATTGTTTCAGATCGAAGCTGGCTTTCAGATGAATTCTTCTTACATCCTTGGTGATTCTTTCGGCGTCTTCTATGCTTCTGAAGCTATCTAGGTAGTCGTCGACGTAGTGCTTATGGACGATGGCTGCTGCGGCTTCGGGGTGAGTCTCCTCGTGTTGCATGGCATTCAGGTTCTTGACATATATTGCTGTTGAAGGCGAACACGATGCGCCGAATATTAATGACGTCATTCGGTATTCTTGTGGTGGTCGATTATCACGTCGGTTCCCTCGCCATAGATATCGAAGCGAGTCTCTGTCTTCGGATCGGAGCTTCACTTGCATGAACATTTCCTTGATGTCAGCTGTGACTGCGATCTCGTGCTGTCTGAACCGCATGATTACGCCTGGTAACGATTGTAAAAGGTCCGGCCCCTTCAGTAGCATGTCGTTGAGGGAGATACCCTTAGTCTTGGCTGCAGCGTCGTGAACCACTCTCAGCTTGTCTGGTTTCATGGGGTTAACTACACCGAAGTGAGGTAAGTACCACGTCCTGTTCGGCGTTTTCTGTGCTGGAGCTAGTTCAGCGTACCCCTTTGTGATGAGGGCTTCCATCTGTTCTGTGTACTTTTGTTTCAACGTAGGATCACGATCAAGCTTCTTCTCGATGTTGACCAGCCGCTTCAGTGAGTTGTCGTAGTTGTTCGGGAAGGTGACGTGTTCGTTACGCCAGAGTAGGTTGGTTTCGAATCTTCCGTTTTCTGTTCTGGTCGTCGCCTTCTCAAGTATCCGTAGCGCTTGTTCTTCAGGATCGGACTTCGGTCTTCTAGGATTTAAGCAGAGGGCGTCCATTTCGAAGTATTGTTTCATCATCTTTTCTAGGTTGTCCTCTGGTTCTTCGGTTTCTTCTACTATGTGTGACACGAAGTTGATGCTGTGGCTATGGTTGCGTGTTTGGCTGCCATGGAGTACCCAACCCAGCGGTGTTAGTGACGCCACTGGTTGGCCCCTGTCTCCTTTCCTGACCTCGGATGTTAGCAGTAGATGCCAGTTGTCTTGCCCGATGAGTACTAAAGGCTTGGCGTTCGGATAAGCGAGGTACTTGCTGATGTCTGCCAGGTGTTTGCATCCTTCCACTATTGTTCCTGAGACTTGTTGAGACGAGACGTGTAGATTTTTCACTGTGCGCGCTTGTACTTGTTCCTCGTGATTGTTGAGCCCTTTTATATTGATGGTGACTCTTCGTGAAGTCGATTCCGAAGTCTTCATGTCGTTGATGCCTTCTATCTTCAATGGGTCTATGGGACCGGTTGCTCCTATGGTGTCGACTATGTTGTTGTCGACCAATGTCACTGTTGACCCGTCGTCCATCAACGCGAAGGTGTCGAAGGATCCCTTCGGACCTCGTATCTGTACTGGTAGAATCTTCAGATAGGATTGTTTCTTCTTGGCTGACCAGGTGGAATTAATTGCTTCTACGTGGTGCGTTTCCTGACTCTCTTCAGTGTCTGTCTTTTCTATCTTCTTAACGTAGTGCAACAACTTGTGGTGAGTATTCCCACAGTCGTTGACACCACACGGCTTGGTTCGGCAGTTGTGAGTCTTGCTCCTATATCGAAGACATCTGAAGCACAGGCGTTTATTCTTCGCTACATCCCATCTTGAATTTTCATCTAATTGTTTGAATTCTTCGCAGTCAGATGTGGTATGTCCCGTTTCATCACACACTGGACACTTCGGTGTATAAGTAATATTGTTGACCTTCTGCGTCCTTTTCTGTATAGTGGTCGGTGGATATATTTTTTCCGTAATATTGTTGACCTTCTGTGTTCTTTTCTGTATAGTGGTCGGCGCGTGTGACGTCACTGGTTCGGGCGCCGCGTACGGTGCGCATAGGTCGGCTTCTTGTTTGAAAAAGTTTTCTAACTTCATAAGATCCGGGCTGTCTTGCGGTTGTTTCGCCGAGAAGTCGTAATATCTGTAGCGGAGTGTCGGGGTAAGCTTGTCTATGACGGCTTTCGTAACTTCGGGGTTGTACAAGTAGTTAGTACAATTTAGGGTCTTCAGAGTTGCCACGATGTTGGATATTTTTGTCGCGTAGATGCAGATGTCTCGTGGTGATTCTGTGAGGCGCGGTAGACCACGGAGCGCTTCCATATTCATCATTGCGATCGCTTCTGGTCTTCCAAATCGGGACTCCAAAGTCTTCATCACTTCCATCGGATGAGCGTTGGTGATCAGCAGACCATCGACGGCTTCCTTCGCTTTACCCCTCAAGTTTCTTCTTAGGCGGTTAGTATTCTCCACTGTGGTGAACATTTTTTCGGTTTCGTAATACGCGGCGCGGAACGGTAGCCACTCTTGATGTGACCCGTTGAACGTTGGTAGCTCGATGAATTTCGGTCGGTGTGCAGCTATGATGGCGAGGGTGATGGCGTCGGTCATCATCTTGACGTCAGATTGCACTCCCGCCGGTGTCTGTAGTGGCTGCTGCGGTTGATGATGCTCTTCGGTAGGTCTGGCTGGAGTCTGCGGCTCGGTGCTGGCGATCACTGGGTCTTCCACTGGGTGGGTTTGATGCGCCTGGTTCTTCAGCCAGTTGTCCACTCGTTCGTTCGCGTTTGACTTGGAGCAGATTGAGACATCATCTTCTTCATCATCATTGCTATCTTCGGTTTCTAGTGCGGCGAGGCGTGCGGTGGCCAGTTCGACTTGTAGACGTAATAATTCTTCTTTAGCTTTCGCTATCTTGTACGCCTTAGTCTTGCTATGGGTAGATACCCTCCCGCCCCCCTTCTTGTTAGAGGGCCGAGGATTCGGTGGTCCACTCGGCGGCGACGGGCCGACTATATTCTTCGCTCGTTTCACTGTATCGGTTTCTTGACGAGCCTCTCTTCGATTTTCGGTGACCGTAGTAGGCGGCTTCATGTTCGTATCCACGGGCAGCGTCGTTGCGGTCGAGTAGGCGACGGCGTCGGCGGGGGGCGAGGTAGCAGCGGGCTCGGCGGTTGCAGCGGCGGAGACGGCGGAATGGGCGGTCGCGGCGGAGGCTTCTGTACGTTCGGTTTGTTCGGTTGTTTCCGTAGCGACGCTTGTTTCCCCGCTGTATTCGGTTGCCGAGGTAGTTGCGGTGTTCTCAGACGACGACTGAGTTTCTGTAGGCTGCTTGCGACCTTTTCCCTCGGAGCGTGTGACCGGCATACTTGCAACCAGTGGCTTCTTACTTGCTGTTTAGACTTTGTCTACCAATAGATAATAATTTTCTTCGCTTCCCACTGGATCCGGCTCGGTAAGGACCATTAAATGTACGTTGACATTGACGATTTGCTGGGATTAGTAGGAATGAAGAGACTTCTTGTTCAGTAGATTAATCTTGCTTTATTTTCTTAAGAGTTGTTTCTTCGGAGAGAAGCACCTGACGACGGTGCCGGTACCACGGTTTGGTCCCGTATTTATATATTTTTGGCCGACCCCGCGATTGGTCGTAATTTTACAGTTTTTCTTGACCAATCACGGAGTCGGAATTATAGCCAATCACAAAGCTCTAAAATTTACTTAAGTACAACGCGGCGTTACCGTTGCGAGAGCCGCGCTTAATTTCAATACAATTAATTACCTTAAGTACTATGCGGCGTTACCGTTGCGAGAGCCGTTTACAATATTAGTACTTACGTGCTAATACTAAATCTATATTTATTCTTTATTTAATTTCGTAAAATCTTATAACTAATTAATTACAACTGTTACAAACTATTCTTAAAACTATTGTTTATCTGCTGTCCCGCACAGTAATACACATGCTGACAAAGATGTTGGGTCCATTTTTCATTAATTTTGCTAGATAAACAGTTGTTGCAATATATACTAAATGTTATTACATCATTTATGATGGCAATAGATACTATCTACGCTCAAACGCGTCCATTTGTGATCATTGTACAAAGTGTATTGACAGGTTGCAAACAGTCGGTGCAATTATACTAGATTTAAATCACTTTCAGACTACTGAAGCTGTATATTCTGTAATTTCTTTAGATTATGGCATAAAATTGATCAATAGTTTAGCCTCGTGAGATCCTGATCTCTTTCGGATCTCATAGAAAATAATAATACTATAAGCCTAAGAAAAGTTCAGTCTGCTCCTATGTTAATAGATAACAATTATGTTGACATTAGTAATCGTGATAGTCCTTCGATATTGTTAAATTTTACAGCTGGTTATACAGATTCTGATGTAATTGATACAGATGCTAGTGAGAATGATTACCACCCTCCAAACAATGCCCATAATAATTCATCAGAATCTGAAATAGAATTTGTTGACATGAACCTAGGCCTATAAAGCGGCGAAAAATAGCTGAACCTACTGTTTGGAAAAGAAATCTGGCAAAAATACGTAAAATGAAATTTGAAGATTATTTGGGAGACGCTAGACCCGTAAACGGCAATTTAAACAGGATACATTAAGGATATTTAAGGCAATTTTAGGCAGTTGGGAGAGAGGGAGATGAAAGTCTGAAAATTGTAACAAAAGTAAATTAAGAGGATGCAGTAAGATAAGTGATGAAAGACAAGAAATTCATTTACGCAAAATCGCCGATACAACGAACAGATACGGCAAGAAAGACAAAAAACAGTGGTAATTCTAGGCGCACAGAGTTTGTTATTTATTATTTACCTATAAAATATGACGGATCTGTGAAAGTGTAAATATGTTTTTAAACCACGGAGCAAATACAAAGAGGAGCTGTTGTAATGAATATTTTCTATGAAACACTGCGTGTCATTTACAGGGGATGAGGGGAATGCTGCTAATGGAGAAAGTGAGACAAGTAATAGTACTTGTCTCACTCCCTCCTTTATGTCCATCTACCGGCTATTAGCACAACTACTAATTTCGTATATTGTATGCAGTTGAGCTATCTTGCATTAGATGTCAGTAAGTGTATGGTATAACAGGGACGTACTCAGAATTTACCTATATCAAGAAGTGCTAATTTTTTTTCATTTCAATGATACAAACAAATCTTATTAGCTGTTTGCTCTATTCAAATACAAATGTTTATAATCAAATAATTCTGCATAGCGAATAGGTGTATGACTAGTGTTTTTAACCGAAAATTTCTTTATAAGGCTCGTCAGCATTGTTCATAATGTTAATATTTTATGAAAAATCCATCTTTTCTTTACTGTCATTCTGATAAACTCAGAAGTTTAGAAACCTTTTTTTCTTCATATTTGTGTCCTTTTCATACGACCAAATAATACAATTATTTGTTTGGGTTTCTAACAAATTGTCGAATCAAAGTAGTTGGACTTTTAGTAAATATGTTAGTTACGCGGTATTATTTCCTTCCTTTTTGTCTTTTCCATATAAAAAAAGAATCAAACCACTCTATTAAAATAAGGCTTTATACAATTGATAATGCAACAATGGTGTCAATGACCAAGACATGTAAAAGAGTATTTCAAGCGAGCAGACCCCCCTGGTAGCAACCGTTTGATTGACGCACGGGCCATCTAAAACTTAGCCATGCCAAAGGTAACTTGAAGACCCGGTCTTCGACGCCACCACCATTTTGAATATTTTTGTGACGTGCTCAACCTCGTTAATCTTATCAAGAAATTGCATCGAGTGCAATTACATTATTAATAAATAAAGGAGAAAGGGTGACATTGGTTCCAATAATAAAAATGAAATACTCTTTTGTATCATATATTTCTTGAGCTATACCTAGTCTTGCCCTAAATACAGTAACAAAGAAAAACCTTTTTCTATTGCAAAAAATATTTATGACTTTTACAGTGTTAGTTTAATACATAAATATAAAACAATTTAAAATATAAAAAGCTTGTTCGAAATGGTTTCTATTGGCTGCAATACAGTCCTTTAAATCTTCATTGTTAAAATAAGAAGAACAAATCTTTGTATATTTCGTAGGAGTCCAGTTATTTATTAATTTTTGAAATCCATTGCTTCTAACATCGTCATTGGACGGTATTCTAAAACATACAAAATTTACAGTTTAATTATAATAGGTTCATTTAAAGTAGTGTAAAAAATATTTTTCTTTGATGAAAAATCCGAATGTTATAATTATATTCTAATTACGACCCTGGATTTTTGACACTTTTATAGTTCTTCATAGTCAACGACAGCTGGCGTATTGCTTACAAAATAATTATTAACTACATATAAAACTCATATTTTTGTTGAGGTAAAAGGCTTTGGGTATAAATTTTAATACTCATGGTTATTAGTTATTACAATAATCTTAATAGTTTGAACTGTATGTGCTTTTATTGTTCTGGGTCCTATTACGAAAAGTGGTGCCATCTAGCGTTGAGTAAAATTATTTCTGAACATGATACCGTCAAAAGAACTTTCTAGAAAATATTTTGATAAATTATGAATAAATATACTTACAAATGGAATGTGATTCTTTCCATAGCATCTGTACGTTTATTGAAGTAGTTTTTACATGATAAAACACAACACTTCATGGTTTTCTTCGTAATAACATAAAAATACACCAAAAATATAATTTCATGCACCGTACGAACACCGTCAGCGACGACAGAAGACTAATAGGCCACGCCTACTATTGATGTTAACGTGATGACGTCACGGCCTACTTGAGAATCACAGTGCACAGTTACTTAGGCCGTCTCCTCTTTGTATTTGCTCCGTGTTTTAAACTCGCTCTTTACATCATATTCATTACTTGGCATAGAAATCATCCCTGGCGGTTGCTTTGGTTTGTGTTACAGCTCGTTTTGCGGTTTTCTTAGCAATTTTATAAGCTTGATGGTCAGCATCGTCATTCGTGTGTTACCATAGTTTGCAAAGTGTTTTCTTTGTTTATAAATTGTCTCTCACTTCTTTATTCCACCAGCTAGTATTCTTGTTATTATTAATGACGCCTTTAGATACTTTTTATTTTTCATTGCAATATAGTTGAAAATCTCTCTACATTGCATTGGCTGTATCATCCTGCTGCTCCTGAAGGTGTTGTGCGATGTCTTTACACAGCCTGAACCTTCCTCATCCTCTAATTTATGCCACCGTATTCTTATGATTTTCTCTTTCTTGACTTTGTTTGTTTTTGGTATTTTCAACTCAGCCTAGCCAGCCTTTGGTACTTCTATGCTGTGAAGTGAGAGGTTCTTCGGGTATGACTTTGCAGTCTTTGCATGTCTTTAGTTGTTTTCTATCAATTAGAATGTAGCCTATCTGAATGCATGCCCCACCACTTTTATACGTTACTAGATGTTCTGCAGGTTTTGAGAAGAAAGTATTAATAATTGCAAGATCATGTGCCAGTGCCATTTGAAGGATGTTATATCCCTCCGTGTTGATTTAACATATACGAAGTTGCCCTGTATCCTCTGGTAAGTGGTAGTTTTCTCACCAATGTGACCGTTCAAATCGTCATCGGTGAACTTGGACTCACAGTTTGGTAACTGTTAACTGCAACAAATCGCTAATTTCTTCCCAGAAAGATTCTTTTCCTGAATTTGGGATGCCGAACTTGGGCGTATGCCTTACGATGTTTATGCAGGGTTGCTCGTCCAGGGCGAGCTTGATTGACATTAGCCTTTCGCTTACTCTGTTTACTTCAACTACGCAATCTTGAACGTGTTTATTTACTACGAGGCGGACTCCATTCTGCGCTCTTGTTCCATGATAAATCAGCTTATAATTATACCCGATATTACGCGATTTAGAGCCCTTCCACTTCGTCTCAATACCTTAAATCTTCGAATTTCAATATTATATTTCATTCGACAAAACAATACCTTATATCTACAATTTATTTAAAGCCCAGTAGTATTAAAATAAAAATAAATGATTTGTAATATTGCTGACTGTATAGAAACATTAAAAAAAAAATATTATAAAAATAAATTCAAACCGACTTGAGACGTTTTTTTCGCCTCCTGAAAAGTTGCATTTTTGCAGTTATTATTTATTGACTCTTCATCGGCGATATATAAAGTTATTAAAACCGTAACTACTTAGAAAGAAAAAGATTATTGAATAAGTGTATCTTATTTAGTAAGTAAAAGTCATATTCGTTTTAATCAGCTCCTAACAGATAGCAGACTGTCAGTGTTTCGTGCTACGTCACACAAGCAGTGTGCGACAGGGATAATGCTCTCTGAAGCCGAAATTAAGTGATTATCTCTTTCAAAGGGTTGATGTGTAATATTTATTTATATTTGCCGGGTATGGGATATGTGTTGTGCAAATCTTACTCTGAGTACGCCTTGAATTTTCCTAGTATTTTTTGCAAGCACAGGGAACAGGTTCCATAGGCACAGTAGTTCGATGCCTGGTAAAAGTAAACGACCACCTTGCGCACTGTATCTTAGACACCGTTTGATTACAAATTTCTCCATAGGCAAGGATTTCCCGGCAATGCGCTGCTTATGCTTCGGAGCGTTGCTGAAAATGAATATTTATTTGTTAATATTAAAAAAAAAACCAAACGCTAACATTTTTCTCAGGATTAGGCCACCGTATAATACAACTATTAAAATTTACAAGACAGCTTTTTTGGGTTTATTGAAGTCAAGTCTCTAATCCAAGTTGATTCGCAACGTCGGGCTTTATTTGAAGTATTAATACGACTTTGTTACTTATATAATAAATATAAGTAACTTTAGCGTACATTGATCTTTTAAAAATGTGATTTTATAGATTTGATTTGTTAAGATTGTATTGTATTGCGCCAGAACCTCACCTAGGCGCGCGTTTACTATCCGCAAATGTAACCACCGAGCGAACATTTAAATCAAATATCTACAGGGCCAGCTATCCACCCTAAAGGCGGCGATCGGTTAAATAGCGGGTAATAGGTTCCCATGTCAACTGCTATTATCTCAGACATGAGAGTTCCAATAAAAAAAATACCAAAAACAAAAACCTTTGAAACAAAAAAGCTTTTTATAGATAAATATGTTCCAAATTTTGAGACAACCACCCGTCACTCACTCAACGTTTACGACTTCATACACAGAGGCCGCTACGCGAGTATACCATGTATAACGTTGTATAGTGTATGCATTCAAAACAAGTTTTAATGAGTGACAATAGAAAATTGCTAATAGAACATTTACCCCAGAAGTTTGTTAAAAATTATCTCAAAATTGTGAGGAGTTTATAATAGTTTTGAAAATTCAAAAGTGCACGCCTCATAATTTTTATATTATTTGTCATTTACTATTAGGCAATGCCATAAATGAAAGAAAAAAATACTTTGAATTATCGCGCCATTCTCGACGTAGTGCAAAACATAGCTTGCAAGCATTGTAAACCATTGTGTGCCACTAATTGTATTTAAAATACAGCCGAAGACCCCACAAGGCATAGGGGTATGCCAAGTTGCTTTAGTAATTTAGGCCCACAGTGCACACCTATAAAGGCTAGTGATAGTAATAGTAGCCAATGTAAATGATTAAATAGTATAAGAAGTGACTTGCAAAAAACTTGGCATTTTAAAGTAATCATATGTTTTTATATCTCATCAATACTAGTATTATTAAACATGTGCTATATCAATTTATACATTATTTCTTATTTATGAGTACAATCAATTAGGAATAAAATAAAATGGAATATATTTCAGTTTTACAGCTTTATTCATCAATCTCATGATCATACTACTACTAATTATCATCTAAAAATTGAGTTGGTAGAAAAATATTAATTTGATGCCATACCAAATACCATTTTACTGTCATTGTGTGGGCTCAGCATCCAACTATAGGACAGCTAACAATGCAGTTACAGCAATACTGTTTGATGGCTATACATCATGTATTATAACTGCTGATTAATACATTTTAATTAGCAGTGATAATACGGGCCGCACAGCAATAATAATGTATATACATAAAGTACACTCTGTGACAAATATGACAGGTAGCAATTCTTGCTCAAGCAGTGAGCAGTTAGGTCCAAATATATCTACTAATCTATTCCTCTTATTCATGCATATTTCAATATTATAGCACTCATTTAACCTTCTGTGCTCGCCATAATGTGAGTGAGCTTGTTTTAGCTGGTAAGTCCACATGCAATGAATATCAATTCATTTATAATCAATCTAGGAAATTCCATTATCAGTAATATTTTGAAAATCAGTTCTTATCCTATTAAGATTTTGATTCCGAACATAATCAGACAGATCATTATTTTGGTACATTATAGTTTACTATTTCTAGTATTTGAGCAGCTTCTTCCCTGTCATGAACTTTCAAATTATATTTATTAGTAAGAGCACATTCCACAGATTAATCTATTGTTATATGCTTAAAAGCTCTATTAAAAAAAAGTTTATTTAAATATTTTAAACTTTGTTTTGAAAATGCCATTTACAGCCACTCCACTACCTAGCGACATAATGTAACATGCATAAGCTTTTGTGAAGTTAGCGTCCCTAGTAGAAAGTTGTGTTTGATCCTGATGAATGTGATGCTGCTCTGCTACTTCTTCTCCATCAAGAATAGCAGAGAAGTGTTATTCTTGCAAACTGAAATACAAGGCAACGGATATAATTAAAACTAAAAGAGTGAGATACCCAAAATGTATTGTAAATATGACTATTATATTACCTGATAAGGTGCAATTGGGCAATGATAGTTTTTAATAGCATCTTTACACAGCCTATCTACATGGAACCTATGTGAACATTTCCCTAAAAGTGATGTGCCACAGCTAATAATATTGACATGACCAATAATAGGCTCAGGGTTTGTAGGGTGTCGTATCTTGGCCCAGACATTGGTCCAACATGTATGGCACACCAAACTATCACTGCATACTTGTACCTAAAAAAGAAAAAAAAAACTTGATATATTTGTAACAAGTAGTAGTAATATAATCATCTCATTTAACAACTGTATGTTACATATTAGTCCATCGATATTCGTAAGATTATTCTTATTATTTATTTACCTGCAGTTTACATGGCACAGATCTCCACTCACAGAACGATTGTCGGGATCATTGTTTCAAGTATCTAATACCAAATCCAAGTTCTCGCTCATGTTGTCATGAGTAGCAGAATCAGAAGCCATTTTCGAGTTGAGTCATTGGGTATTAAAGAATCACCAGTGTCAGTATTCATAGCAGTGTATTAACAGTTCGCCTATAGAGATTTTGTATGAGATTTTTAATTCCACCCTGTTGCGTTAGATGGCGCCAATATTAAGCTTTGTTACGATAAAAATAATATAAAATTAATTTATATTATATGAGCTTATTTGTATTTGAGTAAAACATTCATTTTAACTCTTTTTATTTTTATAAATCACATGTTAATTTTTATACATTTTATTGTATTTTGCGTAAAAAGAAACGTGTTGCCGCCATGGCAGCCATTTTAAAAAAATACCTTGCGAGCAGTGTGACCAAATTTAGCAGAATTCTGCGATTTTAGCAGAATTAAATCTCAAATTTATGACAGTAGATTGTGTCGCAGACTTTAAAATTAGGCAGATTTTGGCATAATATTGAAAAAGTTCCGCAGGAAACTAGCGGGATTAGACATTAATTAATTACCATCCGGTAGTTGCGAAAACATATTTAAAAAAACCTGTCTTTCTTAAAGAACGTATTTTTTTTTCTTCTGAAGGCACCTTTCATTCTTGGGGAAAATACCCCTTAAATGTATATTTTGCTTTGAAATTGTATGTAATATACATTTTATGCGCAGATATCGTTAGTCAATTGTTTCGTCCGCGTCAGAAAATATGACCAGAACTATCGTGTTGAATGGGAGAAGGATCCAATGTTTTCATCTTGCTTATGAAGATCCAAAAATGAGAGCAATGCCGCTTTTTGTAAAGTATCTAATAACAGTAGTTTCATGACTTTCTGTTTTTAAATAACATGTAAACTCAGTGAAACATAAAAAAAATGTGATTATTCTGGACAGTCGTCGGTAAGAGACTCTTTTTACTTATGTTGCTCTAAAAATACTTGTAATGTAGTTGGTAAACAATTCACATCTGTATGTAACATAAGACAAACGTCTATAACTGAAGAGGTAAAAAAAGCTGAAATTAAAATGTGTATGTTTCTGGCAAAACATAATTTATCATTTAGAGTTATGGATCATTTGAACGAGTTACTTGAAAAATGTTTGCATGATTCAGTAATTGCAAGATCATTTTTATGTAAACGCACTAAAGCTGCTGCATTGACATATAATGTTCTCAAACCTGAAGTTGGAAAAGAATTGCATGCTGAATTGGCTTCTTGTTTAATACATATATTTAAACAAAAAGCTAATTCAACATGCAGTGTGTGGCAGAAAACCTTGTTTCTTCAGTTGTCATTGATAAAAGTACCGATATCCACCACATTTCAAAAATCACGAAGGCAGATGGAATTAATTGTACCCACACTCCCCAAGTACATTATTTCGCAAAAGCTATGATGATTTTATCTATGATTATACATGTACATCTTGTGAGCGCATATTTTTTCAAATGAATAATATAAAAAATGACGTGCGAAAAAAATTTAAAAATGAACATGTTGCTGCAATTCTACATGTCAAACAAGCAGTTAAAGAACAGTCTGGATCCATAAATTTTACGCCATCAAAAAATATGGTTAAGATAGTTCAAAACTCTATAGTTCTTTATAAAAATGTGGATAGAACTTAGATTTTTTTTTATTTAAAAATATTGAGTTGCGTTTTTCTCTAGTACACATTAAAACTTATCTATTAGCAGAATTTTAACATTTATTCCAAAAATAATATCAGATTTTTAGCAGAAATTAAATGAGTAGCTAGCATAATGATCAATTTAAATCTGGCCACACTGTACGTGAGTTTGACATTATTCTATGCGTAACCTTATATTAGTGTGTGGTTATTCTGTTCTGTTTATTTGTTGTGTGAGTATTTTTTGTTATCACCGACGACTATTTTTTGTTTCCTAGATACCGATCGACGCTTGTTTTACTAACCTGACCCATGTGTAATACCCACGGAGACCAGTGATATAATTAAAATGTTGTATGTAGTTAAATGTTGTATTATAATAAAAGAAAGCACTATAATAAGGTAAACTGTTGTTTTATTTGTTTTTCTTTAAGAGTCTTTTAATAATCTTCAGTTGTGAAATCAATTCTATAAAGATTTTACTTCTGAAAATTACTTAGAAAATTTATATTAATTTTAATGAATAATTGAATCCTCCCTAGCCCAGGAGGCCGCTCTCCATTTACACCACTTATCGACAGATGGCGTCTGTACCTGAGCTTTGCTGTTGCCTCTATACCTATATATTTAAAATACTCATATTCATAGGTATAAATCGTAATTTTAACACTATTAAACACTTAAATAGAGTTGAATGCTTAAATGAACGTTTGCCGCATCTGTGAATTTCTATATGGTGTTGCCGTTATAAATACAAAAAAAAACGATACATCGATATTAAACGTCACTGTTGCATAACTTCTTGTAAAGATGAAAATAATAAATATTTTTAGACGTAGTAGATTTAGGTTATAATATATTACGAATATTTGTGAAAAAATGAAATTAATAATTCAAATAATAAATAATTATTATTTTAATCAATTTACTCTTTCTAAATATTTTTCTGTAATGGCACCATTTTTATGTCAATGTACGCATTTCCAAGTTCCTTTACATAGTTTAGTCGTTTACTTGTTACTTAATTATTTTGATAAAATATTGCCGACTTTTAAAGAATAATAAATATAAGGAAGAACAAAGATAAATATTAATATACTTTTTTAGTATAACCAATTTCGTGTGCATTCTGGGCCTAATACTGGCATGCCCCTTTAATCAATATAGCGGGTTGCAATCACTAAACAAATAAAAATAGAAAAAGATATAACTCTACCGATAAATTTACATGTGGTAAGCACAAAAATTATCAAATATCACTATATTACGTACGTTAGTCATTATTACTGGTGGTGTCCATTATACCCTAAGTTATCAAATAAATGATAGTCACCTCATCAAATGATCGCAACGTTGTTTCTCGGAGGATGTCATCCTATCACCAAGTTGCAGAAGCAATGCCGCCTGAGAGTAGGTGTAAATAGTCTTGGACCACGAGCTTTCATTTATCAATCTGTTCGCGTACATGGATGCTTCGCGCCAATTCATTTGAAGGCTGCAATCGATATGACACTGGCTGGCTAATTTAATTTTATAAAAGTTATTATTAGATTGTAAAGATATTTTTTCAATGGCAGGACTATTGATTATAGTCTTATTTTTTTTACAGTGGCTATAGAAAATATAGGGTAAGTTTTCCTAACAATTGAAGGAGCCTCGTATCCAATAAATGAACTTTTTTTTTCAAAGAACTATATCACTTTAGAAGGAAAATCTTTATAGTAATACTAGTCGGGAGACTTTTTATTCTTACTTAGAGCTGTATCATTATAATTAACTAAAGGAGATTGTTGCAGCCATACACAATTCCTTTTTCCTAATGCCCATTTACAATAATGCCACCTAATATTTAGATATCACCGAAGGTAAATTAAACGTATATGTTAAATGTTTAAAGACATATAACGTCCATCAATCAGTAATGTTTTATCATATAAATTGACTTCAGTGTATAATATGGTAATTATATATATATATATATATATATATATATATATATATATATATATATATATATATAATAACAGCTTTCTTTACTGTATCTTCGTGTAAACTAACAGTAACAATTTTCACTTCCCTCCACACCGATAATATTCCATTTATCTTACTTCTTTTTTCGACGTAACATTTATCCTGATCATCATCTAGATATACGTCCAACTATTGGGTTCGAATCACCTCCGTATTGGGAGTATAATCTTCGAAATCCTCCAAACATTATTAATGAAATTTATGAATTTACCTATGGCTGATTTTAATTTAAGAATAGGATATTTTATAGCGACAATACGAACAGCTGGTATATCCGAAATATTATCTGGAGTACACATTCTTAAAAATTTGTAATAGTTCTTACCTATTCACCCACATAATTTCCCAATAGCAAACATGACGGAACTGAGGCCATTGGTTTTGATTGTTAATAACACGCAAATATGTTCCAATAGCCCTATCGAAATCGCCCAGCATTATTTCTAGACGTCCTCTAAACATCACGAACCACACGCTATCCGGGTATTCCTGAAAGTATTAACGACTATATAATAATAAATAACACTGTGGAGTCACTTGTTTCATATTAGTAGCATTTCTAAAGATATATCATTTATGACCACACCATATAATTTGTAATTCAATTATTTATACATGTTATTTTTTAAATATATTTCTATTATGTACCTGAAGTTGTTTTCGTAGGATCTTATCACATATAATCAAATCTCCAGGCATGCCAATGAAGTGACTGATAACCAGATGGTATGTTAGTAAAGTGAGGTCACATAGTACAGACCTCAAGCCTGGTGCGTTCGAACCTATCTCTAGTTCTGCAAGACCGAGAGCCTGTAATGACAACATAATTGATAGATTAGTTTATTAGAGCACTTATTTTGGTTTTATTTGTGTAAAAATGTTAATTGCTGCACATGCCTATGTTTATTAAGTATTAGTATTATCACAGAGGAATTAAATAAACATAGTTTCAGTGGTCTCCCCGTGGATTAATGATTTAAAAATACAATGTACAAAATACCCATTACTTTCTCGTAGGAGTTGAAAACCTTGGCAAAGAGAAAAATCTCAGGAGTATTAAGTATCACTATCGTGAAGAACTTATGACACCAAATACGATCGCATTAGTCCTCCTTCGTAGGGAGGTTACATTTAACAGTTCACGTGAATAGTTTCACGAATGAATAGTGTCAGGTGATCAGCTCAAAAGAGGTGCTTAATCGCATAGTGGGTCATAAGATTCCATACCACCCTCACCGAAGTTAAGGAATCCGTTTCGATTGGTGCTGAATTAAAGGTGTGGTGAAGCGTGGTGGGTTCTTGAGACGCAAAGCAACCTTCAGTCGACTCGGATGGTTAGACAGAGTCGACAATGGTGTTCCAACACCATTGTAGACTAAAATAAGTACTATGTTACTTTACTGTTATTCTGGACGGTCAGGCTAGGCGTAGTCTAATAACAAAACTCTAGCAAAAAATCATAAGAGAAATTGCAATTTGAATTATTAGCGACGTGCTGCCCATATAACGTTCAAACACCCGGATGGATCGACGCGCGGCGTGGGGCCACGAAATGTACCGAATTTGCCCTAATTGTAAATGTCACCGGAGTCGATTCCTTGACTTCGGTGCACCACTTGGCGAGTTGCACTTTCGATTACTTATTCTGGTTTGACCATTCTTCAATTCTCTTCCATTTAAAAATGAGCTCAACGACAAAAGTATTATGAGAGAAATTTCATAACCACAAAACCACTTTTTAGAATACATATAATAGAACTATGCTAACTAACCTTGTTTGAAGAGAAACCCACAATTTCCAGCAATTCAATGATTTTCTGCGGTAGTAGAGATATCATGAGATTGAATGTTGCCATGCCGAGACGTACACCGCTTTGGAAGTGTATCATCGATTTTTCTGTCTTCCAATATTTCCTTTCTTTCTTCTGTAATATTTTGGCGCATTCCCTGTATAAGTGCAATATATTAAAGTTGAGTAAATATAAGACAAAAAATATAAGCATTAACGTATCTGGTGTGTTGAGCGGATAAGAATCCAAAACGTCCCTTTTAATTTAATTGACGGTGGAATTCATGAAAATAAGCTAAAGGAGCACCAATGGAGTGAAGAGCAGGTAAGAATTAGAAACACTAATTGGGATCGCCAACACGTTTGCTACGCGTGGCTATTATTGCATTATTCTCCCTTTGTGGGAAAAGCTCTGTCAAATAATAATGATAAACAAAGAGTGTCATCGACAAGCTTATTTTGGGATAGATAGATGAGATATATTTGAATACTAAGATTAGGTTGCTATACGTTATAACTTCATATTAGATATGTGTAAGTAATGCGAGTGATGTATCACCTGTAATATTACCCGACCGTGTACTGTCCCATTACACATTACGCGACTAAACATCACATCACATTAAACATCACACATCACATTAAACATGTCGCGAACACCCGTGTACTGTTCTGCATTTCTGCAATGTTCGGTGTCTGGCGATTCAATATTTATTTTGAGCTTTATTTTTAGAATGTTAAGGCTTACATTTCTTTACGCCGCTCGCCGTATATATAGAGCGCTATCGCATTACGCATCACGCATGACATGAAATGTCATATGTGATGTTTGAAGTGATGGTAAAATGTAATATTACTCGGCACGAAATGTTATGCCATATCACATCACTTCACGAAGTACTGTTTCGCGCATGTCTACTTCATATGTTTAAATTAATCCTTGTTGTACTGACTTATTCTTAATAAGTAGGTACATAATACAATTTATTTAAAACACACAATCAATATCCCTTTCAATAGTTCGAGTATGTACTGTTACAGATGATCGTTGTCAGAAAAGAAAATCTATAATAAAAATCCACCATAATCTGTTTGAGCTAGCTGGTTTTGGTAGTCCAATTTACTTTTCACAGAGGTCGTACATTAATCATGTGAGGCTCGAAAGAGGGGGCGGAGGGGGTTCGACAAAAATCACGTAATATCACAAGGTTTCAGTGAGATATTAGCTGTATTTATTTTGTTGAACGTGCGATTTTAACTGAAAAGTTGCGTATGAATTTAAATTAAGGTTGTCCAGCAATTCTCTTTAAATAAAAATACATCAGGTGATTAATGGACGAACCCATAGGAGTTTCGTATCTAACGGAAAGACATATAAGGCCAACTCAAAGTTTGTTGAATGCCTATACAGGGTGGAAGTGGACCACTCCCGAAAACAAAGACAGGTAACCCTACTAGTCCTACTTGTAATGATAGGCTAGAAAAAAAAACTACTATTCCGATGAAAAAAAAATTTTTTTTCACCACGCGAGGTGTTGAACTCTTGAACATATGATCGTGAGTTTTGAATAGATTGCGTCTTTTCTCATCTGAATAAAGTTACGTATTTTGTATGGAATTATCGTTACATGGCACTGTCCTAATACGATGGAATGTGAAAAAAACTTAAAATTCATTGTGAAAATATTTTTTTTTCATCCGAATCGTTTTTTTTTCTAGCCTATCATTACAAGTAGGACTAGTAGGGTCCACCTGTCTTTTTTCGGGAGCGGTACACTTCCACCCTGTATATAGAATATAAGAGAAGTTTGTCATTTCAATTTCATAATTAACCTATTATTAGTTCGCCAGAAATGTGCCGTTGACTGGTCTACCTACCGGACTGACAACGATAGAAAGAAAAAACCAAACAATGGCATGTTAATCATGTCATTAACATATTTTTCAAATTATATCAATCTTCAGACGCCTTGAATTGTTTTCTTACGATGTTTCTTCTTATGAGTGATTATCTTGATATGATCTATATGTCTGTCAATTTTGATATAAATCTATTCAATGACTTATACGTGATTGAGAAACAAACATACAAACATCCAAAATACCTTAAAAACTATCACGTTTTTGATATTAATAGGTTTAGTAGAATACATTTGCAAATTTTCACTGCGAAATAATAAAATATTAACAACAATAAGAATATCTAGAAATTACTTATAGCTGCTGTAGCAATTTTTAACTTTTATGGTGCCCTTGATGAACCCTGAGAGATCCTCCCCTTCCATTACAGTCATAGCGGCTTGGAGCAACAATGCTTCTGCGTAGCACAATTCAGCGTGCGCTTCTATATCAGTGTAAGCCGCATAGTTAGGCTGCAAATTAATAAAACATTTATGCATAAGGACTGCTTCGGTGATCTAATAGCATTAGCATGATAACGATTACTGGAGATCAAATTCTGATTTGGGCGATATAAAGATGAGGATATTCTTAAACGTAGTGCGGAATTGAATCAAAAAGATGGCGGCGACAAATACTTCATCCATAACATGGAAGTTAGTTACATAGGCCTAAGTATCGTCGTGAATTTTGTTAATTTGAGAAATATGTTAATCTAAGATTTCAATTACCAAGAGTCATGCTCATAAGCAAGGATGTCGGACAGTCGTCAATATCCATCTTAGATGTTCTTGCCTAATTATGTTTTAGGGAATCATGATCTTGCACTTTGGTAATGTAAATCGACAGACAGAATATTTTGGCGAATTTATTTGAATATTATTAGGCTTTTCACCCGAAGATTTGGAGATCTATTAAGAATTCTGACGATATGAAAGTAGACAAAATTAATCTCATTTATATGAATATCCTCAATAATGAAATACTTGGATAGGTGATTATAAGATATACTTATAGCGACTAAGAAAACAAAATTCACATTGACATCGATTTACATAATTCACTTCCACTCAATGAACAGTAGTAAAGGTGCTCATATGAATATTCATACTGATCTCAATATGAATATTCTCTACTTACAAATTATTATTACACATAATATTAGAAGATTTGTGTAAGTAAATAAGAGTTTTAAATATAGTCTACAAACGTTTACTGTTTTTTGCAATGCATTAATCTAAAATATCTTGTACGTAAATCAAATGATGTTGCTGAGTTATTTTAATTGATTAGTAACAAAATTTAAACTATTTGAATTTAAACTACACAACAGATTTTTCAGATCGTACTTCAAAACTCAAATATAGCAGGTAGTCTTTAAATAAATTCTGAACATAACAATGAGTTAGTTAGTAGGTAATGACCTACACTTATGCGATAAGTTTTTTAGATAATATAAAGTGTCGCTAAACTAGGCTTTTCTACTCATCTTCACAAAAAAATCTCAAGAGCTATAGCTGACATTAACAGAAAAGAACTTTAAATAATAAATGCATTTATTATAAATATAGTAAAATAAATGCTGCTTTATTTTAAGCTTTTTCTGAGTATTAAGTAGAGAAGCCACCACCAAGGACACATTGTACCAAAACCCTGCACAGCCTCATAACTAATGTAAGCAGAAAATCTACCTTGTTTGTGTTTAAATACATAAAAAATAGTAATATGAGGAAAAAACAGGCATCCATTCAGTTGAAGGCGAACTTTGCAAATCAATTAAAGCTTATAAACTACAAAAGTAGCGTACCTTTTTGATAATAGCGCCAATGCTCTCTACAAATGTGTAACTTCGCCTAAATTGGTTACAAATAGTGACAGATGCTTTGATCGCTGCCAATGCTCGGCCAATTTGTTGTTGATCAAATGTCAAAACAGCTGGTATAAATTGAAATATCGCAGCACCAAGACTATGATACAACGATGTGCCCTCCCTAAACAAACAAGCAACAGGTAAATACATATAAATTTTTCTAAAAGTAAAATTTGCATATTTATTAGAAATTATTTTTATATTGTTTTTAAATATCAAAAGATATATCTCTACGTATCATGTTAAATAAACAATTCTTTTAAATTTTTCAGGGGTTTACATCTTTTTACTAAGATCGTCAAAAATATTTCTACAATATAATGAAACGAATATAGTGAGAAAATCAAATTAAATTAGTAATGAGTAGTGACGAATGCGTTTAAAGTATATAAAGTACTGATGAGTATTTAAACTATATAGAGTTCTGATGAATGCGTTTATTATTTTATATTCAACCAGCAAACCCAGCCCTTTGGTTTGTTTGTAGAAGAAGTCGATATATCGCAGTGCCGCTTGATGGCGAATTACATCAATGGTAATCTACATATATTGTATAACATTAAATAAAATAAAAATATTAAAACCTTTAACCAATTCAGTAATTAACATACCAACGCCTCATAATGCTCATAGCTGCATTTAAATCGTTGTTGAAGAATAACCGTAAAGCTCCTTCACAGTCATCAAACGATGCTGCTAAATCCATACCGAACCTAAAAAATAGACATTCCTTAATATTACACTTGCTGCACCTTTATAAAATAACTGTTCAGCGTTAAACTGATTTTCATGAAATTATCATCAATAAGAAATTATGCGTAATTATTATACAGTCAAAACCGTTTACTGCGACATCGTTTAGAACAACATGCCAGTTATAATAACCTAGAACAAAGGTCCCGGCTGAATGCTATATGACCGCCTTATGAAAAACATTGCTTTTAACGACATTGCTAATAACGACATACCGCATTAAACGACCACAATTAACTAATATTTCTGAGAATTAGATCTGTTAGAACCACCGGCTAAGCTGTATTGTAAACAATTTGAATAGGTATCCACATCTGTCTTCAATGGCTATTAAAATCAGGGAAGAAAACAATAGGATTTAGTTTAGTGTAGGGTCTTTTCCAATTCTTAGAAACAAAACACGTGCGTGTAGTAGAGTCAAAGCTCGCTTCTTCATATCTCTTCAGTTACTTTGTTACTTATCTTTGCACAGAAGTGTTCCAAACAGACTAAAAAATTACCGATTTTATGCACACAGAAAAATAATATGCATTGTACTTATGTGTCATAAACAAAATGTACATAGTTGAATGAATATATTTTTCCAATAATTACCTATCGATTTGTTTGTACTTGCACGATACACACAAAACATCACCGGTT
This sequence comes from Lymantria monacha, assembly GCA_905163515.2. Lineage (NCBI taxonomy): Eukaryota > Metazoa > Arthropoda > Insecta > Lepidoptera > Erebidae > Lymantria > Lymantria monacha. The sequence goes on from LR991081.1 coordinate 40,879,647, forward strand.
GTTACGAATATCGGTTTTTACGACTGAATATGAGCAGTCCCTACGATGTCGTTATGACAGATTTTGACTGTAATTCTAAAAGCCAAATTCTCGATTTTCTGCTAGAGTATGATACTACCCCAGACGGACTGGCTCGCAGCTGTGGAGAGAAAGCTATCAATATTGAGGCCCTATCACTACTAAATCTTTTATCATAAAATATATCATGCGTATGTAACACTAAAATATATCTGGTGCGATGGTTATTTTATCAGAGTAACATTCTAACTAATAGGGATGTTTGGAAATGTCAATGACTTCATACTCACGGTATATGTTCATCTGTAGCATCTTCGAACTCTTCCTGCAACGAATATAGTATGCAATATTGTATAATATAAGTTATATTTTATTTTTTTGTTACCGCGCGCCAATTTCTTTTTAAATTTTGTTATGTTTTACATATTAGGAGTAAGAAGATAATTCACCACCCTATCTTACCTGTGGGTGATTATAAGAGACGACTAAGGGCCTATAACATCTAAGCGAGTGAAAGAAAACTAAAAACAAAATTCTATACCTACACGTTGTCAAGCGTGGTATAGTAGGTCAAATTCCCACCCATTATGGATGAGACTCGATCCCAACTGTGGGACGTGTGTGGGCCGAGATGAGATATGTTTTAAAACAAATCAATACGCATATATTTTTTTTTAGAGAAAATATCAAGAATTTTCAGGTTTGGGCATTTTTTTTATTTATTTAGAAAATTGAAACTATTTTATGTTGGAAAATTCACATATACGATTTATTGTTTGAAATATAATTTGCCATACTTTTTTCTTGGGACAGGCTAGATTTATCGTACAGTAATAATTTTAGTTCAATTTAAATGTATTTTAAACCCCATGCCTCTTGGAAAAAGGTACGGTCAACGATGTCTATTCGAAATCGATTATTACATTATTCTGAGCGTTATTTCCTTCATACGTTTTGATGTTAACAAGTTTTTCTTATTTTACAATTAACATCGAGATATATTATACCAACTAGTGTCAGACAGAGAACAGCCTGAAGTCTTGTTTTCTAAATTATATGAAAATAAATCACCATACCTGGAACATTTTTTGAAACTTACCAAATCTACAGATTTATCTGGATATTCTGAATCTAATAAGACATCACATATTAGCAAATCGTTTAGGAAATATATAACATGAATCAGCAACAATAACAAGTGTTTAAGTTGTTGGCCAGACAGTAGGTTCTGCTCACAGCATTTTGTGTCAGGACAATATATATCCTTCTGTATTTTAATTTATTTACACACTTAATTCAAACTTTTTCTATTAGCCAGTTATTTAAACTTTCACTGTGGGTAACATGCTTCCTCTCTTCGCATTATAAGTAATTATAACGACGTTGTGTACTAATATAGGTTCAATACTAAAAAAAAAACTTACTGTATCTTCTGTCTGACTCTCCGTAGCACCAAGTGCTCCTGCAACCTGATCGGCTGCTGCACGCAACTTATCCCGAAATAGTGACGATGGCCCCGCTGTCACATGAGCCATCTTAGTTATCTGTGAAAAAGAAATGCTTATAAAATATAACTCATTAGTCTCTCGAGCAGTATTAGTCCGAATATGTCTTTGATGTGATTTAATTGTAGCGTACGAGCCAATATTGCTTACACAGCGACTTTGGTTTACGTGCACTGTACTATAAGTACAGCAACCTAATTAATATAAAGCAGTTTTCAGTGACGTAAAAACGTGCATAGTATCATTATTAACGTTACGAAAGGTGCGACTCAGATACCTAACATAGAGCTACCAATAAACCTTTAAACTCCATGGTGGTCCTGGAGGAGGCGGAGACCCTGTCAGACCACCGGTACATCCGGATGGACCTACTGGCGGAGGCGGCCATTGTTCACACGTGGCTGTCCTCACCACCCCAGCGGACGGAGTGGACGTTGAGGGTGTCTGCATCCGCAGTGCGTTAACGCAAATATGCGATGCCTCCATGCCCAGGGTACGGCGTCTACCTCCGAGGCAGGTGGTCTACTGGTGGTCCCCAAGACTGGCGGACCTTCGGGCACTAATGCACGCCGCACGACCCACAGCCGGCGGCGTCACCGCGACGCTGAGCGAGAGGGCCAGCTGTATGAGGCGTAAGGCAGTGCGCGGACTGCTTTTCGGCTGGCCATCCGATCCGCCAAGGACGCAAGTTGGCGGTGTCGTTGGACATCGCCAACGCATTCAATAGTCTGCCATTCAGCTGCATCAGGGAGGCGCTCCGATTCCATGGAGTGCCCTTGTACCTGAGGCGGCTGGTGGCAGACTATTTGGAGGGGCACAGTGTCCTCTGCGCGAGTCCCGCAGGGGACATTGTGCGGACGCCCATGTCGTGCGGTGTTCCGCAGGGTCAGTGTTGGGGCCGACTCTGTGGGACATCGGTAACGACTGGGCGTTGAGAGGGAGTCTCCCCCCGGGCTGAGCGTGATATGCTACGCTGATGACACGCTCGTCACAGCCCGGGGCAGGACACTCGAAGAGGCGGCGAGCCTGGCCACTCTCGGCACCGAGGAGATGGTCAGGCGAATCGAGGCGCTGGGGCTCAGGGTGGCCCTAAATAAGACGGAGGCCCTTCTATTCCATGGGCCCCGCGTAAGGCTGCCTATCGGCGCCTCATTAGTCGTCAACTCCATCCACATCAGTATCCAGGCCCATATGAAGTATTTGGGCCTGGTGCTCGACGGGCGTTGGTGGTTCCGGGAGCATTTCCGCAGGATTGCTCCCCGGCTGGTCGGCGCGGCGTCCGCCCTATCGCGGCTCATGCCGAACGTGGGCGGATCCAGCTTCGAGGGCCGACGGCTGTATGCGGGAGTGATCCGCTCAATGGCCATGTACGGCGCACCCGTGTGGGCGAGGTCTCTGACCGTCCAGTTCAGGGCTTTTCTGTGGCGCCCACAGAGAGCGGTCAGAGCCATCCGCGGATACCGCACGGTGTCGACCGAGGCGGCATGTGCATTGGCCGGAACACCCCCATGGGACCTAGAGGCGGAAATGCTCTCCGACCTCTACCAGCGGGTTAACTTAGCACGCGACGAAGGTGGCTCCCTATCGCTTAGCGAGATAGCCCGCCGGGACGTAATCGCCCGTTGGGTTACGCGGCTGGAGAGGCCTAGACACGGTGCTGTTACCGTTGAGGCCTTCCGGCCCGTACTGGTGGAATGGATGGAGCGGTGGCACGGAGTCCTCTGGTTGGTGCAGGTCTTGTCGGGGCACGGTTGCTTCGGCAAGTACCTGCACACGGTCGTGAGGAGGGAGTCGACTCCGTCCTGCCACCAGTGCGGTAGTGACGAGGACACGGCGCAACATACGCTCGAGATATGTACGAGCTGGGACGGGCAGCGCCGTGACTTCGTCGCTGTCATCGGTGCCAACCTGGCGCTGCCGGCTGTCGTGAAAGCGATGGTCGACAGCGTCAGGAACTGGGATACGGTCGCCGCCTTCTGCGAGGCTGTCATCTCGCAGAAGAAGGCGGCGGAGCGAGTCCGGGAGGATTCCCTCCATGCGGACTCGATCCGCCGCCAGCGCCTCTGGCGGCGCAGGCGCAAATACCTGCGCCTGATGCCGCCCTAACCGAGGTTTCGGGTGATCGGACCGGTGAATAGTCCGGTCACCCGAGGTGAGGCCACCGCGTGAGGACGATGCCCTGAAGGCGAAAGCTGTCGGGGCGTCGAAACGAGAGCAACCCGCGAGGGTAAACCGCTGGGCGGGCCACCGATGACAAAGATCGGGTACCGGTGGCCCACTCGCACGGCGAAGAGAGGTGTTTGCAGGGTGGGTCTATGGGATTGCGCGCCGCCTCTTCCGTCGCCCCGGACCGATTTGGCGGGGCGCGATCACGTCCATAGTACGCCGCACAAAAAAAAATGGTGGTTTGGTGTGAACTCTTTGCCTACAACAATATAACAACAATCAGGTTTACCGTTAACGACGAGCCCAAACAGCTGTGAAGATCTTGTAGTTTCTCATGATTGAAGACAAGACACAATACGTCCACTATGAACATTTTTGTGAAATTCATCTCTAAATGAAAAATAAAAGGCAGCAACGCACAAAAGTTGCAATTAAACAAGGATTACGAAAGTTTTCTTCACTGTATATTAAAATGTAGTTAAAAACAACGAATAAGATCAAATATATATTAAAACCCATCACGTATGATAAAGACCTGTATAATTTCTACCTACTTACATACTTATTCAAATCAAAATTTAAATTACTCCATTTTTTTTTGTGTCCAGTGTGATTCTAAATAAACCATTAATACGAGAGCAATTAATTTTTAAATACTCACTGCGCTGTTTTAAATGACTTTTCACAATTTTAATATTTATAGCAAAATAATTCAACTGGAGCAGTAAGAAATGTAATAGATTTCTTTAATTGCTGTATTAGTAGGTATCTTGATTTTAATTGCCTGTGTAGGTAGGTACCCGCTGATATTTACTTACATCGAAATCATCGAAAAATCATCGAAATTGTTCAATACAAAAGCTTGGTTGATTGGCTATTCCGTTCAGTTAAAATACCTACTTGTATATAAAGTTTATTTCTATTTTCTTGATGCTAGGGCCGCACCTGCGTGTATCGTTCCGAAGCACAGTGTTTGATAGGACCAAAAAAAAATCCCTCTGTTTATAGCTTTAATCGATCAAGGTATGCATTTAAAATGCAAGAGTAAAACACCCACGTGTCAAATTCAAATAGTTTTTTTATATAAAATATTGAACTTTATGTTATCTTTAACTTTAAAAAAATAAAATTAATTCTGAAAATGTAACTATCCAAGTTGATTGTTTTAAATAAATATAGTATGATAGAACATATTTAGGCGCATGTTTTTCTATTTAGTTAATAAATGTTTTCAGATTTTCGTAATTATTTTTTTTCTCCTTAAATACTCAAAAGTGGGACTTGTGACTGAAAGAAGAAAGATAGCTCTTAAAAAGGACTATCAATAATAAAAAAACCAAATTCCACTGCCGCGGCCTTTGGGAGAAATTGACCATTCTGTTCTAAGGTCAAATTATATGGTATAGGGTTGACGCAAAAGGTTAATCAATTTCTTTTCAGTATTTGAAATAGAATTATTTTTATGGATTCTAGCGCTTCTTTCTTGTATTTAATTTCTAATTTTCCGAAGTTTCGAGTAGTTTACAGCGTTCATGGTCCCGGGAGGTCTAAGGTGTCTCACGCCCAATAAGTCATCATTATTACAGAGATGTATATCTACCCACTACAGTGTCAGTTATAAAATTCTGATCCAAATTTTTAATACAAATTCACTGCCAGTACAAAAAAAAAACGATTCTTTATATAAAAATTTATATGGTTTGTGGTAAGATATTATTAAACATTTAATTTATGATAGATAATTATTATATTATAGCAATTTACTAGTTTAAAACTATCAAATATATTCAGCTACCATGGGATTGGAACGCGGCCACACTGAGAAAGATCCGGCAAGAAAATTCTGTAGGTATAATACTAATTACTGACTTTTGAGAAGCGAGCTACTTTATCTTACTAAAATTAAGTAAATTAATATTTAGCTATTATTGTGGGTCAAATCTATACAATAAGTGCTCATAGTGTATTGCAGTCTCGTGGTGGTTTTCTTTGTTTTATTTTTAATTAAGTTAATGACAGGATCCCAGTTTGATGATAATACCCATCCATCATCTCTATTAATTTTTTTATGTTTTTTAATTTCAATAGCCTCACGAACTATTCTACGTAGGTATCGGTGTTCTTTTGCGAGGATTTGTAGTTTATCAAACCTCATATACTGGTGGGTGCGGTCTTAACTGTGCTCACAGATGTGCTCTGTGTCTCTTTTTAGTACGAAAATAAACATACATATCATCACGCCATATCCCTTGCAGGGTAGGCAGAGAGAACAGAGTGCCAGAGAACTCTATCTCTGCATACTTCACTCGCTTCCTCAACATTCATAATTCTCTTCATACACGCTCGCCGGTTTCGGAGACTCTTGACTCCACCTTCCTTCAGTACATGATCGATCTGGTCTAGGTAGGTTAGTCTCGGTCTCCCTCGGTACCTACATCCTTCCACTTTCGCATTGTATATCTTCTTAACCAGACGTTCGTTCGGCATTCTTTCCACATGTCCGAACCATCGGAGCATTCTCTTTCGCATCTTTACACCAATACTCTCTTTCATACCTACTCGCTCTCTTACGTCGTCGTTACGAATGCGGTCGGTCAGCCTAACTCCACAGATTTTCCGCAGAGATCGCATTTCAACCGCATTAATTTTACTTTCATACTCTTTTCTGCATACCCAACTCTCACTTCCATGCAGTAATGTTGGGACAAGCACTGCGTTATGTATTGCTACACGTGCCTTCTGGCTGAGGTGGTGGCTGCCGAGAAGTTGCCCCAACGCTCCGTTCACTCTATTTCCCGCATTCACTCTTCGCTCTATATCAGTGGTGTACCTTCCATCTCGGCTAAATCCACATCCAAGATATACAAATTCATCCACTTGCTCTAGTACATCATTACCTATTGTTACTCTTACATTGGTTCTGGTTTCATCTCTTTCAAAGACCATTATTTTGGTTTTGCTCACATTCACGCGTAGACCCCTTTTCTTACAATCTTCTGTCATTGTGTCGACTAGGGTCTGCAGGTCAGTCGCTGACTGTGCCAGCAGGACTGCATCATCTGCATAAAGCAGAGCAGTGACCACTGAGTCGCCCATCTGGACTCCCACATTCATATCGTTCAACCTTTGGAGACATTTATCCAGATATATGATAAACAGCCTGGCTGACAGAACGCACCCCTGCTTAACGCCGATATTGACATCAAACCAAGGCGACATTCCATCATCCAGCCGCACACAGGCTCTACAGCCCATGTAACTGGACTGTACAGCCTGTAGCAGTTTACCGTTAATACCATACTCCGGTAAAATGTCCCAAAGTTCCTTTCGTACAACCGTGTCAAATGCTCTCTCCAGATCCACAAAACTGCAGAAAACCCTCTGACCTAGAGCCAGATGCTTCTCCACAATGTTGCGCAGAGAGAACACTTGTTCCATGCATCCCCTTCCACTCCTGAAACCTCCTTGTGTCTCACACAGTAAACCATCGGACACCATCCTCATTCTCCTTTCAATAATTTTACCATACACTTTTGCTGCCAAACTGGTCAAGCTTATGGCTCTGTAATTTGCGCAGTCATAACATGAACCCTTGTTTTTAAACAAAGGCACGATGACTGCGCTATTCCAGTCCCTGGGAACCATTCCCGAGCTCCAACATAAATTGAGGAGCAACAGGAACGCCTCCCAGACACAGGAGCCACCAAGCTTGATCATCTCGGCAGACACCATATCAATGCCCGCTGCCTTACCATTTTTCAAACTTCTTATCGCCCATTCAACTTCATTCATACTGATGCCATCGGAGGACGCCGTTGTTGAATGTTGATCTACTAAACCACATGCAACACCGGCGCCAACCGTAGCATCCGCATACATATCGCTAAAATATTCACTCCATCGTTTTAACACGTCTTGTGTTTGTGTAAGAATGTCTCCACCTTTAGACCTTATTTTATTCATTCTGAAGGCTGACCAACCACCCCGAGACTTCTTCACCTCCCTCCAAAAGAGTTTGGTGTTACCCTCAAAGTTTTTAGTCAGCCTATCTTCTGCACTCATACTTGCTCTATCACGTTTCTCTTTCACTAAGGCCTTGGTGTCATTCTTACATTGCCGATATATTTCTTCTTCTGTTCAGTCATACTGTCATTCAGATTCAAAGAAGAGACATAGTCCAGCCACGCTTTCTTCTTTTGCTCTACGGAAGCTGCCACTTCCGCATCCCACCATGCATCACCATTTGTTTTACTATGCTTCTTTGAACTTCCACATACTTCTTTCGCTGTATCTACCATACTCTCTTTCAATACTCTCCAGCATTCTTCAATGTCCGATTGCGGCTGGCTTGCCATCGTCAGCCGTTCCCGGACACCCTCTGCATACTTTTCTCTTACACACTCTTCTTGCAACCTTTCAACCTTTATTTTTTCAAGCCCTCCGAAGTGGACACGCTCTCGCCAGTGCCTCCACTTTCTGAACAGACCACTAAATCTCGCAATAACGAGATAGTGGTCCGTATCGACTGTGGGGCCCCTGTAGGCTCTTCCGTCCAATGAACGAAAATAAAAATATGTAAAATTACTTCTTAATAAGAAATAAAAAAGATGTCACTGTTATAGTTATCGTATAGTACGCCCGAAATTATAGTCAAGAAAAAAAAATTAGGATGCCGTTCCTATCATTAAAAAACGGCTTGCCAAGCATATAATTTGTTTTACATATTAATGAGATAACTTACAATAAAAAAATATATACCATAGTTCAAAATAAAATTAATTAGGGTCAAGCAGATTGACAACCCTAACATAGTTTTTAAAAAAATTAATTTCTCCCAAAGGCCGCGGCAGTGGAATTTGGTTTTTTATTATTTACTATTGGTCCTTTTTTTTTAAATTTGACACGTGGATGTTTTACTCTTGCATTTTAAATGCATACCTTGATCGATTAAAGCTATAAACAGCAAAGGGAAATTTTTTTGGTCGCATCAAACACTGTGCGAAGTAATGTGTGGCGAAGCTTCGTACGTTTTGTACACTAAAAAGTTATCGCGATAAAACGGTGGTCACACTAGCGACTTCGGTACTTTACACGAAGTATCGTGCAATAATTAAAGATGGCCGAAATAATTTACATGCGTTTAACTACGGATGATGAATTGCTTTACTATTATAGCTATATTATGCTAATAATTACATAATGATTTTTTTGGATCCCTTCATGGGTTCCGCTTCATAATGGTGTAAAAATTCTAACACTATATCATCACTCCACTCCATATTTATTGATTAACTGGAGATCCTCGAACGATCCTCGAACCCTTCATGGGTTCCGCTTCATAATGGTGTAAAAATTCTAACACTATTTCAGCACTCCACTCCATATTTATTGATTAACTGGAGATCCTCGAACGCGTCTAAACACATCGAAAATTTCCGCCGAAATGATAAACGCTAGTCTGACCACAGAGCGAGATATATTAGCGCGCTAAAACCCTTTTATCACGAAGCTTCGTGCAATTAGACGATACACGCAGGTGCGGCCCTAGCGTAAGAGAAAAAGAAACGTCTCAAGGTTTCTCTTTTTGACAGCCATGGTCCGACCACACCCGATCCAAATCTTACCTACGTATGCCTATGTAAAACTATCACAAAGTAGATGTTTCTATGATTTGAAGGTCATAAGGATTTTATTTATATAAATTTAAAATTGCCTTCATAGGCCGAGTGCTGCTATTGTGATTATTCTCATACACAATTAATATCAACACAGCAGGAAATACGCGGTGGACGTAATTACAGTCGTTCGTAAATACATTTGTAATATTCGTATACATAGGTATTTGATTCATCTCTATATCAATTATTAAAAATCTATTTAAGTAAAGGCCTCGTACTATCGACAGACCTCTCTTATATTTTCCTATCTAACATAATATCTTAACCATTATATTATACAAACATTGCTATAAACATTTAGAGAAAGTGGTCAGTAACGGGTGCCTACCTTAGAACTTTCACTTAATAGATAGGTACTATGTTTACTAGAAGAGTATTCGAATAATGTTAAACGTGTTTTTTTAATCATAACTACAAAGACTTAAGTATGTATATTGAAATATTGATAAATAAAATACATTTTTATATTCTTTACTCTCTACCTGCTTACCTGGTAATTATTATAAGAAAATATTAAATAAACAAATTCTGTAAGTTGAATGTATAAGAGAAAATAGTATGAGTTTTGTTAGAATCATTGATAGAACATATTTCGATGATTTTAGAGATTTTGTCAATTTGTCAGTCTGTTAATTTCATCGTCATTTTGATCAAGAAATATTATACAAAGATTTTCTGCAGACAAAGTTGCAGGTGCAACTAGTATCATCAAAGGCTGGGTGCATTTATCAAATGGTTTGAAACAAGATTTTGTTTTGAGCATTCATACACTGATAGTAATAATAACATGTAAATGTTAACAGATCCTAGGAATCTTTTAATTCATTTGTGGCGAAGGAATGGAAAATTATGTGATTATTCTGTAATGACACAGAATTTTACTATTAGATGTATGTACTGCTATGCAGTTTCTGCATTTTCATACAGGTGCTGTGCAAAACAATAGTACAATAATAGTTTGAAATTCCATGTGGAGATAGGTTGAGAATACAATTTGTAAGCAATTTTTACTTTCCTGTAAGCCTCGTAAATTTGCTTAAGGGGTTAGGGGTAGTCAGAGACACGACAAAATGAGAATTTTCAGTAATTTTTTTTTGCTATTAAATCATGTTATTTTACAAAAGTAATAATATGGCATTATTATACAATGTTTTGACTTAAAGTCACGAAAATTTGAAAAAAAAAAATTATAATTTCCAAAGTTATAGCTGTCTGTGTTGACCCAGTTTCAAAAAAGGTCCTTGCGGTGACTATCATAAGTCCTTGGAGATTCGTCTAAAATCAATCGGATGAAAAAAATAGTTTTATAAATAGATAATCCTGGGCCTGATCGAAGCTTTTTCTTTTCAAAAATTAACAAAATGGCGGCCTCAGGCATTTTTTTTCTAGACTTTCGGGAAAAATCAACAGTTAATTGGTTTTAAAAAAATCGAAATTTTTGAAAAAGAAAAAATCCTTCGATCAGGCCCGAGTTTATTATGTATTCTAAAGGCTGTATAAATTTCATTAAAATCTACTGAGCGGTTATCGAGTTACAGTTGTCACCAGTTCAAAAGACATAGTTTTGAGAAAAACGCATTTAAAGTTTCACACTAGATTTACGTACAGAAATACGAATTATTTAATCACTTACACCGAGTCATCTATTCCTGGGCCATATAATAGTTCTTCAGCCATTGTGGAAGTGGCATTTATAAATTTAGGTACTACTACATACATCAAAGGTTTAGTTCATGGATGACAATAAAACCCAAGAAACTGGTTGCTTGCAGCTGGCGCTAGCTACCTACTCCCGAGCGTTTTGGAGTGCCTGAGCGATCTTTGTTATTTGTCGAATAACTCGAAAAGTAATTATCTGATCAACTTCAAAATTTCAGAGAATATTTTTAAGATATTACACTTAACGAAAATGCAAAAAAAAAATGATTTTTTGAAAATCCTGACTACCCCTACCTAACCCCTACCTTAAAATATGGTTTCCAAATGTTGGCCTCAAAACAGGGCTGAAAGTCGCTCAGCCTGCTATGGAGAGCGCTATGCATAGTATTTATCTATATGATAAAATCCGGACATACTGACTCGTCCAAACTGACAACCATTGGCAAAGGGGGGTTTTGAAGTGGCTACCACGAATCAGACGACCCTCCCACTAAGTAGACTGACGACATTATCGAGGTCATAGGAAAACGTTGAATGCAGGTAATGGAGAGTTTTGAGTGGAATTTTCGTGGGAAGCCTATGTCCAATAGTAGATGCTTATGGGCTGTTGGATGGATGGACGATTTTTCAAGCTAGATTCTAATTTTATCCTTATAAATCTTACTTCGCATAAGAAACCACAAAGAATAATGTACCCATGCAATAAAAATGCTGGTGGTGAAATGATAAGGTGGTCTCAAAATCTGTTTAATTTCGCTAGGAATTCTTTTTGAGTAGGTATATATATTTTATTAGTTTATGCAAACTTATTGTTAAAATGAACATAATATTATTAACGAAAAAGAACTTGAAATATCACGTCATTCTCGATGTAGCGCAAAACATAGCTTGCAAGCAATGTAAACGAACCCATGGCTGTATGACCTTTGTTCCCTTTGCCTGTCGGAATGGACAAACAGAACCAAAAAAAAAATAAACAAACCCAATTTTCATAAGTTACCAAGCCGTTTTCGAAAGGAAATTGCGCGTTATAAAGCTTTTAAAAAAAGAAATACTTCGATACATTAATTTTTACGGTCGTGAGAGTGCTAGATGCATACGAACAGACATCCAGACGTCCTTGAATATTTTTTAAACAACATATTTCTTACTTTAAACAAAATAATTGCTTTTTAAAAATATCGAATATGTTTAAATAAATATTTTTTCTTGACATATGTATGATAATTTTACCCTATAAGTGCAGTGTGATATAGTCATTTTTAGTTTTGAAGTCTTTGATTTTCTTATATCGAAAGTAGAGCATCACCTCAACGCTTCGCTTATGAAGCATGCAATATAAGATAAAGTAAAATATTCATTTTTTTTTCATATTGAGTATGAGAAGTAATATTACAAATTATATGTTCTGGAAACCTCTTGAAAGCCCTTTCCACCTTGTCACTCAGTTCTCAGGAATAGACCTACTTAAAAACAAGAATATTGATATAAGTTGGTTTTTAAGACAAATTAGAGCAGTTCCGCACTACGTCCGATCCGAACCCGTGAAAATATGGTCCGTCGTAACCGTAGAACTATTTCTATGGTAATTTACGCACTACATCCGATATCCGTCATCCGAATTCTTTTTGTCATTCTAGAATCTCCATGCCGGAGAAGATTTTTGACGGACCGATGTAACCATAGAATTTTTGTATGAACGCTCGTGCACTGCGTCCGAGCACGTTCCCTGCTGGACATCACACACGTTTGTTTTCGTGGCCGAACCACAAAGCGGCAAAACACGACGGTTGTGTTTCCATACAAATGTGCGGCAAAGCTCACTATATGTAACGCTACACTAGTGTGGTTTACCGACCGGGCGTCACCTATCGTATTTTTAGATCGATAAATTATTAATACTACATATTTAGGTACTTATATAATTCCTAATGATAGGTAAATAAAGATTCTACCCTATGTTAAATCTATAAGTAGGTACAGCGAATTTTATTGTAAAATGAAATCAATGTTAATGTAATAAAAGAAAGGATCACATATTTCTAAAAAATATATTGCATTTCATAAATTATAATCCTTTGTTTCTGAAGATAATTAGTTTATAATACCTGTAAGAATAAAGAACGCGATTTGCTTTGTAGTATTATTATTATACTCTTTAGTTGGATATCTTTTTGTATGCATTTAAAATTAACGTTATCATTTTATGACCATACTGTAATTGTTACATAAAACAAAGGAGGACTGCCTAAATTTTAAAACAAAGTGGTAATATTTTACTAGGTCTCTCATTAACCTTGATATTATTATTGATCGGATCGGACAAGTGCGTAAGCAATATCCAAATTCGGTCTGAGTTTTCTAGATCTATATTTTCACGGGTTCGGATTGGATTCGGATCGTACGTAGTGCAGAACCACTCTTAGTGTTTAAAATCAATATCTCAATTCATATTATCACTTCTAGGTAGTATGTAATTTATTTACCCAATGAGAATTTTTTATATCCTCAATAAGAAAGCACAATATGATGTGATTTTCTTGCACTGTGTTTATTCAATTAATTTATAACCTTTCGTTAATTTCATTTCTAACTGCCTCTCCCATATCTAGTGTAAGAGATCAAACTGATTCCTAAGCCATCTTGTTTACAGGTCTAAAATATATGCTATTTTCAAACCATATCCTAAATTATCTGAGTACATTAAAATATGTTAAACCATTATTGTGATATTGAGTAATAAACATCCATCCATTCACAGGCTTCCGATGTGGTTAATGGTATAATCACTGCACTGAGGTGCACACACTGTGATTTGGTGATCTTATGCATTAGGTTTTCTAAGATGCAGTGGATTGACCAGCACAGAAACCTGATAGATCTGTGCTCTTCGGTGCGTGTGAGAGCAGGCAACCCAACACTCTGGGTGGGTTTTCAGTTTTAATAGGTTGACAGCAGCCTAGTTGTACCTGGTATGCAAAGGTCCAAGGGTGGCACTAATACTTACCATCATCATCAGGTGAGCTGCTTGCTCGTTTGCCACCATAAACAATAAAATAAACCCAGTAGCTAATAAGTGTGGTGGCAAACATACATCTAAATGTCCATATTTAAAAAATTAGTAAGAATAGTATAGTACATAGATTAGATGTTATGTAAAAAAAAAAACAAAAATATATCAGTACTAAATAATACGATTATGTATACAAGTGTTCGTATAATTAATTTTTTTTAATCGCAGTACATTTATTAAATGGAAATGATAATCCTGACAATAACTTGTTTGGTAATAGAACAAAAATAAAAACAATCCTTACCTTATATCTTCACTTTCCACAAAGTTGCAATCTAATAAATCAATATATTGCCTGACAGGGACGCTGTATAGGTACGTTGCACATTTAGGTCACACAATATAATCTAGATACTCTATGATGCACAGATATTTCACAGTCGTAAGAAGAATGAAAGAGTTCTAGTATAAATAACCATGATTTAAGGCCTCATTCACATCAGCGCTCGTTAAACCTAAGATCTAATGTAAAACACTTTACCTATAATAGATTAGTTAAAATCTCTAATTTTGCTTATAACAAGCACTTTAAAATGCTGACAGTCTGACAGGTGAACTGACATGCCGGTCCGCTGGCTGTCATAGATAGATAGATAACTACACGTCCTACACTAAGTTAGAAAATTCTGCAGACTTCTTCGAGGCACTTTTACTTGGACATTAGTGAAATTGCTTCTGCGATGCAGCAAAAAGAAAAGAAAAAAACACACTATAAGTTTTATTAGAGAGTTTAGTATTTTATTTTTTTCATGTACTGAAGGAAGGTGGAGTCAAGAGTCTCCGAAACCGGCGAGCGTGTATGAAGAGAATTATGAATGTTGAGGAAGCGAGTGAAGTATGCAAAGATAGAGTCGTCTGGCGCTCTGTTCTCTCTGCCTACCCTGCAAGGGATATGGCGTGATGATATGTATGTATGTAGTTAATACAGACAGAATTATGCACATATAGATAATCGTACCAATTTTTAAATGTCACTACGGACACTTGTTAGCAAACATTTTAAAAAGTTCAAAAACGCACTTTTGACAATTACATATTATATGATACAGTTAATGTGCTGAAGTGTTGTGAATATGATATAGTAGTGGTTTACGTGTATTTTCGTGTTTTCCCAAAATTCCCAAAGAAATCATTTTGGTTATCAGCGCTCAATTAATGGTAACGATTTTACTTACTGTGCTACCTAATTATGAAGAAGTGATAAATAATTATATATGAAGAAAATTAATACGAAAGACAAGACAGTATAGTTGTCTGACTATAGCCTGCACATAAGGGCGTATAAATTAAAAAAAAAAACAACAGTTGGCAACACTGTTATAGTTAGCAATGTTTGTCATTGTTTTGCAATTTTACGGAATCGATTAAAGATTCAATAATCTTAGTTTCATAACATGTCCTTTGTAATTAACTAAGTATCATTAAAATGTCTTCGTACTTGAAGAAAGCAGAAATAAAAATTGAGAATCTATGCAGAACATGTTTATCAAGAGACAATGCTTTAGATTCAATTTTTAGTGTATGCAATGGAACCACTACTATAGATTGTATTGTGACTTCAATTACAGGCTTAAAGGTATACTCATATTATTTAAATTTATATACTGCTGAAGTATTTGTTGTGATTTTAATAGACTTAAAGTATTTTTTTGATTTTCATTAATTTGATCTTGTATGCTTTAGTTAAGACTTAGTGAGATGAGTACCTTTTTAATGAGCTTTCCTTTTGAAAGGTATAATAATTAGACACTATCTAACAAAAAACACCTGTAAATATAGTGTGATAACTCGAATAAACTATTTTCAGGGTTATTAGGCTTGAATTTATAGTAGGCAACTGTTTCTACAGATAGGGCGCCAATAAAAATGTTACTTGGCCTGGGGGTTATTTATGGATAACAAACGACATTTATGGGAAGTATAAAAAAGTTTGTATTAGGATTGGAAACACTAACTTGGAATTACTGTTCCCTCTCCTTTATCCATATTGTAGGAATATACTAGTGGTAATCTATATTGAGTGAATACATTTTTGCCAACATAATTTTGTACTATTGAAACTGAACTGTTTAATAATAGGGTATGGCATTTACCAATGCCAATGTTTAGATTGGGAGTTACCCTATCATGCTTGTTGTGGTAAATGCTCCTATCATTACTTAAGTATAATGGCAAAGAGGTAGTTTATAAAGGTTCATTATCATCATTGCAGCTCATATATGTCCTTTCTATTAACTCAAGTCTCCTTCACAGTAGGAAGGGAGATGATGAACTATACTGGTCACATGGGTTATATAGAGTTTTATATTGAGTTTCCATTAATTTGCAGTGATAATACAATGGTTTAAAAAAAAAAATTTTGGTCTGGTTTTTGTGCCTATATTAGCAATTATACAATACTGCATGCACTGTGGTGATTAGACATGTGTAAGTAATGCGAGTGATGTATCACACGTAACATTACCCGACCGCATACTGTCATATTACACATTACGCGACTAAACATCACATCACATGAAACATCACACATCACATTAAACATGACGCGAACACCCGTGTACTGTTCTGCATTTCTGCAATGTTCGGTGTCTGGCAATTCAATATTTATTTTGAGCTTTATTTTTAGAACGTTAAGGCTTGTATTTCTAGACGCCGCCCACTGTATCTATAGAGCGCTATTGTGTTACGCATCACACATGACATGAAATGTCATGTGTGATGCGTAACACAATGTGCGTAACACAGTGTGTGATGTTTGAAGTGATGGTTAAATGTAATATTACTCGGCACGAAATGTAATGCCATATCACATCACTTCGCGAAGTACTGTTTCGCGCATGTCTAGTGGTGATGTTTGTAAAGGCCCTTCTCATTACTTCATTTTCATTCAAATATTTGAAGTGATTTTTTCATAGATTTCAGAATTAGACTCTATTTTGAGACAAGTAAATAATAAATAGTTGTTCATTATGTTTTAAGAAAGCATTTTGTATTTTTCTTTCAATGGAATTTCCATTGTTTCATACATAATTAAATACCGAACTAATTCTTATTTTTATATGCAGCTATAATATTGTGTTTTACAATTGCTTGTGGGTAAGAAAGGTGATTGTGAATTATATTCTTACTCTATCAATGCATAGACAATGTTATTTACTTTAAGCGACCAGTTTTGTCTTTGATGGAAATATAACAGAAATAATAGTGAATATCTCATGTTGATATTAACTCAAATTCTGTAGTAAAGTTATTTTTCTACATACATTCAGTACCTTGCAATTTAATGATAGGCTTTGTAATACAGTGCAAGAGCAAAGATGAAACATATATAAACATATATGCAATCTCTTAATATATATGTAATGCAATCTCTTAAGATATATGTAAATAATCATTCTGTGTAAAATATTTAGTTATTATTATTTAATTATATCTATTTTTGTGACAAGGATATTTAAATGATTATAATTACCACAATCCTTATTACATAAAGTTAAGTATAATATTTAAATAAAACTAACTTTTATAATAAAAACTTTTCTTTTAGATTTGCAAAGATGATGGCTTGCCACCTACTATTTGTTGCGACTGTAGAGAAAAAGCAGTAAATGCATTTGAATTTAAGAAAAAATCAGAAGAAGCCCATATGGCACTTCAAATAATATTCAAAACTGACAAAAAAGATTGGTCAACAATATCCAATTCTGTGAGTAAAATTATTATTATATTTAATAAATATCTTTAATGTGTATGCCAATACATGTTATGTAATCTGTGTTTTCTACCTTATACTAACCTGTAGATATTTGATTGTTGCTCTATCAAAGACTGAAAATGTGGTATAGATTACCTACTAGGAACTCCAGTTCCATTGTCAGTATCTTGATTATAATGGAACCTTATCTAATATCTGAACTTTGTTTAAAGCACCTAGTATTGAAACATATATTATTAAGTCACAGGGGAATGTATATACATACAATTAACAGACGCAAATAATAATATTTAGACTCAGAACAGTTTGTGGATGACATAAAGAGCTATCCTACATTGTTATTAAACACATGACAAACATCCTTTTTTTTATTTTTTTCTCCTGCAGGGTGGACCATGGATGTGGTCGCGCACCGACAAATCGATCCGGGGTGACAAAAGAGGCGGCGCGCAACCCCATGGACCCACCCTGCAAACACCTCTCTTTGCCGTGCGAGCGGGCCACCGGTACCCGATCTTTGCCTTCGGTGGCCCGCCCGGACATGACAAACGTCCTGGAAGATCATTACTTAGGCCATGCCGTATATTTAGATAAACTAGCATTGTGGTCTTTTATAAAGTTTATGCTAAGATCTTGTAATAAACAATTGGATTATAGGAAGATGCATCAGATGTGAAGACTGAAAATAAATTATTGCATGATAATGATGACTATACAGAAAGTGATTTCAATACTTCACCCACTACTGGACCAGATGTAAATGAACTAGGTAAGTGATAGCTTACATCCAATAATTACATTATTTGTGCTGATTTTTCTTAATCTGATTAATTAGTATTCATTTTAACCCCAGAAACTGTGAAAATTGAAGAAGTGCAAAATACTCAACTATTTTATGGGTGTTCTAACTGTTTAGAAAACTTTAAGACTCAAAATGAATGCACTGAACACAAGAAAAAGAAATGCATTAAAGGTAAGCAGTCAAATATTTTTAGTAATGAGGTCAAAATTGTCTAGACACATGTCGCCCATACCGGCGGGTGTGGTACGGCCCGGTAACCTGCCGTATTACCTCCATCGCCAACAATGCTGGCCACTGGTGCTGTTATTTTGATATCGGCTTCTTGATATTGGCTTCCTTATTTGCATATCTTAATATATATAAATGTCACGTTGTTTGTCCGCGATGGACTCCTAAAGTACTTGACCGATTTTAATCAAATTTGCACAGCTTCCAACTCAATTTATAGTAATATTATTTTATCGCAAATTATTTGTCTAATATTTGACAATCACAATTATCTGTTACCTTCTAACGATTCTAACAGATGGCGGTATCTGTTGACTGTGTTGAGTAAGTAATAGATGGCGCTATGTTAAATGTACAAACGTTTCATATAAACTACAATTTATTAGCATAACCACCACGTGTTACTGAGGCTACCCTAGCCACAGCAACGCGTGGCCGGGTCTGCTAGTAGTGTATAGTTTGTTTATTATTACAGGTGATAAGTTCAGTTGGTGTATGCGAAAATAAGTTTGTTTTTAAAGATATTTGAAATAGGACATGGTTCTGATGCGGTTTACCCACATGATGAAGGCTTTCCCTTGAAAGTCGTAAAAACTGAACAAAAACTGAACAATTTTATTTTCAAGTTGAAAATTATTCGAAAATATGGCCTAAAATGTATTCATTGAGAATAATCCAAGCGCCGTAGCAAAAAAAGTAGGTTTGTAATGCAACGTACGGGACCTGATATTTTTTTTATGGAATGTGTTCAAGGTTGTCCCCTGATTGTAAATCCAAGTGGTCGCGGCGGAGGGTGGTTCACTTCAGCCGCCATCTTGGAAAACACGTTTTATTGAATATCTCGCGAACCGCGCATCGTACGACAAAAATTGTAGAGATCATTATTGTAGATAATAATATTTGCCATCTTTTTTATTTGAAACTTTTTTTTGTATTACACATTGGTTTTTAATTATAGCGAATCAAACTTAACAATATGGTTTTTACTAAATATTTATTTAATGGTCAATGATAAATTAAAAATAATGGTAACTGAATTGTAGAGCTTAAAATTACCTATAAATTTTATAAGAAATTTTTTCTCGTAGCATTTATAGTTTAAGAGCTATAACGCTGTAAATGGGATTATAATGCTGTATATTCAATTATGTCCCTATAAGTTGTAGTATATATTTCGGGTCGTTCGGAATTTCTCCCTTTTAACATTCCAACAGTATTCAGGTATAAATCCCAACCGTTTTACAAAATCGGAAGTCTCTATTAACTGGCTTTGCTACAAATGCTTCGGGAAATTGGCGAGTAAGACAAGGTTGAATTTATCACTTCTACCTCCAACACAAGATACGGCACGCTACCATTCTTTCAGAGTGTACCACCAGGTTCAAACTTGGCTTGGATTTTATCACGACGCTGAAAAATGGGTTTGGAAGCGAACTGCACAAGGGCTTGAACCAATTCGAACTGCTATGGCTCCTGCACCGTCGAGTTTGTTGCAAATAATATCATGCAAATGCACCAAAAATTGCGGAGCTGCCTGCGGATGCCGAAAAGCTCTTCTCAAATGTTCGATTATTTGCTGCAATTGCAGCGGCCAAACATGCGACAACGTGCCAGACATATTAGATGCCATCCCAACCGAAGACCCAACCTTTGATTCGTCTCCTTCGGATATGGCGGAGGCAGAAGAGATTAGAGATGGGCATTTTCAGATTTTTACGCAAACCGATACAAATTCGATTTCTGATATTGAAATCGATTTAAAAAACCGATTTCAGAAATCAATTTCCAGAGCGATTGTCGGAGCGGATTTACCTTAGTCTCGATCGATATTCGATGGTTTTAGTTATTTTAGCGTAGCAAACGAAAAACGCAAACGAACAAACGCATTCAAAATATTTTTCTTTAGTTTCTTTGTTGATTGGATTTAGGTGTACGATTTTCCTTCATGCTTTATCTAGGCTTAACTAGAGTACTAGACTAGCAAAAATGTTTTGTTTTGAGTGTGATACAAAACTTTCTGGCGTATTTAAAAATCGTCATATTTACAATGATTTCATGATTATATTATATAATGTACATTTTTAGTATGGTTTTTTTCTTACCATTTTACATTTAATAGTTATTTCTTATTTATCATCAAATCGTATGTATGATACTAACATACGTTAGTATAGTATTGAATCATAAAATACCTATATAATTATATAGTTCACGAGAACACAAAAATAACATTACGCGCACACTGCACGTATCACCAAGGTCAAGTGTGGATCAAAACTCTCCAATAATTCAAAAAATCTATTTAACAAACGCAAAACTTAAACGTATTGCGTAATATTATCATGGAAGTAGTTGCATTCTGATATAGATCTTATTCCCTGTCCCGTATAATTCTGTTTCGTATCAATTTGCCATTCTTAGTTTCTTAGAAACCGCAATTCTCTCCATCTCTTTCACTGCACTAAACGATCGCTTAGTTAGAATGAAAGGAGGCGAATTTTAATGAAATTCGCTTTCTCTCATTCTGACTAAGCGATCGCTTAGCGGAGTGAAAGAGATAGTTAGTAAGTTTTCAAATATTGGTTTGGTTTGCAAAACTAGCAATAGAAAACGATTGCGCGATGATTAGATTTATTATTAGTTTGCGTTTTCGTCGTTTTGTTTTGATATGATTATATTGATTTAGTTTCTGCCGAAATACGTTTTCTAAAATCAGTTTGTATAGTATTGAATATCGATACGATACGATTTCTGACTGAAATCCGATTTCAGATTCGTTTTGATATATCGGACGCATACCTAGAAGAGATAGATCCACAAGACGATGAGTGTCTTCCCTCGACATCGAAAAAAATAAGACTCGCCCCGTAAAATAATGCGCCACTTTTTGTTTGTGTAAACCAATGTTTTTTCCGTTTTTTTGAAGTAACATTCGTAAAATTCTTTTCATTTTAGTGATTTCGATAACAATTGGAGATACATAATAATAAAAATAATAACTATTACAATTCTTACGATGTAGCGGGATGTACTATTGTTTTTTGCTACATAGACAATCTTTTATGATGATACCGTTTTAAGTAACAATAAAGATCGACAAATTATTAGTTGTTCTCCACATTATTTATAATTTTAATTGATTTGCTGCACAGCTGTATTGACATTTTTTTGAACACTTTATGCCATTTTATGCGTTATGAAATGGTTTTCGTATACAGCGAGCAATATTGCCACTGATAATGTACGAGGTGCAAGATTTACTAAGCTGCAGCTCTTAGACTATAAATGCTACGAGAAAAAGTTTCTTATAAAATTTATAGATAATTTCATGCTCTACAATTCAGTTACCATTATTTTTAATTTATCATTGACCATTAAATAAATATTTAGTAAAAACCATATTGTAAAAAGTTTGATTCGCTATAATTAAAAACCTATGCGTTGTACAAAAAAAAGTTTCAAATAAAAAAGATGGCAAATATTATTATCTACAATAATAGTCTCTGCAATTTTTGTCGTACGATGCGCGGTTCGCGAGATATTCAATAAAACGTGTTTTCCAAGATGACGGTTGAAGTGAAACCTCCCCCGCCGCGCCCACTTGGATTTACATTCAGGGGACGACCTTGAACATATTCCCAAAAAAAAATACCAAGTCCCGTACGTTGCAAAAAAAAAACCCGGCGCTTGGCCTAGAATGTATATATCGTTTTTGAAATTATTTTGTTATCTTTAGATTGATTATAGAAACACTTTTTCAAATATTTGCGTTGCAGGATGGATCTTTAATCAGAAAAAAGGGGTAAAGATCTCATAAGAAGAATGGTTCTTAAACTCGGTTCTTTTTGTTGAGTTATTTGTTTTATCTACACAAATGTTTGTACACATTAAAATTTTGCTACATTTTGAATTAAACTGCCAGTATGTCGCATTTCACAAGATGTCGTTTTGTCGCAATTATTTTCATAGCTGCCTTGCAGTCAATGTTTTAAATTACCTGTTTTAAATATATTAAAGTTTTATAATAATGATATAGATTATTACTATTTGTTTTAGTTGAATATGATGAATCAAACAGTACTACTTGTCCATTATGCGCCACATGCTATGATGGAGCTGAAAATTTAACAAAACACATGTGGAAGCATCACGCAGATGTAATGGGTCCAAAGAGAAGAGGACGACCCAAAAAGTTATTAACCAGTGTGAGTCAACATTTATTTGTTCTTATATACGATGGTCACAGCAACTGATTTCTTCTATGAATCTATGGAAGAGAAGAACATGTAAGGCTTTTGGAGTATTGGCTAAGATTTAAGGCAACCTCAACTTTCATTCTGCATAATAAATGTTATCCGTAAAATATTTGTTTCTATTTTTTTGGAGTGTTTACGTATATTGCTAAATCTGTGAGTACCTTGACACAGATATATGTACAGATTCACCACATTGCTAGTCAGCAAAATTGACTTCAAGTAAACATTCGCCGGGCTGTGTTTGTGTGTTGCACACAGAACACTTTTTTTACGGATTTTATCATAATTTAGTTTAAATTCCTTGATTATTTCTACTCTATTGTTATTAGACGACTAAGGTCTTTAATGATCCACACGTCATCATTACATAGAGGTTTTTCTTCATGCACTGCAGATGTAGATATATTTTTCTATCAACGCTGAAGATTTTCGAGGTTTGCCATCATATTGCTTCGTTTTTCTTAATGTTATGATGCTGGCGTAATTCAGTATGTTTAAGTTATATTAAAATTCAAGTTTGATGTAGTTAATTTTAATTATATACTGTTAGATAGTTTAACAATGCTTTTATTTTATTGTAGACTATTCTAGACAAGTTAACAGAGAAGGGAATTTATATAACATCATCAAATAAAATAGAATGTTTATTTTGCAAACAGTATTTTAGAAACAACGAAGAATTGGGCGCTCATTTGATAAGCCATAAAGGTTGGTTATAACCGTCTTTTTATATAAAAACTAAAAGATATATTTAATAATTTAGTCTGATTATTATTTATCATATATTTTATTTCTTGTTTTAGATATGAAGGTGTTAAGTTGTGTTCTATGTCAGAAAAACTATTTGGAGAGAACGAAGTTTGATCAACATAGTTGCGCTGGCGAAAATGTTAGTATTGCAATTAATTTGAATTTCTATGAGAATTGTCTTTGATGATATTAGTTAAAATCTGGTTCTGCTTGCAGCTGCGCTCGCATGGCATTAGTACCTGTTGCTATTTTTATAATAAACTTTGCGAGTTTCTCCATTATGCGGCCAGAATATTTGTACTGCAATATGCGTAGGGTGCATGCTGTGGTTCACCAAAGACAAAGATCGGGTACCGGTGGCCCGCTCGCGCGGTGAAGAGAGGCGCTTTGCAGGGTGGGTCTATGGGGTCGCGCGCCGCCTCTTCCGTCGCCCCGGACCGATTTGGCAGAGCGTGACAACGGCATAGTCCGCCGCAAAAAAAAAAAGAAGGATGCATGCTATGTATTCAAACCAATATAGAAATACCACTTGCTTTAAAATTCTATTAGTATGCAATGTACTTTAGAAATAAATTAACTGACAATTGCGATTTTGATAAGATATATTAATAATATAGATGTTTTTTAGGATATGTCCAATGTGCATGAGAATGAGAAAAAGAATATGAACTTTTATTCAGAAATTACGTTACAAGAATTGCTATCTACGAATACTGATATGGTATGTGAGAATTTGTTTTGTAATGTATGTTAATTAGTATCCTTGTCCACTGGAAAAGGTTATCCTAACGAGATATTGCTATAATCACACTTAAGAAAGATAGTGATATTGTATTCTTACTTCGTTACTACACCCGAAAAGATTGAATAATATATATTAAATAATAATTACAATTATTGATAACTGAAAAAAAAAAAATCCAATATTACGCGTTTCATGGCGTGTTGCTGTGTGGTAGCGGCTACTAATACTACCAACCCTTACTTTGCTCGTGAATATCGTAAAACACGACTAAGAGCTTTATATGGTCCTGGGCCTATTTCAGCTGATGTCGTTTGGTAAATAATTACATTCCCAAGAGCGGTTGACGTCAGGCAGGCCGCCGATCATAAGACTATTGTCTATAACTTTTGCAATATGTACGAGTTCATATTGTGTCGACCTCAAGGAATTGGGACGAGAGCAAGAGAAGGATGAATAATGATTACGTGTTTCATGGCTCTGTAGACTTATATCTTCAAATAATACTAACTGTTATTTCTTTTACTTGCGGCATATCTGTCAGGCACTATTAATCTTCTATCAAATATACCCATTCTTTTTTAAATGGATATTTAATTTGAATATCTGAAATAATATTAGAAGTGGAAACCTCAAAATACTCAGTATTAAAATATATTAAATAATTATTCTTAAATATTACACATTTTTCTGATAATGTTCGCGGGGATGTTGGATTACTTTGACGAGAAATATGTATTTAAGTCATACACTATAAAGTTACTTAATGTAATTTTTTTTAGGAAGATATTGCTGTACTTCAAATTTGTACATCTTGTAGTTGCATATTCTTATTCGAAAAAGATCTTATTAATCATTATGACGCTGAGCATCCAGAGCTATCTCAACGTTGTAATCTATGTACAAAGGTAAATATATCTGGGTAATCTTTCTCTTTACTTTTAATGCATTCAGATACTGGAATAGTTTTGTAATTTTATAGGTATTTGCCTCTTTGAGGTCGGCTGCGCGACATAGAAGGATATGTAAACAAATTGAAAGGAAATATAAATGCAACATATGTGGTCTTCAGTTTGCGTATGAAATAACTTTGAATAAACACATATTAAGGTATCATGAAGGTGAAAGAGTGTCCGTCAAATTTATTGATAGTAAAACTAAACGGGACGACAGACAATTTCAATGCGACACTTGTAATCGATGCTTCTATAAGTAAGTTATATCTAGCTCTTGCTACATAGCTAAATATTAAAAATGACTTTCAACCAAACAGAGACCCGACTGATGTTCTAAAACCGTATGGTTTATATACTAATTTTAACTGGGCCTTTCTTTTGAGAGCCATCTCGAGGGTCTTCATAAAAATGATTGCCTTAAGCGCAATAAAGTCCGTCATTTTGTTATATTAAGAATTTTGTGTAATTAATATCGGTTACGCCATGAAAACTAGTCGAACCTATCATTTATCATAATTAGTTGAGCTGTTTAGTAGTTACGAACAGATATAATCATGCATTAACATAGATACAGGTCAAACACATAACTCTTCTCTCGCGTTTCGCTGTAGTTGAGCAAAAACTGATCATGTTTACGAATGTAGATTGTACTTGAAAATCTTGACACAATTGCTTCTATTTTATAAAACTTTACTTGCCAAACAATTGCGTGTAGCATTAAATAATATTTTCAGGAGGGATTTGCTGGTGAAGCATACCAAAATTCACTCGCCGAACGAAAAATATTTTGAATGCGATGTCTGTCAGAAGAAGTTTCACAGGAGAGATAATTTACGGTTGGTACTCATTAATATATTATATGGTTCAGATACAGACTGATCGTTTTATTATTGAATACATTTATACTCCCATAGCTTCGCTGACATGGTTTGAATACCGAGGGCACTGGAGCTAATATGGACTAAACATGTATCCAATAATATTTAAGAAAACATGTAATCTAAAAAAAAAAAAAAAAAATGACGAGCCCGCTGAGTTTCTTGCCGGATCCTCTCAGTTTGTGGCGGCTTAACGATCTGGTGGTAGATTAAATTAAAAAAAAATATATAATTGACAATATGTAAGTGCCCTTATAGAGGGCTTATACATAATAAATGATTTGATTTGACTGGTATCACTGTTCTAAAGCATTGGTTATTGTAAAAGCCCAGCTTAAGAGCTCTACATCGAACTGCTCCAATTTCACCTTACCCATGAGTCCAATCTACCCGAAAGGGTAACCCGCCGGGCTGGCCACGGAAGGCAAGGAAGCGGTACCAGTGACCGGCCCAATGGCGATGGGGAGGGAATACGGTGGGTTATGGGGCCACGCGCTGCCCTCCCGTTGCCCCGGACGGTACGGGCGACGTGTGACCGGGCCATAGCCTACCAAAAAAAAAAACCCATGAGTCCAATGATTGCGTTTCCAAAAATGATTGATGTAAGGTCATAAAATTTAACGAATTGAAATCCAACATGTTATTTTTTTTTACTTTACTCTTTATCATCATCATCATCACAGCCCATAAATATCCCAGTGTTAGGCTCGGGCCTCCTCCGTAATGGGAGGGAAATTAACCTACTATACCGCGCTGGTCAGACGTGTTGGTATAGGGTTTTGTTTCGAGTTTTCCTTCTCTCGCATAGATGTTATATGCGTTTTATATCCCTTAGTCGTCTCGTACGATCACCCATGAGTAAGATATGGGGTGGCGAATAGTATTCTTACTCCGTCACCACACAGAAAACTTTACTCTTACAAAGGAATAAAGTCAAATTGACAAAGATACTTCATGAATGTACTATTGTACATATATGTACTAAAATGTACTGTTCAACTATACTTTTATCATTGCTGTAACCTATTCTGTGGCAATATATTTATATTATAATATTTATTGAATAATACAAATGGGTAATGCAATAAATTCTTCGCATGCGGTTGGCCGCTCACAGTTACGTGTTATGAGTTGCCTACGAGATAGTTGCTGCCTGCTCCCCTGTCGCTTTCTTAGCCAATTTTTAGGACTTCACTAGAGAATACTGGCACATTATATTTTTAACCTGTCACGGGGTGATAAAAAATAAAAATATAAACAGCCTGTAAAATCTACTCAGCAGTTTTCTGAAGGAAGGTGGAGTCAAGAGTCTTCGAAACCAGCGAGCGTGCATGAATAGAATTATGAATGTTGAGGAAGCGAGTAAAGTATGCAAGTGTAGAGTTCTCTGGCACTCTGTTCTCTCTGCCTACCCTGCAAGGGATATAGCGTGATGATATGTATGTAAATATAAAAAACGCAGACATGCAGACGGGCTTCTGACAGAATATGAATTTAATTCCCCACCTTATTCGTAGGTGTCGTAATAGTCGTAAACGACGATTGGGGTATGTGATGTACAAATATCTAGAGAGTACGCAGGAGTACGAAAACTCGAAGTAAAACTATACCAACCCGCGCGACCAGCGTGGTATAGGAGGTCAATTATCTCTCATTGAGGAAGAGTTTTGAGCCTAGCAGTGGAATATTTATGAGTTTAGATGGAGGCGGATATTAATCCTAAAAGTAGTAAACATCAATATAGATTCATATTATAGTATTATAGAATATAATACAGATATTATTTACAGTTCTCACAAGCGAGTTCACGAGGTGCAACGTGATAAAGGCTCCGCTAGTACTTTGCTGTGCCTTTACTGTGGTCGAAGTTTTTCTAATTCATCAAATTTAATCGTACACATGCGACGTCACACCGGAGAGAAGCCTTACAAATGTGACTTCTGTGACAAAGGTTGGCTAAGTAACTCAGAATTTGTTACTTTTAATGATTTTGACTTTGTTCCATTCGGTGACTGTGATATCTTATATTTAAAATGATTCTCCTTTTCAAATTACTGGCAAATGATCTTCGCTTTTCAAATATTTCGCGATACTTGGATATATTTCTTACTGTCAATGACTTGAGAATAGGCAGTCCTTCACATAAAGGACGTTTAATCCATATAAAGATCTATTCTCATAGCGTGTTATCTCGAGATTTCCTTCTGTTTATCCAATCATGGCGGAGGCAAAAGAGGGTTATGAGTTTGACAGATCATCATTCTCCTACTCTTATCCCAATTACTTGGGATCGATACAATATGTACTCTTCTTTCATAGACATTACATATTGTAAAAGTTATTGGCAATAGTTTTATGACCGGCCGCCTGCCAGACGTCAACCGTCCTTGGGAATGTAATTGTTGTCCAAACGGCATCAGATGGAATTGGCCCAGGTCGTTATAAGGCTCTTCGTCGTCTTTTACGACACCCACGAGCATAGTAAGGGTTGGTAGTATTCGTAGCGGCTACCACACAGCTTATGAGTTTGACAGATATGTTTTTATATATTATATGTTCATATATTATCTCATAACTTCCAAACTAAGGTAATTATTAACTAAGGTAATTATTACAATTTTAATAAATAAGGTATTGTGTTGTCACACTAAATTTAGTTCGATGCTCTCTAGACGATATATAATCCTGAATTAAAAAAATATTTATTAATCATTCAGCTGAGTATTAATAATTCATCATCTTTATCATCATCACAGCTCATATATGTCCCACTGTTGGGCTCGAGCCTCCTCCGTAATGGGAGGAAATTTGACTTACTATAACACGCTGGTCAGACGTGTTGGTATAAGGTTTTGTTTCGAGTTTTCCTTCTCTTCCATAGATGTTATATGCGTTTTATACCCCTTAGTCGTCTCTTACAATCACCCACGGTTAAGATAGGGGGAGGTGAATTGTATTATTACTCCGTCGTAACACGGATAAATTAATATTAGTAATGACAATTAAGACATTTTATATATATTTTATTATTAGGGACAAAAAGTATTATTTATGTTACGGTATTACAATAAACAAAAGCATAAACGACAGTGTGACGAAATGTCCTAGTCGTTTAGTAATTACGATTTAATAATCACATACTTTTAAAAGCAAGGAATTTTTTTTTGACTCATGCCCTGCACCAAGGAATCCTTGTATTGCAGGGGATTTTACAAACGTGCAACACAAACAAACAATTATTTGTGGATCGCACAAAGTGTTGTCCTTCGTGAGAATTGAACCCACGCCACTGGCACGGAAGGTTGGTATCTTAACCACTACGCCATTTGTGCAGTCAAGAGATTTGCGTTTACATAGTTATCTATTGGTTCCATCACTATGTTCTCGGTGTTTTTTTTGATGTTTTATTTATGTGTTTTTTATATTCTTTTACTCATCATCAACATGCTCTTAACTCAATTTATTTGGGGTCGACGCAATATGTCTTGTCCTTCCATACAACTCTATCAGATGTCATCTCTGTGGTCACTGCTTGTCTATCCTTGTCATGTTTCACGCAGTCCATCCATCTTTTCTTCGGTCTTCCCTTACCTCTTAAGCCTTCAACATTCATACTTAAAACTTTCCTCACAACATTACTTTCATCCCGTCTCATCATATTTTCCGTCACTGGCGCAACTTTCAAACTGCCTCTTATATAAGTTGTTTTATATTCTTTTACTAATATATTAAAAAATGTTTTAAGGTTTCCCGAGATCTTCAGATTTACAATGTCATAGACGAACGCACACAGGAGAAAAGCCTTGCGTATGCCGTGTCTGTGGTAAAGGTATGGTCAATATAATTTTATATTAAATCTGTGTTATTGCGTTGTTGTTCGTACGTTTTACGTACTACTAATACCTAAATTTGGATCAAAAGGGAGAACTCACCATGTTCTAGTGTTTTAACGCAAAGGAATTTTTCATACATGGCATATTTCTTAAAGTTTAATGTTCTGATTATTTAAATATTTATTAATTATAGTTCTTAAAATATAGCTTGATATCTGTGACAGATAGCTACAAAACCGATGAAGTAATTTTGAATACGCATGCAATACGCTCATGTTTACAATTTAATTTTGTATCGCCTACATTTTCATTCTTTACTTGTTAGTTATATCTCAAATTATGAACATAAAAATATGAATATTTACACGAAAACTTGTAGCTTATTTCTTTTAAAATACTTAGTAACTATATTATAAAAAATATGATACTTACGCAAGTACAAGGTCATACTGGATTAAGAATAAAATAGAGATGGGACAATCGATAAAAGTAAATCGATAACATTCTTATTAATAATTTATAAAACAAGTAAAACTAATACATTACCTATATACACCACATGGTTACTTTATAAAATAAAAAAAATGTATTAATTTAGTTATAATATTGGTTAATATACATTGGATGCAAGTGGCACAGGACCGTTGGGAACGGCATTCTCGTAGGGAGGCCTATGTCCAACAGTGGACGTTTACGGACTGATGGATGGATAGTTTTAATATTAATAAGACCATATTTTATATTAAAAAGATAATTTCTTTTATAAAATAAACATTCATGAAATAATCTGTGACCAAGAACTTATCATCAACCTACAGGAATGCTCTAGCCATGATGATAATAGTGACGATGAACTTGGATGTAATCCTTTCGAATAATATAAAGAATTAATTAACAGCTTAAGTTTAAATTAAATAAAATCCATTGATTTAAATTCATTAAGATTTTCATAAATTATTTTACGTTTATAATCGATTCATCCATCCATTTGATTGAAATTCAATAAGATTTTCATACATTGTTTTTCAATTCCACTATCAAATAACTTCAAAAAATAAGGAATTATATCGACAATAATACAGACTACGTCGTAAGCGTGCGGCACTAGTGCCAACTGTCACAGAGATCAAGCTATATTTTAAAGACTATAGTTTAAATTTTTTACTATAATAAAGGGGGATATAAAGATCTATATTTAGCTACATAGTCATTACTCCCATGTAATTGGTGACTAGCCTTACTATTTATTATGGCTTCTTTAGTAGTTAGTTCATTTTGCTCTTAATAAATAATTTGTTGCATTGTTTTTGAAAAAAAATGTCCTGGTTCTGGTGAAGGGCATCACACTGCTGTTAATACCATAACGTGTACAATTTTATTTTATTTAATAAGACGGTATTCAAACTAGAAGTCTAAAGACTTTATAATGCAAAATTGACAATATGTAAATGCTACTACATGGTTTATATATACCCAATGATTTTAAATTTGTATTTCAACTAGCGATAATCGAATCAAGCTCCAACTTCAAGCTTTTTGCTACAAATATCCTGAGAAAATCTTTGAAAATCGAGGTGACCTCGAGTAAAATCTAACAATACTATTTACAGAATTTAAACAATGTATACAATTTAAATATTCACTCATACACACGGACACAATTTAAACACTGCGCTTTAAGGAATAAATTCTGGTTGTGGGAGACTCGACAAATATACAATGAACGAATACAAGTAACACCTAAACTTAAAAGAATAATTTGTGGACAGCACAAAAACTGTCCTGCCTTGAAATCGAATCCACGCCAAATGCCGTGGGAGGTTACCAAGACTACTACGCCATATGTACAGTCAATATTATTATAATATTATATGTCTAGGTTTCTCGCGAAGCAACAAACTATCTCGCCACATGCGCGTGCATACAGGTCAAAGGCCATATAAGTGTACATATTGCGAGAAGGCATTCTCTCAGAGCAACGACTTGACCTTGCACATACGTCGACACACAGGAGACAGACCATATATATGTGAAGTATGTGGGGATAGATTTATACAGGTATTTTTTTTTAACTATCTATTAAACATATCGTCCGTGTGGTGACGGAGTAAGAATACTATTCACCACCCCATATTTTACCCGTGGGTGATCGTACGAGACGACTAAGGGATATAAAACGCATATAACATCTATGCGAGAGAAGGAAATCTCGAAACAAAACCCTGTACCAACACGTCTGACCAGCGCGGTATAGTAGGTTAATTTCCCTCCCACTGTGGAGGAGGCCCGAGCCCAACAGTGGGACATTTAGGGGCTGTGATGATGATGATGATGATTGCATATAGTATGTACCACAGATTCCTGATTGGCGCGTGGCGATGGAATAAAAGTACATTTCAATCTACTTTTCTCGCAGATGCCGTATAAATCGATTAAGAAATATAAGCAGATAATACTGTGTAGTATACGGTAATGAATATTGCACACCGATCTTTGGAAAGATGCAACCGGTTAGTTTTGGCTTCGTAAAGCCTTGTCTCTGTCGCACACTACCTGTGTCACGTTTGTCACTCGTTGCACAAGTGCAAGTGATTGTAGTTGCATCCTGTAAGAATCTTATAAAAATAGCTGGCTAGTAAAATTAGTGTATTTTATTTAATAATAAATAGTCATAATCGCTTTAACTGCTCCTATTAGATATCAGAGTGCTTTGAGCAACATTTCATAGATCGTGTTTGACAGAAACAATGCTCTATTAAGCCGAAATTAAGCGATTCTTCTCTTTTGCTTGCGCCTGTATATTGGTGTTTATTATTGGACATAGGGCTACCCATGGAGGAACAATGCCATAATCGTTACGTTTGAGGTGCGGGTTAGCGTTCACACATTGAGTTTTTTAGGCGAATACGACTGTCAACTCCCCTTTGCTCCATTATTTGATTTACATACGAAATATAAGGAATGGCGATACGTTGTATTCTTACATTTTTATTGTAGAATTCGTTATTATTTAGTGCAATGCTAATGCGCAATAAAGAATAGTTCAAGTGATTAACTTTGTGGGTTTAACAAATCTTTCCTATCATTATAAATGCGATGGTGAGTGCATTTGTTGTTTAACGATTCGACCGATTATTATACAATTTTGTCAAGGGAACACTGTTGGTTGTTATTATTGTAGTTATGTAGGGTGTAAACGGGGAATGGTAGTCGCGACAGTAATCCGCCGGGTTGGAAACCAAGCAATTGGTATCAACGGTAAACGGTAAATCAAGCAATTGGTATCAACGGACGGCTCAATAGCGAGGGAGAGGGAATATTACAACTTATGTGGCCGCATGACGCTCCGATGGGAACGGATGAGTTATGTTCAGACCGGCGAATAAATTTTATACAGTCTTCCGACATAACGTGAAAATAAACCTTAACTAATAAAATAATTGACATTTTTGCTTATTGCATTAGTTTTTGATTTATTTATAGACTACACCAGCAGTAATACCAATTAATACTTATTTTTGTCGTATGTTGAAGGAGCAAACAATGTTATAGATCGTCACTTATTCCTATGTCTCAGATCAAGTAATAATGTAATACGAAGTAAGCAAAAAAGCTTCACAACTGAAAAAAATGGCCCTAATTTTCTATCGTTTCTTCCTATTGGAGAAGATTTTTGTTCTTTAACGGAACGTATACTAGTTGACAGATAAAATTTTGCTGCCAAATTTCATCGCACGGTTTCCTATTGTATGTTGCTTGTTTTTTTTTCAGGGAACAGCATTACACAGTCACAGACGAGCGCATGGTCATTATCCTGCACCATCCACAAATACAGTTGATGTCCAAACACTCACCTTTAAGATATAATTTATGTTAATGTGTAGTTATTAACCAAAAACCGATATTTTCTTATTAATATCTATATTACTATTATAGCTCTGAAAAGTTTGTTTAAACAGCCTATTCTCAGGAACGATCAGTTGTATTCCAAAGAAACATATTTTATTAACTAACTTGTTCATTGAGAAAGATTATAAGCAAAAAAAAAAACTTAATACTGTAATAAGTAGGAGAGTTTTGTAACAGTGGGACATCACATATCAAGTATTTCGGGCAATTGTCGTTGCCAATAAAAATAATAGTATTTTAAATATGTAAATAGTGTATGCAAATGAATTTGTTTGTATAATTAGTATTTATAATGTCATTGTAACAAATCAACAGTTTAAACTCTGATCTCAATTTTTAATGTAAGTATTAATAGTTAGTAGTTACTTGCAACTAGTACTTTCTTATACGTTAATGTTTTTAATATCCATGTGGTAAGACTAAGATTACAATTCACTACTCCTTTTCTTACATATGGATGGTCGTAAGAGATAACTAAGAGACGTGAGTAAATAATATAACTGCAAGAAAGGAAATTTTTAAATAAAATCTAATACCAACACTTCTGTCGATTCCCCGCTTAATGTTTTTATAGTGGGAACTATTTGCTATGATAAAACAGGCGTATAATGCAGCCAGGTTACAATATTTATGTGGAATAGGTAAAAATTACGAAATTTGTCTATTTTTTTAATTTGAGTTAAATCCTTGCTATTACGTGTAGATATCGTAGTGGTCATGGTATCTTTGGTGGTATAATGAATCAGGATACTGAGAAGATAGAGCATGTTCTAAGATTCCTGGTTACAGCAGATGGGTTATATTTGAAATTTATTACATTGTGCACAATACCTAATTTTACGTTTTAATTGCAATATTATGCTCACAGCGTAGTATCGATGAAATATGAAGAACGACGCTTATAATCTATTTGTACTGTATTTTTCGTATTATCACTTCTTATATTAGGACTGGGTTACTAGTTTAAACAGTAGTAGTTATCCAACGTTTACTCTATGTGCTAAGTTGTTACATTAATAGTTCACGATTCAATAAAAGTAAATTCTTGTACATAATAGACATACGGATATGATGAGCTTTTTATTCTATTAATATTATAAATGCAAAAAACCCTTTGATAGAAATAAGATATAAGTTCTATAGTTTAGGATCGCAGTGGGAACTTAGTGACTTTCAATTTTATTCAAGATAATTTTTCTCCACTCCTCAATTAATTCCACTCCTCAGCGGAAGATCTTTGGCTTAAACTGCGTGTAAAAAAAACTAATGCACGTGACTATATTAACTTATACCTATGCGTTATTTACCTTTGTAAACAAAACAAAGGTTTTACTTTTACTACACAGCTTCGTAATTTTCTTTACAAACTAAACAATGCAGTTATGAACGATCCCTTAAATATGTTCTTGGTAATTGGAGATTTTAATATGAGCGGTATTACATGGGTACCATCGGATAATTCGTCACTTGTTCCGATAAACTTATTCTCTAATGACGAGTGCTTCTTTGCCGACGATTTATGTACGCTTGATCTTAGGCAATATAACGGTATCCCAAATCAGTATGGGAAAACACTCGATTTGGTATTTTCCAATCATGAGTTGTCAGTATCCGAGAACTTGGATCCTCTATTACCCATAGATTTGTTTCCACCTGCATTATTCATAGCCGTTGATTTCTTTGAAGTACCAATTCTTGACCATGCACCGGGTATCCGATTTATATATAACAAGGGCGACTATGAATCAATTAATGGACATATTCGATCAATCAACTGGCAACATGAATTCTCGTCTCGTTCGATGGATGAGGCCGTAGAATTTTTCATTAAATTTATGACTAATTTACAAGATAAATTAATACCTAAAAAGACCATACGTAACAAAGCATACCCAATATGGTACAGCCCAGCGTTAATTAGGATTATCAAAGAGAAATATAAATATTTTAAGAAATTTAAAAATTATGGCAACAAAAATGACGAGATAGCTTTTAAACTTTTACGCGATAGAGTTAAAACATTGGAATCCTTGTGCTATAATAAATATCTTAATTTAACTGAAAAATCTATCAAAGACAACCCTAAGCATTTTTGGTCTTTCGTTAAAAACCGGCACACTTGCAATAAAATTCCTAATATTCTGAAATATGATGAAAAAATATTTAACGACGGTCAATCTATTACCGAAGCTTTTTCTTCATATTTTTATTCTACGTTTGCTAATACTGGTACTACGAGCAACGACCATAGTTCTACCATTGATTACTCACCTTCAGTCGAAAATCCGGTGACCGCTATTCACAATATTAAGATTGATGATGAGCTCGTTTATGAACTTATCAGTAAACTGGATACCACTAAGGGAGCTGGACCAGATAATCTGTCACCTAAGCTTTTGACTCAATGTGCTCAATCCATCGTTAAGCCTATAACCCTTTTATTTAAAAAATCGCTGTCTCTCTGCTCGGTTCCTACGTTATGGAAGTCAGCTTATATTACGCCGGTTCACAAAAAAGGTTCAAAAATAGAAATTCTTAACTATAGACCCATATCAAAATTATGTACTGTTGCAAAAATTTTTGAAAGGGTAGTTTTTAATCAATTATATCATGCTCTGTCATCATCATTCAATCCTTTCCAACACGGTTTCTTGAAAGGCTGATCGACTGTTACTAATTTAACACTTTTTAACGACTATGTAACAGCGGCTATGGATAACGGCGGTCAAGTAGATGTGGTTTATACTGACTACAGTAAGGCATTCGATCGTATTGACCACAATATCTTGAACGCCAAACTGCAGACCATAGGAATACATGGCGACTTATTAAGGTGGTTTTCTTCCTATATAGATAACAGATCACAAGCTGTGGTACTCAACAACTACATATCAAGGTGGATTTCCATTCCCAGTGGAGTTCCACAGGGATCTCTGCTTGGCCCATTGTTGTTTACAATATATGTGAACGATATTCACAATTGCTTGCAATCATGTCAACTATTATGCTTTGCGGATGACATGAAGTTGTTTGCCACTATTTCAACTCCTGAAGACATAATTGCACTTCAGTCGGATCTAACGCGATTAGAAAAGTATTGCCTAGCGAACAAACTCGACCTTAACCCTGAGAAATGTTCAGTAGTTACTTTTAGTAGAAAACGCGACCATTTATCTGCTCATTATACTTTTGGGGGTCAAACTATAGCAAGAACTGATAGAATACGTGACTTGGGTATTCATCATGATAGCAAGTTACTCTTTGACACACACGTTGATGCTATTGTCAAGAAAGCCTCTAAATCATTAGGTTTCATAATGAGACTCTCTAAATGCTTTACTGAAGCAAAAACACTCAAAATTTTATATTGTACGTTCGTACGCAATAATTTGGAATATGCATCTCAGATATGGAACCCGCTTTTCTTCAAATATATTGACCGTATAGAAAATATACAAAAGCGATTTATTAAATACCTTTGTTTTCACCAAAAGATCCCTTACCAGTCCAATCAATACCTGCAACTCTGTAAAAAATTTCATTTATTGCCACTTATTAAACGCCGTGAGATCGCTGACTACCTATTCTTTTTAAAGGTCATACAGAATCATATAGACAGTCCCGAGCTTCTATATAAAATTAACTTTAATGTACCATATAAATCTAGTCGTTTCCATCCACCAGTACAGATACCACATGCAGCAACAAATTATAGGCAAAACAGTCTTATGATACGCGCAAGCAGAGGCTTTAATAATCTCAGTAAACAGCATGATATTGACCCATTTGTGACAAATATAAATGTAGCATGTAGGCTTTTAAGTCTAGATTTTTTTTAATTATTCTATATATTGTATGTAGGTATATGTAAGTAGATATAGTATGTATAGTTAGAATGCTCTCAATTCATTTATACGATGACTATAAGTGAAGACTTGTAATTAGCTAACAGTGTTATAAACAATTAGTCTATTAAGATATAACAAGCTGTAAGTTTTCCATGATTTACAAAATAAATAAATAAATAATTTACATAATATATTGAATATTAAAACTTTGGTTACTAAACCAAACACTTTGTATTAAAAAATTAATTTAATTATAAAACGAAATTTAATTAAAAATATAAAATATCACGTAATTATATTCTAGTTTTATCTCGCAAATGACAATATCGACGCCTTTATCGTTGCATAATTTTCTTTAACCACATGACCAATTATATATTTGCTTCATCGTTTCAAATTTGCAGCAAGCAAAAGTGAAAAAGAGAAAAAGAAGTGTAAAAGATCCAAGACGTAATCAATATGATTACGTCTTGGATCTTTTACACTGTTTGCGACAAGAAATGCTTAATTAACAATTTCTTTTATTAATTGATTTTTATATCTAATTTGCTTTAAATATTACCAATAACCAGGCTTCAGTCGGAACAAAATATGCCCGCTCCAAAAGTTGTTCAGGTTTTAGCAAATGAGCTTAATACTTATTCATTTACGGAATTATTCTCGTTCTGCCCGTCTTTATACCTACGTTATATTTTTCAATGCGAGCTAATAAATAAAAGCCTATAGGATCTGTGTATAAATTTATAGCTTTTTTTTTGTGATATCAGCATTGACGGTTCCCTTAAAATCTCGCTGCAACTTCGAAAATGAGTTAGTAACCTGTCTACTAGTCTTCCAACAGAAGTGTCATAACGGCAACAGATAAATTTTAACGGGTAACCAAAATCGGAATTGACGTGGAAAATTAATTTTAAATTCCATTTTAATTTGAAGATATAAGTAAATTAATAAATTGAATTTTAATCCTATTTTTAATGTTATAAATAATTATTTTTTAATTTACATTCTTTAGGTTATGACTGAATATCTATACTAATATTATAAAGCTGAAGAGTTTGTTTATTTGTTTGTTTGAACGAAGTAATCTCAGGAACTGCTGGCCAGATTTGAAAAATTCTTTCAGTGTTGGATAGCCCATTTATCGTGGAAGGCTCTAGGCTATATATCATCACACTAAGTTCAATAAGAGCAGAACACCTATGAAGAATGTTACAAAGTCGGGAGCTTTATTTTCTTTTTGATAGCATCCACTGCGCAAACGATTAGACTTTCATAAAAGTCATGTATGATAGAATTAATTTTCTTTTAAAGTGTTAAAAAAAGTCCGCGACAGCATATCTCTAAGGGTTGGCTCACTATAACCTTTTTCAAGCTAACCAAATTAATTCTAAAATAATGCAATATTTGCGAAGGCGTTTTTATAAACATGGTAGTTAATCTTTATCCAAAAATCTACGTCATTCATCACAAGTATTTAATTTAAAACAAAATTGCCCTGTACATCATTTGATTCCAATGAACATCTTAGGAGATATTGCAGTTTAAAAATAACATCACAGCAAAATAATAATCAAGTACTGCGCGCGTATTTATGACTTCTGTTTGCGACTTCGTCCGCGTGAAATAGTTACTTTGGGCTAACGCTTAAGTAACTATTCCACGCGGACGAAGTCGCGGACAGAAGCTAGTATATTTATATGCTATTATTTGTTTATTATATTTTTATGTTACGATCATCACACAATGAAATTTGAACTTGTTTTTACAAAACAGTTTTGTAAACACGTTAGCAATTTGTAAATCTGTAGAGCAATATTTTATATCATTTATGTTCCATTCCATTTTACAATTCTAATATAAGTTACAGAATCTCACATTTATACGTTTAGATCATTTACTATCTTCGAATCGTATTTTATTAACTGAATAGACATTGGTTTTCAATATAGAAACTAATTTACAATTATTTCCATTACTCACAAAGAATATCTAAAAGGTAAACATTATTTAACACTATTATCAGTTGTAATATAAATACAAGATGATAAGCTTACTTACTTTTAGAACACCCATGATAAAAGTCCACATGTAAGTTATTCTAACTCCGACGGTGTTAAATTATACTGAGACACTGTATTATTTGCATTATCAGAATTAATGATATGCGTTTAGATTTATTATATCTTCTCTGTACGTTATAACTAGACATCACGTCCACCATTTATATATTTTATTTACTATTTATTTGTCTTCTTTAGGTATTGTTATATAATTTTATACGCTGCATTTACAGATTGGCATAACCCAGGCTAAAATAGATAATAGATAATGACTAACTAGGCATAAGCCTAGTGGGGAACTGGTATATAAGTGTAAGAATCCATTATTTAATACTTTGTATGAAAAATGAGGAGTTATTACTTATTGTCTTAAATATTTTCTTATCAGTATTACATTGTCTGTTTGCTGGGTTATATTCAAACATTAGTTATCGCTAATCCATCATCTACGGGTACTAGAATTATCATTGCAATGTATGTGAAAAGTTCTATAGTTTTCTATGGACCCTCGATTTGTTTTAATTCGAAACAACATCAAGACAAAACTGCATTGTTTCGCATTGAGTAATTGAACATTGACGCGAGTTTGCCTATCGTAATAACTGGCCAGCGATCCTTTATGTGACGATCGTATTAGACTTCCCTTTTTTTTCGTTACAATAACGTTTTATCTTTTACAGTAGCCATAAAACACAATATGAATCCTTGTTAATAGTGCGTAGTCATATGTGTGCGTCACGCGATATTTACACCGGTGAACATATTATAAGAAACGTTTCTGCCCGTATGTTCACAGCACGAAGTATAGATACAAGGAGTCCGAACGGTATATAGGCTTTTCCATAGTATTCATGGACACAATAATAAACCCAGATCTTAGTTCTCTTTATTGCCACTGGCTGCGGTAGAGCTTAGGAGTATTGATGCTATTATTATTGAAAAGTGTCGCGCTCTACCGGCAAAATTTCTGTTCCCTAAATTGAGACCATTCGTTTAACATTACATCCGGACTCCTTGTATCTATACTTGACGGATAAGAATACACTTAATTTTCTGGTGTACGACCACCTACTTTTAAGCAAAGCTATTGTGGCAACAGTAAAAAGTAATATTTTGAGAATATAATGTTTTTACCTCTCTGAGGGTGTAAAATAGGAGGAGAAATTTTGCTTTGATAATGTTCACCCTACATCACAAATAACGAAAATCACATTTAATTTAGACATCACATTATAATTTAGACATCACATTATAATTTATATGCAAACGAAGTTACTAAATCAAAATTTTACTTACCATATTAATTGACAAAAGTCGTTCTATTATAGATATAAAAATAGACTATAAAAATCTTTATAAATTATTTCCTGTCTTGTTTTATTATATAAATAACATTTCTGTAGATTTGTCAAAATAGATTATGCATTTATACATTCTCACAAATTTTCGCATTTATAATAGATGAAGAAGATGCCTATTATTGTAAGCATTTTCTACATAAATAGCGTTATAATTAAAAACTAGTTAATTTTATATATTACTATTGGTGTTATAAGTTTTAAATAGTTTATGATAAAAAATCTATTTTTATGGATTTTATAGTTTTTGTTTCTGATTCTCGTGACCATAAATGCGTTTTCGTAACGTCGAGAAATTAAAAACCAAATACAAACGTGATAAAGTCCGTAAAAATAGTTATGCAGCAGCATGATATCCAAAGCGGAATGATTTCGACGCTGTGAGTGCAAAGGAACACTGAAAAATACAGATTGTGTAATTTCGTATTTTCTTTACTAAATTGTCTTCTTTATTTTATCTCTACAGATTAAGTGTAAATATAAAATTTATAAATATATTAATATTCGAGCATTTCAAGACTATATACATTGTCCCATATACTTACGGATAAAAAAAAAAACAATGTAACCACACCTTACTTTATCAAAACCATCCATCAAAACCATCTAAAAGTTCACCGGGACAAATAGGCAGCAGCACTCAACTGGGAAACAACACGGACTGCGAAACGCGGTATATGTGGCATTATATTATTTTGTGGGGAGTTATGTCCTACAGTGAACATTTGCTAGGCTGATAGTGATGTATATATATGTCAAAAGTAAGTGGGCTGTGTTTTTTATGAACTGATACAGCAATCTTAATGTACATTTAATTTACACATATTATTTGAAATATGCATACACTAAATCACAAAACATAATGGTCATGTAAATATAAGTAAGTACTTAATTGAAATATACATTATAATTGACTAAACATGTGTTTAAATAGAAAATATTTATACCTATTACTTAATAGCTTCTAATAAAATCGGACAAGTGCGAGTTGTACTCGCGCACGAAGTAAAACTAAAAAATGAAAACCTCTTTTATTGTATGGCAGCCCCCTTAATTATTTATTTTATTTTAATTAATTATGTTTAAAGAGAACATAAAACTAAATATTCTGTGAATAGTTAAAGCGTCTACCTGTCACCGTTATTAGTATCGAGCAAGAAACGGTAAAAAAATCAAGTTTGTTGTATGGGAGCCCCCTCTTAAATATTTATTTTATTTTATTTTTATGTTGTTGCTTTTTGTATTTGTTATTATAGCGGCAATAGAAATACATCATCTGTGAAAATTTCAACTGTCTAGCTATCGCCGTTCTTGAGATACAGCCTGGTGGCAGACGGATGGACGGACAGCGAAGTCTCAGTAATAGGGTCCCATTTTTACCCTTTGGGTACGGAAACCTAAAAACGTCAAGTACATGTTTTGCAAAATAAATAATATGTAGTACGATTATATACAGTAATCCCCTTATAACATGGTACTCTTAAAATGCAATTTCATAGTAGGTACGCGATTTCAGTCTCTTGTATTATATATAATACGGGTATTGTCCCATATAACGCGGGGATTGCCCACATTATATGTACATATTTCGTTCACAACATAGTTTTTCTTAATATGTGGTTTAAATCCTCTTTAACGAAAAAAGTTAAACGTAAATCATTTGTATTTAACGCGTTATATAAGGTCATACAAGCGCGTTATACGAGAATACTCTTACTACGTGTTTCCTATAACATGGAACTATTCTACCGTGTTATAGGTGGATTACTGTGTACGTAAAATTTCCTTGCAATGTGTATCTTAATCGAAAAGTGGATCAAGTAACTACGTAAAGCGTGTGAGTGGATAAATAAACAATTTAAGATAGACAATGTCTATAAGACATTTCTGGTACAGTTATAAAACTATGAACGAATAGAAATTATACAGCGAATAATGTTTAATAACTCCTTATTCATAGAGAATGATATATTTGTAGTGTGAGTGTCGGAAAGAATTAAGACCTCTTCACTACCGCTTCTAGACAGGTGTGGGATAGGCATCACACACTTATGTCTAAGATAAAAGGCTAACAATGAATGGATAACATTCGTTCCGTTCATCTATCAACCCGTAGATGTCTACCGTTGGACATGGTAGGTAATCAGTGGTGTATATGATTTTAGTATTGAGTAAGAGTTACATTATCCGTGTGGTGACGGAGTAAGGAACTAATATACTACACTCTATCTCGCCTGTAGGAGACGAAAAAAAAAATTAACGCCATATAACATCTTTGAAAAAAAAGGAAAACCCGAAATAAAACCCTATACTAAGTCGTCTGACTAGCGTGATATAGTAAGTCAATATCCTGCATATTATGGAGGAGGCTTAGCTCCAATAGTGGGACGTATATAAGCGAAGACGATGACAAGTTTCATATTCCTTCTTTCCTCAGTTCATGGACGTTCTGCGAATATTTTAGAGGAGGCTCGCTACGAGCCTCCTCTAAAATTTGAGTGAAATTGAGCTTGCTGAGAAGGGCTGGCTTTAGTGTTATTTTAGTTTTTGGCTAGCAATTTTTTCGTTTACAAAATGCTTGTAAGTCCTCTCATAGAAATTACTTATATATGATGAGTGATACATTAGTTGGTAGTCTTAAGTTTTACTTCTGTTGCAGAAATATCATCTGCTTACATTCCATGTTTTCTATGACACCCGCGGAGAAGGATATGGTAGTGAATTTCATTTTTATTTCACATAAAAATCCACCACATAAAAAAACTTATTTCCTGTTCTGAATTAATAGTAAAGTACCTATCAATCTAATTCGATTTAAACAGCCAGTTAACAACTGGCTCCAATCAAGGAACATTCAAATAAATCTCACTCTGTTTTGCACGTCTCATAAGCGAAGCGTTGAGGTCTTGCTCTACTCTCGACATATGAAAATCAAGCACTTTTCAAACATAAAAATGATTGTAATTTTCTCACATTGCACTTATAGGATAATATTATAATACATATGTCAAGAAAAACAT
The DNA here is from genome assembly GCA_905163515.2 of Lymantria monacha. Classification (NCBI taxonomy): domain Eukaryota; kingdom Metazoa; phylum Arthropoda; class Insecta; order Lepidoptera; family Erebidae; genus Lymantria; species Lymantria monacha. Next base: position 40,924,101 of record LR991081.1, read on the forward strand.
TCGTTTAAACGTATTTGATATTTTTAAAAAGCAATTATTTTGTTTAAAGTAAGAAAATAGTTGATTAAAAAAAATATTCGAGGACGTCGGATAAAATATTTTTTGTATCTGGCAGGATTACGCCCTTTAAAAATGAATGTATCGAAGTTTTTCTTTTATTAAAAGCTTCATAATCGCAACGCGCTATTTCCTTTCGAAAATGGTTTGGTAATTCTTTGTCGTTTAATTGCAATTAATAAAAAACTAAACTGCTTACTCTTCAGTGTATGTATACTTTATGAAAATTGGGTTCGTTTACATTTTTTTGTTCGTCCATTCAGACAGGCAAAGGAAATAAATCCCATTCAGCCTATACAGCTATGTTTAGCTCTACGTCGAGAATGGCACGAAATTTCAAAAGTATTTCTTTTCTTTCATTACACGCTTATATTTAGTTTCACCTGTCCCGTTGTCTGTAATCAAATCTTGCAAGTTAAATTTGATCCACTTCCCGGTTTCCGATTGAGCTGAAATTTAGCATGCATATATAAATCGGAAGAAAATACAATATTATTGTGACATAGAGCTGATCTGATGATGGACCTGGAAGCTGGCCATAGGAACTCCGTAATTAAACGACGCAATCCTTTCGAGTTTGTGCTCATTTGATTTGTCTTGACGATAACTTTAATACTATATGGTAACCAGGGTCTGACGATGGACCTGGAAGCGGGCCAAAGAAACTCCGTAATTAAACGACGCAACCCCATCGAGTTTGGGCTCGTTTGATTCGTCTTGACGAGTACTTTGATACTATATGCTAACCAGGGTCTGACCATGGACCTGGAAGCTAGCCCATAGGAACTCCGTAATTAAACGACGCAACCTCATCAAGTTTAGACTCGTTTGATTTGTCTTGTCGAGTACTTTGAGACTATATGGTAACTAGGGTCTGACGATGGACCTAGAAGCTGGTCATAGGAACTCCGTAATTAAACGACGCAACTCCATCGAAATTGGGCTTATTAGATTCGTCTTGGCGAGTATTTTAATATTATATAAAATATAAGGTCTGATCATGGACCTGGCAGCTAGCCATAGGAACTCCGTAATTAAACGACGCAACCTTATCGAGTTTAGGCTCGTTTGATTTATCTTGTCGAGTACTTTGATACTATATGGTAACTAGGGTCTGACGATCGACCTGGAAGCGGGCCATAGGAACTCCGTAATTAAACGACGCAACTCCATCGAGTTTGGACTCGTTTGATTCGTCTTGACGAGTACTTTGCTACTATATGGTAACCAGGGTCTGATGTAGGACCTGAAAGATGGCCATAGGAAGAAGAAGGTGCTAAATGTTCTTGATCATGCCATCAAAATGTAACACGCTTTTATTTATAAAATTAGGACTGTGATAGAAACGGGCAGATTTAATAATTATGGTGTAAAGTTTTAGTGTTAAAAATATATAATTATGAACGGTATTGAATTATTTTGTAATAGACGAAGAGGCTTAATTATCGTTAAAGGTTACAATGAACTTCTAAAGTGTTATATGTCTTATTAGAGTTAATTTATTTTTAACTTTTTATTTTATTTTATTAGTAAATAATAAAAGCTTGTTTTTAAAAAAGGCTTTTTCTTTAATTTTTTTTTCTGGCATTGACTAATAGTAAATGATAAAAAATATAAAAATTATGAGGCGTGTACTTTTGGATTTTCCAAATTATTTTTTTTTTTACAATCGCAAAGATGCCGTTTATTCTGTGTTCCAATCTGAAAAGGCAAGTAGGCGATTCTGTCGCTATCCTCAATGTAAATGTGCTTGCCTGTGTGTGGAATGTAACGCTGGTATTTCACGGTGTACGCTAGTTTAGCTATGCTTCTGTATCGGACCTCTACCATACCATGTGCTTTGTGGTCACCATTAAAAGCGAACTGCCGGCTAATATGCCATCGTTTGCAATCAAGTTACAAATAATACATATTGGTGAAATTATGGTATTATATCTCTAAATATTTGCCACGGTTAACAAAGACCGGGTATCGGTGTTCCTGATCCCACGGCCTTGAGAAGTACATTGTAGGGCTGGTCTATGGGGTAGTGCGCCGTTACTACTGTCACACCAAACGGACTGAACGGGGTGTGACCATTCCATAGCACGCCACAAAAGAATGACTATATGTATATTTAGTTCTATTAAAGACTCTTTTCAGTTCTGTCAAAGAGAGGTGTAAACAAAAAGATAATTATGATTTAATCCGATTGTTACGAGCGAATCTAATCAGCGTAACTCAAGCAGCTAACCTGCTTGAGTTACTTACTACAATTTTTAATGTATCTGTGCTTTAATTTTCTTTGCAAATTACTATTGTTTGAATTTAAAAATATGTTTCGTCTAAATTAAATAGTAATTGTTATTACGGTCGTTTTAGTGACGGAGTGCCAATACAAAGTCTGAATGCCATGAAGTCCTGAACCATACGCGGAAATAGCATGGCATCGATGGAAGTAACCCTCGCCAGACGTCTGTTAGGACATCGCCAGTTAGGTAGTTTACCTTGGTTTTATGCTCGAATATGGTGTACCTATTAGAGCATGTCTAGTTAATTCTGTAAGTAGCTGTACGGTCGCAAGAATTATATTATGTTCCTATATTATTATTGGTGGTATGACCACGCTGTTGACAGTTTTCTGTCTACAGCCACGGGCTGGTCCATCTGGGATAGTACCACACACTCACAGAAAATCGACATCTGAGTAATGGCAAAATGCTATTGCGCTTCGTTCGGTGAGCTAGAGAACCGGAAGTCCAACTAGGTTGGTTTGGGGTTTTGTATTGGTAGGCAGCGGCCCTTGGCATTGCAAAAGTCTACGAGCGACAGAAACACTTACTATCAGGTGTGCTGCTTGCTCGTTTGCCACCATAAGCAATAAAAATACATATAATCCCCAAATATAGCAAATTACTCATTCTGTCAAAACATACATACTAATTTTGTTAGCACACACGAATTTGTAGATCATGATAGGATGACATACATACATATCATCACGCCATATCCCTTGCAGGGTAGGCAGAGAGAACAGAGTGCCAGAGAACTCTATCTTTGCATACTTCACTCGCTTCCTCAACATTCATAATTCTCTTCATACACGCTCGTCGGTTTCGGAGACTCTTGACTCCACCTTCCTTCAGTACATGACCGATCTGGTCTAGGTAGGTTAGTCTCGGTCTCCCCCGGTACCTACATCCTTCCACTTTCGCATTGTATATCTTCTTAACCAGACGTTCGTTCGGCATTCTTTCCACATGTCCGAACCATCGGAGCATTCCCTTTCGCATCTTTACACCGATACTCTCTTTCATACCTACTCGCTCTCACGTCGTCGTTACGAATGCGGTCGTTCAGCCTGATAGGATGATAGGATGAAATTCCTAATTCGGTATGCCAAGGACGCCTACTATCAATGTTATTTAAGTGCTTTATTAAGATATATAGAACTATTTAAATTATTTTTCTTATTAAAATTATAGATAGGGTAATAAAAACCTAATTATAGAAATTATAAAAATGCCTGACTAAAAATTGCGTAAGAAATTAAAAAAATCGTTATAAGTATTAAACGTAATCTTAAAATTAGGAGCTCCGATTTTGACAGGCATCCTGTCTCATCTCCTTGAAAATATATAAAAGGTTAATTAGAAAAAATAAAATGTTTTTTTTAACTGATCTAACATGTAACTAAGACAAGCAAGTGTAATAAGGTGATAAATAAAACGAATCAATAATTTTTGTGAATAGATAGGTTTTTATTATATTATCTGAATTTGAGAGGTACTATAAATATTTAGAACGTGATTGATCAAATCTAATGATACGTAAACTTATCTACAACTGCACAATTTACATTACGGCAACTAATAATTCCATTCGAGTGCTTATTTGCTCTGATCGGTAACAAGTATATTTACTAAGTGATTATTGTTGAATTATTAATTTAAAATATAATTTTCTATTTTAGTTTATTTACAATTAACATTTAATATATTTATATACAATCCGAATAAGGTAGATCTGAAATAGAGCTCTGATATACACAGACAGCGATTAGCTGACTTAAAATCCCATTTTACTAGTAACTAATTGATCCCGCTTATATTACACAGCTCTTTAACCATCATTAAATACCATTGGTTTGAAATGACACTACTAGAATAGGTAGAGAAGCTACGAATAGAGTTCACATTCCGCATATAGGTAAGTGGATACTATTATTTAGCCGGTACTACAAAAAAAAATATATTGCTAAGTTTTACCGCCAAATTCTACGTCCACTATTTCTTATCACGGAACTTAGTCGTAGTCCCTACATAAGGTGATATCATACAATTGTTCCTTGCAGATGTTGCGGATTCGGTGTAGAAGTGACTGGTGGTAGTGTTGGACCCAGAGATGAAGTGGGCAGTGCTGCAGCAATTTCTTGATACGAGCCTATTGGGATATTTGGACAAAGAGGACGATCTGTTGGACTTTCCTCAGGTGGTGTCACTTCTAAGCCGATACTTCCACTTATAGCAATTTTGAATGCGTTTTGCTCCTGTTGTTGTTGTTGATGTTGTAATAATGAGTTAAAATGTGATATTCCTATTTCCTCAAGGCTACTTTTGCGACGTCGAGATACAACTCCACTCAGTCCTTGTCGTAAGGAATTGGATCGACGCAGTAAAATATCATCTACCACTCGAAGAGAATTTGATCGCCCTCTGAAGTCAGTAATAATAGTGGGGCTATCAGGCAGTGACAACGAATTGGCTTTTGTTGTTGATAGTGGTGGCGCATGCGCTTGAGGGAAGTTTGCTCCCATAGTGGATCCTCTTCTGCTCGCACTGGCCTGAGCTTGGATTACAGCTTGTGAACAAAAACTTATGTTTGATTTTCGACGGCTGTTGTGACGTTCAAAGGTTTTATGAGCGGCAAAAGGTGAAGGACGCACCAAATATCTATAAACAGAATAAAACAAATCTCAAGATTTTCAAGTTTAGATTTTATAAAACTACAAACAACTGTGATAGTTGCAAATACCTACTATTAAGTAATATTTTTTTACATATGGCAAAATATAATGCGTCATCAGTCTTATATTTTTCCATGGTATTCTTAAAAATCTACTAAATGATCACCAGAAAATAGTAGCAGCTTTCTCTTCAGTAATCTTTAACACCAATTGCGTTTCCCGATAGTGATCATGGTATCATCTTTTCTGGAGATACATCAAACAGTGGACGTTAATAGACTGATGATAAATGAATAGCAAATAGGTAGGCATTATGTTTCATAAATAGGCATATTAAAGGGACATAATGCTATAATCGCCATGCCGAAGCGGTATGAAGATCGCGGTAGGAATTATTAGTTAGCCAGGCAAGAGCTGCCCTTTCTCGTAGCGCCTTATCCAGTTTTAATAACTCCTACGGGAAGGTAAGGGATAGTGATATGATCATCATCATTATCTCAGCCCACATATATCCCACTGTTGGGCTCGAGCCTCCTCCATAGTGGGAGGGAAATTGACCTACTATACCACTCTCGTCAGACGTGTTGGTATAGTGTTTTGTTTCGGGTTTTCGTTTTATTTTCCTTAGTCGTCTCGTAGGATCAACCACGGGTCAGATATTGGGGGGGGCGGTTGAATTGTATTCTTACTCCGTCACTACACAGAAACGGTAGTGATATATTGTGTCCTTAATATGTCTCTATGAGAGTCCAAGCACTGTGTGGTGATGTTACGACATACTTCCACCTTAGTTATTATTTTCAATGCAAATAAATTAATTATTTAAACATAGAAATACATTTACATTATATCACCCTCTTGTAGATTTAGATCGCAGCTGGGGTTTATAATAACATAAGATAGACTGCTCCGCTTTTCACTGACGTCATCATAGTCAATACCAGGCAGCTTTAATGACTCCATTCTCGACCGCACTAGATTAGCTATTTCGGCCCTCTCAATCTGTTGTATATGATTGTCCCGTGCTTCATCGGCTAGACTTGTGGAATACTGCGAATAAAAGAGTATTACAAAATTTAATCTCCATCGATAATTTATAAGATTCTGATTTTGTTATATTTCATAATTAACTATTTATGTAAAATAACATCTGAGAAATATATCTAGTCAATTTTTATATGACAAAGTTATGTAAATCACGAAACGTTGGTGTTTGTGTATGTGATAACAAGCATGCATTATTAATTAATATGCACGCTTTATGATGATAAAAATCATCATTTGAAATTTTCTTCGAAATGGACGGTAATAAGTCTAAATTTCTACTCCTATTCTAATTTAAAATGATTGCTAGTCTAAAGTCAAAATATCTGTGTCAGTAGCTAAATCGACTAAATGATAGTAAGTGTTAACTATAAGTGCTTTTTTCTTGTTTCTATTCAAAGCAACTACTTTTATTTAGGTACCTAGTTTTTATAATGTATTTGTATTTAGAACATATTACAACGCCTTTGTTATTGTAATCATGCAAATTTGTATTGAAATCTGAATAACTAATCCAGTTTTATCAATGAAATATTGATACTACCGTTGAGGTACTGCAAAAGTTTTGTACGTCACTATGGTTAAAGTTTAATAAGTAAAATATGTAAAATTTCTACATAGGTTAAAATATTATACCTTTAATCAGAACACGTTCGGAAGGCAGGCAGTTATTTAACATTCTCTAAGTTTGACTAAATAAATTATAATGCACCTTTAAGGAAAATTTAATTTTAATAATAATAAGAAAAACATCGTATTTTTTTTAGTAATTCAGTCTTTAGGAATTATTATTGATTAATTATAATAAGTCGTAACTTTCTAGGCAGCTGATTAATCAGTTTTTTACTTACGTTCATTATTATATTATAATATTTTTAAATAGTGCAGAGCCCTTTCACATAGAAAACAGATATTGTTTTACGTGTTGCGTGCTTCCTAAGACTTAATAATATTAAGACGCAGCATTGATTTTTGAGGATATCATACAGTTTAATGACATTAATTTGCAAAACTTTTAACTAGTTGTTTCATATTTAACAGTGATGTACAAGATACCTTAAATAAAGTATCTGGAATATTAAATATGTACTTTTAAATTAAATGTTTCAAATATCAGATGCAAATACCTTTCTGGAATGATATCTGAAATAATAATAATAATAAGCCTAAGGTATCTGAAATACTAGATATAAAATACGTATCTTATGAATACTTTTTATAGATATTTTATTATATTTTTATAGATTTTTATATTTTACATGTAAATCGCGTTGATTGCCGTGACTCAATATAATATTATATTGAAAAAAAAAACTACTTTTACGGAATCTATCGCGTTTGTATTTGATTCTTAATTTCCCGACGTTTCGAACACTTTGAAGTGATTCAGTGAAATTAAAAATCAAATACAAACGCGATAGAATCCGTAAAAGTAGTTTTATTTCAAATGTGTAACACTTGCGTAAACATCAGAAATCATTAATATTATATTTTTAAGGTTTTAATTGAGACTTAAGTAAACCAGTTCTTCAAAGACTCAGACTTTATTACTCATTTTTCTTCAATGAGGCCGCATGATCGTGCCCTCAACGGAGAAGAGTCGCTCTACAGAGGTAGTACTTGGTGATGTATTTAAAAAAATATTTTTAATAAGCATTTAAGCTTTTTGGTGGTGGCGACGGAGGCAGCGTGCTTGTTGGCCGAGAGTCCCCCGTGAGACCTGGAAGCGGCAATGCTCGCCGATTTGTATCGGCGGGTGTCGGGGGTGCGCGCGGGGGTCGGTGTGGTTTCTTTGAGGGAACTCACCGCCTGGCGCGTCGACGCCCGCCTAGACGTCATTGCCCGTTGGGCAGTCCGGCTGGAGAAGCCTCGGTTCGGTGTGCAGACCGTGGAGGCCTAGCGGCCGGTGCTGATGCAGTGGTTGGAACGACGAACGACTTCCTGACGCTGTCGCAACCTTCTGCGAGGCAGTAGTCTCGCGGAAGGAGGCGGCGGAGCGCGTGCGCGAGGAGCGTCTCCTCGACGACGCGAGCCGCCGCCGGCGACTGGGGCGGCGCAGGCGCGATTACCTGCGCCTGATGCCGCCGTAGCTGAGGCCGCGGGTGACTGGATCGGGGAATTAGTCCGTCACCCGCCGAGAGGCCGACCGCGTGAGGAAAGACCGACATCCTACTCTAGAGGGGGACGTCGGTCGAGCAGAAGGTACTCCTCAGGGGTATTCCGTCGGGCCGACCACTGACGTCAAGTCACTCTGCTCCGGTGGTCGGCCCAACAACGAAGGCGACGTCACGGGTGGGTTACCTGGGTGCGTGCTTACGCCCCTCTGTCACCCCGGATGGAGTGGTGCGAGGAGTGCGCCGACCGTAGCCCACCCCAAAAAAAAAAGCTCTTTATATATTTTTATTATTTAAGTAAGTATTGCAATATTTCCAAGTCAGCGGTGCTGCGTGTCAGTAGTTCCTATGTTTTCAGCACTTGCAATAGAGGAATCGGAAACTTCTAAAAATATGTAATAACATTTACTTAACTTTTGACTGTTTTTATATCACCTTTAGTATGGTCTAAATCCTCCGATTTTGATTCAATGAGTTCAAGGTACAAAATTAATTTTGAAAGGGTTTTAGATGAAAAAACGTATTTTGTATCTTGTATCTGTATTTCAGATACTTGTGTATTAGATAATTTACATCTGTGATATTTAAATATCCTAATCCTTTGCTTTAAGTAATTTAACTTTACTAAAAATAACTTGAAAGAGGGCCTAATAACAATAAAATAATGCTAAACTTTGAATCATTTTTTTACTATTCGATCTATACTGTGTACCTTATAATAATAGCTTTTGACACACATATTCTGATACATAAAATAAACATAATATTATGAAAGTACTGGTAATTTCACATATGGATTGGTTATTCGATTTGGATATGACATGTGGAAATGTCTGAATCTAAAAGTCTTGAGTATCATCAACAAACACAATTCGCGGTCGAAAGTTTGAATTGTTTGATATGTAGTCTAATAAGACATTGTGTTATTATGAATGCATTTTTTTTTTAAATAGCCTGTCACTTTCAGAAACACCAATTTTTGGGAATGAATTAATTTATAAAATTATCGACTACTTTTGTATTAAAAGTGCCGGACTTAATTGTGATTATAGTAATCACCGCGCACTAAACGTCAATGTGAAAGGTCTCTGATGGTGACCTTACCGCCGGCGTGCGCTTTCCGTAACAGTCGCTGAGGCAGCTAGTCGCCTCCCGGCGCCCACATGCTGAATGTCCAGCGCTCTCGCTCTCCTCCTGCTGCAACTATCGTGTCACAGTTTCCAATTCTTTTCCTAACAGAACTTTATAATATCGGCTACATTTTTGTTTATAGTTATGTGACTCGTTATAGGAACAATCTTAACGACCTTTTAAAATTACATGTTATCGTACAATTTTGTACTGTGTATTTAATCAAATTTATGTGCCCTAAGCGTTTATAAAGTGAAATGATGTTTTGTGAAAACTACTATATTATTAGCAAGCATGCAATAAGCAAAAGCGTCATTTTAGTGTCTTTATGATAATAAATCAATGATACATTGATCACTGCAGTTGACAAAATTGTTGGCTTACATTTTAGCCATGCAGTGTCATGAGATTTTATGTACTTATAATAGAAATATAGTGACAGTAGATACATTATGTATCATCTATAAATAATAGGAATGCTAAATTTTATCATTTAAAAATTATATTAGGTACATATATGTATATGCGATTCTAAAACATAGCATGCATAACACATAACTACTTATTTACTTTATAGGCGGGATTGCGATCATCGGGTTTATTAACGTTTTTATAATAACAAGGGGTCCCAATGAAGGGATTTAAGCGACGTTCCAACATTTGCTATATTTTTGCAGTGTTTGTTATGTATCTGTTAAAAGCATATTATTATATTTACTTAATATTTTTACCGTAGTATTTTGCATATAATGTATAAAATTTAAGCATTTGTGTTCTATGAGACAAAACCATGTTACGCGTGAAAAATACAAAGTTTTTTTGAAAAATTCAAAATGCTACTAAATTAGGTACAAACACACCACAATCATTAGACTTAAGGTGTAAATGTTAATAGTTTAGTAATGAAAAAAGTGTGGTATTGACGCGTTAAAAATAAAATAATAATAATGTTAAAATTATACCCGAAATACAGTCCACAGACTCGGACTAGTGAAGTTCAAGCTTGTGATGTTATTTATATAGAAATTTTGAATAGAGAAAGATTTGTAATAGCGTCTATAGTTTCAATAGCATCTAGGCGCAAATTGCAGCAAAGGACTGTATTTAAGGAGATATATACTTGAGAGTAGGAGTTAACTAACTCACCGATGCACGCGATGGTCGCATTCTCGCAACTTGTGATCGAAACCATTTTGATGGGGTCCTTGGCGACATACTCACGTGGTGAGATGCATCAGCTAAAGTCGTGTCCTGAGTTCGATAAATTCCAATAGGGATTTCGCACGTTGTTGAACACAATTTTTGATACAATCTACCGTATGTACGTATCCACATGTCTTCTTTCGATATTTTCATCTGTTAGAAGTCCAATTTACATTTATAAAAATCTATTAACGTTTGCAAAATTTCAATATATTAATATATAACCGCTGTGTAATTTGTAATGTAATAATGATCGCATGGAACAAGATGAATGACAATAATGGTTATGTCATATCCGCCAGCGTTTAATTGCGCAGATAGAGCACAGCTGGTTTAATACTTTTAGAAACTTACTGAAGTGAGAAAGCCCGATCCTGGTGCTTGATCCACTCCTAGTAGCAACCGAACAAATGTTATAACATAATCTTTCACAAATGCTTGATATAATAATGTGTCTAACATTGAGGCTGAGAATACAGATCCTGCTGCGAAAGGTAGCCGAAACATGTATGAGATGTGTGACCCTCGTTCTTTTTCTCTCTGAAAATACAATGCAATCTTAAGATGATTTTTATTAGATAACATTTTGAATAAAATGATGTAATAATTATTTACCTTTTCCATTTTAGACAAATGTAGAGCATACTTATCATGTGCTCGGAATTGCATGAAGCGCATATTTGATGATTGTGATAATTCCGTTATTGATTTAATAGAAGGAAAGAATCTGAAAAGATATATAACAAATACATGTAATAAACTATTTAATGAATTAGAATTTCAATTGAGCGAACACGCTGTATGTACGATCGCTCTGCTGAAATAGTCAAATATTTCGCTATATGAGAACAAGTTAAAATGTATTATTGTAAAATGTTCGCTATGGCATTACATAAAAATGGAGCATACTTAAACATTGTTTGTACAGCGACAATGGTGTTACAATCAGCAAGACTGTCTTCTTCGGCGGAATTTGATAATTCTTTATTAACCACAACAACATTTTCAGCTAAGGTTATACCGGCTCGTAATAAATCATCTAAGCTGAAATATTTTAAATATATATTGTTAATTAATCGTATTTTCATATAAGTATTTATGAAATGTATATACTACTTACCAATCAATGCTACCTTTCATCCAATATACTAAGGGAAAATAGGATATAGCATCCAGAAATGCCAAGTGCGGGTGTCTTTCCAGAAGTAAAATAATAGGATTTAGTGATGTTTTCGATTTAAAATGTGCTCTTAGCGGTATAATAAAATTGTAGATGCCGTTAGAGGCATAATCTGCAGCCAGTATTATAGTTTTATTTTGCCATTGGTATTCTTTAGCGTTCCTATAAGCACAATGTTCACATACTTGTGCTAACTGTAAACAGCACAGCGGCTTCTTTTCTTTTAGTAAATAACAGAGTGTTGGACTCACACCTATGAAGGGCGATACTGGAGGGAATCCTTTAACAATCCTGAAAATATTTCAGTTGTTGATACATCTTTTGTTTGTTTAAAATAGAAGGTGGAAATCTTCTGGCCGTTAAAACAGGCGAAGCAAAGCTTACATTAAAAGATCGATTGATTATAGAAAAACATACACAAATATATAATAATAATACAAAAATACCTATAATACTTACTAAGTCAACTAACATAAGTCACATTCACCTATTTAATAAAATATTTAGATTCCCCATGTACGTTTGGGTGTGAGTAAATAATACTATACTTGAAGGTGTGACATAATTAATCTAACATTAAACATCAAGTTCACGAAATTAACATGCTTAGAAAAGCGTTTTGGGGAACGTGCAAAAGACAATAAATATAATACATTTTTTCTAACCTTTATGTAATTGATTACAGTCGAACGTGCCTTATCAAACTATAGTTTTATTGTTTATTTCTAGGCCAGTTTACCCACCTTAGAACACGAGCAGTCTAGTAAATTATCTACATATATTATAGATATATAAGAGATTTCCACTTATGTATTGACTCATCACGATATCTCTGGAACTATAAAGCCTATAGACTTTAAATTTGGTAGGAATATTCCTTTCGCCGAATAGAGGTCAGCTAAGAACGGCTTTTTAAAAATTCCACCCTTACAGAGGATTGCGTATGTTAACCCAAAATATCCACATTTTAAATACTGCCCCTACAGATTTGGAATTTGGTGTGGACTTTCTTGCTGCCCTGTAGAGGTCAGGTGAAGTAGGATTTTAAGAAATTCCTTTTCCGAAAGGAATTCCATGTCGCGAAAGTAATCTACACAACTGAACTGACGTAATCGAAGCGAAGCGAGGGCGGGGTCGCTAGTTATGTTATATAAATTATTATATACACTTCGTACGCTATTAACAATTAATATCGAATACGTAACGATAAACGATTAAGGTAAAGTATATTTCAAGTGTTTTTTTAATTATTCGAGAGCAAAAAAAGATTTTAATTTAGTCAAAACTTGAGCGTTGCTGTAGATTCTTCTTCGGTAGAACCTGAACCCACATATGTCATCACTGGACATGGGCCGTCTTGTTTTTGGCAGGCTATGGTCTGGACTCAAGCCGTCTATTCCTTTCGGGGCGAAGGAAGGGCGGCGCGCGGCCATTTAACCCGCCGTATTCCTACCCCATCGCTTTTGGGCCAGCCACTGGTACCGAATCCTTGACATCCGTTTCCAGCCCGGCGGGAATCTACTATGGCCTGTTGACCATCGACGCAATATTGAAGTGTTTCTATAGAAACCAATGCCAGACCTCTGCACATTTTCCAACTAGCGCCTCTTTTAACACGTAGGTATGTTATAAGAGAGTAAGCTTGGTGTTTTAGTCCGTATATTAATTCGTGCAAGTTGAAACTGAGATCCGTTTTGAAGCTTGTTAATACCAGTTTAAAAAATGTAAGTATTTATTGGTTTCTTGTTAACGACTACAGTACTAATAATATTACATTTTACTTTTTATAGTCTGAAGCCCTTATCGCCTAAATCACACATTTACATTTTGTTACGTAATTTTTAGATACACGCAATAGAAAATATGACTATTTTTGTTCACCGGAATGTATTTCAAATTTAGAGCTGGCTGTTCCTCTTCAGTAAAATCTGCATGCAAACCCACCATATGTTTCTTGACACAAAATATTAACTCGGTAGATTGATATATCACGATTTTACTACTAACCGATCAATGAGATCTTGTAGTTGTTCTAGCAAAGCGTTTGAAACAATAAATTAAAAAATCACTAAAACAAATTCTTATAATTTGTCATTAACAAATTATAAGAATTTGTTTTGGTAATTTTTACTCTCTTGTTAATCTCGAAATTTGTCCCTTGGTGACGGAGTAAGAATACAATTCACCATCCCATTTCTTGCCTGTAGGTGATCATAAAAGACGTCTAAGAGATATTATATGCTTATAACAAGAGAAGCAAAATTCGAAATATAACACTGTACCAACCGGTCTGACCAGCTTGGTATAGTAGGTCAATTTCTATCCTATTGTGGAAGAGGCTTGTGCCCAGCAGTGGGACTGATATAAGTTGAGATGATGATGATGCATCTCGAATGGACATTTATATACCTTAAATTTTTTTCAGATAAAATACTTAAAATTAGTAAGTAGGTAGTAGATACAATTAAATTGATTAATAATAGCTTACCTCGTAAAGTCTTTACGCCAGGCACTGTGCTCGACTTCGCTGCCTGCCAACGACGAGAAGCTGCTGATGGTCACGTCATCACTGGAGGCAGGGGTACGGGCCGTGCGTTTGGGTTTTTATGCTCAAGGATTTTTATAAATACATAATGCACAAAATTGCAACAAGATATTTTTATAAAATATGTGTTTAAGTGATGTTTGTCATTATCTATGCATTGAAAAGCAGGAAAGATTATGACTGCAGGACCTTTTTGAAAATGTAACATGATGGTGCAATTAAGATATTAGAAACGATATCGTGATTTATTTAATTTTATAGTTATCTTAAGCATATATTTCTTGATACAGATTACCCATTATGTATTCCAATATATCAATTACATCATCTCAGTGATACAAATAAAACTAGAAGCACTAATACCACTAAATTGTACAACAAAACACATAATATGGTGATACTATATATGTAGTACGTACGGTGCTATATTCATGCAGCTTGTGGGATCCTGGACTGCTATCTACAGGAGTAAATGTAAACGCTAAAATAGTGTAAACCAAAAAAAAATATGCCGAAATAATGAAAATAATAAACAAAATCGCTGAACAATATGCTATGTTCGAAGAAGATATTTCTATTAACGAGACGAAAAATTTATTATTCCCATTTAAATGTAAGAGCCGTTAAACAGGAAATTTTGACTTGACAATCATCGATATGAAAATATATAACGATAATTTGTTAGTACTATCGAAAGTACTTTTTGCCGAAATTTTATGAATATCAAGTACGGTAAGACAAAATGCGTGCGTGTATATGCAATGGAAAGCTCACTCGTAGCGATTAAACTTACGCGATTTTCTCTGATGGTGATCGCCAAGGTACGTCATCATCTAATTCGTCCTCACTTTCATCTACTCCGACTTCTTCATCCTGATTATCCGAAGAAATATTTAAACTGCTTGTTACCATATCAGGGACGGGTAGGATGGATGGGCGCCGACTACCTAAATTGATAAAGTTCTAGTTGATATTTAATAACATTAAATAAGTATTTCTTGTATCTAAATATATTCCATGTAACTCGAAAACGGTATTAACAATTTGAGGAAATGTTTTATTAGGAAAGGGTTTTATTTTTTAAATTAAGAATCTTGCCTCCAATGTATGATTTATATAGAAACAACATTTTTTTATAATGCCTTCATAGTTTTTGGGATTCTTGCAGCTATACCCTGTTTTTTTTAATTTATTGAAAAGACAAAAAGGCTTTGCTTTATCGTCTTATACAAATATACAAACGTTATTAGTTGTTTTATCTAATTACGTTAATATTATCTTATAGCTAATCTGTATAACTGACAATGGAATTAGAATAGCCTATGTCATACTTTTTGTTAAATCCAAAAATAATAATTTTGTCTATACTCTTAGATGTTACTATGTTAACACTTCAAAATACGATGATATGAACTGCCTGCACTACGTACTACCAAAATATTTAGGTACCTGGCAAGAAACACTTTACTTCTATAATGACTACAGATGTTTTGAAAATTTTGTATTTACGTTTAAATGTGTGTTCGTGTGGTTCGTTAACCAAATCACTTCTAATTACCTCTATTATGATTAAGAGTGTCAGGACTCAAGAAGTTATTGTCAGGTTTAGGCAGTAGTAAGTGGCTGTCGGTCACGCTGTCTGTGGCTGGCGATTCTTTTAAGCATGTTCTGGAATCTGACGTCGAAACAACTTCTCCGTATTTGGCTGTATAAACATGTTAAATTCTATTTATTTTACCATCGTATATTTCTCTTGGGTTGTTTCAAGTGCAACAGTAAACATGTATTTAGATTTTTACGTTTATAAAAAAATATTAATAACCATTAATAAAATTACGCCTCGTTTTATTATTAATTTAGGACATACTTAGTTCTTTTTTGAAGAAGATTATTAATTCTATCTTCTAGATAGAAATTAATTGTATTTGAATAAAGTGGTTATTCAATCAAATGGAGTAGATTTGGAATGAAATATTTACTATGATAAGTACTTAAGTACAGAGGTGTCTTTCATTTAACCTTAAGAATATATGGTTATGTAATTATATTAAAATGTAATGTTTAAAAAAAATCGCTTTTATCTATTACTTTAATCAACTGTAACATTCGTTTGGCAACAAAAACCTGAATAATTGATAGGCAAAAATAAAAAAAAGTGACTTAATAACTTGCTTATGGATAAATAATAATCATTAGTTCTAAGCGGCTTATATACCAATATTTTATAGTTAACTTCAACGATATTTGGATAATTTTGTTATGGGCATTATTATTTTTAATAATGAAGAAATACAACTGCCTCATTGGTTCAGTGGTAGAAATGAGAGACTAACAATCATGAAGTGCCACGATCGAATTTTGGGTGGGACGAAAGAAAAATGTTGAGGTATTCCGAATAATTTTTTCGATTTTTTGCGAGTTTCTCATAAAATTCTCAACAACAGTTTTGAAGTTTGGAAGTGCGTTCTTTTAACGACAATAAAATTACCTATTATGTGAGATAAAAAATATCAGGTGGATAAATGTGAATATAATACACGACAGCTCTCACCTTCAGGTGAAATGTGTGAAACTATCATTATAAAGGGAGCAACCATGCAACTGGTGATTATATAGTAGTGAATAATATCAAACTCAAATACCACCCACGCTTTTAATCTGGTGTAACTAATAAGTAATAATTATTGTACAAAAGAAACATGCAAAAATAGTTTAAATATTGTACGAAACTAAAACTATATTATGTATGATTATGTTTCAAAACTATTTTGACAGGGATATTTTGATATGAAGCACATCCAAGCTATGTACCATTTAATTAAAACCTGACCTGACTGAAATTATGACATAGGGTCCAAAAACAAGTAAGAGTACATTTTTTTTTGAAAATTTATTTCCGCGCCTTTGTATACTCTACCCGTTGTTAGGACACTTAAATCATTATAATGTGTGAGTGAATTGTTATTTGCCTTACTATATAAATAAATATATTAAATGCATTTGTTATAGATTAATCAGTACAGTAATAATTTCTAACTGTTTAAAAAGTCTCTAAGGCAAATCACAATAAGCGAAATTAAAAAAAATCAAAAGTAGACTGATTGCACTTAGCATTTCATTACATTTATGGGATATGCATTTAGTCTACTTTTGGCTTTAAACCAACTGTGACACTCACAGCTAGTGATAGTTAAATTAGCGGATGATACTGGCGGAATGCGTGCAGGCGATGGTGAGGAACTCGCGGCTTGGAGAATCACTTGTGGAAGTTCGTATTGAGCGACGTTACTACCGTCTGTTTTTTTCTGTTGAGCAGAGCCCTCCTCTCCATCACCTGGCTTCTTCTCATTAGAAAGCAAACTACATGCAGTTTGGTCTTTGAGTATTGTTCTTTTCTGTTCCGTTTGTTTCTCCGAAACGACAAAGGCGGAGTTTTCTTCTTTTGTAATGCTCATATAATAACAGGTATCGTTGCTTTTCATTATATGACGAGGTCCAGGATTCAAAAGAATGGTATCTTCATAGAATTCAGGTAGTTCTGCTGGACGTACACCTACTAAGGCTACACCATACCTTAAAAGAAATTAAAATTAAAATTTTAAATGAGTGGCTTATTTTTAAAAGGTTGTTCATTAAAAAGATCATATAAAAATGTTCATACTTTCTGTGCGAATGAAAGCTGGCATAGGTGAAACTTTTCCCTTCATATTCACCAAAAAATCGACTGTCACCGAGAACAATGTGGTAGATTTCATTGCCAGAGCATTTACCATATAATCTATGCCATTCTTCAGGTGATTGTTGACCTTCCCTAAAAATATCAACATTACTTAACAATATGTACGCAAAATTATTATCACTTTGTAAGTTTTATTAGTTGGAAATAACTTACTGTCCTCGACTCGTGTGAAGAAGAAGAGTTACTAATGTTGACGCTCCTGGACATGTGCAGTTATTTGCTAAGAGAGCGTATTTAAATTCATCTTCACAAACGACGAATTCAGCAAATTTTACATGTAGTTTATTTTCCGGTCGAAATATTTGGACATACTGAGGTACTGATAGCGCGAAATCTTTCACTGCCCAGGATCTATAATATTATAATTGTTACTCAATTCATAAACTTAACAAAAAAAAATACCAAAATGAGTACCTTGAGAATGATAATGAAAGGAAAGTGAGTTTATGCCTAGTTACTATTGTGCTCGAAATATGGGAGTTAACTTTATTATTATCACAAATTAGATACACATCGATTATACTCTAAATTGGTATCCGACAGTTTGAATTTTGCTATAAATTTAAAATATAAAATGCTATTAATTTTAATATTTAGAGGTGTTTTCGAGGATTTCTTTTTGAAGTGAAACTTCTTTATCAACGAATGTGAGAAAAAAAATTGTTCCAATTCTTTTTGTTATGCGCTATCTTTATTTCTAGGTCACATGGTTCTTGTAATCAGTGGCCCGCTCGGCGGCTTACTCTTTCGGGCACCATTTCGAGTCGATGCCCTGATAGCTTTCGTCGTCTGGGCGTTGCCCTCACTCGGTATAGTTGATCCCTTCCATTATATAAACACATTAAAAATACACGAAAAATAAAATTCACTCTTACCTCAAAATAGTGTGTTCATCTGCGGCTGTTTTGTCAGCGTAATTTCTGGCAGCCAATATAAAACAAGCTTCAGCTTCATTCATTCGTGCCCTAATTAAATCTGTGTCTTTTAAACACGATCCCTGAATGTAAATAACTCTTTGGGCCCATATTGGGACCTGTAACAATATAATATATGATTTAATTCAAATAATGTCAAAACAGAGGCAAATCTAAAAGCAAATGCCGCCTAATCAGTGTGATATACCTACTACAAGTAGGTAACTATATTTTCATATTTTGAAAGACAATCGTGAGTTGAAGTGAATCGTTAGATGAAGTATACTAACCTGTAATATCATTCTCATCGTAGTGTCTAATTCCATGGGTGATAATAATACTACATAATAATCTTGAAGTAGTGGATGTGCATAAAATTCATTTAGAAAATCCATAATTGTGTCAGCGTGTAATGTTGTAGAACATACTACGACGTGCTTTTCGGACTGTGCCCGATGTGATGAATATGATCCTCCTAGTTTCTGTCTTTCCATCCACGTAAATACAAGTTGCTCGAACTGAAACATAAACATTTGAAGCAATGAAACACATTTGATACACATTTTGCTCATATAAAACAGAGGATAAGGAATACTATGTGACCTCACACCTTTGCCATATTTGAATAGGCTGATCACAGATCTCCCAAGTCTTTTAGGGTGACGGAAAGACTCAATGCCTTTGAATATTTGGCTGTCGTCAACTACGAGATAACAGCGGACTCACGGAAAGCGGCGAGTACGTCACAGTACGTGACGGCCCCATTAACATCCAGGCCTTGATGAAATATATCCCAGGGGAGAGCCTCCGGCGGTGCAAAGGTGCATTTTATGCCATCTCCGATATATCGATGATATATATTCTATAGAACACGATGTACGAGTATGACTTGAATCATGCTATCCTATTTTAGATTAATAAGTTTATTTTTTTCTTTAGAACCAATTTACCTCTCAGTCTAGGGACATCTAGGTACATCCTATTCTTCTGGGCGCCTTCGTAATAGAAGAAGCAAGAAGATATGGGCTTACTCTACCACATTAGCTAAAAGCTGTTGGCGAAAGATTTTGTCTCGAATATTGTATGTGAATACACGTAAAACATTCGGGAGCAAGGAAGAGAAGAACATATTGTTTTCTTATCCTATCATCATACGGTATAATTTAAAAGTATAATTATGTGAATATTTACCTGAGTGGGTAATACGACAAGTGCAACCCCAATCATAATCACCATAAACAGCTGTGAGGGCCAAATATCAGGCACAAAATCTCCGTAACCGACTGTTGAGAACGTCACCACTACGAAGTATGTAGCTTGAAATAAATTGAGATGTCTATGCCCAGCACGTTGAAAATGTTGTATTCCACAGACACTGGAACATTTTGAAATAAAGATAATAATCATATGTAGAACAAATAATACTAAAATAATAGTTAGAATTGAAATTGATTTTATAGTATCTATTTCCTGGATATATGTATATATATCCTCATATAAGAAAAATGATTTTCGAGTGATAGTCGCCACTCTTCGGCTTCTTAACTAGTCAATTTTTACGACTCCTCGGGCAAAGTAAGAGTTGCTAACACATTGTATTCGTAACCCAATACCACACAGGAATATTCTTTTTTATACTGGTTACTGGTGTCCTTTGAAAATTATATTCACAATTATTTCTTTAGATTTTTTTAATAAAATATAAAACACCCTAATAAAGAGAGACTATTCAAGTATTACGTAAGCACTAAACAGATTGATTTGAAGCATATGGTTGCCCTTATAATTATTGATCTGTAACCGTAAAGTAAGCGTACTTGTAAAATGTGGCAAGTAAAACTACGCCGATATCGGCGTACCCAAGCCCATATATAATAAACTAATACTAAAGGAAATAAGAAAGACAAAAAGATTACATACCATCAGTGAATATCATATAAAACAAAAATAACACGATTTACAAATAAATGACAAAATATTAACGACGAAATTTAACGCGTACCTATACAAAAAAAGAACTTCCTCGTGAATGACATTAGGTACATATTGTACCTGCCATTACTATTATTATATTTTATAATGATCATCTCGGCTCATATAAGTACCGTAGGCGTAAGCCTCCTCCACAGTGGGAGGGCAATTGACCTACCACGTTGTTCAGATGGGTTGACATATGGTTTTATTTCGAGTTTCCCTTGTCCTATATTATTATTTTATAATATCAGTTCTTTATTATTGAACGATGATCTTGTGAAGTGAATATTGTTCAAATGCTTTAAATATTATTAATGACGACCGGGCAGTGGACAGTGTAAACCTATTTTGCTGAGTTTTGATGTGTAGTTAATCTCTTTTATTATATTTTTATTAGTTGCATATGATCATAACTATAGTAATCCTTCAATATACACAATCCGTTTCCATTTTGTATAACCATATTATTATTTATCGTTTGTGAATATTGATATAAATAAGTAAATAATTTGGAAAATCCAAAATTGCACGCCTCATAATTTTTATATTATTTATCATTTACTTATAAGTCAATGCCATAAATGAAAAAGAAAAAATAATTTAAAATTTCGTGCCATTCTCGACGTGGTGCTAAACATAGCTGCATAGGCTGTACAGGATTTCTTTCCTTTGCCTGTCCGAATGCACGAACAAAGAAATGTAAACGAACCCAATTTTCATAAGGTATATACACTAATGACTAAGTAGTTTAGTTTTTTATTAATTGCAATTAAACGACAAAGAATTACCAAGCCATTTTTGAAAGGAAACAGTGCGTTGCGATTATAAAGCTTTTAAAAAAAGAAATATTTTGATATATTAATTTTTACGGTCGTGATCGTACCAGCTCCAGAATATTTTATTCGACGTCGTCGAATATTTTTTTTTAATCAACTGTTTTCTTACTTTAAACAAAATAATTACTTTATAAAAATATCAAATACGTTTAAACGAATGTTTTTTCTAGACATATGTATGATAATATTATCCTATAGGTGCAATATGAGGAAAATACAACATTCTTAGGTTTGAAAAGTTCTTGATTTTCATATATCGTGAGTAGAGCAAGACCTCAACGCTTCGCTTATGAGGCGTGCATTAAACTATTAAAATTGAAGAACTCATACTTTTACCATTTGCCTACAGTTGAGTTGGCTACATAATTTGTTCACGCACACTAGCATTCTTGGAAAATAACTTATAGAATATAAAGTTACTGCATTTATAGAGTTATATTTTTTAGGTAGTGCGGTATCGAGTTAGAGTGCGCGGCGATCTATCAATAATTTAGATATCTCTTAGGAGCGAGTGAAAGGACCGAATAGGTTACGCCATTTATTATTTTTTTTTTATTTATACGAGGACGACGATTCAACATTTTAAAAGTACAAAAATTGTAAAAAGATTTCTTATGTAATACTTGAACGGCTCCAAAGATTAAATTACGGTACCTTGTGAAAACCAGACACAGTAATGTACAACACAGTATCATTAATTGTTGTGCTAGCGCCGATTGGGATTTTTGCATAGCTCTGTGAAGATCATTCTGAAATATAAAAGGAGTTAATTACTGACACAAATTCACAGTAGAATGAAATATAAACATAATGATTTCTGATGTTTACGCGAGTATGCCACATTTGAAATAAAACTATTATTACGGATTCTATCGCGTTTGTATTTGATATTCAATTTCCCGACGTTTCGAGCAATTAACAGTGTCCATGCTGACGGGAGGATTAAGGTGAATCACGTCTAATAAGGCATAGTTATTACAGAGATTTATATCTACCAGCTATCGTATCAATTATTAAATGTTAACCCACATTTTTAATACAAATTCATTGCCAGTATAAAGAGAAAATGATTCTATATATAAAATTTTATATTGTTTATGATCAGTTCAGTTAACATCGAATCTATTCAGTTAACACCGGATCAGAACACGGCCACTTTGAGAAAGAGCCGACAAGAAAACTCAGTACTTAAGTAAACGTAGTTTTCTTTAAAAATATACTTTTCTTATATTTTATATGCTATAGAGAATTATCTAACGAAAAAAACAAAAATGTAATGTTTAGGATTTGAACTAGGGATATTCTGAGTCATTTGTGTATGTAAAATCTAAGTCATATATTATTACATTTTCGTAAGCAAATATTTCAGAAATGTCAACTTTAAATAAAAATTGATGACGATAAGATCTTTGTTTACTGTTAACTATATAAAATATATTGTTTCACTTACAAACATGTTTTCAAGAGACCTCTTTGCCAACCAGCAGTTCAAAAATACGGGAATAAAAAGATTTCTCAAAGGTGGAAATGGCAACTGAAATAAGAAAAATAAATTTACGTAAATACAGTCTGTGGTGATGGAGTAAGAATACAATTAGTCATCCACTTTCTTGTACGTGGATAGCGTAAAAGACGACTGCGTGATGTGATATGCCGATAATACCAATGAGAGAGACGGCAAATTCAAGATATAACACGATGACAATCCGTTCAAGCAGCGTGGAATATAGTAGGTAAATTTCTCTCCGTCTATGAAGAAGGCCTAAGTTATATGGCCTGAGAAGAAGAATAAGAACTTTCGAGTATACTATAAGGCTAGACCTTAATTAGTAGTGACTTAGTGAAAATATAAAGTACCTATACATGTAACAACCCGTCTGGTCAGCGTATTATAATAAGCTAATATCTCTCTCATTACAGAAAAGGTTCTAGTATAGTACTACTAACTCTACTAAGTTACCTAGTTAATCGCTTACAGTTATAAACATCGAGCTTATTCTGGGTGATACCTGAAAAATCCTCTAAAATTTAGCAGCTAGGTAATACCAACTCAAAAACATTTTTCCTTCTTATTTACTAGGCCGAGAATAGGATCTATGTTCAATGTTTTATTAAAATATGTTCAATATATTTTATGTGATGAAATAATAAATGGATACGAATGGACCATAGTTTTATTTTTCTCCTTTTTTACAGTTTCTTTACACCCTGTGGTTGAACGTATAATAATAATAATAACTTTATTTCCAAAACATAATTTACAAATTTTAACAAAATTGAGTTTCCATTTAAGTTCTAAGATCTTCTTGTGTTTAATTCTCTGGCACCCAAACTAAGATTAAACTTGTGTTATGGATGCCAGGTCCCTCTCGAAAGTTACACTGATTAAAAGATAAAAAACATAACAGAGTATCACACTTTATACAATATAAACGAACGCGAATTGCTGCTGCTACTATTGCTATATTTCCTTTTTTATTTAGTTATGTATCAGCAAAATGAGCCTCTTTAGGAAATAAATTACAGTGTAATTGTGTAAGTGTGAGTGATTGTTAGAGTTTTCTTGTAGTTGTTGCATGTGGGTATGTGTGTATGTGATGCGGTTAGTGTTGTGAATGGTATATAAGTGTCTACGTATATATGTACATTTGATATTTGTTTATGATATATAGGTGCGGGTATGGTATATGGTATATATGGTGTACTTGGTGTATGTACATTTATGTATGGAATTATCTTCACAGATTGCGCATTTCATATTAGCTGTTCAGTTTCCTCATAAGTGAGTGTCATAATCCACTCACTTACAATTTTTTTACAGTGGTATTTATTTAGGCTATATATCTCGCATATCTTATTTATCTTGTTATAGATCTCACCTCCAAGTGTCTGAAAATAATATGTCCAAGCAGATGCAAATTAGCTTATTGAACGATATTGTACATGGCTTGTTAACATTGTTTTCATGACTTGTTATATATGTATATTATTTTACACTTGCATGGCGTCGATAGGTACGTTGTTGGGCGCCTCTTCCTTCGCCCCGGACGGATTAGCGGGGTAAAACCACACCATAGCCCGCCGCGAAAAAAAACCAAAAAAGCTGTATTCTACTTTTTATTAAGTTTAAAAGTGAATCTTTCTCTTCTTTATTTCTGTGCAAAGATAACCATTGTTGGACATTAGACATTATCTACATAAAAGGAGGCCAATCTGACTAAACTACCCTCCCCAAAAGGTTATTACCCAATTATATATACTCTATGACTTTAAGTTAATTTTTTATGATCTCATAAATTCTCATACAGTGGTATTATCTACTACTACTTACTATCATTAATTGTCTTATACGATATTTACAAGAAAAAATGGGAGCAGACATGTGGTATAGACAGAATGTCATAACATGATATATATCATGATAACTTTATATAAAATTTGAGAGGTCAATTACGATCAACTTATTCTTTATTAGCTTTAAATCCGGCAAATAATATTTAATTATGAAAAGAAATTTTATATTAGATTCATTAGACTACGAACTTACCGTCAATGCAAAAGGTATTGTATTCACCATCTCCAAAATAAAATGAAATGACATAACTTGCTGCCAAATGTTGCCCTGAAAAGTATCACATTACTCTTAAATGTCTTCTAGAAATATAACGTTGAAGTGCGATGACCTTGTCACTACAAATAAAAACGTGTGAATTACTATTTACTTAGAAAATCGGTAACCATAAACGTGTTGTGATATAAAGAAAAATATATTACAACAAAATTTTTGTCACCGAGCTAACACTCGACATATTTCAAGTAAGATTTACTTGGTTGATTCTCACATAAAATTGTACATAAAGTCACCCCTTTATCTATGTATTTCTGTATGTAAGATTACACTCAGATTTTACTAAGTCTCAGTGCCATATAATAAGGGAGCTTTCTTATTGACAACTTTAATAATTCATAAATATTTGGTATATATAACTATTATATACATTGTTTAACTCAGAATTGGAACTTTATCAATCGGTAATCACACTATATGACATTAAATCAACGATTGGAATTCAATAAGAACATTGTATGACTTATGTCGAAAGTTACATAATATATGTTAATCAATTTATAATGACAAAAACTGGTGAAATTGTGTATCAAAGACTGTACGAATGACGTAGTGGTTAAGATACTGATATACCGTGCCAAGTGCCCTAGGTTTGGTTCCCACGCAGGACAATAAATTATTGTCCTGTGTCTGGGTGTAAATTGTGCCCATTAATTATAAGTTTGTAAAGGATTACATGAATTATTTCCTAAGAGCAGGGTGTAGTCATTTTTTTTAAAGGTTTTTCTCTATTAAAAATATTTTTGAAAATTTAAATTTGGTTAGTTTAGTAAGCTTATCACTTTTAAACAGCTGGCTCGGTTTGAATATGGAATATTGGACATTGTCCTAATAAGATTATTAGGGCAGAAAATGTTGGCTAACTTGCCTAAATACACGAGTGATTTCGTCAACGTCGGAAAATATTTTGTCTATAGGATCCAGTTTCAGTAAGTCTGACACATAAATAATGGATATCCGTACTTATTTTGTTCATTGTGATTTTGTAATAATTTGGAGGCAAAGTAGGGAGGGTCCTCAACGTAAATCGGCAAATATTTATGATGTCACCGATTTGAAGATTTTAAAATACGTTTATTTTTCTAATATTTAGTTAGTTTACATATTTTAATAAGGTTTTTACTAATAAACTTATTGCAATTTGAACAGGACATAACTATTTTGCTCAGTTAACCATTACGAAAATGATTGTTACCTAAAATGTAAAATAATGCAGTATAATCATCATAATCTCAGCTCATAATTGATAGTTCTTCCACTACTGGCCCAAATTTTTTCCATAATAGGAGGGCTATTGACCCACTAGAACCACGCTGGTCAGATGGGTTGGTATATGGTTTATTTTGAGTGTTATATGCAAGAGAAGGATATTAATATGCATATTGTATCCTAAGTCGAGTTTTTTCGACACCTTCGAGCAACGTATGGTATTGTGAATTGTATTCTTGTTTCGTCACTACACGACAAACAATAATAACAATAATAATGTTGTATATTGTGATAACATAAATATGGAGCTCACAAACAAAAGCAAATTAACAATTAGTAACAATAAAAATAATGGTCTAGCGTATTTCTGAAAGTTTTCGTAATAGCTGACAATGTAGAAATAGCAAAAGTATTAGGTCATCAGGTCCAGTAATAGCTTAGTACAGACTAGGCAATATGTGGTGATAAAAAGTAATAATATTTTGATGTTTTGTTTATTGTGTGAAGTAAATAAAGTTAATAAAATTTAAGTTAAGTTAAGAAAATTATTCTGAATTTCGAAAAAATTACCATTGGTTTCGATTATTTCTAATTGCCCTGGTAAGCATATACACAAAATATCTTAAAAATCGAATGAATAAGCGAATGAAAGGCTCTTTGCGAACACATATCGAAATTATACGTTAAGGATTTGTTATACCAATAAGAATGACTTCTGGAGCAACAATCTTAGGTTTAAAATTAATTATTGTTAAGCCAAGATAACCAATTCGGTAATAAAATTTGCATATACAATAAAAAAAAATAATTAAAAAAGATATCCGCTAGAGAGCAGTTTAATTAATAAGCCAAACCATTATAACAATTATTATATATATCACAGTTATTTACCTTATAACCTAAATAAGCGAGAAGTATAGCTTCAGTGAACGATATCATAGCTAATACGACTTGCACACCCCACAAATACAAAGGTCTATTGACCCATATTATTCCGTCCCAATTAATGATCGGATGCTCTTGAAATTCCTCTTCCGTCAAGTTAGCCGAATAATGGAATTCAGTCTTGTTCCCAGGCCTACAGCCATAACTGTAACAGAATATTAATATTATTTTATTACTTTTCCTCCTTTCTTATTTCACTGACTTTTGCACAGTCTACTACTGATACGTCTTCTTCATAATACGCTACATAGCGCGATACTATGCCGTCTACATCTATAGTCCTTAAAATATAGCTTGATCTCTGTGACAGATAGCGACAAAACCGATGAAGTAATTATGAATACGCGTCATTATTACAATTTTAATTTGTATTTTTTTTTATTGCTTATGGTGGCAAACGAGCAAGCAGCACACCTGATGGTAAGTGTCACTGCCGCCCATGAACATATGCAAGGGTATAGCTTGGGCCGCTGCCTAACAATAAAATCCCCAAGCCCACCCAGTTGGGCTTCCTGCTCTCTCGCTCACCGAACGAAGCGCAATAGCACATTGCCACTACTCAGACGTCGATCTTCTGCGAGAGTGTGGTACTACCCCGGACGGACCGACCCGCGGCTATAGACAGAAAACTGTCAACAGCGTGGTCCTACCACAATTGATTATATCGCCTATATTTTCATTCTTTAGGTGCCAGTTATATCTCAACTGAATTATGAAAATAAAAATATGAATATTTACACCAAAACTAGTACCTCATATGTTTTAAAATACTTAGTAATCATTTTATTAAAGTATGGTGCTTACGCAAGTACAAGATCATACTGAACTGAGAATAAGATAGAGATGGGGCAATCGATAAACGTAAATCGATAACATTCTTATTAATTATTTATAATTATAAAATGGAGAAGAGGAAGGAAAACCCACCACTTTCCCACGGTTAATCAATATACCGTACACCTCAAAAAAGGAAGGAATACGGGATGGGATCAAGGTGGAATAGGATATAAGGAAATCTTACTCCTGTGATGAGCACCGCCTCCAGAACTTCTACTTGCAATTTTCCACAGAACTTTGAATAAAGATTCGACACGTGTTTCGCCTCTAAACGAGGCATCCTCAGGACGGTTCGGCTTCAAATGCGCGAATTATTTATAAAACAAGTAAAACCAATACATTATCTATATAAATCACATGGTTACTCTATAAAATAAGTAAATTGTGTTAATTTAGTATTCAGACATCAGTTATAATACTAATAAGACCATTTCTATTATATTAAAAAGATAATTTCTTTTATAAAATAAACATGATTATTCATGAAATAATCTGTGACCAAGAACTCATCATCAACCTACAGTAATGCGCCAGCGATGATGATAATAGTGACGATGAACTTGGATGTATTCCTTTCGAATAATAAAAAGAATTAATTAACAGCTTTAGTTTAAATTAAATAAAATCCATTAATTTAAATTCAATAAGATTTTCATAAATTGTTTTAAATTTATAATCGATTCATCCATCCATTTGATTGAAGTTCAATGAGATTTTCATGCATTGTTTTTCAATTGCAGTAGCAAATAACTTTAAAAAATAAGGAATTATATCGACAAAAATACGGACTGCATCGTAAGCGTGCGGCACTAGTAAGAACTGTCACAGAGATCATGCTATATTTTATAGACTATAACTACTCCCTGCGACTTAAAGTAAGTGGTCGCTTCGCCTTTTATCCTGAATTTAATAAATTTATTTTTGATATTTAATGAGCTACATCGTTTCAATCTATTGTTTGCCGTGAAATACTAAATTTTAATAAGAGATCTGTAGAGTTTCTTTTGCTCAGTACCTAATGTCTCGAGTCAGTTAAAGCAGATACGTGACATCGTTGTCTCGGGGAAATCATGAAGTCGTCGGTCCCGGATGTTATAAGCTTCTGTCAGAGTGGACATAACAGTATCCTTTTGGTGTTATTCTTTAGGTAACACAATTGTTCTTCTTTTTAGATTAAACTGTTTAATTTTAAATAAAACGTACCTAGTATATTCTCTTAAATATACCTAATTAAAAACCTAATACCGTCACGGTTACTGTTACTATCACCTCCTTATACATATAAGTATCTATATATATTATTTCCGTTTACACATATGGGTTGAGTTTGGGTTGAAATACATTGATATTATAATTGTATATAATATAAACATATATTAAGTGTATACGTGAAATGTTTTTATTCTGTGCTTATTTTTTATTTTAGTTACCATAAACCTGAAAATAGTATTCAGTTTTAAAATATAATGATAATAATGGAAGAGTTGTTGAAATTGTGTATGAAAATTCATAAGTTTCATTGATATTTATTTCAAAGAATACCAATTAATTAAATTTCACGTGTGGCATGTATGACCATTAAGTAAGCGTGCTGCGTGTGACCGTAAGTAAGCATCCTGCTTACGTTATGCCCGACTAGAAATTTTTTCGTCTTCCTTAGCAGGACCGGACCGGGCATGCCCGATCTGGACCAGATAAGGTATGTAACGCAGAAGATATATCTGGACCCGATCAGGAAAACTTTATCGGGTCCAGATCAGGCATTCCTGATCGGGTCCAGATCAGGCATTCCTGATCGGGTCCGGATGAAATTTTACTGATCGGAACCAAATCAATCATCTGCGTTATATATCTTGCCTGATCCAAAACGAATATGCCCAGTCCGGTCCTTTTAAAAAAAATGAATATCTTAAAGAACATGTTTAATAGATAAAAATATAAATTAATATATGACGTAGTCAGCGAATGCAGTGCTATATTCTTATCATAGAGAGTCCCAGTGAGCCGTTCCAATTAGGGCGCAACCACCAGATGCTAACGACTTCAGCTGTCGCCTGAATTCCTCATTCATGACCTGATCGATCTGTTTTGATCGGATTGGATAACTACTAATTTAATATTAGGCGATGTCATTACGGTTCGGAGAACTTAACACCGCGATTCAGATAATGACGTCATTTTACTAACGCCATCAACAATTTATGACCCAAAACATTAAATGTTAGAATGGTTGTTACAATATTATTATATTTATTTCTATATATGTTTTTAAATATACCTATTATTTATTTTTGTTTTTACTTTAAATACAAATTATTTTTATATTATTAACTAAACATTATTATTATTATTATTAAATGCATATGATTAATTGAAGAATTCAGATTAATCTCCTCTGATGCAAATACAATTTACACCTTGGCATAAATATGACAATCATGATATGATACTTTTTGAATTTTGATTGATATTTTTTATGTGTTACGAAAACTATTTCTGGTCCTGATATACTACATACCTTACTATATAGGTACTTGATTATATTTTACATCAGGCTGTCCTTATTTGGTATACACCTGGTCCTGATCCGGAATGCCTTACCATACTTGATGATATTTCACATCAGGCTATCCTTATTTGGTCCTGATCTGGTCCTGATCCGGTATGCCTTACCATACTTGATGTTATTTTAAGTCAGGCTATCCTGATCAGGACCAGACCTGGTCCTGATAGGGTTTGCCGGATCCGGCATGCCTCATTCTATCCTGATCGGGTCCTGATCCGGTATGGCTTACCATACTTGATGATATTACACACCAGGCTATCCTTATTTGGTCCTGACCTGGTCCTGATCCGGTATTCCTTACCATACTTGATGATATTTCACATCAGGCTATCCTTATTTGGTCCTGACCTGGTCCTGATCCGGTATGCCTTACCATACTTGATGATATTTCACATCAGGCTATCCTTATTTGGTCCTGACCTGGTCCTGATCCGGTATGCCTTACCATACTTGATGATATTTCACATCAGGCTATCCTTATTTGGTCCTAATCTGGTCCTGATCCGGTATGCCTTACCATACTTGATGTTATTTCACGTCAGGCTATCCTGATCAGGACCAGACCTGGTCCTGATAGGGTTTGCCGGATCCGGCATGCCTTATTCTATTCTGCTCGGGTCCAGATACATGATCTGGTTGAACCATACTTTTTTTCTAGTCGGGTTGGTCTGATTTGATTTAATACAACAACAACAATAATACTGTCCTTGTTGAAAACTGCATTGTTGCACTCTGCCATGACACACCTCAACACACTAGTGGTTGGAGCGGCTTCCTACACACCCTCTCATAATTCAAAAATCCGACGTTCGCGGCACGTCTTTGACGATGATGACGACGATATCACACTCGCTCAATTAAGAGCTTACACGGCCCGCGAGGCCATTACACATAAATATCCGTGGTTTCATCCTCGCCGTCAAGGTGCGAAATCGTGACGCGTAAAAATCATAAATCCAAATGTGGGCATGCGCACTTTGCCACCAGCGACGCCCCAACCCGAGGTCCGTTCCCCACAGGGGTAGCCCTTGGGCGATGTCGCTTAGCTTACCTCAATCGGATTGAGAGCCCTCAGCGCTCACCCATAGTCCGCGTAAAGCTGTCAAAGCCATCTGCGGCTAACAGCTAAGAACACAAAAACAAAAAAAAAAAAAACTGCATTGTTGCGCCATCTCAGGTTACGCAAAATATCATGAGAAAATCTGCTTGTCTCAGCGATTCTTTCGCTGGTAATATTTTTATTTAGTGTATTTCTTACCGCTCATTAATTATGTTTTATTTTCTTATAATCTATCTACTCTAGTATATTATGGGCATTTTACAAATTTAAATCGACACAGACGTGGTCTTTTAGAACCATTCCATTCTCATTTGTTTTATACATACATACCTATGTTTGAACCGTCCATCATTATTTACTTGTTCTTTATTTCTTCTGCATTTCCAAATCATCCTTTAATACATTTTCCATTTGGGGCCACTATATCTTATTTAATTTTTACATCATCCTCTTTTTTTTTGGCGGCGGGCTATGGTGTGATCACACACCGCTAAATCTGTCCGGCAAACAAAAGAAGCGGCGTGCGACCCCATAGACTCGCCCTACATGTACCTCTCTTCGCCGAGCGAGTGGGCCACCGGAACCCGGTCATAAAACTATTTCTTAATTTAACTTTCTTAAGAGTTTGTAGAGTGCAGGAAGGATAACTCGATATTTATAGAGTCATCAAATAATGCATTTAAATTATTTAAAATATAATTTTGACTCAGAATTTCTGGTAGTCATCTTATTATCTCGTTATTATTATACTATGATGATTGCTATGTATTTAAAAATAGAATACACTTACCATGAAGCTGAAATGGGTTCTCCATCCGTACAAACTCGACATATATATAACACGCATGTCAATAGTTTGAAACATAAGTTCGCTATCCTAATACGTAAACCTGTAACAAGGGACGTCTCGATTATAAAATGCTGTAAATAAGAAAAACCCATGTACAGCATGAGCCTTCTACATAGTACTAGGAAAATTGAGCTATTAGGTATACGACGCTATTCAGACGAGTTAGCACTATTCGGTTTGAGAGCCCTTAGCGCTCGGGTGAACAATCGGGGTAAAGTTGTCATAGCCATCTGCGGTTAACAGCTAAGTCACAAATACAGGAAAAAACGTGTTAGCACAGGAATTTCTTTAGTATTGTTATTTTCTAATGATGTTATCTTCTCTTGGTTGTATTTTACGACATCTATGCTAAAGAGAGGAGTGATAAATTGTATACTTATTGGAATAAAAGAAAATAGTTCATATCTTAGATGATCATATGTTTTTGCTTACATCTCTTGGTCCTATTTTACGACATCCATGTTAAAGAGAGCAGTGATAAATCGTATTTATATTTGGATAAAACATTATAAATTATATTTTAGACGACCATATGTCATTTCTTACATCTCCCGGTCGTATTTTAAGATATTCATGTTAAAGAAAGGAGTGACAAATTGTGTGCATGTATCGATAAAAGATTATAAACTATATTTTAGACGACTATATATCCTTGCATACATCGCTTAATACTATAAAACATGTTAAATTATATTTTAAACTACGACTATATGTTTGTAGGTCTAGTGTAATCCTTTTAAAATGCTTTATTTGTTTTCGTAAACGTGTCTTGCTTAGTTCCAGAACAATCCAACAATAAATCCCCCTGCCTTAAAAAGTATACTTCATATCTCCTTTAAATCGTCTACCATTTTAGCCAGGCTTTTAGGTCGGGCAACGGATATACATATGTTTATATAAATTTAAAAAAAAGCTGTAATTCGATCACGCTTCATCTATCTTATTTGAGTTTTCGCCACACAAATATTATAACTAGAAATACCATATAGTGCTGCTATTTTATCCTAAATGTTGCTCAAAGCAAAAAGTCATTTAGGATCTAACAATCCATAAAAAGATTATTAAACTTAACATCACCGCTGGGTAGACTACTGAAGAAAAATACCGCGTTTTAATGACCCAACCGCACGACGCGACGTCGAGACGTATATTGTAGGGCGGGTCTACGGGGTCGTGCGCCGCTTCTACTGTCACCCCGGACGGATTAGCGGGGCCTGACCACACCATAGCCCGCCGCCAAGAAAAAAAAAAAGACTTAAAATCATCAAATGGACAAATGTATGACAAAATAATAAAAATATTGTTTCATATATCTTCATTAAAAAGTTTAGCAACACTAGTTGGCTATGCAGGTAATTTACATGAAACTATAGGTTATTTAATGAATGAAAAATGCAAATAATGGTACATACATGACAGTCATGGCCACATACCAACATGCCTATTATTTATCGATCTATGCCTTTCAGGATTATATATGTATGTGATTCTTATTTTTAGTATAATCAATATAGACAGATTGTTAACTTTGTTACTATTAACATGACCAAACGATATTTTTAATAGATTTGCTATATCGACCTTTACAAAGCGATAGATGCGAATCTTTTAAAAATATTATCAAGTACTAAGGTTTGAGGTACTAAGGAGCCATGGTCTTTTATATTGTATTTGAACTATTGGGTTCGAAGGGCATCACACTGGAGCTAATTCTTACTAAGCATGTTGTACTATTTTATTTTATATTGTTGTTTATTAAAAGTATTATTGTTTATTAAAAGATTAAAATTATATTATTGTTTATTAAAAGCGAGCGTGTATGAAGAGAATTATGAATGTTGAGGAAGCGAGTGAAGTATGCAAGGATAGAGTTCTCTGGCACTCTGTTCTCTCTGCCTACCCTGCAAGGGACATGGCGTGATGGTATGTATGTATGTTTATTAAAAAATCAGTAAAGAAATAATAATAATAGACAAACCCTGAGTTTCTTGCCGAATCTTCTCAGCAGCGGTTTGTTCCGATCCGGTGGTAGTTTATTGGATTAATTTAAAATGTTAATACTGACAATATGTAAGTGCCCGCGCATGGTTTATTCATAATAAATGAATTTGAATTTTAAAAAAAATGTATTATAAAAATAATATAATACTCTAGGTTAGGTATATAATAATAATAGATATATAATGATAATAGGTGTATAACAATATAAAAATAATATATATATATATATATATATATATATATATATATATATATATATATATATATATATATATATATATATATATATATATATATATATATATATATATATGTATGTGCAATTGTGCATTCTGAATTTGACATCGATAGCATTTTTAACATTTAGAAAGCTAGTTATATCATAACATATTGGCGTAGTAGTTATTAGACAAACAAAAGTAAAAAAATGTAATAAATAATAACTATCATTCTTTTCTACAGCTATTGTTAAAGAAGCTACTATGATAAGTGACAACCTTTAGAATCTTTTGTTATCGTTTCTAGCGAACGTACTTGCGAATGTTTATGTTGATATAATTAAATTTTACATATCATTGTCTAATCAGTGCAAATTTAGAGAGGGATCTGGCACCCATAACACAAGTTTAATCTTAGTTTTGGGTGCCAGGGAATTAAATACAAGAAGACCTTAGAGTTTAAATGAGAACTCAATTTCTGTAAAAAATGGAAAAGTATGTTTTGGAAAATAAATTTATTATTATTATTAATAAAAATATCTTATCCACTATGATGGCGGCCTACGAGAATATCATTCATAGCACTCCTGTGTCATCTGCATCCAAGGGTCTCCGATTATGACTATGTTGTCAGTCCACTTGGTAAAGAGTCAAGTAAGTAACCCATTTAATAGTAAGTAAGAAATGCCGCTCATGTACCTCTTCAATACCAGAGGCACAGCCAGTTAAGCTTACTGTTACAGTAGCGTATTGTTTTCCGGCTCTCTCAATGACCGAACAAATGGTTAACAAACGAAATGAAAAGTAGCAAATTTAGACGACAGTTTTTCGCGAGATTGTAGCACTGACTCAAACGAGACAGGCCCATTTGGGGTTATAACTAATAAAGTCTCGCACAGAACACGATTAAAGGCTTCTGCGGCACCACCCATATAGTAACTACGTAGCGAAACGATGCTTACTATGCTATGATGTATGTTTGTGGTACTTACGTGGTACTTACGTGGTACTTACGTGTCAACTTAATGATTAGGAATTTAAACTACATTTGGGTTTTATTATTTTTCACGTATCTCCGTATGTAGTCAAACACAAAGCAGTCATGAGGACTGCCGATAGAAGTGGAAACTTAAAACATATGAAAAAATAAAAACAAATGCTAAAAAAGCGTGCCCGAGGGAGCATGTATGGGTGTGACCATACCATAGCTACCTGTCAAAAGAAAATATTAAAAACTAGTGAATAGAAACTATTGAATAATGTATAATATTTAATAATAACAATAATTATATATAAATTGAATATAGTAAATACCGATGTGTGCCGCTACACAGCAGTGAAGCTGACTGTACCAATATCTATCCTGCTCGTGTACACTCGGCGGTCCCGAGTTCACCCGATCGAGTCTTTCACCTCAGAACGTGACGGATCAGTCTCACTTACAGTCTACGAAAAAATTGGTGTGCAGTGCGCCAATAGAAGTTTTCACTTCAAAAATACAATTATTCACGCTCCTATCTTGCCTATGGGTGATATAAAAGACGACTAAGGGATATAATAAGCATTTATGCAAAAGAAGGAAGATTAGAATTAAAAACCCTATACTAACACGTCTGACTAGCGTGGTATGCTCAACATTACTTACTGCCTAGTAGTGTGAGCCGAGGTGCACAATTAATTATTAAATAATTTGTCAATATAGTCAAAATCAATTATGTTTATTTTATTAAATATCATTATACCTAGACTGGCCATAAATACTGTAAAGAAAAAATAATCTATTGCAAACAACATTTATTACTTTTACAGTGTGTTAGTTTAATATATAAATATAAAATAATTTAAAATATAAAAAATTTATTCGAAGTGGTCTCCATTGGCTGCAATACAGTCCTTTAAACGTTGAGGTCGGTTGTCAATAGAAGCACGCATTCTTTCCATGGGAAAATTCTTCACTGCCATTCGTATGGATTGTTTTAGGGATTTCAAATTATCATGGCGTTTAGTGCAAGCCGTACTCTCTAAAACTGACCATAAATCATAATCCAGCGGATTAAAATCGGGACTAAACGATGGCCAGTCTTCAGCTCTGATGGAGTCCAAAACGTTCGTTCCCAACCAAGACTGCGTAGACTGAGCTTTATAAGTTGGCGCCAAGTCTTGCTGGAAGGTCCATTCTTGTTTATTGAACATGGTGTTGTTAAGGGGCTTCGCTATCTTTTCAAGAATGGTATCTTGATACACTTATGCCGATGTTTTGATACCTTTTTAACAAAAGTATGGCTCAATTACTCCTTCATAACTAATACCCCACCAAACCATCACTGAAGTCGAATAATGCCCACGTTGCACTCTGTCGACTAATTGGGAAGCTTCCTTAGCGCTTTGAGTATAAATATGGTCATTTTGTTTGTTAAAATGTTGCTCAATTGTAAAAATTTTCTCATCCGTAAACAAATTTTTTTGTGACCTCCCTTCGCGTACCACTTCAGTAGTTGTTTCGATTTTACCACTCTTTTTTTCAAATATCAGTTAAGAAATGAACAGTACGTCTCTTATAAGCTGCAAGTCCTAAGTCGTCTTTTAAAATACGCGATATAGTTCTAGGTGCTGTCTTCATCTCCCGAGATAAATAAAACCTTTTACTTTCGGACAAGATTTCTTCGACCTTTTTCGTATGAATACTACGTGGATGGCCAGATCTTTTTCTGTGACAAACAGAGGAGGTCTCATTGTACCTATTAATAGCCAGGTACATAAACATTTTACTAATACCAAGCGTATGGAGAGTTTCAAAAATTGTATTTGGCTCCATATACCTACCTACTTTGTGTAATGTAATCACAGCGATTCGGTTCTCTTTATCACCCCACTCTATTTTAATATCGCAAAATATTGTACAATGTATTGGCGCCAATATGAGAAATCACAATGAACAATCATATAAAAATGATAAATTCCAAATTCAAGTGTAATATTATGTTTATTTTAATTGTAACAGTATTTATGGCCAGACTAAGTATAAAAAAACAGCGTCATTATTCATCCAAATCCTGATCATTCGAATTAAATTAATCAAATTCATCAAGTGCATTTATTAATATATTAAACTAGCAAACATAGCCCGTTGGTTTGTTTATTAAAGTTGATATATCGCAACGCCACCTGGTAGTAACTTATATTAAAAGGAATAGCAAATAAACCTTCTCCGTGAAAAAATACATATAGTTACTAATTTTCATATTGATCAGTCAAGAAGTTTCTGAGTTTTGATGTCATATATACAATACTCCTCTTTTATAGATATAGACAATATCTACAGATAGATTTACTATATTATTATAATTTATTATTTTTATGTCGTCTATAGCAGAAAGGATTATTTTATTATTATTTATGGAGCTCGCATCCTATTTCCAACCTCATTTTATCTCGCTGCTCGTATATGTCTCCTTGTTAAACTCGAGCCTTCTCCACAACAGGAGGGAAATTGACCAATTATATTACACTGGTCAGACAAGTTGGTGGTGTAGGAGGTTAGTATTCTCTTGCGTAGATTTTATATGTATAATACATCCCTTAGTTGTCTTATAAAACATTCATGATCAATAAACAGGGTGATAATCACCACACAGAAATCGCATCACGTCTATTAAAAAAGTATTCTATCTTATAGCGTAAGTTATTTAAATTTGCAATATTTCCTAAGATTACATTAAATAGAAAAGAACAATTTCGTTGTGAAATAGTTATTCAATATGTCTTTTATATATTTTTAATAAATAGTAATAAGTACTACTTATTTATTATTGTATATATATTAAATAGAAAAGAACAATTTCGTTATGAAATAGTTATTTAACATGTCTTTTATATATTTTTAATAAAAAGTAATAGGTACTGTATTATACTGTATTAATTAAATGTAGATTTAATTATTATTGTATATATATTAAATAGAAAAGAATAATTTCATTGTGAAATAGTTATTCAATATGTCTTTTATATATTTTTAATAAAAAGTAATAGGTACTGTATTATAATGTATTAATTAAATGTAGATTTAATTATTATTGTATATACACTCATTTGCAAAAAAAACGGGCACCTAAGCAATGAACCATTTCAAATGTTAATATTTCTTTGTTTGATAATTATAGGTAGTTTTATCCACACAATTTGGTAAATTAATAAGAAAATAATCGTTTTCATCAGTATTTCATAAAATTTAGATACAATTTATGGGAAATAATGCTAAACCTCGCTAGTAGTGTATATTCGCTAGTAGTGCATATGCTCATGAAGTAAAAATAAAAAAGTTTTTTTGTTTGTTTTTCTTTAATAAAGTAAAAGCAGATAAATGTTTAGTATCGAGTGTGACCCCCTCTAGCTAAAATCACAGCTTGAATTCGTCTGGGCATGCTAGCGAGTATATCCCGGATACTTGCTTGCGGAATACGTTACCACTCCGCAGTAATCACATTCTTCAGCTCTCTGATGGTCTGCGGAGCCAGGTGTACTGATCTCACACGCCGTTTCAGAACGTCCCAGACATGCTCTATGGGATTGAGGTCGGGACTTCGAGCTGGCCAATCCAAACGACGAATGCCGACCTCTTGCACATACGCATTAACATCGCGGGATCGGTGGGCGCGAGCATTGTCGTCCATAAAAATCGAGTCTTCACCTAGAGCGGCCAATGCGGGTTGTGCATGAGAAATTAGAACTTCCGTTATGTATCGATGCCCAGTCAGTGAGCCGTTTTCAATGAAGACTAACTCTGTACGATCCATTGAATTTATTCCTGCCCAAAACATAACAGAGCCCCCACCATAAGGTGTGATTTCTTCGAAACATGCCTCTGCAAAGCGTTCTCCTTGTCTTCTTAGCACTCGCCGACGTCGATCTTCACCGAACAGAGATATCCTGGCTTCATCAGAGAACAAAACCCTATTCCAATCGTCTTGAGTCCATGATTCACAATTTCTAGTGAACCTAAGCCTGTGAACTCTGTGCTCACGGAGTAATTTGGGGCCGCGGGCCGGGCGGTGACTGCGTATATTGGCAGCGAAAAGCCTCCTCCTGACCGTCCATAGACTAATATGCACATTTCTTACTTCTTGGAGGTTGTTCTTAAGATCCACATACGAAGATTTGCGATTTCTCAATGCGCGACTCACAAGAAAACGATCATCCCGTGGTTGGGTACATGGTTTTCTTCCAGAACCAGGCCTTCTCTCGACGGAACCAGTCTCCTGATATCGCTGCCAGGTCCTTTGGACTGTCGAGCGACTAACATTTAGCCTCCTAGCCACGAAACATTGGCTGCAACCCTCTTCAAGCAGCGCGATAATTTTGGTAGCTTTTACCACTTTATCTACCATTTTTGATACAGCCAAACAGCATTAAATAAAGCTTTGACAGTCAAGGATATGAAATTAATCGATAAAAATTGAATAAAAGTTATGAAAGTCGATGTTAACTTCTGGAACTTCGCGCCAAAAATGTAGGATAAAAAGGGGTTTTCTGTAAAAATGAACATCAAATGAAAAATTGAATTTAGAACGTACTTTTTTAAATACCACAGCATTTTTAAAACCGGCCAGTAACGTGTACAAACGATTGAAACCTTTTTGGTATTGTATCTTTTTAAATATGAATGAAAATCAAAACCGCCCGTTTTTTTTGCAAATGAGTGTATATTGCATAGAAAAGAACAATTTCGTTATGAAATAGTTATTTAACATGTCTTTTATATAATTTTAATAAAAAGTAATAGGTACTGTATTATACTGTATTAATTAAATGTAGATTTAATTATTATTGTATATATATTAAATAGAAAAGAATAATTTCGTTGTGAAATAGTTATTCAATATGTCTTTTATATATTTTTAATAAATAGTAATAAGTACTACTGCATTAATTAAATGTAGATTTAATTATTATTGTATATATAACATTTTGTCGATTAAATACTTTCATTCGTTTCGTTTTGAACTAGTTATTCAATATGTCTTTTATATATTTTTAATAAAAAGTAATAAGTACTACTTATTTATTATTGTATATACAAGAAAAGAACAATTTCGTTATGAAATAGTTATTTAACACGTCTTTTACATATATATTTTTAATAAAAAGTAATAGGTACTGTATTATACTGTATTAATTAAATGTAGATTTAATTATCATTGTATATATATTAAATAGAAAATAATAATTTCGTTGTGAAATAGTTATTCAATATGTCTTTTATATATTTTTAATAAAAAGTAATAGGTACTGTATTATACTGTATTAATTAAATGTAGATTTAATTATTATTGTATATATATTAAATAGAAAAGAATAATTTCGTTGTGAAATAGTTATTCAATATGTCTTTTATATATTTTTAATAAATAGTAATAAGTACTACTGTATTAATTAAATGAAGATTTAATTATTATTGTATATATAACATTTTGTCGAATAAATACTTTCAATAATTAAAATTTTAAAATTATAAACTACTTTAATATTTGTCAACTTATAATATCAAGTATTTCATAATATTTAGGGAATATTTGAGAGAAATTGTACCAGAATACATTTACTTTATAATGGACCTAATGATGCCTTATTAAAATTTACTTTTGACTCATCAACACGTCATGCAAAGCTCTTAAGATAATATTCGTGTATCGAACCTATTGAATCGACTAACATCTTAGTTCACTTTTTAGCATATATTAGTAATATTTCTACACGGATGGTGATCTAAGTAACTACCTTTCATGTTGAGTATCAAATGTGTGAATCGGTTTGATTCTCACACCAGACTTTTTGGATGATCTTCAAATGATTTTATTAAGTCCGAATTGAACCAAGCTGTCTTGATCATATCATCTGGTCATTGTTATCCTATCAATATTTTCAGGAAGAAATCGTATTTATTTAATATAATTTTATAATATTATCTTAATTTATAATACCTATTTTACGAAAATATGATAACTTTAAAGCAAACACGATTGTTATGTGATTATGTTAATAAAATCAGTTTAAAATTGTATTATAACCTGCGTTTTTATATATTTATGCATGGAATTACTAAACAAGACGTATACGACCTCATATTCATTAGTGTATAGTGTTTATTCCATTCATATGTTCATACCAACTTAAAATACTTAGTTTGCAAAAGTCATATCTATTTCATTTATTAGAAGGGTATTTTTTTGCAATGTTTTGTTACGGGTTGAGAGCCC
The DNA here is from genome assembly GCA_905163515.2 of Lymantria monacha. Taxonomy (NCBI): domain Eukaryota; kingdom Metazoa; phylum Arthropoda; class Insecta; order Lepidoptera; family Erebidae; genus Lymantria; species Lymantria monacha. The sequence continues at coordinate 40,966,350 of LR991081.1, forward strand.
TCAGCGCTCACCCACAGTCCGGGTAAAGTTGTCATAGCCATCTGAGGCTAACAACTAAGACACACAAAAAAAGAAAAAAAAAAAGTTATGTTATGAGTGCATAGAACCTCTATATATGAAATTTTATGCAGAGATTTTTTGTAGCAGGCATGGTCTGGACACACCAAGCCCAATCTGTCCAGAGCGACGGCAGGGCGGCGCGTGGCCCAATAATCTACTAAATACCCTCCCAAACGTAACGACGACCATCTCGGTGGGGTACACTTTCGGGCACAGATCCCGTCGACGTGCTGGTAATAATCTATAGTATTGCTGGGGCGTCGCCCTCACGCAGTCATCCTTTTTGCAGGCAGGCGGACTAATCCCCAATTTCCAACTGTAACCTTGTACTTGCACCTGCGTTGCTTGACGCGCTGATAATGGTGTGTGTCAGCGTGGAGAATTTCCTCCAGCGTGGAGAGTTCACGGTTTTTTTTGGCAGGCTATCTCGTAACGCGCGGTCACAGCCGAAATTCCACAGGGATCGGTCTTTGACCCAAAACTACACGACATGGGCGTGCACATAGCGTTCCCTACTGAATCCACGTAGAGGACGCTGCGCCCGTCCAAAACCAGAATTGAATGATATAATATATCAAAAACTCTTTAAAAATGGGCTTTTCTAAAAATCTTTTTCAAATCCAAATCATTTATTATGGACAAGCCCCACCCCATGAAGTCACACACATATTGTCAGTTTTACACCTTTTTGTTTTTTTAAATCAACTTAAATTAAACTACCACCGGATCGGAAAGCTAGAAGCTAAGCGGAAGATCGGAAAGAAATTCAGCGGGCATATCCTTTTTTAAATTCCATATTTTAATTAAAATGATTGGATACGTGTCTTTTTATAACTATCTAATATTCAAATCTCTAAGCTGAACCATCTGAGCTATGAAATGATTTGATTTGATATTTTTTTCTTTTATATGTGTAGGTATATAATAGATATATTAGTGTAGTGTTTTCTGTAACACGTGATTGCCTATATGTAGTAGTTACATTATCGCAAAACAAAAGCAGTGTTTAATAAAAAAAAACTTGAAAATTATATTACTTTCAGCATCATCATCTCAGCTCATATATGTTCCACTGTTGGGCTTGAGCCTCCTCCATGATAGGAGGGAAATTGACCTACTAAACCACGCTGGTCAGACGTGTTAGTACAATAGTATATACATAGTGCAATAGTGTACAATAGTGTTAGTACAATAGTATATATGAGGCGTTTCACGTGAAAGCGGCCACGGTCTCAAAATGTTCGTAATAACGTAAACTTTCGAAATCTGAGTGGTGATTTTCAAAAAAAAAGCTGGCCGATCCAATATGGCGGCCGGAAATGACCACCGTCGAGGGTCATTTTCAACAATGTTTCTGCAAAATGGCTAAAACGACTAGGATCGGCTCGCCTGTGGGTACTCGGGGGTTGTCGGGGTCGCTGAACAAGAATCCGTCCTCAGATTTTCGAAATCCAAGATGGTGGACCAGATTTCTGGAATCTGGCTAAAACGACTAGGATCGGCTCGCCCGTGGGTACTCGGGGGTTTTCGGGGTCGCTGAACAAGAATCCGTCCTCAGATTTTCGAAATCCTAGATGGCAGATCCGGTATGGGTCACGTGACCGAACAGATTTCTAGAATCTGGCTAAAACGACTAGGATCGGCTATATATATATATATATATATATATATATATATTAGGTTTATATGCGTTTTATATCCTGTAGTCGTCTGTTACGATCACCCACGGGTAAGATAGGGGGTGGAGAATTGTATTCTTACTCCGTCACCACACGGATAAGAGCACTTTTAATATATTTATATAGTGAAGGAAGTCGTGATCATGATCACCATTGTTCTGATGAAGTAAAGATGATACGAAGTATCTTATGGTAAAATGTAGGTATTATATGTAAATGACGAAGAATATAATAAAATTTGGGCACAAACAAGACATTTTGATAAGGGTTCTCAGAAATTATTTGACTCCTAGCTGTCATTATTATAATATAAAACTAAAAATATTAATAATTTATCTCTGTATGCACTGAAATACTTACTCGATCGTTGATTTTTTATAAAATACAATTGCAGTCTTTCTTTAAAAGTGTTTTCGTTTACGTAGTATTCGACACGGACTCTGAAACAATTTAGAAAATAAACCCATTAGAAAAATAGTAGATATATAACATATTTATTATTCAAATGCTCATCAGAAAATAGTAAATTAGTTTATAACACTAAAGTAATGCAACTTCAGTATTATAAACTGATTTTCTATTTTCATTTCATGAAGCACAGTAAATTATAATAATATTGTGGCCACAAAAATATTGATTGGGTTGTCGAGGAGACAAGTGCTCTCAATAGCCTTAATGAAAATATAATATTATCGTACTGCCTTAGAAAAAAGGTAACGTAACCTTTTTAAATAAAAATGATTTCGACTGCGTCGTTGTTCGAATTTTAATCATGCAAATAATTTCAAATAAGACGTGGTTAATTAAGGCGTTCCTTAGGATTTCCTGGTTGGACCTTTGTAATATAAAGAGAAAACGATCGTCTAATATTAGATAGAAACGTGCCTATTTTTTTATCTATGACTGCTAAACTATTGGTAACATCAAATGTAACGTAATGACAAATTTCATTGATATTTTGTATAATTCGTATTGTCTTATTTACTTGAAACTGTTACTCGTTAATCTTAAACCTTCGAGAATTTTATAATTATACTAATCTCAGACACGCGGGTTTCTTCAATCTCCTTATCTTAACTATTATTATTGATGCTATTATTGATTAATAATACTATTACATTATCTTTATTAAAAATATAACTACGTAATACATTTTTAATTATAATATAAAAAAAATATACATCTATGAAAATATAAAAAGCGTGTTGATCCACCGGCAGCGAATACAGGACCAAGCCGCCGGTGGTTAAGACTCCAAAGAGAGGAACTTCCTCACTATGCATGCCGTGTCTAGTAACATCGCCTTCTGCATCAGACCCCCAATCCAACCACCTAACGCGGGCCTTTTTAGGCTCTTGGCTATTACTATTGGCCGAAATAACTATCAGTACAACGATTGCCGTGTCTATATCCCACATATAGACAATCTCGTGAGCAAGACTTGATATTTTATTTGTTTATCTTTCTCGGCCTTCATAAGATTCCCTTCATGAAGAACAGTGACATTGACAATAATTGCACGGCACTCTAGCCAATCTATCATCACGATGTCTGTTTTATTAGCCACGATAGCTCTAGCAGTGATGATAGATCGATGCAAGTATAATATGGCACGACCATTTTCGAGAAATGGTTTTGGTGTATACCTGTAGTACGGCACCTCTACGCTTTCAAGTTTGTATAACAAAGTAAATTGAAGGTGAATGTTCCTGGCTACTTGGTTCTGTCTATGCAAGTACTCACCGTTAGCAAGACATGAACAACCGAAAACGATATGCCTGAGGGACTCGCCTGGCAGGTGGACCGACAAATATCAGCCGCACCATCCCTCGAAATATATTGCTGGTAGTTATTCGTCTTGATAACTTCGTCAGCAATTGCACAGACAAAACCTTCGGTATCTCCAAATGGATTACCATTTGTAACCAGGTCACACAGACTGAAAAGTCTATTTCTGAGGGTAAAACCTATTATAATATTATTAGTATTATTATTAATTAGTGATACTATTATTAGTGATACTATTATTATTAATACTATAATAGTAATAATTATTGTTACTACAGTTTAAAATTTCATAGATTTAAGATGAACCAGTCCACTAAGCACCTATATTCAGATATTAGATACCATCATCACACAATAGTTTTACACTTACCGCTGGTATTCCACGAATGTTATGTGCAGACGTGGAATGTCATCGGTAGATGTCGCATCCCAACATATAGATTAAATTTCTCCATTGCTGGCGTGTGATCCATCCTGGCTGCTCCAGGCTAGGGCACAGGCGGAGGTTTACCGATTTTGCGCTGCGGCGCGGGAAAGCGGTGAGCATATTACCATGGGGGAACTGAGTAGGGCAAGAGAAGCGGCTCAAGCAGCAGTTATCCGGCGGTGGAGGGAGGAATTAGAGTCCCCTGTAGCAGGGCGGGGGACCGTTGAGGCAATTGCGCCTCACCTCGACCACTGGATAAAGAGAAGGCACGGCAACTGGTCCTTCAGGATGACGCAGGTACTTACCGGACCCGGGGTCTTCGGTAAGTGCCTGCACAGGATCGAAAGGGAAGAGGCCCCTGGATGCCATGAGTGTGGCGCGCTAACTGATGATGCGCGTCACACCCTGGAGGTATGTCCCACCTGGGCGCCTCAGCGCCACGACCTGTCAGTGGCAGTGATTGGAATAGACCTGTCGTTGTTGACCATCATATCTAAGATGCTTGACAGCGACAGGTGCTGGTCATCGATGGCCTCCTTCTGTGAGGAGGTCATCTCTTCGAAGGAGGCCGCGGAGCGGGTACGCGAGGCATTTGCTTCTGCAGACTCGCTCCGTAGGCGGCGCCCAGGAAGGGGGGCGCCGTTACGCGCATCTCCTCCCGCCACCCTGACTGCCGTCTGGACGTGGCCAGATGGCCTAGCGTTGGGGTGTCGGGGATAGAATGTCAATAGATGATCTCTCCGGCATCCCGTAAAAGCGCGGAAGGGACCGCTGTGGTTTTAGTGGGTATTTCGGTCGAACCAGCTGACCGGCGAGTCCTACACACCCCCTCGTCTGTCACCGGCGAGGGCTAGTGCGTAAATGCATTTTCACAGCGTGAACAAAAAAAAAAGATTAAATTTCTCCAAAAACCTCTGCGTGTTGGATCCATATAAGCCTCTCAAAGGACCGGGCATCTTCTCTATGGAAGAACCCGTGAGTAAAAGGAGATACAAATAATTATTGTTAATATTATACTATAATAGTTACTATTATTTAGTTGGAACATTTAGTGAGTTGGCGAGTCACCGTTTGCCACCATTCAACACAATTCTCTGGTATTGAAGGCAGACGACAGGTTAAAATTCAATAGTTTTTAGTTAAACTAGTCCACCGAACGCCCAACCCCATAGTCAAATATTAGATACCTGGCATTCCACGAGTATTATATATAGACGTTAAGTATCGGTATAGGTAAATGTCCCATCCCGTTATTATATTGAATTTCTCAAAGGGCCTCTGCGTGTTGGACCCATGTTCCCATGTAAGTCTCCCAAAGGGTCGGGCATCTTCCTTATGGAAGATCCCGTGAACAGAAATGGAGATATATATAATAATTAATAATATTAATAACTACCATTATTATCTTTTTCCGTGTGGTGACGGAATAAGAATACAATTCACCACCTATCTTACCTGTGGGTGATCGTATGAGACGACTAAGGGATTTAAAACGCATATAACATCTATGCGAGAGAAGGAAAACTCGAAACAAAGCTCTATACCAACACGTCTGACCAGCGTGGTATAGTAGCTCAATTACCCTTCCGTCCTGGAGGAGGCCCGAGGCCAACAGTGGGACATTGTATATAGGCTGAGATGATGATGATTATTATTATCTTAACTATTATTATTTTATTATGTACATATCTTAGGTATTATCATTTCAGCTCTTATACTGCACACTGTTAGGCTTGAGTCTCCTCTCCACTGCGAGCGAAATGGACATATTATAACTATGCCACGATGTCCAGAGGTAGGTTGTATGTTTGTATTTCGAGTTTTCCTTTTCTTTCATAGATGTTGTTGTCTTGTTTATTAGTAATAGGACCACACTGCACGCTGCAAACGCGGACCGGTCCGTCCGAGTTAGTACCAAACTCTCGCAGAAGATCGACGTCTGAGCAATGGTAATGTGCCGTTGTGCTTTATTTGGTGAGCGAGCGAGCCGGAAGACCAACTGGGTGGGTTTGGAGTTTTTATGGGGCAGTAACACTTACACATCAGGTGTGCTGCTTGCTCGTTTACCACCAAAAGCAATAAAAAAACAATTTGTATGCATATTGCATCCCTTAATTGTCTTAATACACACATACAATACCCACGGGTAAGACAGGGGGTAATGAATTATATTCTTAGTCCGTCACGCATACGAAGAAATAAGCTATAAATTGGTTTAAAATTGTGAGCTGTCTTTCAAATTTGTAATGCTATTTACCTCACAAGCTATTGCTACGTCTATAATATTTAATATAGTTTATGGTATATATATACTACCAGTATAAGATTTGGTATCAATAATGTAATGGGTGCTATTTACGTTAAGTTTATGAACCAATAATATATTATTGAAGTTCAATATTGAAACGTCGTAATGAAATTGAGTAAATGTCTCAGTGAGGACCCGATAGGAAGAATGTTTTAATAATATTAGTTAACATTTTTGATCGATAGTTAAGTTCGAATTATGTCAGCTAAAGTATATTTTCAATAAAAATAATAACTTTATATTTGATTAGAATGCTGTGTGGTAGCGGCTACGAATACTACTAACCCTTACTTTGTTGGTGGATATCGTAAAAGACGACTAAGAGCCTTATAACGACCCAGGCCAACTCCATCAAATGCCGTTTGGTCAACATTTACATTCCCGAAGAAGGTTGACGTCTGGCAGGCGGCCGGTCATAAAACTATTGCCAATAACTTTTACAATATGTACTATGAAAGAAGAATATGTACATATTGTATCGAACCCAAGTAATGGGATAAGAGTAGGAGAATGATGATTTGATTAGAATGTTCTTAAGCAGTTAAAACTATGGGGCTACCGACAACAAAACTATTTTCCAGTCATATGACGGTAGAGATTTATTGAGTTATCGGGTCGTACACGGTTTCTTCAGGTGTCTGAAAGGTATGGGCGGAGTATGACCAGATCATAGCATGACCTCATAAAAACAATAAACCAACCGGTTGATTTGTATAAAAAATTGCAGCTAATTTACATAATAACAAGAATCGATTAAGACATGGTAAATATTTTTGTACACATTTATAGTATAGTTATAAATGCAGTTATATTGATTTAGAGCATGAGGCAAAGCATGTAAGTAAAATTAATGCGGTCGAAATGCGATCTCTACGGAAAATCTGTGGAGTTAAGCTGACCGACCGCATTGCGAATGCGGTCGGTCAGCTGACGACGTAAGAGACGACGTAAGAGAGCGAGTGGGTATGAAAGAGAGTATTGGTGTAAAGATGCGAAAGGGAATGCTCCGATGGTTCGGACATGTGTAAAGAATGCCGAACGAACGTCTGGTTAAGAAGATATACAATGTGAAAGTGGAAGGATGTAGGTCCCGGGGGAGACCGAGACTCACCTACCTAGATCGGATTGGTCACGTACTGAAGGAAGGTGTTGTCAAGAGTCTCCGAAACCGGCGAGCGTGTATGAAGAGAATTATGAATGTTGAGGAAGTGAGTGAAGTATGCAAGGATAGAGTTCTCTGTCACTCCATTCTCTCTGCCTACCCTGCAAGGGATATGGCGTGATGATATGTATGTTATGTATACATGTATATTGATATGTAATATTTTTTAAACGAAACAATCTAATAAGATATCGAAACTTAAGCAATAAACTATAAACAATTGTAGATTGTTCTCGAAGGACCACTTTTCGTTTTGATGTAAACTTTTGATCCCTCTAGCTACAATAATTCAAATATACCCTCTGTATCTATGATAAACTCAGCTACTGCCTATGATTTTTTTTAAGATCGGAATGAGATTTTGTTCTTGTATTTTATTTTTAAAATAAATATAATTTGTAATTTAAGTTTTTTAAGTTATTATTAAATCTAGAATATTGTTCTGATTAAGTTTAAATGTTTCGTGCCTCGTGATCTGAAGCGATCATTTAAAAGTGCTGAAAAGTCTAAGAAAGTATTATATAATAACTTAACTACTAAGTCGCTAACACAGTAGGTAGTTACGAAATAATTTTCGATAATACTCAGAGATGCAAGTTTCATATTGCATATTTCGAAATATATTTACATGTATAAATTTAAATTTAAATTAAACCCAATTAAGAGCGAAAAATGATTGTCACAAGTGAGATTCAAACCCACACCTATTAGAAATCCGCCCCAATAGTCCTTAAAAAGACGAAAATATAATACGATGCGAGAATTGAATGTCCTACAATAGTTCACGGTGCTGTAAGTGGCAGCACGATTGGTACGGTTTTCCAATAGGTGTGGGTTCGAATCTTACTTGTGACAATCATTTCTCGCTCGTAATCGAGTTTTATAAATAATCAAGCAAATTAAATGATAAATTTCAGTAATATAAGTGTTTACTTACATATCTAAATACATATACACGTTATACTACGTTGTATGCGTGGATTATACCCACGTAGAGCAATAACTATTTTATTTTCATTATGGAAAATACTCCCGAAAAGTTTTACTATTAGTTTTGTTGCTGTTTTACATAAATGTTTTTATAACATAAGATTCTTTATTAGGTACCCTTTAACGAAATTATATTTGGTATAGCAGATCATTTTGAAATTAGCTAACAATTTTCGATGTTAAAAATCCCTGAAAATTGTTGGCATATTTGTTGCGAATACGCTTCGCTTAGTTGTAGAAATAATTTAAGGAGCGCTATTTTATGCCTTTCACTAGCGTTGGGACGAGATAAATTTTGATTAATTCGTTTTAAAGGTTTAATTTATTTATCGTGCGGTGACAGAATAAGAATATAAAGTGGCATCATCTTATAATTGCCCGTGGTGATCGTAAAAAATGACTAAGGAACGCAATATTTCAATAAAAGAAGAACAACTTGATATAAAACCTTATGCATCGATTCATTTCATCAATGTGATATAATAAGCCACTACCTATTTCATTTTGGAGATAGATCGAGCCTAGTAATGGGATCAACACGTCTGACCAGCGTGGTATAGTAGGTCAGTTTTCCTCCCATTATGGAGGCGGTTTGAGCTTAATAGTGGTTCCATTATCCATATATGAGTCGAGATGAGATGAGTGATGGCACATATCTATATGAGCTGAGATAAAATATTTATTTAGTTCATATCCTCTATATATACCTACGCGAGGCACTAGCTTCAGTGTTAACAGTAGCAAATCACAAAATCGTAAAAACTAAACTAATATCGTTTATTAGGCTCTAATAAATCAATTTTGTAAGCAACAAATTGATATCATGTTGTCTTGATTAATATATTGTAACCCGTTTCATTTCCTGTATATGTATATAAAATATACAAAAATGTTTGTTATAGATTTTATAATCATCCAACAGAAGTCACCCAATCGGGTTCATAAGAAAAACCATAATGCGAAAATGATTTTAGAGCACTGAAATAATGCACTGGAAGATGGAAAGTGGTGCTGAGATCGATGTCACGAAATTCCATTTATATGTTTTTTTATTAATGCTGAATCTGCGTCGGTAGTATATATATATATATGGTGAAAAATTAATTTTAGCCAACATTTTTTGTCTTTAGCCAATTCATTTCATTATCATTTAAACATTTTTAGTCTATAGGCTGCTGTAAACCAGCGGGTTAAGTACTAACAATGTTTATTTTAGCATTAATTGGCATTTCCTATGTTTTTAGCCACTTAATGTTAAGTATTAGTACAAATTTAACTTGATTTTAGGTAAAACAAAGAAAATTGAGCAATATTTGGTACATGAACCGCAAATATTTCAGCTTTTATGCTAAACGCAGTCCGCTATTCTATAATATGGTATATAGGTACGTTTAAAAATATATCAATCACTTATAGATAAAAAGAACTACTTGATCATCATCATCATTATCATCTCAGCTCAAATATGTCCCACTGTTGGGCTCGAGCCTCCTCCATAATGGGAGGGTAATTGAGCTACTATACCACGCTGGTCAGACGTGTTGGTATAGAGTTTTGTTTCAAGGTTTCCTTTTCTCGCATAGATGTTGTATGCGTTTTACATCCCTTAGTCGTCTCGTACGATCACCCATGGGTAAGATAGAGGGTGGTGAATTGTATTCTTACTCCGTCACTACACGGAAAACTACTTGATATCTAACCGTAACTAATCAATTCTGCAACTAAATCAAAATTAATTAACTTACTATATCAATATTCAGTTTGTGTAGGCATTCATTTCTATGTAAACCATAAATTAACAAAAGTGTATGTACTTTAAGAAAGGTCAAAGAGTTTGTGAAAGTTTTGTAACTTAATATCGTGATTCACTGAATATAATTTGGTTGAAGTAAACTTTTAGATTAGTCATAGAGTAGACAAAAGTAAATCGTAACGATATAATATCTTCGTATATTACTTTAATATATGAAATGACATGACTGACATGTGGAAAGAATGTCGAACGAACGTCTGGTTAAGAAGATATACAATGCGAAAGTGGAAGGATGTAGATATCGGGGGAGACCAAGACTAACCTACCTAGACCAGATTGGTCACGTCCTGAAGGAAGGTGGAGTCAAGAGTCTCCGAAACCGGCGAGCGTGTATGAAAAGAATAATGAATGTTGAGGAAGCGAGTGAAGTATGCAAGGATCGAGTTCTCTGGCACTCTGTTCTCTCTGCCTACCCTGCAAGGGATATGGCGTGATGATATATATGTATACAATATACATACATGAAAAACAAAAAGAATGAAAAAGGCAAAAAATAATAAAAATGAATCTAAGGATCCAAACCGAGCTCCTGTTCAACTGGATTAGGTTGTTCAATTTTCCAATGGGGAATATGCATGATTTTTTTTTATTTTTTTAAACGGTTCTACTAGTTATTTCATTACCAAAAAAAAAATATAACACATCCAAAATATAAACCATAAAGTTAATTTTTTTTTATTAAAATCACTATCATTTTTGGGCGATTTAAACGCGGCTATTATGGCGCGCTGCTGTGACGTCAGAATACACACACAAGTTGGATGTCAACAACGAAATGTTTGGTTCACGAAGTTATTGAAAATTAAAAAAGTGAGTGTAAAGTCAACTTATTACCATAGAAAAGACCAGAAAACCGTGTTATAAATATTGTGTCGTTCCTATGTGCCAAAATATTATCAAAACTGCACCTAACAAAGTATATTTCCTCATGCCGAGAAATGTAATAAATAAGAAAAAAATGATGCAAGGCGATGAGAAGAGATAATGTGTCGTATTTGAGCAGTTTATGCTGTTGTGAAGATCATTTTAACGTAAGTAAATATATTAGAGAAGTGATGAAGTACCTAAAAGAATCATTTTTCCTTAATTACATGCACATACTTGTTTTGATTACAAACTTCGACGTACACATACCTACCTAGTTTACGAAAAGTTTTTAAAGATATGTTCTCAATATGTAATAGGTACATGGGACTTTATCCATAAAAGTAATATATGTTATATATGTTAGTCATCTATGATGCCTATTAATGAAAACATGTAACTTATTAGAGTAAGAGAAAAGTTCGAAATTATTTATTATTTATCTTTCTATTGGGTTTCAGATACAGAGAATTATATGAAATACAAAATAATGGCATTAGAACAGGGACAAAAAGTGACGTTTGTTAAGTCTCTTATTCACAAGGACTAATACTTAACACAGAAAACTAATAACTCATGACATAACTGGGTAACGATACAAAATAATCACTAGAAACACCTTGATACCAGAAGACTCGAGTGTACGATGACGTCACATTTTGAACTACCAATCGCGTCGCGTTTTAGAAATTTGCGAGCGAATCTCAAAAAAACCGATTTTTGATAATTAAATTTCACTATTAAATAATGATGCATTTGAAAAATAATTGTATAGGTATGTTTTTTAAGCAATAAAGATTACAAATAAAAATATTTTGTTCATTTTGGAGTCACATGCATATTCTCTATTGAAATATGTGTCTTTTTAATGACAGCGTCAAAATTTGCCTTCATGTTTTAATAGTTTTCAGCTAACAACAAATAATATTTTGCATTGGCTGAAAATATTGACATAACAATATTTTGTATAAATGAAACCTAACTAGATTGATTAATCGCCTCAGGAACCCCCTGCATAATAAATTTCATAAAAATTGTTGAAGCTTTCTAATATTCAGATTATATAATTACAAAAATTGGTAATTTAAAGGTATTAGATATAAGAGCACTACCGTGACATTTTCACCAAAAGTGGATTTTGGGGAAAACTTCAATCGTTTGAGAAATGAATTCTCTTCTTTTCTCCTTTAATCCATATTTGTTTACGCAATAAATGCATATCAATATCGTATACGAAAATCGAGTTATTGATTTAAAGCGTTATATCAAGCCAGGCTATATACAGATGCCAGACCTACTCTAGTGATCTCATAGTTATGGGCTAAAAACAGTTATAGGTCACTGAAATATATCTGTGCTAATAAATATTAGTGTCCGACCGAAACTGATTTTTCAGCCGAAACCGAAACTTAATAAAACATTTAAAACTATGATTAATTACTTAAATTTACTGTTTTCTTTAACATTAATTTGCATATATGTATACTTATATATATGCAGACCGTCAAAAAATTTTAAATAAAATAAAAATACTCATTAAAGTACGTAACATTTTTTTATGACATGAATATACAAGACTTAGTCTTTGAAGTAAATTAAAAAAAAAAACAACTTTCAGTTAGTGTTTTAGAAATATAGGAGGAGGTCCAAAAGTTCGTGGAATGGAGGGGATGGAGCGGGGTTAGAGGCACTCGCTTAGTGTCATACATAATTGGGGACTCATCGTACATAAATTGAATTTCAGCCCTATTGCATCATTCGTTTACACCAACACTAGCGTGCTAAACAGGAGAATCCGGAAAGAAACTGAAACTATGGAGAAAATTGAACACCGTGCTGTGATAAAATTCCTTACCAAGCAAGGAAAGAACACTCAAACCGTTTTGAACGAAATGGAAACCATTTATGGGGAACAGTGCCTTATTAAATTAATGATTTACAAGTGGCATAAACTTTTTAAACATAATCGGGCGTAAATTGAAGAGAATCCCCATTTAGGAAGGCATATGGCCTTCCTCGAGGCCACCACAACAGACATCGTCGAAAAAGTGGAAAATTGTGCTTGAGGAAACCCTTTTGAAGAACAAACAGTTATTTGCTTTAGTTGGAGTATCAGATACCACCATTTTGTGAATCTTACATGACAACCTGTGTATAACAAAAGTTAGTGCAAGATGGGTACCACAAATGCTCACGCCCCTTCAGAAACAGCAGCGTGTCAATGTGTCAAAACAATTTTTGGAATTGTGTGGAGACGAACCTGTACAGATTCTAGAGCGAATTTTTACTGGAGATGAAACATGGGTTTATCACTTTGAGCCGGAGCCCAAACAAGAGCCCATGTAGTGGCATAAAAAGAGAACACTATTATTGCCAAAGAAATTCAAAGTATCCGAGTAGACTGGAAAAATGATGGCTATTGTGTTTTGAGACTGTGCGGATAATACTGATTGATTACAAAGAAAAGGGAAGGACCACAATCGGAGAATACGATGCAACATACTAATAAAACGTCAACGAAAACGTCGAAGAAAATTGACCAAGAGTGTGTTGCTCTTGAAGGACAGCGCGCGGGTATACAAGAGGAGAGTTGACACAATGGCTGCTCTGCACACGCATGACTTCGAATCACTAGTCCACCCACCCTACAGTCCAGATATGGCCCCAAGTGATTTTGTTTGTTTCCCAATTTAAAATAAAGATTTACGGGGGAGGGAATTCCCGACGACAATGCGGGAAGCAATTGTGGCCCATTTTGAGGCAAAAGATAAAAAATATTTTTACAATGATTTCTAAATCATTATTCATAGATCAAAATTAATTCATGTAATGTTCTTCTCTGATGATGTTCTAATGTTCTCTCTGCCTACCCTGCAAGGGATATGGCGTGATGATATGTATGTATGTATGTAAAATTAATTCATAGATCTAATAAATATATACAACTTAAGGGTGATTAAATTGAAAAAGAAAATAGATTTGATTCATTTTATTTAAAACCCTTCCATTCCACGAACTTTTGGACCTCTTCTCGTATAACTAGTAATACGTAATTGTGTTCACAATATTTTAAAGATAAAAACATTCGAGTTTCAGCGAGGCCGAAGCTTTCGCCTATATTTTGGCCGAAACTGAAACCGGGGCCGAAACTAGTGTTGTGGCCAAAACTGGCCGAAACCAAAACCGAAATTTCGGCCGTACACTAATAAATATACATAATTTAAATGTTCCAAATCTGTGGAGTTAGGCTGACCGATCGCATTCGTAACGACGATGTAAGAGAGCGAGTAGGTATAAAAGAGAGTATTTGTGTAAAGATGCGAAAGGGAATGCTCCGATGGTTCGGACATGTGGAAAGAATGCCGAACGAACGTCTGGTTAAGAAGATATACAATGCGAAAGTGGAAGGATGTAGGTACCGGGGGAGACCGAGACTAACCTACCTAGACCAGATTGGTCAAGTAATGAAGGAAGGTGGAGTCAAGAGTCTCCGAAACCGGCGAGCGTGTATGAAGAGAATTATGAATGTTGAAGAAGCGAGTGATGTATGCAAGGATAGAGTTCTCTGGCACTCTGTTCTCTCTGCCTGCCCTGCAAGGAATATGGCGTGATGATATGTATGTATGTATGTAAATGTATGAAACATTTAGTTAACGTTACGAACGTTAGTATAAATTAGCACTATCTTATAATTTCACGTGGCGATCGTAAAAGATAACTAAGGAACGCAGATAACATTTCAGCAGAAGGAGAAAAACTTGATATAAAACAATATTCATCAATTAGTTAATTATTTAGCTATTAATTAGCTTAGTATTTGCTACAAATAAATTATTAATAATTTCAATTGAATGTAACATTTACATACATACATATCATCACGCCATATTCCTTGCAGGGTAGGCAGAGAGAACAGAGTGCCAGAGAACTCTATCCTTGCATACTTCACTCGCTTCCTCAACATTCATAAATCTCTTCATACCCGCTCGGCGGTTTCGGAGACTCTTGACTTCACCTTCCTTCAGTACGTGACCAATCTGGTCTAGGTAGGCGAGTCTCGGTCGCCCGCGGTACCTGCATCCTTCCACTTTCGCATTGTATATCTTCTTAACCAGACGTTCGTTCGGCATTCTTTCCTCATGTCCGAACCATCGGAGCATTCCCTATCGCATCTTTACACCAATACTGTCTTCTTCTTCTCCAGTTTAAATATATATAAAATATATCCAGTCACTGTCCGTTAGTAAGTCAAGTCCGTACCACAAATTGAGCGCTAATAATCAAATTAGCGAATTCTACTGCAATTTTGGCAGAACATACATACACGTAAACCATTATTGTATCATGTTTATGTTTACTATACTTTAGCATTTTCTCAGCATTACATAAAAGACCAGGAAAATTATGCACAATAACACTATACATTAATAAAATAATGAATAAAATTTACGAGAGCCACATGACATTTTCACATTCTCGCCAAAACTACCCAAGTAATATATCGGCTGTGATACTGGTACAGCCTTCTCATACATATATTACACAACATAACTAAAATAAACCTAGATCCTGATCGCTATGTTACTGGAGAAGACCGGCCAACAAGGCGTGACGTCATAAAGTGCTCTTAATTGAAAACAGAAAGCTATCGAGTAGTAGTTTTAACACAGCCTTTTAAAATTGATTCCAAGCGGATGTTATACCACGTCCTCGTTAA
The DNA here is from genome assembly GCA_905163515.2 of Lymantria monacha. Lineage (NCBI taxonomy): Eukaryota > Metazoa > Arthropoda > Insecta > Lepidoptera > Erebidae > Lymantria > Lymantria monacha. Next base: position 40,982,158 of record LR991081.1, read on the forward strand.
TTATTTGTTTGGAAATAGCAAATAATGGTTCTAATTATAGTGCTTACTAACAGTTATTATTAGTATTGTCTGGCAACATTTTATTAAGTACTTTATATTTTTTTTATTCGTAACCCATATGGTGCCGAATTATTAAAAGAGTGTTACACTACCCTCCATTTTCAAATAGGTATTCTAAAATCGGATGAGAGCTCACTAGGAGTGTTGGAAGTAGCACTTAAAACACCAATAATCTACATTTCGATTGTAAAGCATGGGAACTATTAGCAATTATGTCTTGCTGTAGAATGCTGATTATGATGATAACATTTTTTTATTAGTTATAGTTAGTTTACTATTATATTCATATTTTAGGGTGGAATTGCTGAAGAATTCTGGAGTGTTAAGTGATTTTTGGTATAGTAAGTCCTCGTGGTGATATAAATTACTAACTCATCTTCTTTCATAAGTATCGCACGAGACGATCAAAGGAAATAAACAAATAATGTTACTGTTGTTTAATCAGATAAGGAAATCTTGAAATAAAACTATATCAGTCTATTTGACCATTGTGGTGGAATAATAGATTCTTTTCTATCGTGAGTCGCCTAATAGTAAAAGTATATATGGCCTGGAGAAAAACGGGATTAGTTTATGTTAAATTTGTAATTTGTATTATAAAGAATGGTTGTTTGTTGATAGAACTTATGTATTATTTGTTATTTGGAGTTTGTTGGATGTTTAATTATTTTTTTAAAAGCGCAGTTTAATGCAGCGAATCGTTTAGGAATTTTTAATACGTTTCATCCATTTTCAATTTATGTAATAAATCAGATCAAGGTACATATTTTCAATGGATATAACTGTGAACAATTCTTGGAGCTATAATAACATGCTACATACATGTATTGATACCCATCTTGGATGTACAATATAGGATTATGATTACATGTCATCATACATATTGATATGTGTATGATTACAACAATATCAAGATACACTTGCACGTGTAATTTTTTAAGTCTTTTATATTTAAATTAAGGCAAAATTATAATCAACGCCTTCATTCAAGATTAAAGCTTAACTCAACTAATTTATCTAATATATCTCGCATTCTGCTAGCTTTAACAATTTTACTAACTATCTGTTACCGTCTTCAGTGTCCTATGAATCTATAATATTGAGCTCAATACATCTATCAGTCAGTAGAAGTCCACTGCTGGACGAAGACCTCCTCAAGAGCATTCTCGTTCATGATGCAAATAGCACAATATAATTCTTGTGGTACTCTACAAGAATGATCTTGTGCCATTTGCATCTAACGGCTCCCTGTGACTTTTCTAGTTTTCTAGTTTTTCTGACTAGCGGGTCGGACATCTTTTAACTCCATAGGACATACACCTTTAGATTTTTTTTAAAAGAATTCATTGATCAGTTTTATAAATAAATGCACATTATAAATAACGTTTTGTTAGTTTGTAGATATAAATACAAATCTTTCCCCGTGACGAGATAAGAATACAATTGTCACCGCCACTTACTTATCCATGGGAGTCGGCAGTAGTATTCTTCTGGGATACCTATAACTCCTGCGATCGCCTGTCAAGTGATTATGTAGTTGTAGCAGTATTGCCTCATTCATGAGGCGACTTACATCCAGCAGTAGACGGTGACAAGCCAAATGATAATGATAACGATGTGCATAAAAATTTACTAAGGCAATCATTGAGCACCTCAAATCAAAATGTGTGGCTATTGTTTCGGCACGAGAATAAATAAAAGGTTGTGTCACGCTGTACTTTAACGCTTGTTATAATTTAAAGTGAATTAACCTGGCCAGTAGGGGGTAGGAATCTTGCTAAGCATACTGTACATAAGTGTGTGCGTGTTGCTTGTACGCAGTTAAGGGGTAAATCTATTATTATCTCCTATTATGAGGAACTTCTTAGAAAAGAGAATAACATCAACCTTTACCTTTTTACGCTGTGGCGTCAATTACTCTGTGCCCTGTGCTTTTACCAAACCGCTAGGGTAGGGATCGAAATTAATTAAGGCTTATATTTTTTTCATTTGTATACTGACACAAGCAATACATTTAGAACTTATATTTTTCTTACCTATTTACGTTAATGATCATTTCTCGTTGAGGAAAATCTAATTTAATATTTTCTGGTAAGGGTAGGGACCTTTATAGGTCTTGTAAATGAATTTAATAAATTCTAATTAAATTGTTCTGGTGATTTAATTGAGTACCCTACTAGTCAAAGTATTAAATTTGCCTTAATTCCTACCTTCTTACGCGCCTCATTTGGGTGGTTTATGGGAGACTGGTGTTAAGTCGTGCAAGCACTATTTATTGAGAAAGCAATACACGCTTAATATTTGAAGAATATTACACAATATTATCGCAAATCGATGTTGTTTTTAACTCTCATTCTACCCTTGTCCGCAGATCCAAAAAACTTTTCCTTAGTATCCATCTCACATTTTGTTTGGTCTGATTTTGCATCGCCAGCAACGGAACTGATAACTGATGTTTCTGCTCACCGTTTAACAAGCTTAAGTAAAGATGCGAAAGGGAATGCTCCGATGGTTCGGACATGTGGAAAGAATGCCGAACGAACGTCTGGTTAAGAAGATATACAATGCGAAAGTGGAAGGATGTAGGTACCGAGGGAGACCGAGACTAACCTACCTAGACCAGATCGGTCAGGTACTGAAGGAAGGCGGAGTCAAGAGTCTCCGAAACCGGCGAGCGTGTATGAAGAGATTTATGAATGTTGAGGAAGCGAGTGAAGTATGCAGAGATAGAGTTTTCTGGCACTCTGTTCTCTCTGCCTACCCTGCAAGGGATATGGCGTGATGATATGTATGTATGTATGTATGTTTAACAAGCTACCAAAGAGAGAAAATTAGACATCATATAAAATTTCCTCAAAATTTGGCTCAAATTGTCACCTGTGTCATAGGAGAAGTTATTGCCATCCTAGAAGTCATATTTTCCATCCAATATAAGCTAAATAAATTTATAGTACTGACTCAATATAACGCATCTTATCCAAAATTTTCACTCGTATTTCCTTTGGTGCTTAATATTAAATAACTTCCCTTAAACTTTCATGATCAAAACATTAACATAATCTTGACTTCGATTTCTAAACACTGTAGGAGGTATTCCAGGTAATGAAATTACATATTTATATGTGATGTCTCTCTAATAATGGGCATTACCAGTTCGTTTTTTTCTTGTTTTTTTTTGACGGCGGGCTACCGTAGTCATTACCAGTTCTACTGGACAAAAGGTTGGCTATCTAACAGAAAATTATAATGCAAATACTAAGTATATATTTAGCCAAATACATATAGCTATCTATGGGTTGTGAAGTGAGATAAGTTCTTTTTGTGATCATCACTACGTCTTATTACCTTCGTTTAGATCACTCATGTACTATTCATTTGGCCAAACTGATGATTTAGGAATATTCCAAGTGTGAATTTAGCAGAGATAACAGTAATGTTTTTGTGCCGTCCTAATCAGCAGTGTTCCTTCTATGACTTTCTCAGAATTCCTTGTCCTAACTTTTTCAATAATTTTACAATATTTTTCTCATATATCATATATATGTATATGTCTCATATATATGTATATATATATATATATATATGTATATATATATATATATATATATATATATGTATATATGTATATGTATATATATATATATATATATATATATATATATGTATATATATATATATATATATATATATATATATATATATATATAAAGATGTACGTTAGTGAAATATAATTGTACGATAATTATATCGTTTGGCTGCTACGATAATAACTCATATATTCGCGACAAAATAAGTTTATTCCTTTCTATTGTGCTATTACGAAATATTGATAAGGGTCTTTATTATCTTGTCCTTGTATGTACAATACCAGGTTACGAATATTGTGGTCTGTGCGATTCATTAGACCATAATATTAATTTACATGTAACAAGGCAGATGAAGATCTGCCTTGTTACATGTAAATTAATGCATTAATTTGGACTTCACAGAGAGAGAATACTTTAAACCAGTAATAGAGATTTTGCTATTGTTAATGAATGACGATTCTAAGCGATCTCTTGAATATTTAGATCAGAATTATATTAATTTAATAATCATTCTTTTGAATGAACCTTCTTTGTAACCGTTAAATTTACATTTGCTTTATTATTTTATATTACTCTCTTCGTCAATCTTTCTCCATCCATGTGGATATCATTGTTTTACATATGGATACGTCATTCATGTCGACATTCGTTATTGATATAAAATTAACATTTATATTATAACAGACTCTTATTTTATTTTTTGTTCTGTAAACTTTAATGGTTCAGTTGTAGTTAAATTTTAAAATACTTGCTGAGGTGTAATTGAACTACATTTATTACATATTTATGTGTGTGGTAATATAGTAAGAGTACAATAGTATTCTCTCGCATTCTGTAGGTCTCGCAAAAGTTAATTAAGGTGCATTCCTAGAACATCACTGCAAGAGAAGTAAAACCCCAAAAAAAGTTCTATGAAAATCTGTCTTGTTACCAGAGTATAATACTCTAATATGTCTCAGATTACATATGATATTAAAAGCTTATTTTATAAAGAAATATACAAGTAATCATTATTATTTATGTAGTTGACCGTATCAAATTCCATAAAACTCAATACTTTGGCTTTAATACGTTTCTTTTAGGCAGTTGCTATTGATGACAACATAATCTATATTTTGACAGTTTGACTAGTTTTTTTTTATTATTTATCATAAAATATAATATTAGCTTAACAATTTAAATAAATGTTAGCCTTCTATAATTTTCTTGATAATTTATAACATTATGTTCGACTTCGTAATATTTAGTAGCTTATAATAACAGTCCGTAAGTAAATCAAGTCTTTATCATTTATTATGTGCTGGTAAACAAATTAATGATTTCTCTTGATATTTTGGCAGAACGTGAAAATACACATATTATATCATATTTTAAAATATTTCAGCACTCTATCTGTATTATATTACATAAAATACCAGCTGAATCATTCAACATAACAGAATAAAACATTAAAATATTGAATAAAATTTAAAAGCGCCACATGAGGTTTTCATATTTGCATGACGCTTTCGCATATCCAAACTCCGTCTGACCGGTGTACGTGTGTATATTTGTTTGCCAGTATAGATTGTTTAAAATCTAATGAAAATATTTATTTATAATTAAATTTGCTGATTACATATATGAATTATTTATTGTTCTAATATTTTGGTTGTTATCCAACTACTATTAATTGTGAAATGTATATTTTTCTTTCTTAAGAATAGATACGTCATTTTATGTAAAAAAAATACTACACAAAAGCATGCCATCGTAAATAGCTTCTTAAGCTGTAAATGAATATGAGTTTCATAAGTTTCATTACATGCAAAACTTTTTTTATTATTTTAACAGTCCATAAATAATTAATCAATTCAAGCAGTCTGTAAGTATTCTGTATTCGTTGAGTAGGTACCTACATATTTGTAAAGTTCCAATCATACAAAGGTATATTTTTTTAAATATATCAATTGTATTTTTAAACGATAAGCTATAATCAGTATAGATCAGTGACGTCTGTTCGCTATAATAGCGGTAATCACTTATTCACAACTACTTGATTTCATAGTGATATCATATTGATTGTTCCGGCCAGCACGTTTTAAAATAGCAACAGAATTTGTGCAGTTTTAAAATTCATGATTTAGTATAGTCAATAGGTATATCAAAATTATTAACATAAAATCAAAATAAGTCGAGTTTGCTCTATGGCATTTTTAAATAGATATGATGCCGATTCTTACTATTGGATGTAAGCAAGGGTTTTCAGACTCAAATTTTGCAATTATTGCTTTAATTATTTATCAGACTTCGACTGGACATATAATTCAGTAGCATAAATATAGGCTGTTCAAATCTTAGACCAAGTAATAAATTATATTGTCATTTATACATTCAAAATGTTTCAAATTATTGCTACACCAAAAATAAATGCCTCTAGGTGTGGCGTATCTCAAAGACTCTAATTCTGAGAAACTTCTAGAATGTTCAACTGTTCTCTGAGTACATATCTGAAATTGGTATTCGCGGTGAGTTATGATTCTTATGTATAAACGAAAAGCGAATAGTAACGTAGCTAGTCAGCTTTCCTTTAAATAGGACCTCAACTTTTTGCCAACAATTTGTATTGGTATTATTTATTTATAATTTAAATAAAACCCCTAATGGGTTAAAGTATGAAATTGCCGTTTCGTACTGATAAATTACAACCATTTTTTTTGTTCATAAAACAGATTTATTTATTCAAAGTATTTACCCTCGTTATCTATAGATTTCTGCATTCAAATTTGAAGATCATTTAAACCTTTGCGATAGAACTCTGGGGTCCTAGACTCCACAAGGTAAATGTGTGAAGGTATTTTGTAATGCTTCCTCCGAAGAAATTATTTATCCGTGCAAAAAATTGTCCAAATCGCAGAAAAAATAGTAGTCGGTTGGGGCGGGGTCTTTTTTTTTTTTTTTTTTTTTTTTTTGCGGTGGGCTATGGACGTCGCACCCCGCCAAATCGGTCCGGGGTGACAGAAGAGGCGGCGCGCAACCCCATTGACCCACCCTGCAAGCACCTCTTCTTCGCCGTGCGAGCGGGCCACCGGTACCCGATCTTTGTCTTCGGTGGCCAGCTCGGCGGTATGCCCTCTCGGGCTCCTCTCCTGTCGACGCCCCGACAGCTTTCGCCGTCGAGGCGTCGTTCTCACGCGGTGGCCTCACGTCGGGTGACCGGACAATTCCCCGGTCCGATCACCCGAAGCCTCGGTTAGGGCGGCATCAGGCGCAGGTACTCGCGCCTGCGCCGCCCCGGCCGCGGGCGGCGGCCCGGGTCACGGGAATCCTCCCGGGCCCGTTCCGCCACCTCCTTCTGCGAGATGACAGCCTCGCAGAAGGCGGCGACCGCGTCCCAATTCCTGACGCTGTCGACCATCGCTCGCGCAACAGCCGGCAGCGTCAGGTCGGCACCGATGACAGCGACGAGGTCACGGCGCTGCCCGTCCCAGCCCGAACATACCTCGAGCGTATGTTGCGCCGTGTCCTCGTCGCTACTGCAATGGTGGCAGGACGGAGTCCACTCCCTTCGCACGACCGTGTGCAGGTACTTGCCGAAGCAACCATGCCCCGACAAGACCTGCACCAACCGGAAAGAGAGGACTCCGTGCCGCCGCTCCATCCACTCCATCAGTACGGGCCGGAAGGCCTCAACGGTAATAACACCGTGTCTAGGCCTCTCCAGCCGCGTAGCCCAACGGGCGATGACTTCTCGGCGGGCGTCCTCGCGCCAGGTGGCTATCTCGTTGAACGATGGGGAGCCACCCTCTTCGCGCATTGAGATAACCCGCCGGTAGAGGTCGGAGAGCATCTCCGCCTCTAGGTCCCACGGGGGTGTCCCGGCCAATAGGCATGCCGCCTTGGGGCGGGGTCTGGCGAGTACGGAGAATGACGTATGGTTTTTAACTGCAGGTCTTGTAGTGTTAAACAGTTTCTCGAGCAGTATGAGGTTTTGCGTTATCATGGAGCAATAATGGTGAAGATCGATTGACAAGTCAGCGCTGTTTTACTGCGAGTTTTGCCATCATTGTTCGGAGTTCTGCACAGTAAACATCTGCGTTTATTGCTTGATCAGATCTGAGGAAGCTGTAGTGAATTACACTATGAAGTGACCACCAAACAGTTACATCACCCTTCTGTGTGTAAGTTTCGCTTTAGGGCATCGATGTGGCATTTGACCTGGGGTCAGGCATTACGTTGTTCGCTTGCGATTATCCTAAAGAATCCACTTTTCATCAAACGTCACAGTTCGGTCCAAAATCTCTTCATTTCTTTACCAGTTTGACAGGATAAGGCAAGCTTTAACGGGCGCTGCTCTCTGCAGGTCAGTCAAATCATGAAGCACCCATTTTCAAGATTTTTATTTTACCGATTTGGTGCAAATGGGTCAATATTATGGGTATGCTAACGTCAAACCATGACGCTAATCCTTAGTAGTTTGACTCGGATCGGCTTCCACCATCACCTTCAATTCATTGTTATTTACCTTTAAGTAGCTGGTCTTCCTCGTGGTTCTTTCTTTAAGTCTCAGTTTCCACTACGAAAGCGGTTAAACCAAAAACGCATGGTACGTTCGTTAGCCGTATCCTCTCCAAACACAGCATTGACATTACGAGCCGTTTCTGCCGCGGTAGTGCCACGTTGGAACTCGTATTCGAAAATTACTCTGATTTTCACCATATCCATGCTCACTGTTTTTTAAATGGCTAGTCGCGATTTGCGCATTGCCAATGACGGAAACTTTGAAACTTAGTAGAATTAAGGAAATATTTACAAGGAATTAATTTAGAATAATCGAGTAGTTAATAAAGGATCCGGTTTATACAAATAATAATATTATATTATACATTTATAATATATATGAATAACATTGTAAACGAATATTATTAAGAGACATAAAATATGCAATATAACTATATACAGTAAGATCATTAGAAGATAATAAAACAGAAATAGAGTTAGGAAAAGGAATTCCATGAGAGACTAAAGTATAAATAAATTGCCCAAGGTTATGAAGAGAACAGGAAAGGAAAATGTGATTCATATCTGCAACAATCTTACCACATTCACACAGATCACTATTTATTATTTTAAGTCGAGTAGGATGTGCTGGATAAGAGGCCTATCCTAACCTCATTCAGATGACACAGCTGGCAACTGCCTTTCTAAAAATTTAATAAAATACCACGGCTTTGTGGGTATTTTGGACTGAATAGTGCCTTCCGTTAATTAAATTACTTTCCACCCAGCACATCTTCTAAGACTTTTGGAGGCAAAATTAAGCCAGATTGAGAAGGTCTATGGAATAATTCATGTAAGGATATAATCACCACAATTCACCGTCTCGGCGGCTAAATGGTCAGCTCTTTCATTACCTGTGATAGCATGACCCGAAATCCGCACAAAAGAGATTTTTGAGCCACACTGGAGACATTCAAAGAGAAGTTGCCTAATAGATAAAATGACAGGGTGTATACCTATATGCTTACTACGAAAAGGAATCGTTTGTAGAGCCCGCAAGGCACTTTGGGAATCAGAGAAAATTATCGTTTTCTTCAGTTTAAATATTTTAAGATATTCTATAGCTTTATAAAGGGCAAAATACTCTCCGGTAAACACTGAAGATTCTGGAGGTAGTTTTAAACTTTTGTACAATGTCGAATTGTTGATGATGTACACCATCATTATCTAAAATTGAATGTTTTGAAGCATCCGTATAGTTATAAGGCCAGTTTTTAAAAACGCTTATGAAATGAAAGATTCGCAAAATTGCAATGTTTATAAATACCTAAATTAATATTTATATCTGGAGTATACAGTAACGATTCGTAACTATTGTGGAAAAGGGGAAATGAAAGTGTGCATGTTCACTTCAAAAGCTGAATATAAAAACAATTAAACGTCGAACGATCAAATGTCATACATTGTTTAAATTTAGAATGTTATAGTTTTCGTTTGAAAACAGTTTCACTTTGATATCTGGCAGCATGCAGGTTTAATTTTAATTCAAACTGCCTAGTACGTTAAAATAAAAAACGGCAATTTCATATTTAAACCCCTATTATCTATTTTCATCAATTTCGAAACAATAAACTTGTTTTACCGTATTATTATCAAAATTCGTCATTATATATAACATACTTCCTAAATACATAAATGACTAAAACTTTTAATTCGGCGATATGTCCGATACGATATTTTAATTGTCCTGACTTTGTTACTCGTACGGTCTAATAAAAAAATAAAGAGGTTATCATAAAACGTTAGTAGTAGAAATTCCTAGTACTGACTTAGTATTCCTATTACTAACTTTATATGTAAATAGTAAAAATCCTATTTAAAATTACAAAACTGCCTATATATTATTGATATTAAAATTTAAAGTTTGCAACCCTTAACATTTTAGTGAACTTTAAAATAAAGACAATCTTATTTTTTTATCTTTTTCTCCTTTTTTTTAACTGAAATCAATTATTATTATTATATTAGTTACGACACTTATAACTCGAGAACGGCTGGAGCAATTTTTATGATTTTTATGTTTTTGCGTTTTTTGTCGTCGGGAATAGGATATTAAAATATGATATTAATAAACAAAAAAAAAATATCATTAATATATCATCAATTTTTAGAACGTTTGATGATATAATAAAACGCAACTGACAGCTCACGTAATGGTTTGTTCGGAAAATACCACGAAAAGTTGAAATTAAATTTGACTCTCGCACAAAACGAACATTGACCATGTTCGTTTTGTGCGAGTGTTACGATTTTTTACGAATATTGTTATAATAATTCATATTGTGTCTATATTGTCATCAACAATGCCGCGATCAATAAGATCAAATCTTTCCTAACGAAGCAGTAACGCAATTAGAATTGGAAACATCACGAATGTAACCACGGCAGAAGAACAAGATATTGCACGGGAAGACCGCCGCGTTAATATGGCCCAACTTCGTGCTTCTCAATCACCAGAGCAAAGCGAGGCAGCCCGTGAAACGGCTCGGTAGACAATGCGAAATCGTCATGCAAATCTCAGACGTCAACAGTTAGATAATTTTCAATGTGCATGAAGAAAAATGTCGTATAACACAAGGTACTTGTCTTGCTGGCACGTTATTAAAATACTTAATTTTTTTTACATACATATCATCACGCCATATCCCTTGCAGGGTAGGCAGAGAGAACAGAGTGCCAGAGAACTCTATCTCTGCATACTTCACTCGCTTCCTCAACATTCATAATTCTCTTCATACACGCTCGCCGGTTTCGGAGACTCTTGACTCCACCTTCCTTCAGTAGGTACATGACCGATCTGGTCTAGGTAGGTTAGTCTCGGTCTCCCTCGGTACCTACATCCTTCCACTTTCGCATTGTATATCTTCTTAACCAGACGTTCGTTCGGCATTCTTTCCACATGTCCGAACCATCGGAGCATTCCCTTTCGCATCTTTACACCAATACTCTCTTTCATACCTACTCGCTCTCTTACGTCGTCGTTACGAATGCGGTCGGTCAGCCTAACTCCACAGATTTTCCGCAGAGATCGCATTTCGACCGCATTAATTTTACTTTCATACTCTTTTCTGCATACCCAACTCTCGCTTCCATACAGTAATGTTGGGACAAGCACTGCGTTATGTATTGCTACACGTGCCTTCTTGCTGAGGTGGTGGCTGCCGAGAAGTTGCCCCAACGCTCCGTTCACTCTATTTCCCGCATTTACTCTTCGCTCTATATCAGTGGTGTACCTTCCATCTCGGCTAAATCCACATCCAAGATATACAAATTCATCCACTTGCTCTAGTACATCATTACCCATTGTTACTCTTACATCTGTTCTGGCTTCATCTCTTTCAAAGACCATTATTTTGGTTTTGCTCACATTCACGCGTAGACCCCTTTTCTTACAATCTTCTGTCATTGTGTCGACTAGGGTCTGCAGGTCTGTCGCTGACTGTGCCAGCAGGACTGTATCATCTGCATAAAGCAGAGCAGTGACACACTTAACGCCGATATTGACGTCAAACCAAGGCGACATTCCATCATCCAGCCGCACACAGGCTCTTCAGCCCATGTAACTGGACTGCACAGCCTGTTGCAGTTTACCGTTAATACCATACTCCGGTAAAATGTCCCAAAGTTCCTTTCGTACAACCGTGTCAAATGCTCTCTCCAGATCCACAAAACTGCAGAAAACCCTCTGACGTAGAGCCAGATGCTTCTCCACAATGTTGCGCAGAGAGAACACTTGATCCATGCATCCACTTCCACTCCTGAAACCTCATTGTGTCTCACACAGTAAACCATCGGACACCATCCTCATTCTCCTTTCAATAATTTTACCATACACTTTTGCTGCCAAACTGGTCAAGCCGATGACTGCGCTATTCCAGTCCCCGGGAACCATTCCCGAGCTCCAACATAAATTGAGGAGCGACAGGAACGCCTCCCCGACACAGGAGCCACCAAGCTTGATCATCTCGGCAGATACCATATCAATACCCGCTGCCTTACCATTTTTTGAACTTCTTATCGCCCATTCAACTTCATCCATACTGATGTCATCGGAGGACGCCGTCGCCGAATGTTGATCTACTAGACCACATGCGACATCGCCGCCAACCGTAGCATCCGCATACATATCGCCAAAATATTCACTCCATCGGCTTAACACGTCTTGTGTTTGTGTAAGAATGTCTCCACCTTTAGACCTTATTTTATTCATTCTGAAGGCTGACCAACCACCCCGAGACTTCTTCACCTCCCTCCAAAAGAGTTTGGTGTTACCCTCGAAGTTTTTAGTCAGCCTATCTTCTGCACTCATACTTGCTCTATCACGTTTCTCTTTCACTAAGGCCTTGGTGTCATTCTTACATTGCCGATATATTTCTTTCTTCTGTTCAGTGATACTGTCATTCAGATTCAAAGAAGAGACATAGTCCAGCCACGCTTTCTTCTTTTGCTCTACGGAAGCTGCCACTTCCGCATCCCACCATGCATCACCATTTGTTTTTCTATGCTTCTTTGTACTTCCACATACTTCTTTCGATGTATCTACCATACTCTCTTTCAATACTCTCCAGCATTCTTCAATGTCCGATTGCGGCTGGCTTGCCATCGTCAGCCGTTCTCGGACACCCTCTGCATACTTTTCTCTTACACACTCTTCTTGCAACCTTTCAACCTTTATTCTTTCAAGCCCTCCGAAGTGGACACGCTCTTGCCAGTGCCTCCACTTTCTGAACAGACCACTAAATCTCGCAATAACGAGATAGTGGTCCGTATCGACTGTGGGGCCCCTGTAGGCTCTTGCGTCCAATATTTTGCTTCGGAGGCGACTGTCTACCAAAATTAAATCTATTATACTTTTCTGTTCATTCCTTCTCCATGTATACATATGGATGTCCTTATATTGGAAAAATGTGTTTGACACAATAAGGTTTCTCTCCATGCATACATCCGCTATAAGCCTATCTGCGTCGTCCACTCTCTTATCACCAAATGGACCAAGTACGTCCTCATAGTCGGGACGCTTGGTCCCCACCTATCCGTTCAAATCTCCACATACAATCACGCGTTCACTGGTTTCTGCCATATCCAGAACTTCCCTAACGCTGTCCCAAAACTTCTCTAGGTCTGATGCCACCGAGGATCCTACGGGAGCATATGCTACAACCATGAATACCTTGGTGACACCTAGTTTTATACGGACCCAAAGAAGTCTGGGATCATACATTCCGTAATTCTTCACACTTGAGGCCAAGCGAGAGGACAACAGCACTCCTACCCCCATGCTGGCTCGATCGCTCTGTGGTACACCAGACCACAGAGCCATCCCGCCACCAGGAGGATCGCAGGCATCGCTGCCCCTTCGCTTGGTCTCTGTCACACAGAGCACGTCTCGGTGTTTGTCCGCCATGACGGATATCAGCTCGTGCAACTTACCTTCCACACAACCTCTTACATTCCAGGTGCCCACCCGGCACTCTGCTCTCCTCGACTTGCCTGACTGGGCAAGGCGTGATGGGTGGCGGCCCCCATCGCCGCAACTGTCGAAGTTCGTACCGACGGGGGCGGGTCGGTACGCGTCGCCTCCGGGGGACGCCCTAACCCGCATTGCGGTACGCATATCGAGCCGGATTAGCAGTCTAATTAGACTGGCAGGGGACGCGAACGAGCACGCTCCGGACTATGCCCCCCTAATTTTTTTTTATTTATATATTATTCATATTTATTATAATAATTAAAAAAAAATAACTTAATAATTTTGAATTAGTTGAAATCTGCTCATTCATTGACTGTTAGGCGGAACGAAGTGTGCCGGGTTGGCTAGTATTTTAATAAAAAAACACTCGTAAATTATTTTAAATCAAACTTTATTTAAAGCTTTCAAGCTTAGCGAACTTTAAATAAAGATCATTTGACTGAAACAGCTTTGATATCGCATCTATTCGGTTATTAACAAAGAGCCTATCAGAGCCCATATTTTCCAACCCACTAGACTTTTCAGAAGATTGCTTTTTGCGGTTTACTTGGGACATCTAATCGAAATTTAATATTAAGTTCACTGTAGCGCTTAAATGAGTAATTAATACTTATATCTCCCCTATTAAAGATTATTTTATTAATTATTTCTAGCTAGATAACTACCATTTTGATATTAGGAAAAATCATTTTAACTTTAAGAATCGGTAGTTTGTTTATTGACAAAGTTTATGAAATAAAACGCTGCGCTGCACAATACGCACATACTGGTACTAGTCTTATATGTATTTTTTTTTGGTTGCGGGCTACGGTACGTCACGCCCCGAGTCATATATGTATATAGCAACAAATCTAGTTAAGTTAAAACGATTAAGCAAAAAGCAGGCTGCTATTTTCAATACGTTATTAATATTTTGCCTATCCGTACTTTGGCGCAAAATTTGTACTTGAAATAATTAGAGACCTGATAAGTACATAATATATCATAACTCCTTTTTTATCCCACAGGTTTCATAAAAATCAAATAAGAGAGTCATGCTTTCTTTAAATTTATTTACACAGTACCTGGTGGAAAATATTGGCGGCGGTTATGTTACTAAATTTTGTAAGCCCTACACGCTGAGTCATGAGCCGTCTTCAAAAGTGGCATTTAGATGATGTTTTTTAATTCAAACAAAATTGTAAGTATTAGGTAATCAATATTTAATTGCATCTCATTTTACTCAAATAGAGATCATTTGTAGGGAATCGTCGTCGTTTGATTTCTTTATAAGGACTACGTTCGACTACAAGCACTAAGATTCTTCTACAGAAACAACGTAGCTCAAGTACTTTATTAGAGCATACTTTTCATTCAGAAATTTATTCAAGAAAGATAATAAAACATTTTTACTTAATGATGATATTATACAGCTATAATAAATATATTTATAGATGTGCGCATTACTACTTGACGTGTGGTGACGTAGTACAAAATAGAAGTTGTCACAACCAATACAAGCAGTTCAATTATGTGAGTGTAATATGGGATGACTGTGTGATATAAGCAGATATTATTACTGCCCGAGAAAGTAAACTTCTTATAGCTAACTAACCCATTTGATTGTCCAGTATAACTCGTTTGATTGACGGCAGTCTCTTTGTGCTGGTGGAACTTGTTTTTTGGAACGGCCTGAATACGTGCGGAGGAGGCGGACGTAAGCAAAGGGGTATCCTTAAATATCGTTATTTATATTCAACAGAGAAAGCCTCCATTACTATGGGATGGCGATCTGATCTGGTTAATGGAAGACTAGACTAAGAGATATTTGTATAGCACGACTCAAGCCCAATCAGTATAGGTTACGTAGTGTCAACGATTAACCGTTGGTGGGGGTTGGTGTAGTACTAGTTCTTGGTGATAGGTTTTTAATCAGCAATCGACAACATTAATGATTGCCTTAATCATAAAGTAGTTATAACACACGTTCTGTCAGGTATATATATATATACAGGGTGTCCCAAAATTCAACGATAAGCTGGCACCAGCAGGTGGACCTACATATGACTACTCGAGAACAGAAAAGAAAAAAATTCTACCTTGATTTTTTTTTTCATTACGACAAAAAAACCAAAATCTTTAAAAATGGACATCCTTTATTATATTATTAAGTGCTATTGCTACAGTTTTACAGGTAATTCTGTGATTTTTTTTGTATTGGCAAGGTAAGTAGCACTACTATCGATCACAGCCATTAAAAATTCCAGAATATCTATAGTTTTTACACAAAAATCAATCAAAACTATGTTTTTTTCATAAATTATGTAAGATTTTGACTTTCAGCTCACTTTCACTCATCATAGTGAAAAAAAAAAGTATGGACACTACTGTGGCAAATAGTATTAAAAATTGGCGCAACTAACTACAATTCTAAAATGGTATAACATTCAAGGCAAACTAGCTACAAAAATATACTTAGGTGTACTATTTCAAAATAACAACCATATTTCGAAAATTGTTAGTGTTGATAGTAATCACTTTTACTAAGTAGCCAAAATGTTTTTGTAGCAAGTTCCCAGAATTTGAATGAGACATGTGCGTAGTCCGTAGATCCACAGTCTGAATTATTTTATGGCGAAGCTCGTCCAAGTTTGCAATCGGTTTTGTGTAGACTCTGTCCTTTAGACAACCCCAATAGAAAAAGTCCAGGGGATTTAGATCGGGTGAACGGGGTGGCCACAAGATAGGACCAAGCCGCCCGATCCAACGCCCTGGGTACTCTTGGTCTAAGTACTCTCGCACAGGACGGGCATAGTGAGCTGGGCAACCATCGTTTTGAAACCACATGGTTTGCAAATCACTTAAGGGCACATCTTCTAATAATCCTGGCAACTCATTTTGTAAGAAGTTTAAATAACTATTGCCATCTATGTTTCCTTGTAACTCAAAGGGCCCTATCACTTTGCCATTTATTATGCCAGTCCATAGGTTAACCTTAAATTGGTATTGGGATTGTCTTCTCTCACCAGATGCAGATTTTCATTGTTCCAGCTATGAAGATTGTGAAGATTTAAATATCCATCTTTCTTGCAGGTTGTTTCATCACGACGACGTGACATTTTAAAATTCTATGTGCAGTACTTTTTGGGATTCCCGTTGCTGCTTGTACAGCACGTACAGAGGTAGTTGAATCGTTTTCTATTTCAGTGAGAACTTCTTCATCGTGTTCCGATCTAGGTTTCCCAGCGTTTCGCCTGTCAAATGGTATACAATCCTCCGAAAAAGCTTGATACACGTTAATAAATACGCGATAATCCGGATACCTTTGAAGATTAGGGTACCTTGCTCGATATAATCTGCTAGCAGCGTTGGCATTGCATCGGCATTCTCCTTAAATTAGGTGCATATTAGCGTATTCTAACGCTGTGTATGGTAGCGGCATGATGAATGCTAAACACTTGAAAATAAGGCAAAACTTCTTAAAAAAAAAACACAAAATCACAGTCTAAAATAATGCCAAGTCAGGTCAATTTCCAGGTCACTTAATTCAATCCAAAAGTCGTCAGTACCAGAGCCACTTTAATTAAAACAGAACGGTGTGCAGTAAACAAAGAAGTAGAGCATACTGACTTGCTGTGCTGCTGAGGACATTAATTACTTCTCCACCTGCATTAATGTTACTAAACAATT
Organism: Lymantria monacha; assembly: GCA_905163515.2. Lineage (NCBI taxonomy): Eukaryota > Metazoa > Arthropoda > Insecta > Lepidoptera > Erebidae > Lymantria > Lymantria monacha. Next base: position 40,999,483 of record LR991081.1, read on the forward strand.
AGCATCTATCTATCTCCCTCTAACGTATAATCTCTCTATCTCTGTCTAACTTATTTTATCTTATGGACTACGCACATGTCTCATTAAAATTCTGAGAACTTGCTACAAAAACATTTTGGCTACATAGTAAAAGTGATTACTATCAACACTAACAATTTTCGAAATATGGTTGTTATTTTGAAATAGTACACCTAAGTATATTTTTGTGGCTAGTTTGTCTAGAATGTTATACCATTTTAGAATTGTAGTTAGATGCCCCAATTTTTAATACTATTTGCCACAGTAGTGTCCATACTTTTTTTTTTCACTATGATGAGTGAAAGTGAGCTGAAAGTCAAAATCTTACATAATTTATGAAAAAAACATAGTTTTGATTGATTTTTGTGTAAAAACTATAGATATTCTGGAATTTTTAATGGTTGTGATCGATAGTAGTGCTACTTACCTTGCCAATACAAAAAAAATCACAGAATTACTTGTAAAACTGTAGCAATAGCACTTAATGATATAATAAAGGATGTCCATTTTTAAAGATTTTGGTTTTTTTTGTCGTAATGAAAAGAAAAATCAAGGTAGAATTTTTTTCTTTTCTGTTCTCGAGTAGTCATATGTAGGTCCACCTGCTGGTGCCAGCTTATCGTTGAATTTTGGGACACCCGTATATATATATATATATATATATATATATATATATATATATATATATATATATATATATATATTTGACATTTAGTTATTCCTCTATTTCATTAGCATCCTTTAACTTTAATCTGTGGTGACGGAGTAAGAATACAATTCACCACCCCCTATATTATCCGTGGGTGATCGTAAGAGACGGCTAAGGGATATAAAATGCATGTAACATCTATGCAAGAGAAGGAATACTCGAAACAAAACTCTATGCCAACGCGTCTGACCAGCGCGGTATAGTAGATTAATTTCGAGGCCCGAGCCCAACAGTGGGACATATATGGGCTGTGATGATGATGATACCTTATTGTCTTTTTCAATAACATAAGGATATTTATCAAATTGGAGTTTCGGTGATTCGTGCAATTATAAAAATACAGAAGTATACACGACACCTTTCAATATCAGCATTATTGGTAAATATTTGTTCCATAATTTAACATCGATTTAGTTATTTCCCTGACAATTGTGAGCTCTTTAAAGTACACATATGCGTAGCACTTATATTATCATATAGAAAGGTTTAGTGATGTGATTTTAAATTCTGCATACTACGTGACATCGAAAGCAAATGATATTATAAACTCGAGGACACTACAAACGCCTCTAAATTGAGCAATCTACGTGGGATTTTCTGTAAAAGCACAATTTTCCTCCCTTTAAAATATAAAAATGTTTGCACATGAGGTGAAAATTATTTTATGTATCATTTTTATACTGCTATCTTCCATTATGTGTAATGGTAGTTCCATTATCACGTTTCTTCTGTTTAACCGTATTCATTCTCTCATTGTAGAAGAGCTCAGCATTGTTATATGAGCTCAGAAGAACAAGAAGCATCTATTCCCTGGTTATTTACAGTAAGCTAAAATATGCATTTAGGTAACGCTTCTGTTTTGGAATTACGTACTTAAGACATTTAGTGTAATTAATTCTCACAAATCAAATTAAATTCAATTATTTATTATGCATTAACCTCATAAGGACACTTACATATTATCCATATTACACTTCAATTGAAATTAATCTTATTAGATTATTATCTACCATCAGATTGGAAACTGACCACAAGTTTTGACACGAAACTTGGCAGGCTCGTAATTTTTAAATAACTTCCTTTTAAATAAAATTGTATGTTGGTATATAACAAATTAAGTAAGTATTAGATCCCTTCGAAATGGTATATTTGTGTTTTTCAAATTATAATAAAAATAATAAATAGGAAAAATAATATGGCTGGTCTAGATACCATAAGAGATATGCGATCATCACTTCCTATACCCGCGCTCCACGTAGTCACCAAGTCGCAAGCATAAGTCTGGACGCTAAGTAAGCTAAGTTTGTGATGCTGTAAGTAGTAATGCTTCTAATATTACTTGAGCATTAAACCATAAGTTACGTAATTTGACCTCATGAAGATCTATCACCCAGGCGACACGCAGTGTAAGCTTCTATTTAGATGAAGATCGACGACGAGGTCAAAGACCTATTTCTGCAGGCTATCAACTACAACATTTGTTCTAATTATTGTGCTTCTAGAAGTTTATAATTAAAATATATTATTATAAAATATATTAAAATCTATAATATATTATTATATTGGATAGCAGTGGCAATTTACGGAACAAAAATTCTCGTGTGATTGCTAAGCATCGTCATGCCTTGTAGGACGGTCAACTAGTTAGATTGATCACTTGCTCAAAGCTATGGAGACAGTAGCCATATTGAATTGCACTATCTCATTTAGGGTTCAATACTTATGATTCGTTTTGACAAGTCATATAAAGGAAATTGTATAAGTCTTTGTTGTGTGGGCTTTGGCCCCTTTACTTGTTCGAACGGCACTTACACAAAAAAAAATATTGCAAGAGAGAGTATTGGCGGGAACGTTGAATTGGCATCTGGCGCTCTTAAACTGAGCGAAGATAACGTGGCATTTTCAGTTGTGGTAAAAGGAAAGGCCGATAGCTATTTGACAGTTCTGAAAGGCTTTTAACTACTTTCAGAGGATGGATTAGGATATATTATCTAGGATGTCAATATCAAGTGAACCTAAGTGTAATGTTACGTTTATAATCTCAAACATATAGGCTGTATATGAATTTCTATCACTATAGCCTGCGAAAATGTCAACTATTTCAGGGCACAGGTGTACATTCATTTCCTTCACAATTGGATTCTGAGAGGATTATTTCAAGTCTTATTCGTGTAGAGATAGAATGTATATATATACATATATATATATATACATATATATATATATATATATGTATATATATATATATATATATATATATATATATATATATATATATATATATATATATATATACATATACATATATACATATATACATATATATATATATATATATATACATATATATATATATATACATATATACATATATATATATATATATATATATATATATATATATATATATATATATATATATATGTATATATATATATATATATGTATATATATATATATATATACATGTATATATATATATATATATATACATATATATATATATATATATACATATATACATATATATATATATATATACATATATACATATATATATATATATATATATATATATATATATATATATATATATATATATATATATATATATAAATATAAGATAAGAATTGATAAGAGTAATAGAGGAACTTAACAGTATCGTGTGAATGTTAAAGGTTATTGAACCTTTATTTTGAGGGTAATATTGAGTTGTAATACATTTTATATATCTTTATCAGTCAGTTATGAAATATTTTTTATTTTTATTTTATCTTTCTACAATTTACTAGTAAATCTAGGAATTGTTTATTAAATATAGAACACCCAAAAATATCATCAATATTTCACCCTTTCCCCTTCCCCTGCTTGACGTAGGACTCCTCCATACTGATAGATACTAGATACTATAACCACCATGTTTGGCAGGCGGGTTGGCGCGGAGTTTACGTTAAGTGTTATACGTTTTCCAGGAGAGAGCTGCTGTCCACTCTCCTGGTGGTCTTCAGCGGATTTTTACCACTCCACTGTAAAGTAAGGATTAGCGACAATTGTAACGTTATCCCTTCACCTCATGGTAGGTATATCCGTACAAAATCATATTATACAGAAATAAATAAAAAAGAAAAAGGAGTTTTTTATTATAACAAAAATTAATTAGTCATATGGCGTTTTCCTGATGGCATCTCAGTCGCGATAGTCAGCGTTAATAGCATTAACGAACTATAAGATACAAGTGTTGGAGCATTTTTTATTCCTTCAATACTATAATTTGATGGTATAACAGTTTGACATGACTATTAAGAAGTCAGGTTCCGGACCGAGAGCAAGAAATATTTAATAAATATGTGTGCCTTTGATTCATATTCAGTCAAGATTGAACCTCGGCATCGATATCCTATGCTGCTATTACACGTTTACCTATGTCATTTATAAACTTGCGAATATGTTAGCGTGTTCTAGACAGGCAAGCTGTGCAGGTAAACAAGAATTTGGACAATAAAGCTGTGACAACTATTTAGCGTTTAATTTCTTTTTAAATTTAAATTATAAACACAAAGTAACTACTCATGGTTGATACATAGTCGACATGTATAAGTGAGTGAAAACACACGTTAGATGCGAGCTCGTGAGTGGCATAAAACCCACGCCAACGTGTAAATACGTCGCAAGCGCTTGCCGCAAACTTACTTTGATCTGTGTTCAAAAACCAACACTAGCCCAGATTGGTGACACGCTCACGCAAGCCAAATCAAACACCCCGTACACACGCTTGTGTGTGGTTTTCGCTTGTGAGCACTTGTTGAGACTTGCCACGCGTGTAAATGTAGCAAACATACTAATGTTTGCAACCTACGTTTTTGTCACGTGGGTATCATTATTTGTATATCTTTTTACTTATCTGACACCGCTCTGCACTAAGGAAATAATCCTTCTATTGCGGGAGACTTTACAAACATATAATTAACGCAGACAAATTACAGCCAGATTGTATTGAATATCTTCCGTGTGGCGGTGTACGAATAGAATTATAGAATATATAATTATAGAATAGAGAACGGTGTAAGAATAGAATTCACCACCAAATACATGTCATGTTACCTGTGGGTGATCGTAAAAGACGGCTAAGGGATAAAATATGCATATAATATCTATCCAAGAAAACATATACAGGGTGGAAGGGGACCGCTACCGAAAACAAAGACAGGTAACCCTACTAGTCCTACATGTAATGATAGGCTATAAAAAAATCGACTCGGATGAATAAAAAAATTTTCTTTCACCCTTCGAGGTCGTTGAACTTTTGAACATATGATCGTAAGTTTTGAATAGATTGCGTCTTTTCCCATCTGAGTAAAGTTAAGTATTTTTTATGGAATTATCGTTACATGGCACTGTCCTAATACGATGGAATGTGAAAAAAGCTTAAAATTCGTTGCGAAAAATTTTTTTTCATCAGAATCGATTTTTTTATCCTATCATTACAAGTAGGGGTCACCTGTCTTTGTTTTCGGGAACAGTCCACTTCCACCCTGTATAAGTTGAGATGATCGTTATAACTATCACTCTATATATATATATATATATATATATATATATATATATATATATATATAAATCTTCTTTGTTTTAATTTAGTTTCTATTTGTAAAAATGGGATAGGAAAATTAGATATTTCACATAAAGTATAAGTTTCTACTTTTTGCAATCATTCTATAACTTTAATAATATAGTATTAATTGTGGTTGACGGTGATACCAAATACTACTGAGTTATCCAACTGTGGTATTTTTATAGAGTGTACTCAATTAAAACGGTAAGCCGGTTCAATTAATCGCGTTTGATCAGTTGGAATGACAACTCACTGAAATATATTGTGTTATTGGATGTGGATATATTTGTATATATATATATTTACGTGGGAATCCAACCCACGACAAGTGCAGTCAATAATTATAATGTTATTAGTTTGAAAATGTGTGTCCAGTTTGTCTAATGTTTTATATAATTCTAGGCATTATGGGCACAGGATTATTTAGTATATAAACGCTTGCTATAGGAACTATATTGGGCTATTATTTTAGTACCTATATAATTGAGGTGTGTTATTCATGTAAGGATGTGCATCCTGTGAATGAGTACTCATGTGCTTAGTTTTAGCAGAAAAAGATCGTAAGTTGTGAAATGAAAAGACTGAACCTAAGTTCAGTTACGTTAGAATATTTTAGAAGCAATTATTTATTTGGAAGCAATTATTATACTTATGCTTCATTCATGTAGTTTGGTGGATGTAATTACCTATTAACTTCATAATGTGTAAATGCGATGGGGAGGGAATACGGTGGGTTATGGGGCCACGCGCTGTCCCTACCGGCCCTGGGCGGAACGGGCGGCGTGTGTCCGGATCAGAGTCCATAGCCTACCAAAAAAAAAAGTAGTGTACCTATGAAGAAAATATATACATATTTCAAAAACTTAAAAGTAATGCTATATCTATTGTATAAGCATAATAAAAGTATAACCATCTAAGCTGAAATTCCCTCAAATACGGCGAGGTCTTAAAGCAACAATTAGTAATCAACAAATTTATCATTTAATAATTTATTCATTATTTACCTTGGTATCTTGTCATAGCTATCCCAGCCGGTCAAGCAGTTGTATGAACTATATCTGTTTACAGTAGTCATTATAATGAAATAATGGCTATTTGATGGTGATATGAAGCGGTAAATTGCTGATTCTACACTTTCGTTTGCCTTAAATAAATTATTTGATATAGAGAGAATTTAGCAGTGTTCATTGTTCCCCTACACACATTAGTGTCTGAATGTCCGCAATTAGATACACATTCTGCCTGTGGCGTACCTGTAGTTATTAATAGGTTATTAAGCAATATAGGCAATCTAAATATAAAAGTTGTTATAAATAAACTTTTAGCGGTAGATTGTAAAAATTCAAATGGATTTTACTGATTTAATTAAGTCAAACTTAGTTTTTTTTTATTATGTCGATGTTGTAGTAGTATTTAAAAGACTTGAGATAAAGATAATTAGTTAGAAAGGATAGGCATTCACAGTAATGGGAGAGAAATAATTCGATGTTTAAGATGTTATCGTGATGGATCAGGTTACGCGCGTTACAATGTTTTTATCTATTCACTACATTTATATATGTATATCTATAATTTTTAACAGTAGCCCACCAATAAAATATAGAAAATAATTGTACATATACGATTATAGTATGATATTAATATAAATTATTGTATCAACAATTAATAATTATTAGCTATATTGTGTTTTAATTTATAATCTACATGTATATTTAATTGGTGAAAAAAAAAACAATTAATATGAAATGGTTGCATGTTTTTACGCTAGTAGTGTTGTTATATATTCAATTTGAGTTTAATTTACTTAAAAGCCTCAAAGTTAACATATGCCATACCTTGTTGACATAAAATAAATTAGATAGCCATATGCTAATATCTAGTATTACGTCAACGACTACGTAATTTTCAATTTATGTACTCTATGAAAATAATTTGAAATATATCAATATTATTTGAAACATATATTCAAATCATAATAACATTATTTAATTTTCTCCATTTTAGTTATAGAAACATTTATTGATATTAATAATATATGAAAAAGTCAGATATTCCTTTTAATTTAAAAAAAATACGTAGTCTGGTTACTAATTAACCACTTAAAAGTTCTATGATTAAGTAATTAGTTAGGTAAAATTTAATTATATCTATTTTATTCTATAGATGGGACGAGATTTTTACACCTTTTATTCAACTAATATAAATCCTTATGTAGTTTGAAATGAAGCAAAGAATTATGTGAATTTTTTATTTTTTTGGAATCGGACGCGACGAAAGCAAGCGCTATACAGCGCGACCGGACTCGACTGACTGAGAGGTTCACATCGTAGGACTGAGAAGGCGCGGGATATGGGGTGGGCGTGGGTTCTCATCCACCTCTCTCCATACACCACCCTACTACATTTAGATCTAGGTATCTCCAGTCCTCACTCATCAGCTGTCAAATAGTACCTACTCGCTGATTTATAAACAACAAACTTAAATGTTCCATTATGATATAGTATAGCTAAGTAATATGATCAAAGGAAATAGATGACCTGATTAATATTAAGGTGTGTCTTAGTTGTACTTCTAACTTCACACTGCTAAAAGTCAATGTCATAGGTGGAGTGCCTACATTACGCGTTTCAAGACGGTGGTGAATAGTTATCATAAATGTTATATTTTGCAAGTTTATTTAAAAAAATATATGAATATAATTAAAAGCTGTGTGGTAGCGGCTACGAATACTACAAACCCTTACTTTGCTCGTGGATGTCGTAAAAGACGACTAAGAGACTTATAATAACCTAGGCCAACTCCATCTGATGCCATTTGGTCAACAATTACATTCCCAAAGAGGGTTGACGTCTGGCAGGCGGCCGGTCATTAAACTATTGCTACTATGAAAAAAGAGTACATATTGTATCGACCCCAAGTAATTGGGATAAGAGTAGAAGAATGATGATGAATATAATTAAAAAAACAATGCTTGCAGAATATTCTATAAAATTACACAAAATTTTATTTTGAATTGAGAAATATTAACAACGTCATTTAGTCCCATTTAATAAACTAGTATTTGCATGTACTCGTAAATTGAAATGTTTAGCGATAGGTTTTAAGCTTCTTATAAAAGCATTACATGCTTTTATAAGGATTATTCTCCTTACAATTTCTAGTTTAAGTATTTAAGATTTTTTTTTATTCAGAAATCAATAAATTTAAAGTTTGAGAGAGCCCTTCGCCCAAAATACAAATGTTGTAAAATAGTTTATTGCCTCTTTAATTAGTGTAGAAATTTTGTACCACCTTTCCTTATACTACAATATCATGATTCTATGATAACAAATTAATAATTTTACAAAATTCTTCAATGAACGTGGAAGCTATTGTTCAATAAGAGTATGAAACTCATGGTTATACTAGTAAACCATTAAATGGAGCTGAAATTAACAAAAAAGAATGGTCAGTCAAAATTACAAAATTTAATAGTGGTAGGACTATGCTGTTGACAGTTCTCTGTCAACAACCGCGGGCCGGTCCGTCCGGGGTAGTACCACACTCTTGCAGAAGATCAACGTCTGAGTAATGACAATGCTATTGCGCTTCGTTCGGTGAGCGAGTGAGCCGGCAGCCCAACTTGGTGGGTTTGGGGATTGTAATGGTAGGCAGCGGCTAGCTATACCCTTGGTATAGCAAAAGGTCCATGGACAGCAGTAACACTTATTATCAGGGGTGCTGCTTGCTCGTTTGCCACCATTAGCAATTATAAAAAAAACATTTTTGATTTTTTAATATATATATATTAATATTTATTTATTTAGCTGAATTTTTATAATAATATAAGAATATTTGGAACAGCTTGCATCAATGGTTCCTTACGACGTTTCCGATGTTGTCTTAGCGAATATTAGAAGAAAATTAAGAACTAGGTCAAATGAATTCATTAACGTTGTGTCCACGCTAATAGTAATTGTAAAATGTGTCAATAAATGAAACAAAATATGCTATTGTAATTAATATTGCTTCTACTATTGTATTTAGAACACAATTTTCCTAAATTTGTTAAAAAACTTTGGATCGAGTTGAATATATAAATCATTGTATTCTGACAATTCAATGTCAGTTACAAAGTATGCAGAGCCATGTCCGTTACCCAAATGCGTTAAGGCTTTTGTAAATAACTTTATTTTACGTTTGAATATTTCGAAATAGAGATACAGATTTTATTTTTTAGGTCATGGTTGGTAGACAAGATGTTTAGTGCATTTAGAAATATAAAAATGATATTTAGTGCATGCCGCTACATCAATTGATTGATTAATCGGTTCCCTCCAAATAACTCTTAAGTATTTACAGTATTTTCAAATTCAAATTTATGTATTGCATATAAAATCTGCGAGGGCACTTAGATATCGTCAGTTAAAACATTATCCCCATTACCCTATATGATGTAAAACTCAAATACAAAGTAAAATATTATGGCTGGACTAGATTCTACAAGAGGCACCCGTTCATAAGTTGACTACTACTATATACTACTACTACTACTTTTGTAGGACATTACATTTTTTATATGCTTTCCATGATCGATTAATTATCCTTTTAACGTTTTAGTTATAACTAGCAGTCGCTTGGTGATCGTAAGAAAGTAAGAACTTTATTACTTATATTCTTTTGTCTAAGAGTAATTTGTGTAAGAATAAATGGTTGCATACATTTCAATGGAATACAAGCTAACGCTGAGTGCTGTTACCAAATTTCATGTCTGGTTGTTTAATATCGAGTTTCATGGTCAAGATAGAAGAAACTTATAATATAACAGTCATGTGATGAGCGACAGCGTCAGAAACTGAATAAAATTTATCAGCTGTTGACTATTGCGCGCTAAAATTGAATAACTGAATTGATTGCGCGCATCTAACTACCCGTTTTATGTTAAAATTCAAATTCAAAAAAAGAATATGTATTTTTTTTATATTTCTCAATCAACATTGTATAATTGAATTACGCTTCGTCACAAACAAATTCTGAGTAATAGTTAGTTAGAATTGTTTGTGACGACCAGAACTGTAATAGTTATTTTATGGTGATACAAATATACAAAACTTTCATAATGTTAATCGGTGGAGGAATTTACTCATTAAAAGATACCACTGAGTGCTACAGCCATGTTATGATGGCACTTAAAATGAACCGACACAAATGAATTCGTAAATAACATTTCGTGTTTTTGAGATTGAATTGTTCAACAGTATTCGCAGTCTATTAATTAGTTATCCATGTGGTGACGGAGTAAGAATACTATTCACCACCCCATATCTTACCCGTGGGTGATCGTAGGAGACGACTAAAGGATATAAAACGCATATAACATCTATGCGAGAGAAGGAAAACTCGGCACAAAACCCTATACCAACACGTCTGACCAGCGTGGTATAATAGGTTAATTTCCCTCCCATTACGGAGGAGGCCCGAGCCCAACAGTGGGACATTTATGGGCTGTGATGATGATGATTCGCAGTCTAACATCGTTGTCATAGTTGTATTTGTAATACATACATATATGAAACCAATTGAATGTACGTATGTTTGTGCTATGGAGCAATTCTATTGTCGGCGGTTAACCGGGTGTGCAGTAGCTATGCCGTGATAGTACTTGGAATTAGATAATACGACTGAATGTGTACAAATAATTACCTAATTGTACTATTGACTATTAAGCATTTATTGGAACCAATTATTAAATATAACGACTTCACTTTTACTAACAATATCTTTGAACGAACTACGCAATATGAATAAAATATAATTGTTACTTATGAATAAGAAAGTGAAATAATAAGCCCTCAGTCAAACGTATACTGAGCCAATAAAATATAGTGTTTATACAATTATCGACGCAATCTATTCAAAACTCACGATTCGTTCAAGAGTTCAACGAGGTCGCGAGGTGAAAAAAATTTTTTTTTCATCCGAGTCGATTTTTTTCTAGCCTATCATTACAAGTGGGACTAGTAGGGTTATCTGTCTTTGTTTTCAGGTGCGGTCCCCTTCCACCCTGTATATATTGTAGATTTTTATCTACCTTCATTCATATCTATCTTCATTCAGTAAACCTTTTTAGGTTTACTGAATGAAGACTTCATTTTGATATAAAAGCAATATGAATTGTATTGAAATATGTTTAAATAGCTGCATAGCTGATTTAGACTGGGAACAAAATTTTTAAATGTGTAAAATAATATGCTGTAATATTATCATATGATATGTTTTTGAATTTATAATGCTACTCTTTTCTAAATACCGTATAATCTGCATTAGAATCAAGTATAAGAAATCAATCAAACAATTTAAATACATGATGTAGAACCATAACTTAATGCGCATAATTTTTGTTTAGATTTAAAACATAAGTTGTAAATAGCTTTTAGTAAGGTATAAAGAAATTTGAAAACTGTAACAAAAACAAAAGCAATTGCGGCAATTGCTTTATTTCAGAAATTTATAACAAATATAACTTATTTTAGTTTGCAAATAAGTTTAAGTGAGACCAAAAGTACAATTTATCTATTTAAATTCGTGTTTTTGCTGAGCATTTTAACAGCGAGAAGATTAAGTTATAAATGTTAACGTAGACATTTTTGGACAAAATTGTAATTAAATGTAACTCTTCTTGGGCTCGTTCTTACTACAGTTATATTCTATTAAATGTTCCTATGTATTAGATTAATTTTCTAATCGGGATGAATGATATTTTTCACTATTAGTCGCGATGACGTTATTAGCCTCGGTGAATGTTCTTAGTCTACTGAGGATTATACGTTCGTTAATTATGCCTAACCTTCTCAGTAGACTTATCGGTCGGTTGCCAAGCGGTTTTTTTTTGTTGGACTTAGGATGTTAGCCTCAGATGGGTGTTACATCAGCCTATGGATCCTGTGTGGCCTATGGATCCTGTGTGGCCTAACATGAGCGAATACTACACTGGCGTATGTCATGATGGGGCGTATGCATGCAGTGTAAAGACGGATTTTGCATCTAAGCGACAGCTTGCTCTTGGGTTAATTAAGCCGTGTAATCGACCCATAACAAACGCTGCACGCGAGCGAACAGTGTTTATGTGTCGGGCGAAGCTGAGACGATTGTCAAGGGTTAGGCCTAGGTATTTGACTTTTGACGCCCAGGGAATGGGCTTGTCGAAAATGCAGATTTGAGTGAAGCTCGTGGAAGGGTACAGGTCGGCACGTCTCCTATGAAACATAACCGCCTGACTCTTTTCGGGGTTGATGTCAATTCTTCATGTGATGTGATCTGAAAATAAATTTCATATCACATCAAAAATTTAAACAATATAATGCCTTATTTAATTTCATCACGTTCATTTTAAATAATTTGTAATAGGATATTTTTTTTATTTTTGTTATTGCTTATGGTGGCAAACGAGCTAGCAGCACATCTGATGGTAAGTGTCACTGCCGCCCATGGACCTTTGCAATACCAAGAGTATAGCTTAGGCTGCTGCCTACCAATAAAATCCCCAAACCCATCCAGTTGAGCTTCCGGCTCTCTCGCTCACCGAACGAAGCGCAATAGCATATTGCCATTACTCATACGTCATTCTTCTGCGAGAGTGTGGTACTATCCCGGACGGACCGGCCCGCGGCTGTAGACAGAGAACTGTCAACAGTGTGGTACTACCACTATTAAACACACTTGTTGAATTTTAGCCGATCTAATTTCACATTGCCTTGACTTTGCCAACGAGCGTAACATAAATAGTCAAAAAGGGGCCTTAAAACCAATAAATAACTAAAACATAAAAGGAGAGTCAACACTTAATAAATTGCTGTACGCACGGCATTCTACTGCCGATGTTTTAATAATTAATGATAATACGATAAAAAGGCATAATGATGAATGGTGGTATTGATTAGCTCAAAAGACATTCATCAAGGCTGGCAGACCAAGCCGAGCGATTGATTTCAGTAGCATGATTTGATTTATCATTGTCCTATATATACATATTTTTATTTTGTAATTAGGCACTTGAAATGCTCGATTATCTTTGAAGTAAATTGTGAAAAAAAGGACACAGAAGTCTCTTATGGAGAAGTAGGGTCTGGGGACACCCCACTTGTTCCGTCTGAGGCGACGAAAGGACGGTGGAAACTTCATATTCTCTCCTTATCGGTATTGGACCGACCACTAGTACCGGTTCTTTGACTATCGTGGTGAGCCCGGCGAGTAAACCTTTCGTGTTCTATCGCCCGCCCCGGCAACAGCCAATAGAGTTGCCTGAGCGTCGCCCTTGCGCGCGCCGAATATATATGACATGTAAGCTTTAAACGATAGATTAAAAAAATAATTTTGCGTATTTTTGATACAGAACTGATAGCGATAGTGTCTATAAAAGGGATGATCAGCCACTTTTTCCAGGCGCTTAAATACCTCTACTATGATGATACTCTAGTATATTATTATATTCCTTACAACGATGATCGAATAAAGTGAAATTAATACTTGAATGTCCGAGCCTAGCTCAGTTTTTTTTAATTATGTTTATTTGGATAATTTATTTTTATTTGGATAGATATTAACAAATAATTGATGAAATAATGAAAATTAGAAAAGGAAAAATAATAAACAAGCGAAAACCAAGGATCGAACTGGTGCTGCCTAAATAAAGCGACTTTTGACGACTTTTGCGACGATTGTACAATATTTTGCGATATTAAAATGGAGTGGGGTGATAAAAAGAACCGAATCGCCGTGATTGCGTTATACAAAGTAGGTATGGAGCCAAATGCAATATTTAAAACTCTCCATACGTTTGGTACTAGTAAAATGTTTGTGTACCGGGCTATTAATAGGTACAATGAGACCTCCTCTGTTTGTGACAGAAAAAGACCTGGTCGTCCACGTAGTGTTCGTACGAAAAAGGTGGTTAAAGCAGAAAGGGAAAGAATGGGGAATATGCATATGTTTTTAGTTAAACGTTTCTACTAGTTATTACATTACCAAAAATAAATATAACACATCCAAAATATAAACCATTACGCTAAAATTTTTTTATTAAAATTACCATCATTTTTGGGCGATTTAAACGCGGTTATTATGGCGCGCTTCTGTGACGTCAAAATACACACACAAGTTGGATGTCAACAACGATATATTTGGTTCGAGATATTATTGAAAATTAAAAAGTGAATGTAAAGTCAATTTATCACCAGGGAAAAGAACAGAAAACCGTATTATAAATATTGTGTCGTTCCTATGTGTCAAAATATTATTAAAACTACACCTAACAAAGTATATTTCCTTATGCCGAGAAATGTAATAAATTAGAAAAAAATTATGCAAGGCGATGAGAAGAGACAATGTGTCGTGTTTGAGTAGTTTATACTGTTGTGAAGATCATTTTAACGTAAGTAAACACATTAGAGAAGTAATAAAGTACATAAAAGAATCATTTTTCCTTAATTACGTGCACACTTGTTTTATTTACAAACTTCGACGTACACATACCTACCTAGTTTACGTAAAGTTCTTAAAGATATATTCTCAATATCTAATAGGTACATGGTTCTTTATCAATAAAAGTAATATATGTTTAGTCATCTATGATACCTATGAATGAAAACATGTAACTTATTAGAGTAAGAGAAAAGTTCGAAATTATTTATTATTTATCTTTCTATTGTGTTTCAGATACAGAGAATTATATGCAATACAAAATAATGCCATTAGAACAGGGACAAAAAGTGACGTATGTTAAGTCTCTCATTCACAAGGATTATAATACTTGAACACATAAAATAATAACTCATGAAATAACTGGGTAACGATACAAAATAATTACTAGAAATACCTTGATACCAGAAGAAATAATCACTAGAAACACCTTGATACCAGAAGACTCGAGTGTACGATGACGTCACGTTTTGAATTACCAATCGCGTCGCGTTTTAGAAATTTGCGAGCGAATTTAAAAAAAGCTGATTTTTGATAATTAAATTTCACTATTAAACAATGATGAATTTCAAATATAATTGTATAGGTATGTTTTTTAAGCAATAAAGATTACAAATAAAAATATTTTGTTCATTTTGGAGTCACGCGCATATTTCCTATTCAAAGAAATTCTGTCCGAAAGCAAACGATTTTAAGTCGGGCGATGAAGATAGCACCAAGAACCACGTCGCGTATTTTAAAAGATGACTTAGGCCTTGCAGCCTATAATAGACGTACTGGTCATTTCTTAACTGATAATTTGAAAAGAATAGGGTGGTAAAATCGAAACAACTACTGAAGCGGTATGCAAAGGGAGGTCACAGCAAAAAAATTTTTACGACTGAGAGAATTTTTACAATTGAGTAACATTGTAACAAGCAAAGTATATTATGCCCAAAACTCTAAGGAAGCTTCCCAATTAGTCCACAAAGTGCAACGTGGGCATTATTCGACTTCAGTGATTGCTTGGCAGCAGTATTAGCTATGAAGGAGAGACTGAGCCATACGTTCGTAAAAAGGTATCAAAACATCGGCACAAGTGTATCATGATAACATTCTTGGGAAGGTAGTGAAGACTCATAACCACAACATGTTCAATAACCAAGAATGGTCCTTCCAGCAAGACTCAACGCCGGGTCATAAAGTTTGGTCTACGTAGTCTTGGTTGGGAACAAACATTTCGGACTTCATCAGAGCTGAAGACTGGCTGTGGTCTAGTCCCGATCTTAATCCGCTGGATTATGATTTATTGGTCGGTTTTAGAGAGTACGGCTTGCACTAAACGCCATTATATGCTATGACTATTATAATAGCATATAAAATTCTTTAATAAATAGATGAAAAAAAAACTGTGAGCAAGATAAAATGAAATATTTTGAATTAAATGAAAACATATCGAAATCTAATATTTCAACAGATAATGAAAGAGCGGATCAAATATAAGCATATAAATGCGTAGGTACTTACTTATATTTGTGCTTTACAAGATGTGGTACACTAATACTGTTAGATGGAGAGTGTAACCTTGCACCCCTTTTTTTTTTAATTTTCGATAAAAATTGTTTAAAGTGAGTCGATTGATATTATCATTTTATAATAAACATGTCTTATTATTTGTGTGTTGTCTACCCAGCCTTACAATTAAAATTCTTGTTATTTACAACGCGATTATACATATAATTTGTCTTATTTAATTTTAAATACTTTACGCTCTTTAACGATTCTCAGCCTTAATTGAAATTATTGTGAAAGGTATCGTGGCAAATATCACGTTTATAATATTATTAACTGGTACAGTACATGGTTGTTATAGTCACGTTTTTTATTTATATAAGATTTTAAAACACATTTATTTCAGTAATCCACGAATCCACGATTTCAGTACTCCACGAATTAAAATGAAATAGTTTGTATTTTAAAACTTCTATGCACAGATTTACGACAGTATTATAGTATTTATTTATTTTATCAATATTCTTTAGATCTAATTTATTATTATATTTAGAGACGTTTTTTCGATTCGAGATATTATTTCGAGTTGAATAATTGTACTTCTTATCTTATCCATTTTTAAAATAATTAATTATAATTAACTTCTATATATTTATGTTAATAATATTATGATGAGAGCATAGATGGCGTGTTGTTCTATATAGTAACCTATTGTGCCAAAGTCGTGGATTCCTACATAGGACAATTCTTTATGCGATCACTCATATCGCTACAAGAAAATGTGAAAACTGTGAATTCTAAGACTAAGATAACCTGTTGTTATGTAAATAAAATCAATTTAAAATGCTGCCAGCACACACACGCACATTACCGATGGAAAGTGATGCGGAGGAATTTTTCGATACCTGATTGTGCTTTTTGTTTTTTTTATTCCTTATTATATTGTTCTTCAATTTAAAATTACAATATAACCTAATTTTTAAAGTAGTTATTATTAATAAAGTTTCAAGTTGTAGTAATAGTATAATAGCTTTTTGTAAAAAGGGGCTACCCTCCTTTTGAATAAGGTATTTCTATAGAGAGTATTTAGGAAACCTAGAATGTGAAAATATTGACCGTTATGTCTAGCCGTTTAAGTAATAGTGTATTAGTGTTTAATTTCAATGGTATATAAATTCTATAAATACAAGGCATAAATTGAAGTCCGTTTTATAAATTCATTATAAAATTTAAAAAAAAATGCATATTCATTATGTAGTGCGTAAATTTTATAATAAAGCTTAGCCATAGATTAAAGGCTATTGTGGTAATTTGTTTTTAATTAATCCCTCTAAACTAGGGTGGAAATCCTTACCAGTTAAGGATAGTGTGACCATTGTTCAATTTTGCCCATACGAACACAAATAAAAATTACCTGTAAACATGTGGAATAATGAAAAAGGCCCGCATGGCAACTAGCTGTTCATAAGTTAAAACATCCTTGTACTTTATTAAAGATCATAACCAAAACAACTTTTAATGAGCATTATTTTCTTACCGTATTCATAGGTACAGCTTGTGTGAAATACAATCATTTATTAGGTATATTATATTTAGCGAATATCAATTAATCAATAGTAAGTGACAATTATTTCTAAAAAAAATTGATACACATGACATTTTTTTAACGAATATAGTATTTTAAAATATTTATATATGTTATTAGACGTAAAATATTATTTAAAATCGTATCAAGCTTTAATTTCGATACAATATCTAATGAGATTGTCATGATGGAGTGCGAATATACATAATTCACTATCCCCCTATCATACACGTGGGTGTCGTAAGAGACGACTAAGAGACATAATATAAACTTGAAATTACCCACTCGTCTGACACCGCGGTATTACTATACCATGCTGGTTATTTGACTGCTGGAAGTAGCAACAAATTCAAAAAACAAACTATATAAAAGAAACAAACAAAACAAGAACATAAATTCTAATTATAAATTCTTATGACAGTACAAAATAGTTAATTGTACGTAATATACCTAAAGAATTTTTTAAGTATTAGTTAAATCAAATTCCCTAAATAATGATAATAAACAAGGACAGGCAGTATAATAGGGTATCTTAATAAGAATTTTTCGAAATTACTGAAATTTTTAGCATTTAATATGCTTAATTATTTATAAATACCCGAATACGAAACGAAAAATTATGTCACAAGCGGGGTTCGAACCCGCACCTATTGGGAATCCGGCCCAACCGTGCTGCCACTTACACCATCGAGTTCACGATGGTGTAAGTGGCAGCACGGTTGGGCCGGATTCCCAATAGGTGCGGGTTCGAACCCCGCTTGTGACATAATTTTTCGTTTCGTATTCGGGTATTTATAAAGAATTTTTCGTATGACTAAACTAACAATGGGAACAAAAGTTCATATCTGAGAACGTCCGAGGAACAGATTAATATATATTTATATACAATACAATACAAGTGTACCACCTGAGACGCGCACTTCCATTAATTTAGCTTTACTAACACGCAATATTGTGGCTTGTTGTCAAGTAGAACCTTTTTTATTAAATCGTTTAAAAATATCATCCAGCCAGCGAGCAGTAAGTGTATTGAGTTGCCGCTCTAATAATACTCAAAAATCATGTTAACGATGATTATAAAATAATGCTTTTAATAAATAGAGGCGTGCTAACTTTTATGAATATAGACCGTCGGATATATATATATATATATATATATATATATATATATATATAGAATTATTATATTAAGGTGGGTCAGAATTCAGATTTTTTTATCAGGAATTGAATTCTGATAGTGAAAATATGTTAAAGTAAAGTATCATTATCTACTTTTGCATCTTAAGTTGCACATTTGTGGTTCGGTGTAGTTTAATGTTCTTCATTGAAAAGCACGGAAATACATATTAAATTTGATATTTATTGTGTTATTTATTCAAAATAATCAGTTTTGACATAAGTACATTTAGAAAATTCTGGTAAAAATGTGACTAGTGTCTTGTGAAATTACGTTAAACTATCGTTTTTGTTTTAAACATTTTAGTTCAATTTATCCATAATGTCGAATAATAGATAGGTCTACATGTATCCTATATTCAAAATTATAATAGATATGAAGGATAATGAGCTGCCAACACACCAGGATGCATGAAATGTAACGATGTACTCGTACACACACAGAATATCAGTGAAAATTCAAAATAAAAACAAAGTAACAAAGAGCCCGCGTTACCCGAAATTGTAGAAATAGTACCCCAAAAAGTTGAAGGAGTATGGTAAAAATCATCAATTCCTATAGGAATTGATTACAAGACTACCGTCTTCCACACTAAAGTCATCCAACTCCTGAAAATCTATCACTTGATGTGTAAAAATATTATAAAAGCAATCAAATGGTGTATCATTAAGGAATAGGATTCCATTTATTTAGGGTATTTGTGACGGGTCGGCACACTCCTCGCACCACTCCGTCCGGGGTGACAGAGGGGCGTAAGCATGCACACCCGTAACCCACCCGTGACGTCGCCTTCGTCGTTGGGCCAACCACCGGAGCAGAGTGACTTGACGTCAGTGGTTGGCCCGACGGAATACCCCTGAGGAGTACCTTCTCCTCGACCGACGTCCCCCCCTCGGGTAGGATGTCGGTCTTTTCTCACGCGGTCGGCCTCTCGGCGGGTGACGGACTAAATCCCCGATCCAGTCACCCGCGGCCTCGGCTAGGGCGGCATCAGGCGCAGGTAATCGCGCCTGCGCCGCCCCAATATTGATGATATCTGGGCTATTTGTATGCGATGGAACGGTAACGAATATGAGTACATTTAGTGATGTCAGAAGGCTATGTGAAAAAAGACTTCAGAGACCCTTGCAATGTATAATTGGCATGGTTTATTTAAATTAACCTTTGAGCCATTTATTTGATTACGTAGATAGTAAAATTTCTGGTCCTTCTTCACACAATGGTCTTATTAGTAAGTTGCTGGATAAGTGAGAAACACGAGATATATTTAAATTTGAGACCATACCGCTTTTTACCGCTGTTAAAACCTGATAACGTTTGTTAACTAAGGCAACATCATCGTGCAAAGACTGAACATTTTAGGCAATTAATTGAAATTGGCAATGCTTATCAAGTACCTTAAAAGTAATCATAGATCCTCTTCAACGAACGTATATTTTGCTTCCCCTGAAAATTTACTATTGGTGATGTTAACAGGTGGAGAAAAGCATATAAGAGATCTCGTAGGTGGAGGAATTCTAAATGTTCATAATTTATCTGTAACTGGAATACTACCACGTACTTTTGAAGTGCCTCAACTAAAATTTGAGTCAACTTTAATCCACTTATTCTAAGAAATCAAACGAATGAAGCTCCTACTCACATAAAGATGAAATTTTGTTGTTTATTAGGCTAACTTGCCATACTTAAGTGCTTGAACGACCTAAACAATAAAAATTCAAGGGATGGTTTGATTTATGGAAAACTTGCTTCCAGAAAAGTTACGTCGCAATTTCTTAGGAAACGGGATTTTTTTTGCATGAAAAGAAATATTGTTCTTGATAACTTTTTGTGCTTTTTAGGTTAAGTTTTTGGTTTTTAACGTTTATCTGTGTCTTTAACTAAATATCTGTTTTGTTACAATAGTAATTAAGCTATTGGCAATACATAACTAACAGAACTATAACATTTAGTAAGACGTGTTTATTTAAAAAATACATGTATATTTAAATAGGATGTGTGGGCTAAAGATGTATGTTCTGGTAATTGTGTTTTTACTAAAACTATTTGTTATAGGTAACATAATATTACTATTATACAATATAATATATGGTAACATGATATTATATATGTTTTTAGTTATATGTATATGATAAGCTGTGTAGTAGCGACTACGAATACTACCAACCCATACTTTTCTCGTGGGTGTCGTAAAAGACGATTACGAGCCTTATAACGACCTAGGCCACAGATGCCGTTTGGTCAACAATTACATTCCCAAGGATGGTTGACATCTGGCAGGCGGCCGGTCATAAAAGTATTGCCAATAACTTTTACAATATGTACTATGAAAGAAGAGTACATATGGAGTCGACCCCAAGTAATTGGGATAAGAGTAGGATTATGATGATATACATATATATATATATATATATCCTAAGTTCAACAGTTTCTACTATATATATATAAAAGAAAGTTGTTTATAAAACCCGATTACGAACCCGAAAGTTGTGTTAGTTAAAACACTTATAACTCGAGAACGGCTGGACCACTTTTTATGATTTTTATGTTTTTGAGTTCGTTGTCGTCAGGAATAGGATATAGAGTATTAAAATATGATATTAAAAAACAAAAAAAATACGTTAAAAAATCATAAGGTCTAAACGTTCATTTGTTGATGATGTAACAAAACGCAACTGACAGCTCAAATAATGGTTTGCTTGGAAAATACCGCGAAAAGTTGAAATTAAATTCGACCGGTCAGTGTTTGTTTTGTGCGAGTGTCACGATTTTTTACGAATATTGTAATAATAAATCATATTGTGTCTATATTGTCATCAACAATGCCGCGACCAAGAACATCAAATCTTTTCCAACAAAGCCGTAACGCAATTAGAATTCGAAACATCACGAATGTAACCATGGCAGAAGAACAAGATATTGCACGGGAAGACCGCCGCGTTAATATGGCGCGACTTCGTGCTTTTCAATCATAAGAGCAAAGTGAGGCATATAGTGATAGGACCACGCTGTAGACAGTCCTCTGTATACAGCCAAATATATATTATTCATATTTATTATCATAATAAAAAAATAAAATAATTTTGAATTAATCGAAATTTGCTCATTCATTAACTGTTAGGAGGAACAAAGTGTACCGAGTCAGCTAGTATCTTCATATAGCAAAGTCAGTTACTACAGGCTACCTAATTTAACCTAACCTATCCGCGAAATACTTGTCACGTCGTCATACTTGTGAAATTCCTTCGATTTTCTGGAAACAAGAAGTCTTTATAGTTGACATGTTACGATGCAACATTTTCTATCAAGTTCCTCAATAATATTAGAGCGCAAAGAAGCAATTTCCGTGTCACTTTATGGAAGTGAACAGCATTTTAAGATTATAAAATAGTTGCTAGCTAAAATATAAATAGAATATTTTCTTTCTATAATTTTAGAGCTGACTCCATAGTTTTAATAATCTTTTGGACCAAAATTTAAAGAATTGCCCATTATTCATTCCATTACCAACTTCCATCGAAACTTATATAGATGATAATGACGCAATATTGTTTGTTTTACAAGCTTTTATATAAATAACTTCGCTCCTTCATATGTGTTATTGGTAAAGCTTTTATATTAGTATAATTATTGAGGAATGCTGATCTCCCATTGAGCAGCCCAATAAAGAACATTTGTATATTTTTCGATCGTAATAGCAATAGTGTATGTTGAACGATCCTGCGGCTGGTAGCAATGCAGCAACTAAAGTAGAGCCATTTTGTAAAGACGAGCCATAAAATCTCAAGATATTGTTCGTTACGAGGGTAAAATTTATGGATGCTGCAATAGAAGGAGTTTTCCTTCTCTTGAGAAGGTATAAAACCATATGTTAATTCTTCTGATCTTACTCGCGGGTATTATCGTAAAGACGACTAAGGGATATGATATATATATATATATATAAATATATTGATATGGTGTCTGCCGAGATGATCAAGCTTAATTTATGTTGGAGCTCGGGAATGGTTCCCAGGGACTGGAATAGCGCAGTCATCGTGCCTTTGTTTAAAAACATGGGTTCACGTTATGACTGCGCAAATTACAGAGCCATAAGCTTGACCAGTTTGGCAGCAAAAGTGTATGGTAAAATTATTGAAAGAAGAATGAGGATGGTGTCCGATGGTTTACTGTGTGAGACACAAGGAGGTTTCAGAAATGGAAGGGGATGCATGGATCAAGTGTTCTCTCTGCGCAACATTGTGGAGAAGCATCTGGCTCTAGGTCAGAGGGTTTTCTGCATTTTTGTGGATCTGTGAGAGCATTTGACACGGTTGTACGAAAGGAACTTTGGGACATTTTGCCGGAGTATGGTATTAGCGGTAAACTGCTACGGGCTGTGCAGTCCAGTTACATGGGCTGTAGAGCCTGTGTGCGGCTGGATGATGGAATGTCGCCTTGGTTTGACGTCAATATCGGCGTTAAGCAGGGGTGCGTTCTGTCAGCCAGGCTGTTTATCATATATCTGAATAAATGTCTCCAAAGGTTGAACGATATGAATGTGGGAGTCCAGATGGGCGACTCAGTGGTCACTGCTCTGCTTTATGCAGATGATGCAGTCCTGCTGGCACAGTCAGCGACTGACCTGCAGACCCTAGTCGACACAATGACAGAAGATTGTAAGAAAAGGGGTCTACGCGTGAATGTGAGCAAAACCAAAATAATGGTCTTTAAAAGAGATAAAACCAGAACAGATGTAAGAGTAACAATAGGTAATGATGTACGTAAGTGGATGAATTTGTATATCTTGGATGTGGTTTTAGCCGAGATGGAAGGTACACCACTGATATAGAGCGAAGAGTGAATGCGGGAAATAGAGTGAACAGAGCGTTGGGGCAACTTCTCGGCAGCCACCACCTCAGCCAGAAGGCACGTGTAGCAATACATAACGCAGTGCTTGTCCCAACATTACTGTATGGAAGCGAGAGTTGGGTATGCAGAAAAGAGTATGAAAGTAAAATTAATGCGGTCGAAATGCGATCTCTGCGGAAAATCTGTGGAGTTAGGCTGACCGACCGCATTCGTAACGACGACGTAAGAGAGCGAGTAGGTATGAAAGAGAGTATTGGTGTAAAGATGCGAAAGGGAATGCTCCAATGGTTCGGACATGTGGAAAGAATGCCGAACGAGCGCCTGGTTAAGAAGATATACAATGCGAAAGTGGAAGGATGTAGGTACCGAGGGAGACCGAGATTAACCTACCTAGACCAGATCGGTCATGTACTGAAGGAAGGTGGAGTCAAGAGTCTCCGAAACCGGCGAGCGTGTATGAAGAGAATTATGAATGTTGAGGAAGCGAGTGAAGTATGCAAAGATAGAGTTCTCTGGCACTCTGTTCTCTCTGCCTACTCTGCAAGGGATATGGCGTGATGATATGTATGTATGTATGTATATAAATATATATATATATATATATATATATATATATATATATATATATATATATATATATATATATATATACATATACATATATATGTATATACATACATATGTATATTTTTTCCATTGTGGGAGAGATCCAAACTTGACAGGGGATGACTGAACAGAATAAGTAGGTACGTAACGTTTTCAATTGTAAAGATGTTTTTGGAGAACACGTTTTGTTTTGTTAAAAATTATCCACTGAGTGCTTATCAAATTTATAGCAATATTGAATACCTACTTATAATGGCTTGGGTCGAGATGGCATCAGACTGAGGACTGAATATACTAAGGCAAAATACGATGCATATTTCATTCTTCTTCCACCTTCATGACACTCAAAGGATATATTCGCTTTATTTCAGGCTATCGTATTGTCAAACCCCACTCGGGGCGACAGCAGAGTCGGCTCGTAAGCCAGTAGTCTGCTATACACGTACTTCATCGGTGGCCCATATATTGGTCCTACCTCTAACCCATATAAATTGAAATAACAGCTAGAGCGCAATGATAGAGCCATCTACAAATTCGCTCGTTGAAAGGTTTGATCTGAAAAATATTTACTACAGAACTACTAGCTATGCCCACAGCTTGTCTCGTACTATTGTAGATTTTATAAATGGCTTTCTATTTCTCGAGAATGGTAGTTTTTTTTACTAAATGCACTTTTCCAATCTTTAACATGTATGGCAAATTTGGAAATTATCAGTTGTGGAGTTGTAAGTAGTGTGAATGTGTAATAAATGAACAAACAAATGCACTTTCTCTTTAATAATATTACTTAAGATAAAAGCAATAGAAATATTTCTTTATTATTTTATAGATTATATAAAATACAAAAGAAACAAATATGCATCTATAATAGCTAAAAACTAAATAGAAAATGATGCAGCATATGCGGGATCCATGACGGTAATTTTAGTCTTTAGAATCCAATTCAATGTTCGCTAATATTTAATTTTCCATTTGATATTTTTGCAATACGCTGATGGCCCAGATATTGAGTATTGATCAATCTGTTCCTATCTGATAATAAAACTCATAAAGAGAATAAAACGAATTGGATTCTCAATAGTATAAATGTTGATAATACCAACCGGCTTTAAATCTATGTGTCAACATTTAAAACGTGATTTATTTAGAATTATATCTTTTTAACATATTATTTGGGGCATTTTCAACATTTGATTTAATTTATGTTATTATTTTCTAGCAAAGTAGTATTAATGAATATCAGAGTCGAGGTAACCCTATAAAACTAGAAATATTGTTCATAAAGAAGTAAGCACACGATATCAAATATGAAAGCAGCGATAAAACAATTGTAATAAACCTTGGTATACGCAGAGCGATCTCATCGAGGCTGTCGACTGGCGCACTGAGTGGTTGCTCATGCAGCTGAGACGCGGTAGTGGACATCGTGTTCATATATTGTTTATTTAAAATTTCTCCGTTTCATATTCGACTTTAATCCTCTTCAAGTTTTAAATTGTAGAATCAGAGGGCAAACATCGGCTTTAAACTGATGAGATGCACTTGAATATATATATAAGTCTGAACGTGACTTTGTACATTCACAATATATCACTGATGTTTTCGAGAATTCACTTGTACACTATTATTATCAATTATTGTTTTACATAAACTTGTAAATCCTGGTGAATGCACCTACACACATACATTAGTTAAACACTTAGCAGACTACGTGCACAGTTTACATAAACATTTAAACTTAATAGACAATTGTAAGCTTTCTTTAGTTATATATCACCTAACCTTACCTAATATAACTTAAACCTTTCATAGTTACTTATGTATGAAGTTTATGATTTATAATAAAGCAAATGAAATGAGTCGTATATAAAGAAATTTTCTCAAGAGAAATAAGATGGTTGTTATTGTAGTGAGTGTGTGATATCGAGCCTTTTCACGCGTTCATGGCCTACATTTCATTTAGGAGCGGTAGGTCGTAGGTACATAATTTATGATCCTGATCTATTCTGAGACGCCCACCTGTCCATTGTTATTACTTGTCTGTGTTTGGGCAGCAACAATAATTTTTAATAGATATATTTAACAGATAACCTATTATTTATACAAATTTTTATCCTTAACTTTTTTTGTTTATAAAGAAATTATGAGGCTTTTGTATAATTATAAATTTAGAATTGATGTATCTGTGTGTGTGATAATATACAGATCAAGAGAATGTATTACAATCGATACAGATAAAGATAATGTATTATAAAACATAGTGAGTAAAAATATTATTATAGAGACATAGCGCTTGACCTCTGTATTAAGCCTATAACTTAGAAGATTTTCTAATTAATAGAAATCGTAGCGCCACGCTGGCGCGTTACTTGATGGGTATATATTTAGAGTTACGTTCATGATGGTTAATATAATGTAAAATAGAAATATAGTAAAACGGAGCATACGCATGAATTGTTGTTATGATGACTCTTTTTTCGTAATCTGTTACATAGATTTCAATTGTTTCTATATATATTATACTATGTATACAGAGTGTAAGTGGACCGCTCCCGAAAACAAAGACAGGTAACCCTACTAGTCCTACTTGTAATGATAGGCTAGAAAAAAAATCGATTCGGATGAAAAAAAAATTTTTTTCAGCACGCGAGGCCGTTGAACTCTTGAACATATGATCGTGAGTTTAGAATAGATTGCGTCTTTTCTCATCTCAGTATAGTTACGCATTTGTTATCGAGTTATCGTTACATGGCACTGTTCTAATACGATGGAATGTGAAAAAAACTTAAAAATATTTGTGAAAATTTTTTTTTCTAGCCTATCATTACAAGTACGACTAGTAGGGTTACCTGTCTTTGTTTTCGGGAGCGGTCCACTTCCACTCTGTATATTATACCATATATATATATATATATTATATATATATCATCATTCTCCTACTCTTATCCCAATTACTTGGAGTCGATACAATATGTACTCTTCTTTCATAGTACATATTGTAAAAGTTATTGACAATAGTTTTATGACCGGCCGCCTGCCAGACGTCAACCCTCCTTGGGAATGTAATTGTTGACCAAACGGCATCAGATGGAATCGGCCCAGGTCGTTATAAGGCTCTTAGTCGTCTT
This sequence comes from Lymantria monacha, assembly GCA_905163515.2. NCBI lineage: Eukaryota > Metazoa > Arthropoda > Insecta > Lepidoptera > Erebidae > Lymantria > Lymantria monacha. The sequence continues at coordinate 41,027,116 of LR991081.1, forward strand.
TTACGACATCCACGAGCAAAGTAAGGGTTGGTAGTATTCGTCGCCGCTACCACACAGCTATATATATATAAACTTACGAAGAAAGAGGCTATTCTGGCTAGAATTACTCGTATATAAATTCCTTTTTTACTATATTTCCTTTAAGAAAGAAAAGTAATATCAATAACTAAGACAGAAATAAATCCTTATATATCTTGATGAATTTTATAGATTTACAGTGAATAAAGATTTGTGAATCGTATCAATATATGTCCTGTGTGCGACTAGAAATCTTGACAGATACAAATCGTTACTTGGACTATTATCTAAAACAGATAATATACTATGAATGTGTTTTATTATGTGACATATTTGTTATATTATATTTTCCCACTAGTAAAAATCATTGCAAAATACAAATAACTCATCGATATTTACTGACATATGTATTTGGAGGAGATGATCTGAATTCAATACAACATTACGTGTAAGAACATATTTTAATAAATTTGTAATGTGGAGAGATTTTGTTATCAACCGATGATGCAGATTTTTTTTTATATGTTATTCTCGTGAAAAGATATTTTTATTTTGTAATTCATTGATTTTTCTACATAATGTACCTGTACACTTGCGCCTGTACATTTGCGCCAGTGATGGTAGATTTAAAGTATAAACCTTTGACGTAGTATAAGCGTATCATAATATGGAATGAATGGTATGACAATCGAAGGCTTTAGAATTCAGAAAAATCCAAAGAATAGGTAGCATAAATCACATTAATAGAAAGGTAATGGATACAGGTATAATAAAAAAAATGGCCAAGTGCGAGTTGTACCCGCGCACGAAGGGTTCCGTAAAACTTAAAAAAAATATGTGATGCAACTAAAAATTTAAGGTTTTCTGAATTTTTCTTAATATGTGCTATAAAACAATGCTGTATGCCAAATTTCATAATACACAGATTAATAACAGTATTAGATCGGGGAATAAGTCTTTTCGAATACAGTCTATATGATTTTTTAATAAAATCTCTTTGGATGTATTAGTTGTATCTGGCCGGTTTTGATACCATTAAAAAGGTTACATTTGAAAAAAAGAAACTTTTTAGTAAAATGTTGTTTCCCGCCGTTTTACATTTATTTTTCTTTCTATTAATTTTGATGTTCACTCATTTGACAGAATCTACGTTTTCAATCCGGGAATTTTGATGTCAAAAATGCACCTCGCTCTGGCCGTCCTGTCACTGATAAAATAGACGCCATTTTTATAAAAGATAGGCAAGATCGGCATCTCAGTAGTTACGACGTAGTTGAAGCTTTGAAAATTTACCATAAAATAGTTTCACTTTGAAAAAAGCTGGATATACAAAACAGTTTGATATTTAGGTGCCACATGTGCTCACCGAAAGAAACCGTTTACTCATTTGCGATTCTTTATTAAGACGTCATGAAACCGAACCGTTTTTGAAGAGATTGATAAGTGGTGATTGAAAGAGAATCATGTATGATAAGAACTTGCGATAAAGGTCGTGGTCAAAGGTCGGTCAAGCATCATAGACTGTGGCAAAAGCCGGACTAACTCGCAATAAGGTGATGCTGTGTGTATGGTGGGATTTGAAAGGTATCGTTCATAATGAGCTGTTCCCGACGGGCAGAACCATGAATTCGGATTTCTACTGCCGACAACTCATGAGATTTAAGCAAGAAATTGAGAGTAAGTGGCCGGATTTAATCATCAGAAAGGGTGTGGTCTTTCATCACTATAACGCTAGAACGCACACATCTTTAGTTACTCAGTAAAAATTAAGAGAGTGGCGAGGAGGTGTTAATGCATACACCATATAGGCCAGATCGAAACAGATGGAAATCTGAAGGTTTTCAGATTTTCACCTGTTTCGATCTCTTCAGTTCTTTAGACAATTCTTTAGACAGTATCAGGTTTACATAAAAAAAGAGGACTACCAAAACTACTAGTCACGTTTTTTGATCATAAGTTCCAAAATTTCTACAGCAACGGGATCATGCCAATACCTACAAGATGGCAGATAGTCATCGAACAAAATGGCACATATATGTTGCAATTAAATCTAAATAAACTTAAAAAAAAATGTCTTATATTTTCATATAGAATGCAAAGAAAATTTTCTTCGACCTATTAATATATTAATACATTGTTGATATCGGCGTTTGTACTTTTCCCTTTTAATGGTATGTAAATAAATACACTTTTTATCTTTTTAGTATGGCAATATTTGTGTATTTTAACAACTAAGCTTGCAATTATTTTATATTTGTTTATATTACATTTGTTTGTCATAGAAAATAAATATTGTATTAATAATTATTAATCTATAATATATATATATATATATATATATATATATATATAGAAAGTTAGGATAGAAAGTTGTGTTAGTTACAACACTTATAACTCGAGAACGGCTGGACCATTGTCGGGAATAGGATATTAAACTATGATAGGTATTAAAACAAAACAAAAATCATTAAAGAAACATCAGTTCTAAACGTTCATTTGTTGATGATGTAACAAAACGCAACTGACAGCTCACGTAATCGTTGGTTTGGAAAATGCCGCGAAAAGTTGAAATAAAATTTGACCGGTCAGTGTTCGTTATGTGCGAGAGTTCAAATTTTTACGATTATTGTTATAATAAATCATATTGTGTCTATATTGTCATCAACAATGCCGCGACCAATAAAATCAAATCTTGCCCGACAAAGCCGTAACGCAATTAAAATTCGAAACATCACGAATGTAACCACGACAGAAGAACAACATATTGCACAGAAAGACCGCCGTGTTAATATGGCCCAACTTCGTGTTTTTCAATCACAAGAGCAAAGCGGGGCTCGGTTGACAATGTGAAATCATCAAGCAAATCTCAGAGATCAATCATTAGATAATTTTCAACGCGCATGAAGAACAATATCGTATAACACAAGGTACTTCTTTGTCTTGCTGGCACATTAATAAAATACTAAATTTTTTAAATTTATATGTTATTCATATTTATTATCATAATAAAAAAATAACTTAATAATTTTGAATTAATTGAAATCTGCTCATTTATTAACTGGTAGGCGGAACGAACTGTGCCGGTTCAGGTAGTAGATATTAATTTTAATAACTTTAACTGGTGTAGTTTTTTAACGTTAAAAATGCGCTATTAGAAATTAGATTTGATATTAATATTAAAATAAACACTCAAATAATCAAATTACGCCATAATTCAAATGTTATGGCGGTGTCTGGATATGATAATGTGAAGTTTAGACTGGAAGTATTTTACTTCGTAGCGGCTTTGCTAGCCTCACCAGCCTAGGAGACGACAGCACTCAACTTTATCTCTCATTAGCGCTGCCAAGTTTTACTATATTTTTAAATAACTATGCTACTCATTCTGTTATGTATACTTGCTAATCTGTAACGTTTACATAATTTATTATAATCTATTGTTCAACACTAATATTATTTGCTGTATATGGGCTATTTATCACCTATGAAAGACAGAAGAGAAATGTACCTACATATACATATATATATATATGTGGGAGCAAATAAACTTTATGAGGAACTATTGGAAAAAGGTATATTCTTAAAATCTTTGATTATACCTACAGATGTGTATAAATATCTTTAAATATATAATTGTTCTGAGCGTGTATTGGTGACTGAACTAGACAGATTTTGTAGAAGATTTCGTGATTATGTGAGCGCCTAGATTATTTATATTTACAAATAAGAATTGAAATATTGAAAAGTAAGAATCAAATGTCTATTGGTTAGGTAGTGTGTATGTTTTTAGTTATTTTTGATGTTTACGCGAGTATTACACATTTGAAATTAAAATATTTTACGGATTCGTAGGAGGAGGATTAAGGTGTCTCACGTCTACCTAGTCATAATTATTACATAGCATACATATTTACCAGCTATCGTATCAATTCTTAACCCATATTTTAATACAAATTAATTGCCAGTACAAAAAGAAAATGATTCTATATATAAATATTTGATATTGTTTATGATCAGTTAATTTATGATAATTATTATAATCGTAATGTGGCAATTTACTAGTTTAAAAACTAACAAATTTATATAGCTGCCACCAGATTAGATCACAGTCACACTGAGACAAATCCGGCTACTAAACGCAGTAGGCATAATAGTATTTTTTGACTTTTGAGAGGCGGCCTATTATATCTTATTAAAATTAAGTAAATTAATATTGAACTATTACCTCTCTCTTCGTTTTTGTAATAACGTAGACATATTGGACGTAAGACACCTTAGTACACCCGTGATCATGAATGTTGTAAAGTGTTTGAATCATCGGGCAATTAAAAATCAAATACAAACGTGACAGAATCCGTAATAATAGTTTTATGTCAAAAATGTTTTAGTTATATGTATATGCTGTGTGGTAGCGGCTACGAATACTACCAACCCTTACTTTGCTCGTGGATGTCGTAAAAGATAACTAAGAGCCTTATAACAACCTTGGCTAACTCCATCTGATGCCGTTTGATCAGCAATTACATTCCCAAGGAGGGTTGACGTCTGGCAGGCGGCCGGTCATAAAACTATTGCCAATAACTTTTACAATATGTACTATAAAAGAAGAGTACATATTGTATCGACCCCAAGTAATTGGGATAAGAGTAGGAAATGATGAGTTATATGTATATGATCATTTATATCAACATAAAATGTAGCTGGTTGTACATTTAAGTAGTACTGAAATAGTTTAAATTACCTTTACAATATGTTATCACGGATGTTTAAATACTTCTGTCAACTAAATTGTATTCAGATATTATTAAACTTAGTGTCCACAAAATTATTATGGGCAATATTAATATGGGCACAACTATGATTTCCAAACAAAGCCTCGTCTTCATTTGTAATTAAATAAAACTATTTTTGAGTATTTTATCGCGTTTGTATTTGATTTTCTAATATCCCACGTTTCGAACATATTTCAACGAAGGCGAAAGGTATTAATAGACGTCAGATATCTCAAAATGGTTTAATATCTAAAAAAAAACTCATCAAATAAACCTTGTCCATTTATTTCACAATCAATTTTCACTAAATGACAGATTAGTAAATGATATGTCATGTATTTGTACTTCCTACATGGGATACCCATTTGCGACATAATTAACTATGAATACTTTATATGGTACTTTAAGTCATTCAATAACAAATTCTTAATATTAAATAATGTATAGGATTATTGTAGGCCTAAATAGAACAATAAGTAAGTGAATAGACAACTAAAAATGTAAAACACTGATATATAAAGTCTTGTATATCAATGCGGTGACATACATAAAAACATAGATTACGATTAATTTATAAAACGACTTATACTAGCAAGATTATATAATTTATTTTGTATTAACAATTTGTTTGAATTGAAAAATATGAATTGCATGATTTTATTATAATATTTTAATCACATTGATGAGTGATCAATTGGCCGGACTTGTACGTTTTCATTCATTGTATCAAGTCTGTCTTCGTCGTTAGTAATCTATTGCAAATGTCATGAACCCTTCATAAGCTTGGATAAGTGAAATAAATACAGATACATTTATAATGTAGGTATATGTATGTATTACAAATATATTATCTAATTTTATATGCAAGTGATCCATATATTTGCACTCTACTTATATTATTTACAAGTACCACGCTTGGTATTATCGTAGCTCTGAGAAAAGGGGAAAGCAAGACGAGTGCTTGTGTTGTTAAGTGTTGTGTCGCTTCACAATAGTTTATTTTTACAGACTGCAACGTGTATATTCTCTGTTTGACCTCAAAAACTTTATAATTGTATATAGTGCTACGTGATTATCTGTGCTCTAATCAAATTGTATTACAATGTTGTGGTGGTTTTATTATTGAATATTATTAAAAGGCTGGTGTTTAATGCTTCACTAATTGTTGTCAATATGTGCGGTAAGTAAAGAAATACGTGATTTATATTACTAACGAATTATATACATTTGTGTAACTATAAGTATACAAACCCGCTGCGTCCGTAAATTATAAATATGTCATCTCCTAACTCCATTCCTATTTGTTATTATTCATTAAAGAAGCAAAAACATAGAAATTTAAGATATATAATAAATACTCTAATAAATATATCTAGTTAGAATAGAATTAATAAAATTGAAGATAAAGCAATGTAAAATATTTTCTAATTATATTTTATCAACAATAAAAAGCTTTCATATTATTTTATTTTAATGATTTTTAAAAGATAATTTAAATACTTATTAAGAATTTGTTCGTTTAAAAACGTAAAGCACGCGAAATTGACACGTGTAGTCGATACGGGAGTAATCGGTCCCGACGTGTTGACCGTTCGCGGTACGGTTGATACTGCCTGTAAGACTGAATGTGATTTCAGTGCGTCGCATGCGAGATACAGCCAGTCGCCATACGGCCTCTCGTTTCATAAGCGTCCCTCGCACCTCTTCTGTCACATTGTAACCCCGCGGCTCTTACTTTTCAATATTTCCTTAATCTAGTCTGATCCTTAATACGTTGCACCGTAGGTAACTTATGTCGATACTATTTTAATTTCTATATGTATATGTCAATGCACCAATTTCACAATTTCTTGTCTCCAATTATTTCCAATTTATATAATAACGATGTTATAAGCTGTTAAAAATAGGTCAACTGTTACTATCATTAAAACGTATGTAAGTAAATAGTTACATTAAAATATGTAACATCTGGAACAAGAAGATCTGTTCTTCAAGCATATCTTTTGTTGATCAACAAATGAAAGTTGATAATTAGAATAATTATATAACTACTTCATTGTGTCATTTATGACGATAATAATGTTCTTTGTTTTACGTTTAACCTAAATAATTTCGTAAACTGAAAACGTAACGAACTTTATTTATAATCCAATCGTGTTACAAATGCACAGCAAATTTTTCACTCAGCATGTATAAAATGTTAATGATACTTACCTGCTGTGCTATATTGACTGGTTCTTAATATTTCAGAGTTTGCTAACAAAGATTGTAGTGAATTTATAACGGCATTCTAAGTCTCTTCTTCTAATTAATATTCATTTGAGTTTTCAAGACAATCACTGGATGACCTCAAAAATCGTACTCTGTTTATGGGTCAGTTTTGTTTGTTCCCTGCTTACAATCTCCTTGGTTTTTAGTACCGACTCATTATTAACACGAAAATAAATGTACTACTTGTGCTCACAGATATGTTCATTCTAATAAGAGATATATTAAGAAATTTATAAGAACGCGTTTTTTGTAATACTATGGTTATAGAACCAAATACATACACCAAACCGTTCTTTATCATGGTACCATAAGACTTCACACATTAAGCACAATCAATTCAAATCGTTCTTGAGACAATTTCTTTAATTCAAACTACATATTAAAAACAAATATTATATTATTTAAAACAAATCTTAACATTTCTCATATCTTCCATTAAAGAAAAATATTTTTTTTTGGTGTGTCTTTCCGTGTGATGACGGAATAAGAATACAATTCATCACCCCATATCTTACACGTGGGTGATTGTACGGGACGATTAAGGGATATAAAACGCATATAACATCTATGCAAGAGAAAGAAAACTCGAAACAAAACCCTATATCAACACGTCTGACCAGCGTGATATAGTAGGTCAATTTCTCTCCCATTATGGAGGAGGCTCGAGCCCAACAGTGGGACATATATGGGCTGAGATGACGATGATTGTTAAAAAAACATATATGGCAAAAGGTATTAGTAATTTAATAACTTTACGGAAAATATATTTTTTTTTATTATAAAATAAGAAGGCGAAAATTATAGGCACAAACAGATTGTGATTAGTTAGACTTCTTGCATAATGAATCAGCAAAAATTGTATATCCTCTAAGGTTAATACTGTGCAATATGGTATATCAGTCTTCTTCAACAGAAACGCAAACTATGTTGCTGGACTTGTTGGAAAGGGACTAGATTGGATAACACCAATTTACCATCATTATCCAGCTATCAGAAGTCAATTGTTGGAGATATGTATTTCCACTAAGAGCAGATATTACCATAATCGTCACGCTTTGGTAGACAAACGGTTGATCGCAGTTCGTGTTATAAGTTTCTCAGTAAAATGCTGCCTATTCTTCTAGTGCTCCCTCAATCGTTGTTACGGCTGCTTTTATAAAGTATAGGGTGGGTAACACATTGTTAGCACATGAAAACAAAATATTTTCCCTGCTTAATCTACTATCGAAAAACCAAGAGCAACAAGGAGGCTGATGCTGACCAGTTTTATAACATATGTCTTATATATTATGTTTCAGATTTTAATCAAATATTCTTAAGGAAGTGTTGTCTAATTAAAAGATCAAGGTTTTAAAATATCTTCTAAGCCGTTGCGCTTCTGCTCATGAACATTATGTAGTACGTACAGAGGGATTGCCGTATAGTGACGGAGTAAGAATGCAGTATACGATCATCTTTTTTTTCTTTTTTTTTATTGCTAATGGTGGCAAACGAGCAAGCAGCACACCTGATAGTAATTGTCACTGCCACCCTTTGGATGGACCTTTGCAATACCAAGGGTATAACTAAGCCACTGCCTACCAATATAAACCCCAGACCCACCCAATTGGACTTCCGGCTGCCTCGTTCACCAAACGAAACGCAATAGCACATTGCTATTACTCATACGTCGATCTTCTGCGAGAGTGTGGTACTACCCGGGACGGACCGGCCCGCGAATGCAGACAGAGACCTGTCAACAGCGTGGTCCTACCACAAATCATTTAATCTTACCTGCGCGTGTCGTAAAAGATGACTAATTAATATGATATGCATAATGCATATAACATCTATATAATTAAAGGCAATCTAAAATTAAAAGCTTATACCATCTGTCTGACCAGCCTAGTAGGTCAATAGTATGTATAAATAGTAGGTATAGTAGGTCAATTTCACTGCTATTGTGGAAAAGGCTCGAGCCCAGTAGTGGAACGTATATGAGCTGACACGATAATGATGATGATGATAACGTATGGAAAGGGCAGGCGTCTCACGATTGACTGCACAAAAGGCATAGTGATAAAGATACCGAACTACCGTGGCAGAGCCGTGGTTTCGATTCTTATGCAAAACAATACATTGTCCGATCCGCAAACTCTTGTTCTGAGTCTGGGTGTAATTTGTCTGCGTTAATTATATGTTTTTAAAGTCCCCCACAATACAAGGATTATTTCCTTTCTAGAGTATTTAAAAAAAATATGGTGAAATTGCTGTCTGACCATATTGCCCTATTCGAGATCATACTATTTATTACAGTAAGGGTGAATGCGGGAAATAGAGTGAACCGAGTGTTGGGGCAACTTCTCGGTAGCCACCACCTCAGCCAAAAGGCACGTGTAGCAATACATAATGCAGTGCTTGTCCCAACATTACTATATGGAAGCGAGAGTTGGGTATGCAAAAAAGAGTATGAAAGTAAAATTAATGCGGTCGAAATGCGATCTCTACGGAAAATGTGGAGTTAGGCTGATTGATTGCATTCGTAACGACGACGTAAGAGAGCGAGTAGGTATGAAAGAGAGTATTGGTGTAAAGATGCGAAAGGGAATACTCCGATGGTTCGGACATGTGGAAAGAATGCCGAACGAACGTCTGGTTAAGAATATATACAATGTGAAAGTGGAAGGATGTAGGTACCGGGGGAGACCGAGACTAACCTACCTAGATCAGATCGGTCATGTACTGAAGGAAGGTGGAGTCAAAAGTCGCCGAAACCGGCGAGCGTGTATGAAGAGAATTATGAATGTTGAGAAAGCGAGTGAAGTATGCAAAGATAGAGTTTTCTGGCACTCTGTTCTCTCTGCCTATCCTGCAAAGGACATGGCGTGATGGTATGTATGTACTATTACACTTGTTTAATACTTTAGGTAATTAGTGTGGGTGGTACTACCACCCACACTAATTTTATAGGTCTAGCCCATCAGTGACTTCCCACGTGGCCTATTGTCTGCCACCTTGCCTTGTACCACGAGGCATTCTATGGGCTGGCTATCACTTTTAGAAACACGTTATATTTTTAATATATATTGGGCGAACTAATTATAACTGTGCCACTTGTAATAAAATGAAATAGGTTATCAGCTGTTGATAAATAGTAATAGCTGGTTGATGATTGATGACGATGGTATGAGTCCTATAAGACTTTTAAATGGCACTCAGAATGAAGTGTATCTATGCTTAAATGAAGCATTTAAAGTTGTATAGATTGAAGAAGATAGAGTGAAGATTGTATAACTTCCAGTACTTAGAGGCGAATGAAGATAGAATAAAAGCATTACGTTCATTACTTCATTTAAGGTCATATTATATATTTAGGTACCTCTTAATTAATGGACGAGAATATAACTGTTAAAATAATTGCAAGTATTCACCTAAAAGATCAAGCGACACTGATTTATTTATACGGTATAGAATTTCTTTTGTAACAAAAGAAGAGCGTTTATATAATGTTATGAAAAATAATTCTTATCATCTCAGGTTAAGAATATCCCGCTGCTAGCTTGGAGCTTTTTTTATAATAAGCGGGATATTGACCTACTGTACCATGCTGGTTAGATGTGTTGATAGGATTACGAGTTTTCAGAGTAAGAATTTATTGAAACTGCGGCCTGAATAATCATTAATCCAGTTTTAACGAGTCTCACGAGAAAGTAAAGAATAGTGTGTAACACATTATCTTTTAAATATGTGATCATTCTTGTCAACCTATATTACCCACTGAAGTATTTACCTACGGAACCTCAGCCAATATTACCTAGTGATATTTTACCCCTATTTAAACCACTTGAAGTAGGAAAATTTAATTCATTATGCTTTTTATGCCATATGTTAGCAGTTTGTTTACTAATACCACTAGGTATTAACCCAAATACATGGTCTACTTGGTGTCGCAAAACTCGACTAATAGCTCTATATTTTACCTCAGCCATTTCTATCCAGTGTAGTTTAGTTAAGGTACACTATGTAAAGAAAAGTGGACGTCATATTGTTTATAAAACATAGACAAAAACTAGTATGTTCTAATATTGTTTTATAAAAATATAGCCATGATGTTTTGAATATTAATATTATACTAGTACGGATTTTTGGGTTTGGTCATGTTAGGCAGATTTTTATCTTTATATATATCCGTGTGGTGACGGAGTAATAATACTATTCTCCACTCTATATCTTACCCGTGGGTGATCATACGAGACAATTAAGGGATATAAAACGCATATAACATCTATGCGAGAGAAGGAAAACTCGGAGCAAAACCCTATACCAACACGTCTGACCAGCGTGGTATAGTAGGTTAGTTTTCCCTCCCATTACGGAGGAGGCCCGAGCCCAACAGTGGGACATTTATGGGCTGTGATAATGATGATGATGATATATTCGTGTGTTGACAGTGGACAGAATCCTCCTAAACGGCTAGACGAATTTTTTTGAATCATTTTGTGTATGTTCGAGGGGATTAAAAATGGTTTAGAATCGCAATTGGACACGGTAGGTGGCGCCGTTGTCGGTACGTCAAACGGCTGGACCGATTGGTATGAAATTGTCTATGTGTATTCCAATGGGTCCCTGGACGATTTCAAAACACCTTTGGACCCGGTAGTTGGCGCTGCTGTCGGCATATCGCTTAAAGCGTTTTCGGGCAGGACGACGTCTGCCGGAACAGCTAGTGTAATATTTTTTTTTATGTAAGATTAGAAGTACTTGTCTAAAATTTGTAATACGGAGATCTGTAGGATAAAGTTTGTACCTGCTGCAATCCGTAAGATTAAAACATTGAAGTGGCAATTGGGTAGACTATAATCTTTCAATAAAATTACTATCTATCACGATGGAATGAAGTTATTGTGAAAGTTGCAGAGAACTAATGGATGTAAATACAACAGTGGACGTACATTAGCTGATGGAAATAAATACCTAAATATGGATAAATGGAACAATGGGTCATAACATGTCCAGAAAGTTCAAATGAAAGTACTTTGCATCTCGTTAAGACAATAGCACATAAAATTGGCGTGAAAATCGACAATAATGACGTTGTTTATGTTCAACGAGTAGGTCCAAAGCGAGTAGCACAAGACAATGAAAACACCTCTAGACGACCACGAACAATTAGCGTACGGTTTACTCGACGTGCAATAAAAGATGAGATCCTCCACGCAGCTCGAGTCCATCGTGGCATTAATACTGAGGATTTGCAAATACCGGACCTATATACCCGATTTATATTAATGAGCGTCTCACCAAAAATAATCGCTAATTATTTCAGAAAACTAGAATTTTAGCTCGTGAAGAAAAATATAAATATGTGTGGACACGCGATGGTAAAATATTTGTTCGGCAGGCACCAGGAAAGGAACGATTCAGAGAATATATATATATATATTTGGAAAAAGATTTGATGCGAATTTTTGGAAAAGTTTAATATTTGGTCTGTTTTATTATTTATTTGCTATTATTAATTATTCTAAGTTATGTTCTCTATTTTACTACTTTCAAGCTCGATATTTACAATTTTTAATGAACACTTACACACAATACATTGACACTACATACACTAGATTATCTTTCACATCTTATTACTTATACATATACATATTGAGACATAGAAACATGTGCGCAAAAGTACTTTCATATTTTATTATTCTGAAGATTATATTATATTACGTTTTAATGGCAGTTAACAATCACTCTAAATATTTGCGATTAGGGTAAGGTTAGGTTCGTCTGTGCCGGTTCTTAAAGATCTTGTATATAATAATATACAAGATCTTTAAGAACCGGCACAGACGAACTATTGGTAAGTTTTTCAAACTATAAACCAGATATACTTGCTATAAATGAAACTTGGATTAAAGAACAGGACCTTGCTCCGTTGATAACTAATTACAAATTTATACATAAGGCACGTACCGGGAAATAAAGAGGTGGAGGATTTGGATTTTACGTTAAACAAGGTATTAATGCACATATTAACGAAATTAAAATTCTGTTCTGGAGCAGTTATGGATTGAGGTTCAATTACCGGGAGCTAAAATGCCTATCGGTACTGCCTACAGACCAGAAAGTATTAGTGTTTAAGATACAATGGCTTGCTGCTTAGTGAATCAATTAATTCCATGGCATATTGCAGTTATACTTGTCTGCTTGGTAACCTATACATTAATTTATTAAATGAAAATCTCACATATACTAAAGACCTAAAAATGTTCTGCTATCAACATAACTTGTATCAATTAATTAAAGAACCTACCAGGATCACTGAAAAGTCTTCAACTCTGATTGATATTATTCTGACAGATACACTATCTAAATGTCAAAGAGTTAATGTGATCCATAATAAAGATTTAAGTGATCATGCAATGGTACTAGTCGATTTTAATATAAAGAAACCAAAATTTATAGAAATAGTTAAATTCAAACGAAATTTTCGTAACAAAAATTCTATACCATTTAAGAGCGATTTAGATTCATTATCTTGGAACTCTATCGAGAGTTTAACTGATGTTAATCAGATGATTGAAATTTTTAACAAAAATCTTCTTGCATTATTCGACGTACATGCTCCAATTAAAAAGTCAACAATTAAAGAGTTAGCGAAGCCATGGATTACAGAAATGCTAAAGTTCATGATGCTATTAAGGGATAAAGCTTTAATAAGAGCGCAATAAGAAAAATCATTAGTTCCAAAGAGTACTATTGTAAATTAAGAAATCTTGTCACAACAACAAGAAAGAGAGAGAAAATAGCTTTTTTAATCATCCAATTAACTGCAATCTGAAGAACCCACTCACACTATAGAGAAATATTAAAAATACAACGTTTATTAACAACGACTCTAAAACACCTATACCATGCCACTTTAACGACTCCAACATATTAAACGCACATTTTTTACATTTACCAGCAACCAACAAGAATGATTTAGAATTAACAACTACACCTGATATTTTAAAACAAGACGTTTTCGATTTGAAACTAACCACTGAAGAGGAAGTACTAAATATCATTTTAAATATTAAAACAAAAGCCATAGGAGATGACCAAATAAACATTGATATGATTTTATTAACGCTTACAGTAACTCTGCCAATAATAACCAAAATTGTGAACCTTTCTATTGCGACTTCCACTTTCCCATGCAGCTGGAAGAACGCTTTATTAAAGACTATACCAAAAAAGAGTACTATTAACAGCCCAAATGATCTCCGGCCAATCTCCATTTTGCCCATATTATCTAAAGTATTAGAAAAAGTTGTTTTTAAGCAAATCGTTAGGTATTTAGATAGTAAAAACATAATACCAAAATATCAATCAGGTTTTAGAAAGAGTCACAGTAGAGAGATCAGATGATATAACCGAAGCGTCAGATATGGGTTTAACAACTGTATTAATACTATTGGATTATTCTACAGCTTTCGATTCCATAATTCCAGAATTACTATTAGCTAAACTAGAACATTATGGATTCACAGAAAATACTTGCCGCTGGTTTCAAACCTTTCTTTTAAATAGAAAACAAATGGTTGTTACTGAAGGTCAAGGTGGTTATAATTCATTTTCTTCACTACTGCCAATACAGTGTGGGGTAACCCCAGGTTCACCATTATCTCCAATTTTGTTTTCAATCTATACTGCTGACTTTCCTAAGTGTATTAAATTCTGCAAATATCACCTATATGCTGATGACACACAACTATACTACTCTTTTCGACATACAGATGTTAAAGTAGCTTGTTTCTAAAAATAAACAACGATTTAAATAATATATATGTATGGTCTAAGAAGAATTCATTGATACCTAACGCCTCTAAATCACAATCCAATACTGGGAACCAAACACCAAATAAATATGTGTGAAATTGAAATGTGTGAAATTAAAATTCAAATAAATGAAGCTGCTATTGAAGAAGTTAAATGTGCACGTAATTCACCGTTTTACCATTGTACCACTCGACACCGCAGTAGGGTTCATCCATTTTATCTGGAAACGATACGGTACTCGACTGTACGTTTTCAGCGAACATTTCTCCCAAGTACGTGCAAGATCTGGAATGAACTACCGGCTGCTGTGTTTCCCAAGCGCTATGACATATCCTTCTTCAAACGAGGTTTAAGGAGAGTACTTTCTTCACGATAGGCAACGACCTAGCTGTGCCCCTGGTGTTGCTAAGGTCCATGTGCAGCAGTATCACTTACCATCATGTGTGCTGCTTGCTCGTTTGCCACCACCAGCAATTAAAAAAAAAATGTCTTATTCATCATCATCATCATCATCATGGATGGCGAATTAAAATTCACAGAACATATCAATAACAAAATTAGGACAGCATTCTTTAAACTAAAAACTCTCTACAAAATACAACCATATATAAGCAAAGAATTGCGTCTCTTGTTAACGGAATCACTAGTTCTCTCTCACTTTAACTATTGCAGCGCCATTTATGGTCCTAGAATCAACCAATGGACGGAAAATGCAATCCAGAGAGTAGAAAATGCTTGCATAAGATTTTCTCTAAACATACCTAAAAAGAAACGTATTACACCATTTTTGAACAAAAGTGGCATATTGAACATGAAAGCTAGAAGAGATCTTCAACTTGCATGAACTGTTAAAAAATAATTTACATTAAAAACCGGAATACTTATTTGAGAAAATAATTTGGATTAAAAATCTCAGTGCAAGAAGTAATCGGTCTACAACAGAAAATCTTCTCAAAATACTATCATATAAATCTACGCGTTACCAAGGTGGTTTCAGATTTTTAGCGGCAAAAATATGGAATGATCTACCCCCTCCAATGAGAAAGAAAGTAAGCGAGAACAATTTTAAATCAAAATACAAATCTGCTTTACTAAAACGACAATTAGCTGGGGAAAATCTGACACATACCATTTTTAAAACTTAGAAATTAAAACAAAAATTAAATTTAAAAAAAAATAAACCCAACAGATAATGCATTATATAGTTATATTAATACCTGCAAGTACGCCTACTCATGTACACGAGCACTATCTTGTACCATACATAAGAACACACAGACGCACATACTTGCACATGCACACACATACGCGCACACACATACAAACGCGCACACACGCACACACGAACACTCACACGCACACACGAACACACACATAAACACATACACACACGCACACACACACACACACACACACTACAATAGATTCACGGGGATGGCTGAAAATCAGCGCTGTTCTTGTGACAGCAGATGCTGAGCCAATTCCTTTTGCCTACTAGATTTAATTTTGTTTTATTATAATTGTTAGTTTTTAGTTTCAAGTTCAAGTTCAAGTTAAAATTTTAGGTAATGAACCTCTCATTTTTTTTGTGTGCGTTTCTAGCTGTTAGCTGCAGATGGCTTTGACAGCTTTACGCGGACCATTGAACTTCTCATTTTAAGACATATTTCGTTGGTAACTATGACACATTTAGATGTCGAGCATTACTATTTTCCATTATTGTACTATAAGCGAATATTTCGAAACATCTGCAAATTAAAAATCAAACACAAACGCTATAGAATTCGTTATAAATAGATTTATTTCAAATTTACAAAATATCAGTATATCAAATACAAACGCTATACATTCAGATATTAATCTTAATAAACATATCGTTGAAAATTGCAAATTGCAAGGATACAGTTTTTTTGAAGTTTTCATAACGCGCCTAAAGAAAGGCGCGTTATGAAAAAAATATGGGAGTGAAATTTTAATAGGCACGCGCATCACTGTAACACAAAAGTAACATGTTGAAGTTAGCCGCAAAACCGCTCATTAAGTCTCGAAAAAAAGATACCAACAAAATAAACATAGAGTCTCTTTCTAGTTTTATAAGTACACACACCCATTTTTTTTATAAAATATACTCTGCACCGGGGCAATAGTCCTTGTATTGCGGGAGGCTTTATAAACATATAATTAACAGACACAAACTACACTCAGACTCAGAACTCTATGGGTATTGAAGACCCTTTTTTTGAGCCACACATTCAGATACTATTAGACCACCACATATACATACATAGATACACATACATATCATCACGCCATATCCCTTGCAGGATAGGCAGAGAGAACAGAGTGCCAGAGAACTCTATCCTTGCATATTTCACTCGCTTCCTCAACATTCATAATTCTCTTCATACACGCTCGCCGGTTTCGGAGACTCTTGACTCCACCTTCCTTCAGTACATGACCAATCTGGTCTAGGTAAGTTAGTCTCGGTCTCCCGCGGTACCTACATCCTTCCACTTTCGTATTGTATATCTTCTTAACCAGACGTTCGTTCGGCATTCTTTCTACATGTCCGAACCATCGGAGCATCCTCTTTTGCATCTTTACACCAATACTCTCTTTCATACCTACTCGCTCTCTTACGTTGTCGTTACGAATGCGATCGGTCAGCCTAACTCCACAGATTTTCACAGCATATCTTCTATATATATATAAATATACAGGGTGTCCCAAAATTCAACGATAAGCCGGCACCAGCAGATGGACCTACATATGACTACTCGAGAACAAAAAAGAAAAAAATTCTACCTTGATTTTTTTTTTCATTACGACAAAATAACCGATTTCTTTAAAAATCGTCATCTTTTATTATATTATTAAGTGCCATTGCTACAATTTTACAAGTAATTCTGTGATTTTTTTTGTATTGGCAAGGTAAGTAGTACTACTATCGATCACAACCATTAAAAATTCCAGAATATCTATAGTTTTTACACAAAAATCAACCAAAACTATGTTTTTTTCATAAATTATGTAAGATTTTGACTTTCAGCTCACTTTCACTCATCACAGTGAAAAAAAAAAGTATGGACACTACTGTGGCAAATAGTATTAAAAATTGGCGCAACTAACTACAATTCTAAAATGGTATAACATTCTAGGCAAACTAGCCACAAAAATATACTTAGGTGTACTATTTCAAAATAACAACCATACTTCGAAAATTGTTAGTGTTGATAGTAATCACTTCTACTATGTAGCCAAAATGTTTTTGTTGCAAGTTCTCAGAATTTGAATGAGACATGTGCGTAGTCCATAAGATAACATAAGTTAGAAAGAGATAGATATAGAGAGATTAGAATTTACTATATTATTAAAATTACAATAAATGTTCGAATTGTTTGCCATTGGCAGTAATGCAGGCACGACATCGCCTTAAAAATGAACGTTTTATTTTTCTTGCATATCTGATTCTGTTCATGTGATCCACAGCCTGAATTATTTTTTGGCGAAGCTCGTCCAAGGTTGCAATGGGTTTTGAGTAGACTCTGTCCTTTAGACAACCCCAATAGAAAAAATCCAGGGGATTTAGATCGGGTGAACGGGGTGGCCATAAGATAGGACCAAGTCGCCCGATCCAACGCCCTGGGTACTCTTGGTCTAAGTACTCTCGCACAGGGCGGGCATAGTGAGCTGGGCAACCATCGTTTTGAAACCACATGTTTTGCAAATCACTTAAGGGCACGTCTTCTAATAATCCTGGTAACTCATTTTGTAAGAAGTTCAAATAGCTATTGCCATCTATGTTTCCTTGTAACTCAAAGGGCCCTATCACTTTTCCATTTATTATGCCCGTCCATAGGTTAACCTTAAATTGATATTGGGATTTGTCTTCTCTCACCAGGTGCGGATTTTCATTGTTCCAGCTATGAAGATTGTGAAGATTTAAATAGCCATCTTTCTTGCAGGTTGTTTCATCCGACCATAAAACTTTGTCTAAGAATTGGGGATCTTCCCTGTGTTTTTGCAGCATTACACGGCAAAATGCGACCCGCAGTGGATAGTCCCGCGGTAATAACGCCTGCACGCGCCTGTAATGATATGGATGAAACTGGTGACGTTTTAAAATTCTATGTGCAGTACTTTTTGGAATTCCCGTTGCTACTTGTATGCCACGTACAGAGGTAGTTGTATCGCTTTCTATTTCTTTGAGAACTTCTTCATCGTGTTCCGATCTAGGTCTTCCAGCGTTTCTCCTGTCAGATGGTATACGACCCTCCGAAAATGCTTGATGCACGTTAATAAATACGCGATAATCCGGATACCTTTGAAGAGTAGGGTACCTTGCTCGATATAATCTGCTAGCAGCGTTGGCATTGCATCGGCATTCTCCATAAATTAGGTGCATATTAGCGTATTCTAACGCTGTATATGGTAGCGGCATAATGAATGCTAAACACTTGAAAATAAGGCAAAACTTCTTTAAAAAAACACAAAATCACAGTCTAAAATAATGCCAAGTCAGGTCAATTTCCAGGTCACTTAATTCAATCCAAAGTCGTTAGTATCAGAGCCACTTTAATTAAAACAGAACGGTGTGCAGTAAACAAAGAAGTAGAGCGTACTGACTTGCTGTGCTGCTGAGGACATTAATTACTTCTCTACCTGCATTAATGTTACTAAACAATTAGCATCTATCTATCTCCCTCTAACGTATAATCTCTCTATCTCTGTCTAACTTATGTTATCTTATGGACTACGCACATGTCTCATTCAAATTCTGAGAACTTGCAACAAAAACATTTGGGCTACATAGTAAAAGTGATTACTATCAACACTAACAATTTTCGAAGTATGGTTGTTATTTTGAAATAGTACACCTAAGTATATTTTTGTGGCTAGTTTGCCTAGAATGTTATACCATTTTAGAATTGTAGTTAGTTGCGCCAATTTTTAATACTATTTGCCACAGTAGTGTCCATACTTTTTTTTTTCACTGTGATGAGTGAAAGTGAGCTGAAAGTCAAAATCTTACATAATTTATGAAAAAAACATAGTTTTGGTTGATTTTTGTGTAAAAACTATAGATATTCTGGAATTTTTAATGGTTGTGATCGATAGTAGTGCTACTTACCTTACCAATACAAAAAAAAACACAGAATTACTTGTAAAATTGTAGCAATGGCACTTAATAATATAATAAAAGATGTCGATTTTTAAAGAAATCGGTTTTTTTGTCGTAATGAAAAAAAAAATCAAGGTAGAATTTTTTTCTTTTTTGTTCTCGAGTAGTCATATGTAGGTCCACCTGCTGGTGCCGGCTTATCGTTGAATTTTGGGACACCCTGTATATATATATATATATATATATATATATATATATATATATATATATATATATATATATATATATATATAAGAGATTTCCACCTATGTATTGACTCATCACGATATCTCTGGAACCATAAAGCCTACAAACCTTAAATTTGGTAGGAATATTTCATTCGCCAAGTAGAGGTCAGCCAAGAACGGATTTTACGAAATTATATCCCTAAGGGGGTGAAAAATCAGGGCAAAGTTTGTATGGGACAACGTGATTCCTTGGTCCAATCTATTTCAAATTTTGCATAAACATTCTTTAACAGAATTGATGAAAGCCGTGATTCATATTTTATTGAGATTTATCTCCTAACTGGGTTAAAAAGGGATGGAAAGTTATTTTAGGGGTGATTTGCTTTTAAGTTGATATCAATACTTAGTGATTTTGATTTAAAAGACATTGTATTTTGACACATGTTTGAAAACTCAATTCGATTATATTAAAAAAACCGGCCCAGAGCGACTCGGAGTCGCGCACAAAGGGTTCCGTACCATTATCCATAAATGGCAAAATTATCATGTTTATTGTATGGGAGCCCCCTCTTAAATTTTCTATTTGTTTTATTTTAATTTAATAATTTATTTCTAAATTGAATATATTACTAAATATTCTGTGAATATCTCAAACGTCTACCTATTTTTGTTATCATTATCGAGCAAAAACGAGCAAAAAAATTATCTTTGTTGTGAGAGAGCCCCCTTAAATATTTATTTTATTGTTTTTCAGTAAATATCGTTGTAGTGGCAAAAGAAATTCATCATCTGTGAAAATTTCAACTGTCCAACTATCACGGTTCATAAGAGCAACCTGGTGACAGACAGGTGAAGCAACGGATGGACAGGGGAGTTTTAGTAATAGGGTTTTGTTTTATCTTTTGGGTATGGAATTCTAAAAAGGTGGATGTCATATAAACGTTTGGTGCAATGCAAATACTCTTTAAAATTGAATTGTCTTGAATGTCACCGCACTAAATTAGTACGGTGTTTACAGGTTTCTAAGCTTTAGAGAGGTCATGTACTTTTAGGACAGGGCCTCATATGAACGTAGACTTTGAAATTTGAAATGATTGGACGGTAATTTTCTAAGCAGTATATTGTAATTCAAAGCCATGGTAATACCTTGCATCCAATAACTGAAATCCAGCGCTCACACGATGCATTACAGTTTGTGTGACAATATGCGTTTGTGTCATGCTACGGCCGATGGTCGATACTCTATTTCAGCAGTTGTTTGGTTTTAGAATTGTGCTAGGATATAGCCATTGCGATACTAAAATCACAAACACCGCTTTATAAAATTATATCTACTGCAACTTTTTATTTGACCCTATAATGATTAGGAAAGGTGTATAAGATCATCTGCTATATTTTCGTTTGCTGTTTAGCCAGTTTTTAATCAATATATTTGCAAAAATCGAGACAGAAAGGATGAGTTATAATAAAAACAATCAGTATATATAGCGATAGGAAGACAGGACGTTGATGTTGACCAGCTGGGTCTCAAGACGCTATGACGTTTGTGCGCTACTACGGTCGTTCTGTTCTCTTTATACCATTTACTTGCAAATATTTGTGATCATTCGAAGGCGTTAAATATTGATATAAATCCTTCGCGTAAGTGATGAATACCGATGGTGTCATAGGTTAACCGGTCAAGTTTCTAAATACACTGAAACCTCCCGATCTCCCAACGCACATGTTAAAATTGAGAGTTGGCACGCCAGTTATGTTGCTGTGGAATAAAAACTCACTAAAATTATGCGATGCCATCAAATTGCAGGTGAAAACATTACATCGCAATGTAATCGGAGCCACTATACTGGCCGGTTGTTCTCGACCAGAGTGTGTATCTAGGATTCTTTTAATACTATCAAATTCGTAATAACTCGAATTCCAGAGAGTGCAGTTTGCCATCAAAGTCTACTTCACAATGGCCATAAACAAATCTCAAAGTTAAACTCTTAAAATAGCGGGAGTAGACTTGAGAGAAAGCTGCTTCTCCCCATGCACCATAGGGCCTACAAACCTTAAATTTGGTAGGAATATTTCTTTCGCCGAGTAGAGGTCAGCTAAACACCCCCATGTCGTGCGGCGTTCCACAGGGGTCGGTTCTGGGGCCGACTCTGTGGGACATCGGGTACGACTGGGCGTTGAGAGGGAGTCTCCCCCCCGGGCTGAGCTTGGTGTGCTACGCTGACGACACGCTCGTCACAGCCCGGGGCAGGACACTCGAAGAGGCGGCGAGCCTGGCCACTCTCGGCACCGAGGAGATGGTCAGGCGGATCGAGGCGCTGGGGCTCAGGTGGCCCTAAACAAGACGGAGGCCCTACTTTTCCATGGGCCCCGTGTGAGGCTGCCCATCGGCGCCTCGATAGTGGTAAACTCCATCCACATCAGCATCCAGGCCCATATGAGGTACTTGGGTCTGGTGCTCGACGGGCGATGGTGGTTCCGGGAGCATTTCCGACAGATTGCTCCCCGGCTTGTCGGCGCGGCGTCCGCCCTTTCTCGACTCATGCCGAATGTGGGCGGACCCAGTTTTGAGGCCCGACGGCTGTATGCGGGGGTCATCCGCTCGATGGCCATGTACGGCGCACCCGTGTGGGCGAGGGCTCTGAACGCCCAGCTCAGGGCGGTTCTGTGGAGGCCACAGAGAGCCATGGCGGTCAGAGCCATTCGCGGGTACCGCACGGTGTCGACAGAGGCGGCGTGCCTGTTGGCCGGGACACCCCCGTGGGACCTAGAGGCGGAGATGCTCTCCGACCTCTACCGGCGGGTTATCACAGCACGCGAGGAAGGTGGCTCCCCATCATTGAGCGAGATAGCCACCTGGCGCGTGGATGCCCGCCGAGACGTCATCGCCCGTTGGGCTACGCGGCTGGAGAGGCCTAGGCACGGTGTGGAGACCGTTGAGGCCCTCCGGCCCGTATTGATAGAGTGGATGGAGCGGCGGCACGGAGTCCTCACCTTTCGGCTGGTGCAGGTATTGACGGGGCACGGGTGTTTCGGGTTGTACCTGCACAGGGTCGTGTATAGGGAGTGGACTCCGGCCTGCCACCACTGCAGGAGTGACGAGGACACGGCGCAACACACGCTGGAGGTGTGTCCGGGATGGGAGCGGCAGCGCCGTGACCTCGTCGCTGTCATCGGTGCCGACCTGACGCTGCCGGCCGTCGCGAGAGCGATGGTCGACAGCATCAGGAACTGGGACGCGGTCGCCGCCTTCTGCGAGGCTGTCATCTCGCAGAAGGAAGCGGCGGAACGGGCAAGGGAGGATTCCCGCGCCCCGGGCCGCCGCCAGCGGCCGGGGCGGCGCAGGCGCGAATACCTGCGTCTGATGCCGCCCTAACCGAGGCTTCGGGTGATCGGACCGGGGAATTGTCCGGTCACCCGACGTGAGGCCACCGCGTGAGGGCGACGCCCCGACGGCGAAATCTGTCGGGGCGTCGACGAGAGGAACCCGCGAGGGTGAACCGCCGGGCGGGCCACCGAAGTTAAAAATCGGGTCCCGGTGACCCGCTCGCACGGCGAAGAGAGAGGAGTTTTTACGGTGGGTCTATGGGGTCACGCGCCGCCTTTTCCGTCACCCCGGACCGATTTGGCGTGGCGAGACTAATCCATAGTCCACCAAAAAAAAAAAAGGTCAGCTTAACACAGATTTTACGAAATTATATCTCTAAGGGGGTGAAAAAGCAGGGCGAAGTTTGTATGGGATAACGTGATTCCTTGGTCTATATATCTCCTGCAGACTTGAATTTCGGTAGATTAATTTTTGTTACAATACACAGGTTAACTAAGAACGGCTTTTTAAAAATTCCACCCCTAACGCGGATTGCGTAGGTGTTAACCCAAAATATCTACATTTTCCAATACTGCCCCTACAGACTTGGAATTTAGTGTGGACTTTCTTTCTGCCCTGTAAAGGTCAGATAAAATAGGATTCTAAGAAATTTCTCCCAGAGGAATTCTACACATACATACATATCATCACGCCATATCCCTTGCAGGGTAGGCAGAGAGAACAGAGTGCCAGAGAACTCTATCTCTGCATACTTCACTCGCTTCCTCAACATTCATAATTCTCTTCATACACGCTCGCCGGTTTCGGAGACTCTTGACTCCACCTTCCTTCAGTACATGACCGATCTGGTCTAGGTAGGTTAGTCTCGGTCTCCCTCGGTACCTACATCCTTCCACTTTCGCATTGTATATCTTCTTAACCAGACGTTCGTTCGGCATTCTTTCCACATGTCCGAACCATCGGAGCAGGCCCTTTCGCATCTTTACACCAATACTCTCTTTCATACCTACTCGCTCTCTTACGTCGTCGTTACGAATGCGGTCGGTCAGCCTAACTCCACAGATTTTCCGCAGAGATCGCATTTCGACCGCATTAATTTTACTTTCATACTCTTTTCTGCATACCCAACTCTCGCTTCCTCCGTGAATGTGAGCAAAACCAAAATAATGGTCTTTGAAAGAGACCAAGCCAGAACAGATGTAAGAGTAATAATAGGTAATGATATACTAGAGCAAGTGGACGAATTTGTATATCTTGGATGTGGATTTGGCTGAGATGGAAGGTACACCACTGATATAGAGCGAAGAGTGAATGCGGGAAATAGAGTGAACGGAGCGTTGGGGCAACCTCTCGGCAGCCACCACCTCAGCCAGAAGGCACGTGTAGCAATACAGGGTATGCAGAGGAATTCTATGTAGCAAAAGTAGACGTAACCGAAGCCAAGCGCGGGCGGGTTGCTAGTAGATATATATATATATATATATATATATATATATATATATATATATATATATATATATTAGAGACTAGCTTTTGCCCGCGACTTCGTCCACGCAGAAGTCATCTCTGACAGAGTTAAATAGAAAAAGCAATGCAAGGTGTTGAAGGTTTGTCGCTAGGACGATAATCAACAGCGTCAGAAACTGGGATGCGGTCGCCGCCTTCTGCGAGTTAGTTGTCTAACGGAATTAGGCAATAGGGTGGGTTCGAGAGAAAATACTCTAGGTTGACACGCTCTATCGTCGGTGTTTTGGGCGGCGCAAGCTTAAGTATCTGTATTGAGGTTCACTGCATGAGGGCTTCGACTCGAGATGATACCCGGTTGCGGTGGCCCGCCCGCACAACGTAGATGTACGTGTACGGCGCGCATGTGTCTATATACCATAGCCGGTCACTAAAGAAAAAGTTGGTTCAAAAATCTATTCATTCTACAAATTATATTGCCATTAATATACTATTTACGGTATGACCATGGGATAAAAATATAATTATCGCCACCATTTATTTGACTGTTTTGTTTCACCAGCAGAGTTGCGACCTCGTTAGATATGATTTATTATTTGAGTTATAGAGTGAATATTTTTGAAGCTAAACTTAACCTGTATCTTAAACCATTAGGCAAGAACCTATTGCCGCCCACTATGTGTATCGTGTGAGCTCTCACGTTGGCACTGGTCGCCACAAAGGCACTGGTGCGGGGTTGATGGAGAGGGGAGAGAAACACGTGTTTATTTATTTTTACCGAAGAATATTTGTACGTAATTTGAAAAGAATCGATAAGGAAATTTTCTCCCCATTCACACTTTACTGCTTTGTTACACCCCTTTAGGGATGGAATTAATGAAATCCTTTCATATTGAATCTCTATGTCATAAATAAAAACGTGCTTCAAAATTCAATGTTTCTAGCTTTAATAGTTTCGGCTTAGCGGTAATAAGTCGATCAACCCGTTTCACAGGCCTAATTTACACAACCAGAGGGTGAAAATTGACAAATGCCGGATATTACCCTAGAATATTTGACTCGACTCATAATTTGAATGGAATCAATAAAGATTTTTCTCCCCATACAAACTTTGCCACTCTGCTCGACCCCCTTACGGGTATAATTTCGTAAAAGCCTTTCTTAGTAAATATCTACGTCATATAAAGAAACCACTGTCAATATTTCAAGTTGCCAGCTTCAATAATATCGGCTTGGCGCTAATGGTTTAATGAGTCGTCCAACCCGCTTTGCAGGCCTAATTTACACCCCCAGAGGGTGAAAATCAACAAATGCTGAAACACGTATTTATTTATTTTTACTGGAGAATATTTGTACCTAATTTAAAAAGAATCGATAAAGATTTTTTTCTCCGAACATTTTTAAATTGACAAAATTTTTTTATAAAAAACCAATTGAGATAAAATAAAGCCTAAATGTTAAGTGAAGCTTACCACAATATATTAGTGAAAACCGCGTCTAAATCCCGATAAGCCGTTTCTGAGATTAGCGTGCACAAACACACAGACAAACAGACAAACAAATAAACAGACAAACAGATAAACAGACAAAAATTTTAAAAATCATTGTTTTGGGTTCTATTAGTGTTGATAAAGGTCCCAGTAATATTTTTTCTCATATACCTTCCATGTACAGACAGCGATCCGTTACATTTTTATTATAGATATAGATTTTCACCTATGTATTGACTCATCATGATATCTTTGGAACCATAAGGCCTACAGACTTTAAATTTGGTAGGAATACTCCTTTCGCTGAGTAAAGGTCAGCTAAGAACGGATTTTACGAAATTTCACCCGCAAGGGGGTCGCTGGGGTGTAAAAATCACATTTTTTAAATATAGCTCCTAGATACAGACTTGCACTTCGGTAGTTAGTAGGTTTTATAAATTCCACCCCTAAAGCGGATTGCGTACGTATTAACCCAAAAAATCTAAATTTTCCAATACTGCCCGTACAGACTTGGAATTTAGTGTGGACTTCTTTCTGCCCTGTAAAAGTCAGATAAAATAGGATTTGAAGAAATTCCTTCTCTGTGAGGAATTGTATGGAGCGAAAGTAGACGTAACCGACGCGAAGCGAGATATATATATATATATATATATATATATATATATATATATATATATATATATATATATATATATTCTAGTCGCATTTTACTATTATTTTCGTTATCCTGACGGTACATAAATAACTGATTTGAGTCTACGTGTGTTTTGTGACCATTAATTGCATTTTTGTAAAATCTTCGACCATAAAATTGAATCAAGACTCAATCGGCGGTTTTGCTGTCTTTAAAAAAATAATAATTAATATTCGTGCATATATACAAATGATTAATAATAAAGTGATTTGATTCGTAACTGGGATCAGTGTATTACGTTTTTAAACTCTCCTTTGTTTTTTTCTGAATCCAGACTATGTAGGGCAAGGCTTATTAAACATGTACATTGCGTGAGCCACAAAGGCTGAGTGGCTGAGTTTTGTACATTACATACTTTTTTAAAAATTCACAGCAATTATTGCTCCCTCTGTTATTTACAAATGCTTGCTACTTGTTTTTTATATAACAATTATGGTGTTTTGTACTAAGGTATAAGAACTAAACATGAAATAAATTCATACAATAAAGCGTATTAGTTTTAATGACAAAGGTAATGAAATTGCATTATCAATGCAATTACAATACTTTTTACTCACTAAAATCCTTAGAAATCATTATTTTTTACTCACTAAAAGCCTTAAAAATGATAATGAAATAAAATGATTTCAAAAAAATTTAGATGCCATGGTGGTTAAGATACCGTCTTATCATGCCAGTGTCGTAGGTACGTTTCCTACGCAGGACAATACATTGTGCGATGTTTAAATTTTTGTTCTGAGTCTAGATGTAATTTGTGTCCGTTCATTATGTGTTTGTAAAGTACTCCGCAATACAAGAATTTATTTCCTTTGTGCTGGGTGTTGCTTTTTGTAAAACCAAATGGAGGTGAATGTCTAATAAATTTTGACATTTGAAAGATCATTTTTTTTTCATATTTTCAACGCTTAAAAGTATGTCTTTAGGAGGATTTTAGAAAATTTCATACTATTTTCGGAGATATGGCTCTTTTGCTGAGGCGGCATCCAAACTGGCTCGGCCTGAACGAATCGAACAAAAGACTAATTAAAGTTTTTAAAGTTAGAGATTCGCCGTCTACCTGCGATTGAGAGAGAAACTCGGTAAATGCTTACTTCGAAATTGAGAAAGGTCCAATGTATGCACTAGGGATGGCAGATTTCAATAATTGTAACTCTAAATCATCAAGTGATATTTTAGACTTACATTTATTCAATCTGCTCGTGGACGTAGGAGGGAACTAATGAAGTCATAGACCAGATTAAGCAGATCTTCAAAATGGATGCTAAAGATCACAAAAACTACTCGCATTAAGTTCGTTACAATTAAAACGTTAAAATCTCTCTCTGTAACTCATCCAAGCCAAAATCCATAATAATTTATATGGACGACACTAAGATTTAGAATCCTAGGAAGTTGCGCGAAGTGTTTCATTATTTCAAGTAAATATTTATAAATATATAAAAATACAATTTATCACCGCTTACAATAGGCAACATTACTATAAAAAAAGGAACTCTCGAAAGAATTTTCCTATATTAACGCATCTAGCAAGTCTTTTTTTTTTTTTTTTTTTTTTTTTTCTCGCAAGGTGGGACCATGGATGTGGTCGCGCTCCGGCAAATCAGCCCGGGGCGACGGAAGAGGCGGCGCGCAACCCCATGGACCCACCCTGCAAACACCTCTCTTCGCCGTGTGAGCGGACCACCGGTACCCGTTCTTTGTCTTCGGTGGCCCGCCCGGCGATATACCCTCTCGGGTTCCTCTCTCGTCGACGCCCCGACAGCTTTCGCCGTCGAGGCGTCGCCCTCACGCGGTGGCCTCACGTCGGGTGACCGGACAATTCCCCGGTCCGATCACCCGAAGCCTCGGTTAGGGCGGCATCAGGCGCAGATACTCGCGCATGCGCCGCCCTGGCCGCGGGCGGCGGCCCGGATCACGGGAATCCTCCCGGACTCGTTCCGCCGCCTCCTTCTGCGAGATGACAGCCTCGCAGAAGGCGGCGACCGCGTCCCAATTCCTGACGCTGTCGACCATAGCTTTCACGACGGCCGGCAGCGTCAGGTCGGCACCGATGACAGCGACGAGGTCACGGCGCTGCCCGTCCCAGCCCGAACATACCTCAAGCGTATGTTGCGCCGTGTCCTCGTTGCTACTGCAATGGTGGCAGGACGGAGTCCACTCCCTCCGCACAACCGTGTGCAGGTACTTGCCGAAGCAACCGTGCCCCGACAAGACCTGCACCAACCGGAAGGAGAGCACTCCGTGCCGCCGCTCCATCCACTCCATCAGTACGGGCCGGAGGGCCTCAACAGTAACAATACCGTGTCTAGGCCTCTCCAGCCGCGTTGCCCAACGGGCGATGACTTCTCGGCGGGCGTCCTCGCGCCAGGTGGCTATCTCGTTGAACGATGGGGAGCCACCCTCGTCGCGCATTGTGGAAACCCGCCGGTAGAGGTCGGAGAGCATCTCCGCCTCTAGGTCCCACGGGGGTGTCCCGGCTAATAGGCATGCCGCCTCGGTAGACACCGTGCGGTACCCTCGAATGGCTCTGACCGCCATGGCTCGCTGTGGCCTCCACAGTATAGCCCTGAGCTGGGCGTTCAGAGCCCTCGCCCACACGGGTGCGCCGTACATGGCCATTGAGCGGATCACCCCCGCATACAGCCGTCGGCCCTCGAAACTGGGTCCGCCCACGTTCGGCATGAGCCGAGAAAGGGCGGACGCCGCGCCGACCAGCCGGGGAGCAATTTGACGGAAATGCTCCCGGAACCACCATCGCCCGTCGAGCACCAGACCCAAGTACCTCATATGGGCCTGGATACTGATGTGGATGGAATTGACGACTAACGAGGCGCCGATGGGCAGCCTCACACGGGGCCCATGGAATAAAAGGGCCTCCGTCTTGTTTAGGGCCACCCTGAGCCCGCATCTAGCAAGTCTGGAATATAATCTAAACTTCCCTTTCACTGTTGTAGATGTTCAATACTGAAAAATATATACATTAATAAAAATAAAATAAAAATTAACGGCAATTAAATAAAGCCATCATTCTGTACTTAATTAAAAAGTCACGGCTCAATTTCAACATCGGCGGTACCTAATTTATGTTATTACAGGCTTCAAATAAGTAAGTGGTTATTTTGTGTGCATTTTATTGTTACTACATGGCCGAGAAGGAAATAGACCATTCTTAGCAATGATTACTTGCGACTTGGGTAATTACCAAGAAAGTGTAACAGGAAATGTGTAGCAATAAAGTTCTCTATTGCTAATTGTTTTTAGCAAGATATATGTCATTTCTGATACACGAGTAAATTGTACTGTAGCAATAGTTATTTATCGTGTTACTATATTTTGGTTTTTTGAGAAAAAATAGTCAAACTTTGCTGAATTGAGATGGTCGTCAATAACGTAATAAAAATACAATTTACCACCCCGTTTTTTTCTTGTTCTTGTCTCTATGCAACGTTCGCGTGCCACCAGAACCCGGTGTTTTTCATTGGTGGCCTGTGCGGTACCTTAGCCTTTCGGGAATTATCTCAAGTCTCAAGCGTGCAGCTACCAAAAGGTACGTCACAAGACTAGATACTCGAAAGAGGAACTATTCCCCATGTCAAATACTCACTGATCCAGCGGATTATTAGAGAAAACTGTTTGCCGTTGGATTGAAAGTCAACATAACCGGTTACTCTGACTATTGAGCGAGTTTAGGGCAGACTATGAACTACAATCTAAAACTAAGACTTGATCTTTAAACTTGCATCTCTATAAGATGATTTAAGAGACTTACAAAGAAATACAAAAAGAATATTTAAATATAAATGCCAAATCATGAATTAGTATGTATACATTTTTTTGTCGGCGGGCCATGGACTTGTCACACCCCGCTAAATCTGTCCATGGCGACAGAAGAGGCGGCGCGCGACCTCATAGGCTAGGGCCTATATATACGTAGGCGTACATGTAGGCATATACCTCTCTTTCGTTGTGCGAATAGGCCATCGGTGCTCGGTCTTCGGTGGCCCACCTGGCGATTTACCCTCACGGATATCCTCTCGAGTGGATGCCTTACGCAGGGTGGCCTCGCTCCGGCCGATCAGACTAATCCCCGGTCTGGTCACCTGCTGCCTCGATTAGGGCGGCATTAAGCGCAGGTACTAGTTACGTACACTGTTGGCAGGACGGATTTATCTCACTCCTTAGGACCGTGTGCAAGTATTTGTTATAGCATCCATGTGCCGACAACACCTGCACCAGTCGAAAAGAGTGGGCTGTTTGTCGTCGCTTTATCCATTCAATCAGCACGGGCCGCAGGGCCTGAACGGTACGAACGCCGAATCGAGGCCTCTCCAGCCTCGTTACCTAACGGGCAGTGAAGTATCGGCGAGCATCCTCACGCCAGGTGACCAGTTTACTAGGCGACACAGTATGAGTACATTGAGGGAAGTTTGTTAAAAAAAAGTTGCGAGATTATAACCTAGTACCTTCGTCGCAATCATGAAAAAAATAAGAATAATTTATAATTTACTCGTCGAGTGCTTCTGATTTAATAACTTCAACCAACCATCGCGGTACCGGTAGAATGAATATTCTGGCAAAATTATTCTAACGCAGTTAGAGACGTTTTTTATGATCTGTAATTTATATATCTATAAGTTATATATTCGTATAATTTATATATTCAGCAAATAATTTATGATCTATTGAACCTCAACATTGGAATTAACTAGTTTACAGTTTATAATTAGATAATCAACTTATAATCTTCTTCTTCTTAGTGAATGGCCTCTGTGAGTGATTAACCACAACTTCGCCAATGTCAAGTAAAATAAGTTTGAAAATTATAATAGATTTATATTTTAGTCGTCAGTCATGTCGGTTCATTGTATAAGTCAAAAGACGAACTTATAATCTTTATGTTATATGCGAGTTATTGACTTTTATATTGTACGGTTTTATTCTTCTAAAAATTTGATTCATAGGTAATAACTAGCCAAGTCAAATAATGAGGTTCAATAGATAATAGTTATTTTCATTTTATGTAAATTACTCAATTATTGAAATTTAGAAAAAAACATAGGTTTTATATAAATAAAAATATCTTCGAAATAGGAAAATAAAAAAAGAAATTATGTTTTAATTTAATTTAATGCTGTATAGTTTTACTTCTGAAGCGCTTTTATTGACTTGGTATTCTTGTCTGTCACTTGTTTGTATGTAATAATAATAATTTATTTCAAAAGGTAACACTTATACAGGACATTACAATATAAAGAACATCAATAGGTGAAAGATTATTTATTTGAATACTATATATATATATATATAAGAGATTTCCACCTATGTATTGACTCATCACGATATCTCTGGAACCAGGAGCGGCTCTAGCACATGTAGCGCCCGGGTGCAATCAATAACCTGGCGCCCTCTTGTATCAAAATGGGGAACAAAATGGAATAAGTTGATAGTTACAACACGTTCGACTAAACTCCGAACCTCGCTGGAATGCGTTGTCGCATGCTTAGTCTCGTTGTTTTGACACAAAATCAGGTAAACGCGATCGGATTATGAAGTTACAGTGACCATGGCGACAGAGCAACCTACCCAAACTTGTCAAATAATGCACCCACTACGTTTATAGATGGTGAGGCACTGGCTGCGTACGGTTTGCCCGCTCCGTGTGGAGCGTTACAGTGGAGGCTCTATGTGTCTCGAGCGGCTTTCGGCGCCCCCTAACACACGGTGCCTGGGTGCACCGCACTCTCTGCACTATAGGTAAAGCCGGCCCTGTCTGGAACCATAAGACCTCCAGACTTTAAATTTGATAGGAATATTCCTTTCGCCGAGTAAAAGTCAGCTAAGAACGGATTTTACGAAATTCAACCCGCAAGGAGGCTTGTTGGGGTGTAAAATCACATTTTTAAATACAGCTCCTACAAACTTGAATTTCGGTAGGCATATTTGTGTTACGATACAGAGGTAAACTAAGAACGGGTTTTAAAAAATCCACCTCTAAAGGGGCTTGCGTGGGTGTTAGCCCAAAAAATTAACATTTTCCAATACTGCCCCTACAGACTAAGAATTTGGGGGGGGACTCTTTCTGCCCTGTAAAGGTCAGATGAAGTAGGATTTAAGGAATTCTTTCTCTGAAAGGAATTCTATATAGCAAAAGTAAACTAGACAACTATATATATATAGTTCAAAGGAGCATAGAAAAACGAATGGTGATGCATGGTGGGATGCGAATGTGGCAGCTTTCGTAGAGCAAAAGAAGAAAGCGTGGCTGGACTATGTCTCTTCTTTGAATCTGAATGACAGTATTACTGAACAGAAGAAAGAAATATATCGACAACGTAAGAATGACACCAAGGCCTTAGTGAAAGAGAAACGTGATAGAGCAAATATGAGTGTAGAAGATAGGCTGACTAAAAACTTCGAGGGTAACACCAAACTCTTTTGGAGGGAGGTGAAGAAGTCTCGGGGTGGTTGGTCAGCCTTCAGAATGAATAAAATAAGGTCTAAAGGTGGAGACATTCTTATACAAACACAAGACGTGTTAAGCCGATGGAGTGAATATTTTGGCGATATGTATGCGGAGACTACGGTTGACGCTGGTGTCGCATGTGGTTTTGTAGATCAACATTCAGCACCGGCGTCCTCCGATGGCATCAATATGGATGAAGTTGAATGGGCGATAAGAAGTTTGAAAAATGGTAAGGCAGTGGGCATTGATATGGTGTCTGCGGAGATGATCAAGCTTGGTGGCTCCTGTGTCTGGGAGGCGTTACTATTGCTCCTCAATTTATGTTGGAGCTCGGGAATGGTTCCCAGGGACTGGAATAGCGCAGTCATCGTGCCTTTGTTTAAAAACAAGGGTTCACGTTATGACTGCGCAAATTACAGAGCCATAAGCTTGACCACTTTGGCAGCAAAAGTGTACGGTAAAATTATTGAAAGGAGAATGAGGATGGTGTCCGATGGTTTACTGTGTGAGACACAAGGATGTTTCAGGAGTGGAAGAGGATGTATGGATCAAGTGTTCTCCCTGTGGAGAAGCATCTGGCTCTAGATCAGAGGGTTTTCTGCGGTTTTGTGGATCTGCTTTTATCATATATCAGTCAGGCTTTTTATCATATATCTGGATAAATGTCTCCAAAGTTTGAACGATATGAATGTGGGAGTCCAGATGGGCGACTCAGTGATCACTGCTCTGCTCTATGCAGATGATGCAGTCCTGCTGGCACAGTAAGCGACTGACCTGCAGACCCTAGTCGACACAATGACAGAAGATTGTAAGAAAAGGGGTCTACGCGTGAATGTGAGCAAAACCAAAATAATGGTCTTTGAAAGAGATGAAGCCAGAACAGATGTAAGAGTAACAATAGGTAATGATGTACTAGAGCAAGTGGATGAATTTGTATATCTTGGATGTGGATTTAGCCGAGATGGAAGGTACACCACTGATATAGAGCGAAGAGTGAATGCGGGAAATAGAGTGAACGGAGCGTTGGGACAACTTCTCGGTAGCCACCACCTCGGCCAGAAGGCACGTGTAGCAATACATAACGCAGTGCTTGTCCCAACATTACTGTATGGAAGCGAGAGTTGGGTATGCAGAAAAGATTATGAAAGTAAAATTAATGCGGTCGAAATGTGATCTCTACGGAAAATCTGTGGACTTAGGCTGACCGACCGCATTCTTAACGACGACGTAAGAGAGCGAGTAGGTATGAAAGAGAGTATTGGTGTAAAGATGCGAAAGGGAATGCTCCGATGGTTCGGACATGTGGAAAGAATGCCGAACGAACGTCTGGTTAAGAAGATATACAATGCAAAAGTGGAAGGATGTAGGTACCGGGGGAGACTGAGACTCACCTACCCAGACCACATCGGTCATGTACTGAAGGAAGGTGGAGTCAAGAGTCTCTGAAACCGGTGAGCGTGTATGAAGAGAATTATGAATGTTGAGGAAGCGAGTGAAGTATGCAAGGATAGAGTTCTCTGGCACTCTGTTCCCTCTGCCTACCCTGCGATGAAATGGCGTGATGATATGTATGTATTTATTATAAGTAATAGTAAATTTATTTTATTTTTGTTATGTTATGTAGAAAATTTTCAAGAGGAAATGAAAATGAATATGTGTCGGTTTACATCATTCTCAACATTTCACTGTTTCAGAATTTCATATTGAATAATTTTAGTGTCGTTTATGGAGAAAATAAAGTGTTGGGAATATGAAATAACAGTGCTTTAATTTTTATATTCTGACTAAATACTCACTTACCTATATAACTTTTAACTTCAGTATCAGGTTATCTATTTATGTATGAGAGATTTTCACCTATATATGGACTCATCACTATATCTTGGGAACCATAAGGCTTACAGACTATTTGGTAGGAATACTACTTACGCTGTGTAGAGGGCAGCTAAGAACGGATTGCACGAAATTCTACCTTACCCTACCTACCTTGAGACTTCGATACGGCGACTGGCACCGCGCCTAGTCCTTGTCCTGGGGGACTTCAACGCCAAATCTGTGGCGTGGGGGTCCCCTACGACGGACGATCGCGGGTGGGCAGTCATGGAGTGGGTTGCTTCGCTGGGCCTCTGTATTCTCAACAGGGGCTCAGTGGACACGTGTGTGCGGCCGCAGGGCGGGTCGATAGTGGACTTATCGTTCGCTAGCCCTGCGCTCGCACAACGAGTGAGGAACTGGCGTGTCCTGGAGGATGCTGAGACTCTGTCTGACCATTTATATATTCGGATGGAGATCTCACCTCGGGACCGGGCCGGTAGGGGTCATAGGGCGAACAGAGCTCCCGCGTTTCCGCGGTGGGCTGTGGGGCGCCTGGATGGGGATCTGCTGGTGGAGGCGGCCATTGTGCATTCATGGCTGTCCTCACCGCCCCCAGCGGACGGAGGAGTGGACGCTGAGGCTGGCCGCATTCGCAGTGCGATGACGCAATGGCCATGCCCCGTGCATGGCGTCTACCTCCGAGGCAGGTGGTTTACTGGTGGTCCCCGAGGCTGGCGGATCTTCGTGTGGCTTGCATATGTGCCCGAAGAGCCTTCACCCGCAGTCGGCGGCGTCACCGCGATGATGAGCGGGAGGGTCAGCTGCTGGGGGGGCACACTTAAAACATTACTTATTTTTACTGACCGTCGCGCCGCCTACAGATTGGTTGTACAAACTTAACTGCTGCCATTTTGTCCTGCCTGTCAAACGTTTGACAACCGAGAATTGTTATTTTTTGTTCCTAGCGTAGGTACTTATTGTCATCGATCTATTTTCGGTTATTGATATTTTTCTGAAAATTATCTCAAGTTTCAATGTTAGGCTGATATTATTATTGTTTAATTATCAGCTGATATGTTTTTTTTTATATTTCAGGGTAGCTTTCATAGTAAAAGAAAATTCTATGTAATTACACATACACATGTAGATATGTATATATATTACTTCAACTTTAGTTCACCGCCTAAACTCTGGGTGGCAGCACTTTCCATACATGCATATTTTATCATCGAGTTGCCACTCTTTTTCAATTTAATAACTTTACTCTTTGGTCAGCTGTATGAGGCTTACCGCAGTGCGCGGTCTGCCTTCAGGCTGGCCATCCGTTTCGCCAAAGACGAGAGTTGGCGGGAGTTGTTGAACGGTCTCGACCGTGATCCCTGGGGTCGCCCGTATCATGCGGTGCTGAGTAAGCTCCGCGCGTAGGACCGAGACACTTCAACCCGACCTCCTCCGCAGGGTGGTCGAGGGACTGTTTCCGCAACAGCCGGAGCACACGCCCCCGGTCATGGCTTCATGGCCAGATGATGACCGGGAGGCCGATGAACATAGTGTTCCGCCTGTGACGGAATCAGAGGTGGGGGCGGTGGTGGCGAAGATTCGTTCCGCCAATACCGCCCTCGGCCCGGACGGAGTACCCGTCCGGGTGTTGATGATGTTCCTCGAACACCTGGAGTCACGCCTCATTGCCTGAGGCGGTATAACGCCTGCCTAGCGGCGGGACGGTTCCCTGAGTGCTGGAAAGAGGGGAGGCTGGTTCTCCTGCCAAAGCCGGAACGGTCTCCGGATTTGCCGTCGGCCTATAGGCCTATCATGCTGCTGGACGATGTGGCCAAGCTGTTGGAGCGTATCCTCGCTGCCCGCATCGTCCAGCACCTTGACGAGGTGGGGCCCAACCTGTCGGACGTTCAATTCGGTTTTCGAAGGGGGCGTTCGACCGTTGCGGCTCTACTGCGCTTGAGGCAGACGGCGGCGGAGGCCGTCACTGGTGGAAGGGTGCTGTTGGCGGTGTCTTTGGACATCGCCAACGCATTTAATAGTCTGCCATTCAGCTGCATCAGGGAGGCGGTCCGGTATCACGGAGTGCCCTTATACTTGAGTCGGCTAGTGGCAGACTATTTGGAGGGGCGCAGTGTCCTCTGCGCGAATCGCGCAGGGGACATTGTGCGCACGCCCATATCGTGCGGTGTCCCACAGGGGTCGGTCTTGGGGCCGACTCTGTGTGACATCGGTTACGACTGGGCGTTGAGAGGGAGTCTTCCCCCCGGGCTGAGCTTAATTTGCTATGCTGACAACACGATCGTCAAAGCCCGGGGCAGGACACTGCAAGAGGCGATGAGCCTGGCCACTCTCGGCACCGAGGAGATGGTCAGGCGAATCGAGGCGCTGGGACTCAGGGTGGCTCTAGATAAGACAGAGGCCATCTTGTTTCACGGGCCCCGCACGGGGCCACCCGCCGGCGCCTCGATAGTCGTCAACTCCGTCCCCATCGGTATCCAGGCCCATATGAAGTATTTGGGCCTGGTGCTCGATGGGCGGTGGCTCTTCCGGGAGCATTTCCGAAGACTTGCTCCCCGGCTGGTCGGCGTGGCGTCCGCCCTTTCACGGCTTATGCCGAATCTGGGCGGACCCAGCTTTGAAAGTCGACGGCTATACGCGGTAGTGGTCGGGTCAATGGCATTGTACGGCGCACCCGTGTGGGCGAGGGCTCTAACCGTCCGCCTTAGGTCTATTCTGCCGCGACCGCAGAGAGCCATGGCGGTCAGAGCTATCCGCGGATACCGCACAGTGGCGACCGAGTCAGCATGCGTATTGACCGGAACGCCCCCTTGGGACTTGAAGGCGGAAATGCTCGCCGGAATATATCGGCGGGTGTCTTCCACTCGCGAGGAAGGTGGCGAGGTTTCGCCTAGCGAATTGGTCACCTGGCGCGAAGACGCCCGCCGGGAGGTCCTTGCCTGTTGGGCGACGCGGCTGGAGAAGCCTCGATTCGGACTTCGTGTCATCGAGGCCGTCGGTCCATACTGATGGAGTGCCTGGAGAGGCGGCACGGAGTCCTCTCTTTCCGGCTGGTGCAGGTCTTGTCGGGGCATGGTTGCTTCGGCAAGTACCTGTACACGGTCGCAAGTAGGGAGATGACTCCGTCCTGCCAACGGTGCGGCGACGACGAGGACACAGCGCAACATACGCTCGAGGTCTGCGTGACCTGGGCTTCGCAGCGCTCTGCCCTCGTCGCCGACATCGGTGCCGACCTCTCGCTGCCGGCCGTCGTGAAAGCGATGGTCGACAGTGAGAGGAATTGGGACGCGGTCGCCGCCTTCTGCGAGAGCGTCATCTTGCAGAAGGAAGCATCGGGGCGAATCCGGGAGGATTTCCTCTTCGAGGATTCGCGCCGCCGCCGGCGACTGGGTCGGCGAAGGCGAGAATACCTCTGCCTTATGCCGCCCTAGCCGAGGCAGCGGGTGACCGGACCGAGGGTTAGTCTGGTCACCCTTGGAGAGAAGCCACCGCGTGAAGTCGACGCCCTGACATAGAGACATATTAGTCGAGATGCCAGGGGGTCGACCCGAGAGGATAGACCGGATGGGCCACTGAAGAAAAGAACGCGTACCAGTGGCCCACCCGTAATGCGTAGAGAGGTATGTTGTAGGGCGGGTCTACGGGGTCGTGCGCCGCTTCTCCTGTCGCCTTGGATGGATTAGCGGGGCGTAACCGTTCCGTAGCCCGCAGCCAAAAAAAAAAAAACCTTTTATGTCACTAGGAGGATCAATTTAATATATTTATTTTAATTTATCTGTGATGTAAGAAAAATATTTGTATTACTATATAGTATTATATATTAATATATAGTAGTTTCATCGGTTCAGCTCTTATACATCCCACTGCTGGGCTCAAGCCTCCTCCAAAGTAGGAGGGAAGTTGACATGCTATATAACGTTAGTCAGATAGTCCAAAAAACTATTAAAACTATTAGTGATGCAACAAAAATTTAATTGGTTAGTAATACATAGTTTAGCAATAAAGTGAAAAAAATGCATGATTTATTTAGTTTGTTAAATGAACGATTGCTCTATAATTTTGTTTAAATTATTTTTTTTTGTTTTAATTTCATCACATTACTACATTAACGTCTTGAACTTAGTAACGGTTAAAAGCCCTTACCGCTTACCCAACAGTTCGTGTATAGTTGTCATAGCCACTTGGGACTAACAACTAAGTCATACACGAAAAAGAAAAGACATTAATACCGTAGGCCAAGACGGAGGCCCTCTTGTTCCATGGGCCCCTCCCATCGGCGTCTCGATCACCGTCAATTCGGTTGATATCAGCATCCGGGCCCATATGAGGTATTTGGGCCTGGTGCTCGACGGGCGATGGTGGTTCCGGGAGCATTTCCGCAGACTCGCTCCACGGCTCGTCGGCGCGGCGTCCGCCTTATCATGGCTTATGCCGAATGCGGGCGGACCGAGCGCTACGTGCCAACAGCTGTAGGCGGGGGTCATTCGGTCGATGGCCCTGTACTTGGCCGGGACCCCTCCATGGGACCTGGAAGCGGAAATGCTCGCCGGTTTGTATCGGCGGATGTTGGGGGTGCGAGCGGAGGGCGGTGTGGTCTCGTTGAGGGAGCACACCATCTGGCGCGTCGACGCCCACCGAGACGTCATTGCCCGTTGGGCAGTTCGGCTGGAGAGGCCTCGGTTCGGTGTGCGGACCGTGGAGGCCTTCCGGCTGGTGCTGATGCAGTGGCTAAAACGGCGGCACGGGATGCTCTCCTTCCGACTGGTGCAGGTTTTGACAGGGCATAGATGCTTCGCCAAATACCTGCACACGGTCAGGTGGGAGAGTACACCGTCCCGCCACCACTGCGATTGCGACGAGGATACGGCGCAGCATACGCTCGAGGTTTGTGCCGCTTGGGAAGAGCAGCGTCGTGAGCTCGTCGCAATCATCGCCAGGGCGATGCTCGACAGCGTCAGGAACTGGGACGCGGTCGCAACCTTCTGCGAGGCAGTAGTCTCGCGGAAGGAGGCGGCGTAGCGCGTAAGCGAGGAGCGTCTCCTCGACGACGCGAGCCGCCGCCGGCGACTGGGGCAGCGCAGGCGCGACTACCTGCGCCTGATGCCGCCCTAGCCAAGGCCGCGGGTGACTGGATCGGGGAATTAATTCGTCACCCGCCGAGAGGCCGACCGCGTGAGGAAAGATTGACATCCTACCCGAGGGTGGGACGTCGGTCGAGGAGGGGGTACTCTTCAGGAGTATTCCGTCGGGCCGACCACTGACGTCAAGTCACTCTGCTCCGGTGGTCGGCCCAACGACGAAGGCGACGTTACGGGTGAGTTACGGGTGTGCGTGCTTACGCCCCTCTGTCACCCCGGACGGAGTGGTGCGAGGAGTGCGCCGACCGTAACCCACACGAAAAAAAAAAGGCAGATGTTATATTGTTTAGGTGACGACAGTCAATAGAGTATAAGAATTAGCACCCTCAATAAAGTTTATTGCAAAGGTGTAACGTACTAAATATGGTGAGATGTCACTTTGAGTTTGTTTTAAGACCCACGTGCCAATCAGGACAATTTACTTTTAATCTTTAAAAATAAACTTAAAAAATATTACATGAACCAATCATGACAATATCATATCGTCAGGATTGATACATGTATCTTGCTGGGTATGTGTGTGTGTGTGTGAGTGTGTGTGATGGAGTGTGTGTGCGTGTGTATGTATGTACGTTAAAATTAATTAAAATTTGTTTAGTTGTTACGTAGATCTTATTATAATTATATATATATAGAGAGTCTTCGATCCCACAGTCAAACCGATAACACGGTTTTGTGGGGCTATGTACCATTAATATGTAAAAATTGATTTATAATAAATAAATAAAAAAAAATAAAAAAAATATATATGTACATGTACCAAGTTCGATTAAATGGAGTTGAGCGAGAACACGCTTGATTATAGGGTGCCACGATGTTATTATGATACTCTCGATAAAAATAAAGATATAGCTTGAATTTGCCGTCATATAAAATTGCGGCGATGGGGGCCGCCACCCATCACGCCTTTCCCAGTCAGGCGAGTCGAGGAGAGCAGAGTGCCGGGTGGGCACGTGGAATGTAAGAGGTTGTGTGGACCGTAAGGTACACGAGCTGATATCCGTCATGGCGGACAAACAGCTAGACGTGCTCTGTGTAACAGAGACCAAGCTAAGGGGCAGCGACGCCTGCGATCTTCCTGGTGGCGGGATGGCTCTGTGGTGTGGTGTACGACAGAGCGATCGAGTCAGCATGAGGGTAGGAGTGCTGTTGTCCTCTCGCTTGGCCTCAGGCGTCAAGGATTACGGAATGTATGAACCCAGACTTCTTTGGGTCCGTATAAAACTAGGTGTCACCAAGGTATTCATGGTTGTAGCATATGCTCCCGTAGGATCCTCGGTGGCATCAGACCTAGAGAAGTTTTAGGATAATGTTAGGGAAGTTCTGGATATGGCAGAAACCAGTGAACGCGTGATTGTATGCGGAGATTTAAAGATGGGTGGGGACCAAGCATCCCGACTATGAGGACGTACTTGGTCCATTTGGTGACAAGAGAGTAAACAACGCAGGTAGGCTCATAGCGGATGTATGCATGGAGAGACACCTTATTGTGTCAAACACATTTTTCCAACATAAGGACATCCATATGTATACATGGAGAAGGAATGAACAGAAAAGTATAATAGATCTAATTTTAGTAGACAGTCGCTTCCAAAGCAAAATATTGTACGCAAGAGCCTACAGGGGCCCCACAGTCGATACGGACCACTATCTCGTTATTGCGAGATTTGGTGGTCTGTTCAGAAAGTGGAGGCACTGGCGACAGCGTGTCCACTTCGGAGGGCTTGAAAGAAAAAAAGTTGAAAGGTTGCAA
Organism: Lymantria monacha; assembly: GCA_905163515.2. Taxonomy (NCBI): domain Eukaryota; kingdom Metazoa; phylum Arthropoda; class Insecta; order Lepidoptera; family Erebidae; genus Lymantria; species Lymantria monacha. Next base: position 41,069,489 of record LR991081.1, read on the forward strand.
GAAGAGTGTGTAAGAGAAAGGTATGCAGAGGGTGTCCGAGAACGGCTGACGATGGCAAGCCAGCCCCAATCGGACATTTAAGAATGCTGGAGAATATTAAAAGAGAGTATAGTAGATACAGCGAAAGAAGTATGTGGAAGTTCAAAGAAGCATAGAAAAACGAATGGTGATGCATGGTGGGATGCGGAAGTGGCAACTTCCATAGAGCAAAAGAAGAAAGCGTGGCTGGACTATGTCTCTTCTTTGAAACTGAATGACAGTATGACTGAAGAGAAGAAAGAAATATATCGGCAATGTAAGAATGACACTAAGGCCTTAGTGAAAGAGAAACGTGATAGAGCAAATATCAGTGCAGAAGATAGGCTGACTAAAAACTTCGAGGGTAATACCAAACTCTTTTGGAGGGAGGTGAAGAAGTCTCGGTGTGGTTGGTCAGCCTTCAGAATGAATAAAATAAGGTCTAAAGGTGGAGACATTCTTACACAAACACAAGACGTGTTAAGCCGATGGAGTAAATATTTTAGCGATATGTATGCGGATACTACGGATGGCGCCGGTGACGCATGTAGTTTAGTAGATCAACATTCAGCACCGGCGTCCTCCGATGGCATCAGTATGGATGAAGTTGAATGGGCGATAAGAAGTTTGAAAAATGGTAAGGCAGTGGGCATTGATATGGTGTCTGCCGAGATGATCAAGCTTGGTGGCTCCTGTGTCTGGGAGGCGTTCCTGTTGCTCCTAAATTTATGTTGGAGCTCGGGAATGGTTCCCAGGGACTGGAATAGCGTAGTCATCGTGCCTTTGTTTAAAAACAAGGGTTCACGTTATGACTGCGCAAATTACAGAGCCATAAGCTTGACCACTTTGGCAGCAAAAGTGTACGGTAAAATTATTGAAAGGAGAATGCGGATGGTGTCCGCTGGTTTACTGTGTGAGACACAAGGAGGTTTCAGGAGTGGAAGAGGATGCTTGGATCAAGTGTTCTCTCTGCGCAACATTGTGGAGAAGCATCTGGCTCTAGGTCAGAGGGTTTTCTGCAGTTTTGTGGATCTGGAGAGAGCATTTGACACGGTTGTACGAAAGGAACTTTGGAACATTTTACCGGAGTATGATATTAATGGTAAACTGCTGCGGGCTGTGCAGTCCAGTTACATGGGCTGTAGAGCCTGTGTGCGGCTGGATGATGGAATATCGCCTTGGTTTGACGTCAATATCGGCGTTAAGCAGGGGTGCGTTCTGTCAGCCAGGCTGTTTATCATATATCTGGATAAATGTCTCCAAAGGTTGAACGATATGTGGGAGTCCAGATGAGCGACTCAGTGGTCACTACTCTGCTCTATGCAGATGATGCAGTCCTGCTGGCACAGTCAGCGACTGACCTGCAGACCCTAGTCGACACAATGACAGAAGATTGTAAGAAAAGGGGTCTACGCGTGAATGTGAGCAAAACCAAAATAATGGTCTTTGAAAAAGATGAAGCCAGAACAGATGTAAGAGTAACAATAGGTAATGATGTATTAGAGCAAGTGGATGAATTTGTATATCTTGGATGTGGATTTAGACGAGATGGAAGGTACACTACTGATATAGAGCGAAGAGTGAATGCGGGAAATAGAGTGAACGGAGCGTTGGGACAACTTCTCGGTAGCCACCACCTCAGCCAGAAGGTACGTGTAGCAATACATAACGCAGTGCTTGTCCCAACATTACTGTATGGAAGCGAGAGTTGGGTATGCAGAAAAGAGTATGAAAGTAAAATTAATGCGATCGAAATGCGATCTCTACGGAAAATCTGTGGAGTTAGGCTGACCGACCGCATTCGTAACGACGACGTAAGAGAGCGATTAGGTATGAAAGAGAGTATTGGTGTAAAGATGCGAAAGGGAATGCTCCGATGGTTCGGACATGTGGAAAGAATGCCGAACGAACGTCTGGTTAAGAAGATATACAATGCGAAAGAAGAAGGATGTAGGTACCGGGGGAGACCGAGACTAACCTACCTAGACCAGATCGGTCATGTACTGAAGGAAGGTGGAGTCAAGAGTCTCCGAAACCGGCAAGCGTGTATGAAGCGAATTATGTTGAGGAAGCGAGTGAAGTATGCAAGGATAGAGTTCTCTGGCACTCTGTTCTCTCTGCCTACCCTGCAAGGGATATGGCGTGAAGATATGTATGTATAAAAAAGGGTGGAACGCTGAGTTATTTATTTCATGATGTTGGTTATTTACTTTTGTTTGTTTGGGTTTTATTAATAATAATACACAATTATAAATTTGCAGTTGAATACGGAGACTGTAATGCGGGATTCTATTTGTTATTATGGTTATTTATCTATAGACAGGCTGAACCTTGTTTGTTTAAATCACAATGGCTAACATATTGAAGTATACCCCTCTAAATATAGTCTATACACATATTTGTAGCTAATAAATCACTATCAACAAACATAATTAATAATTTAGTTTACTGTGCACAATATGTACAGCAGTTTTATTCTGGATTCAAAATTTATAATTAGTTTACATACTAATTACATTTTAATGTTACTCGCAAATACTTATACCCAATTATATTATATGAGATTAAATGATAAATGATAACTGTCCTATGAAGACACATTTCTTTAGGATCTCATACTGACGAAACGTAATTTAATTATTGCCAATAATGTAAAGTCTCACTGTAAACTTACTGTCAACATTTGGTTTATATATATATATATATATATATATATATATATATATATATATATATATATATATATATATATATATATATATATATATAATATATATACTATATTTATATATGTGTGTATATATATATCTTAATATATATAAACTACGCGTCACGTTGTTTGTCCGCGATGGACTCCTAAAGTACTTAACCGATTTTAATCAAATTATCACAGCATGTGTAGTTTGATTCAACTTAAAAGATAGGATAGCTTACATCTCAATTTATAGTTGCAATATTATTTTATTGCAAATTATTTGTCTATTATTTGACAGTCACAATCATCTGTGATAACAGATAGATTGGAGATATTGAAACTATTTTAACAGATGGCGGTATCTGTTGACTGGATGGAGTAAGTATTTAATAGATGGCGCCATGTTAAACGTAAAATGTTTCATATAAGTTACAATTTATTAGTTACAATAACCACCACGTATTACTGAGGCTACCTTAGCTACAGCAACGCGTGGCCGGGTCTGTTTGTATATATATATATATATATATACAGGGTGAAAGGGAACCGCTCCCGAAAACAAAGACAGGTGACCCTACTAGTCCTATTTGTAATGATAGGCTAGAAAAAAATCAATTCCGATGAAGTTTTTTATTTTTTTTACAAAGTATTTTAAGTTTTTTTCACATTCCATCGTAATAGGACAGTCCTATGTAATGATAATTCCATAAAAAATACGTAACTATACTCAGATGAGAAAAGACGCAATCTATTTAAAACTCTCGATCAAATGTTTATGTGTTTATATATTATATGTGTTTATATATATATATATATATATATATATATGTGTATATATAGACGAATACATAATATAAATAATAACGATATCCTAACTGTCGAGATCCATCCAGCCATTTGCAAGATACGATGGTAATAGAGTCAGTAATCGGCGTGGGCGTCGGCGTGGGCGTCAGCTTCTCGCGCTCGTTCAGCAGCCTCCTTTTGCACTATCAAGGCTTCGCAGAATGAGGCCATGGTTGACCAGCATCCATCGCTGCCAAACGTTTTAGGGATTACGGCCGGCAGTGACAGATCTCCTCCAATGATCGCTACTAGAGCGTGCCGCTGCGTCCACCGTGTGGAGCATTCCCCCAGAGTGTGGCCCACGTTGTCGATGAGTGCACCACATTGGTGACATTCAGGAGTCCCTTTTCAGCTTGCGATTAGTTGCGATCTGGTGTAGGTATTTGCCGAAGCACCCATGCCCGGTAAGTACCTGTGTCAGCCTAAGTGATAGGTTTTCGTGCTTTCTGTTTATCCAGCGGTAGAGATGTGGACTTACCGTGGCTACAGTTCCTCGTACTGCTACAGGGTGTTCTAAATCCTCTCTCCACCACCGGATAAGAGATATATGGGCTACATTTTTTATCTTGTGCTGTACTCGCTTTCGGAAATCCACGGACCCTGAACCCGGGCGGCGACGTAGGCCTGGTATATTTCCGCCTGGAGTCCTGCTTGCGACTCCCATGGTGGATCGCTTGGCAGCAGTGTAACTGCCATCCATGACACCATACGGTAGCCTCTGACAGCTGTCACCGCTATAATTCTTTGTGGTCTTTGAAGGAGAGCCTTGTTACGGTCGGTGAGGAAGTCCGCCCAAATAGGAGCACCGTACAGTGCCATAGACCGCAGAATACCAGCGTATAGGCGCCGGCAGGTTGAACCAGGGCCTCCGATATTGCGCAGAAGCCTGCCTAGTGCCGCGGCTGTGTTCACGAGATTTGAGGTGAGCTGGGTAAAATGTGGTCCAAAGCACCATCTTCCATCCAGGAGTAGTCCCAGATATTTCATGTAAGCTCGTTCTGGCACAGCAACCCCTAGCACACTGATGCAAGCACCCCGACGGGATTGTTTGCCATCCCTGGAGTGGACCTACTAGTATGTATAACTACTACACACAAACAACAAATTAATTTTAAATAACGAATAACGTACTGCTCAAAAATTCATATATCGCTAATCCGGAAGAATAATGACCTCTAAAAAATAATTTTTAATAATGGTAGGACCACGCTGTGAACAGTTCTCTGTCTACAGCCGCAGTCCGGACTGTTCGGGGTAGCACCACACTCTCACAGAAGATCGACGTCTGAGTGATGGCAATGTGCTATTGCGCTTCGTTCGGTGAGCGAGAGAGTCGGAAGCCTAACTGGGGTGGGTTCGGGGTTTGTATTGTTGGGCAGCGGCCTGGCTATTCCCTTGGCAGGGATCCATCCATGGGCGGGAGTGACACTTGACTTCGGGTAGCACACCCTGTCTGCTCGTTTGCAATAAAAAAAATACAACTTTTATTATATTTAAATTTTTGGTGGTGGACGGGTGTTAATATTATAAGTTCTCCCTATTCCATTCGTGCATTTAGAATCGCTGTTGAACCGAGATAAAAAAAGAAATAGGTTTATTTAGGCGTATTTTGACCCTCCTGAAAAGATTAGTTTTTTTAATTATGCCACTATTCTTCCGGACTAGGTAGTAAAATGTATGGATTTAAAGTTTTTTATAAATTCTATGGAGTATAATTAAGCGTTAATTATTTTTGTATGTTGGGCACAATCAAAAAACGCACGCAAATTGACGACTGTAAAGTAGTGCGGTAGCCGATAACCATTTTATAACAATTATTTAACAACGCAATAGTATATTTATCTAAATATTTTTTAAACATTGACTTACACGTCGGATTTATCTTTTATGTAGAAGTGAGTACAAACATTTTAAATCAATCTCCTTATTTTTCGCTATTAGAGTAATGATCTTGAAATTGAACTTTTAACATTAATGTTTTATCGACACAAAACAAGTTGTATGTAAAGAAATTTATTTATGTATGTAAAGAATATCGATTTAAAAATCATTAATAGCGGTGTGAAAAATAGAAGGTTTTAATTATTCAAGATAAAGCGGCAACCTACTTTATTTAAGTGAAAAAAGTTGTCGTGACTCGTGAAAGAATTATTTTGTGTTTTAGTAAAGACGTGGCACAACGTCACGTGTTTGATGGCTTTAAACTATATTTTTTTTTAGTGAATTAGATTCACGTTTATAAAACAAAATTATCTAAATATCAAAGCAGTTTTTAGTGATACTATCACGGCAAAAACAATAGAAAACATTTTTGTCTGACTTTTTATTTCGTCTAATATCTATGCATCATTCAATTATTTATATTATTTTTTGTTCTTTAATGTCCATACTTTGTACATAAAGAAGTATATATATATATATATATATATATATATATATATATATATATATATATATATACAGACGACCTTACGACAATAATTTAAATTTAGTGTATCTAATGACTTGCTCAGCCTAACTAGAAACTTTGTATTATTTACATTTTCCACACTCTGTATTAAAAGTTATAATTATTAGGCTATCACTAAGAGATCAAAGACCGCCCGCGCCTCAGTATAAAATAATAAAAAGGTAAGGTACCTACATATCGCCAGTTTACCAGTTCAAGTCTTCGCCAAACGCAATACAAATTAATGCATATTATTCAATAAGATCCATATAAACTGTGTCATCGGACTTATATAAGAAAATTAAAAGTACCTAAAATGTAATAAATGCATGCGGCACAACGAAAGGATATACTAGGTTGGATTACAGATCAGTGAACTAATATATACAAACCGTGTTCTATTTTGTTTGAATATTTATGATAAAAAGTTTGATTGAAAATATTTTTTTTTTAATTTCCATGTGAGGACTTTTTAGATAGTTTCAAAATACTCCTATATACTATTATATTATTGTGTAGTATTGCTGGTATTTTCATTTATTGTCGCATTGTCATCTTCACGTTGTATATGCAAACACGTACGTTAAAGAAAAAACAAAGTATTGCATGCAAGGGCGGACGGCAAGGCAATCTTTAAAAATTATGTTAGCGTGACCTTTCAGTATATGAGTTCTAAACTCGTATTTACATCGTAAAGGCGATTGATAGAATTCTTTGCCGTAGAGTTTAGTGTAACCAAGAATTTGTAATATTAAAACACTAATAAGCTTCCTTATCTTGCTGACACATCATTTAAATAACTGATTTTTTTAAATTTATATATTATTAGCAGACCCGGCCACACAATGCTGTGGCCAAGGTAGCCTTGGTAACAAGTGGTGATTATGCTAAAAAATTGTAGCTTATATGAAACGTTTGTACGTTTAACATAGCGCCATCTATGTATTAAATACTCACTCAATCCAGTCAACAGATACCGCCATCTGTTAAAATGGTTTGGAGATAACAGATAATTGTGACTGTCAAATAATATTGCGACTATAAATTGAGATGGAAGCTATACTATCTTTTAAGTTGGATCAAACTACACATGCTGTGTAAATTTGATTAATATCGGTTAAGTACTTTAGGAGTCCATCGCGGACAAACAACGTGACGCGTAATTTATATATATATATATATTAAGATTTATATTTATTATCATAATAAAAAAAATAACTTAAATAATTTTAATTATATTAATTTCAAATTATATACACACACACATATATATATATATATATATATATATATATATATATATATATATATATATATATATATATATATATATATATATATATATATATATATATATATATATATATGTATGTGTAGGGGATCACGGCAAGGCACACTTCGTTCCGCCTAACAGTCAATAAACAAGCAGATTTCGATTAATTCCAAAATGATTAACTTATTTTATATTATGCTAGTAAATAATATATAAATCCAAAAATCAAATATATTAATGACGTTTCAGCAAGACGAAGAAGCACCTTGTTATATACAACATTGCTCTTGTAATTGAGAAGCACGAAGTCGGGCCATACTAACGCGGTGCTCTTTACGTGCAATATATCGTTCTTCTTCAGTGGTTTCATTCGCGATGTTTATAATCCTAATTGCACTATGGCTTTGTAGGGAAGATTAGATCTTCTTGGTCAATACTTTGTTAATAATAATTTCGATAGAATAAGTTTTATTATAATAATATTTGTAAAATCTCGAGTACTCGCAACTCGCACTCATAATTACCAACCGGTCAACTTTAACTTCAACGTTTTGCGTTATTTTCAAATCATAGACAACATTACGTGAACTGTCAGTAGCGTTTTGTTACACCATCAACAAATGAACGTTTTTTTTTATTATTAGTAGTGACACACAAGCCAGCAGCACACCTGATAGTAAGTGTCACTGCCGTCAATGGACCTTTGCAATACCAAGGGTATATGTAAGCCGCTGCCTACCAATATAAGCCCGAAACCCACCCAATTGGACTGCCCTATTGCCCGGGTTGTGACTTGGTCTGTTCTCGTACCAGGCGAGCTACTAAAGGCTAATTTTAACGTTGCCAGTGATTTACTCAAAAAGCGGCACTTACGTAGAATTACTGGTCCCCATATTGTCGGCCAATAGCTAACGTGATCATCAGATGACCAAAGTATGTATTAAGTTCAACAACACATAAAAATGAAACATTTAATATTGCTTAAATCCAAACCATAATTATTTAATCGACTTTTTGTTGAACGTGTAACTCTATAAAGACTATTTATAATATTGATCGACAATTTCATTAAATATTTATTCATTCGTAGAGAATAGAAATGTCATACAAATATTTTTATTGTTTAATTTGCCAATTCATGCCAATTTTGTAAAGGAAGTGCTTATAAAACTTATGTTGGTGGATAGATAAAATTTATTAATTTTTTCACATATTTTTAAGCCGGTCAGGTTTTACTGTTGGAAGAAGTGTGGGTGACAGGAAGAAATAATTAAAGAATTTACAGGTAGATTAATAGATACTAATAACTATAAGGATTGTTATTCTCTATTAATAGACTAATCAATATAATATTCTTTAGCATAAGTAACAACTAAGCAAATACAATAACACATAAAACAACTCTAATAAACAACTCATAGAACATATTTAGTTAACATAGTTTGAAAAATGGTAAGGCAGCGGGCATTGATATGGTGTCTGCCGAGATGATCAAGCTTGGTGGCTCCTGTGTCTGGGAGGCGTTCCTATTGCTCCTAAATTTATGTTGGAGCTCGGGAATGGTTTCCGGGGACTGGAATAGCGCGGTCATCGTGCCTTTGTTTAAAAACAAGGGTTCACGTTATGACTGCGCAAATTACAGAGCCGTAAGCTTGACCAGTTTGGCAGCAAAAGTGTATGGTAAAATTATTGAAAGGAGAATGAGGATGGTGTCCGATGGTTTACTGTGTGAGACATAAGGAGGTTTCAGGAGTAGAAGGGGATGCATGGATTAAGTGTTCTCTCTGCGCAACATTGTGGAGAAGCATCTGGCTCTAGGTCAGAGGGTTTTCTGCAGTTTTGTGGATCTGAAGAGAGCATTTGACACGGTTGTACGAAAGGAACTTTGGGACATTTTACCGGAGTATGGTATTAACGGTAAACTGCTACAGGCTGTGCAGTCCAGTTACATGGGCTGTAGAGCCTGTGTGCGGCTGGATGATGGAATGTCGCCTTGGTTTGACGTCAATATCGGCGTTAAGCAGGGGTGCGTTCTGTCAGCCAGGCTGTTTATCATATATCTGGATAAATGTCTCCAAAGGTTGAACGATATGAATGTGGGAGTCCAGATGGGCGACTCAGTGGTCACTGCTCTGCTTTATGCAGATGATGCAGTCCTGCTGGCACAGTCAGCGACTGACCTGCAGACCCTAGTCGACACAATGACAGAAGATTGTAAGAAAAGGGGTCTACGCGTGAATGTGAGCAAAACCAATATAATGGTCTTTGAAAGAGACGAAGCCAGAACAGATGTAAGAGTAACAATAGGTAATGATATACTAGAGCAAGTGGATGAATTTGTATATCTTGGATGTGGATTTAGCCGAGATGGAAGGTACACCACTGATATAGAGCGAAGAGTGAATGCGGGAAATAGAGTGAACGGAGCGTTGGGGCAACTTCTCGGCAGCCACCACCTCAGCCAGAAGGCACGTGTAGCAATACATAACGCAGTGCTTGTCCCAACATTACTGTATGGAAGCGAGGGTTGGGTATGCAGAAAAGAGTATGAAAGTAAAATTAATGCGGTCGAAATGCGATCTCTGCGGAAAATCTGTGGAGTTAGGCTGACCGACCGCATTCGTAACGACGACGTAAGAGAGCGAGTAGGTATAAACGAGAGTATTGGTGTAAAGATGCGAAAGGGCATGCTCCGATGGTTCGGACATGTGGAAAGAATGCCGAACGAACGTCTGGTTAAGAAGATATACAATGCGAAAGTGGAAGGATGTAGGTACCGAGGGAGACCGAGACTAACCTACCTAGACCAGATCGGTCATGTACTAAAGGAAGGTGGAGTCAAGAGTCTCCGAAACCGGCGAGTATGTATGAAGAGAATTATGAATGTTGAGGAAGCGAGTGAAGTATGCAGAGATAGAGTTCTCTATGTATGTATAATATCATAATAAGATAAATGAAACATATAGTACAAATAACATTTGAGTTATGTTATTTGTACTTACACAATAATATTATTGACAAATGAATCCCGCACATTCCAAAACATACATAAATATCTGTGGAAATATGCTTAATATGGACATAATATAAGAGTTATATAAAATGGTAGAGCGAATTAATAGGGACACACATCATCGCCAACAGTCGTAAAAACTGACATAACAAACAACAAATACCTACACGAAACAAAGAACAAAACACTGGATATCTAATTAATTCCACACAAGAAACAATACGTTACAATCGACGGCAAAACATTGGAAATATACAATGGAATTTAAGGCGAATTTAATAGAAGTGAGTAAACTTAACGCTTCAAAATATTGTCACCAAAATAACTGGAACATAAAGCCTATAAAATTGCTTACTTAGATAATATAATAATCTACAAGGTCATTATTTATTCTAAGTCCGGGGTAATCGAAGCGTGCAGTCCCACAAGCTGTCGTACATATATCTCTCTATCGCCACGGGCAAGCCAACAATAAGCGTATCTTGTCTTCGGTCGCCTGTCTGGCGAACTACCTTTTTAGGTACCATCTCGTGCTGACGCGTCAGCTACTTCCGGTAACTGAGCATCGGCTTTGCCGTGTGTCAAAAACTAATCTACGATTCGTTCACTCATTCGACGGAATCAGTTACTCATCAGTAGGTACTCATGCCTGCACTGCTCGACGCAAATTATTATGATATTGTAACACCTTTTTTTTTTTGTTGCTGGCTATGATCTGGTCAGTCCCCGCCAGATCCATTCGGGGCGACAGAAGAGGCGGCGCGTGACCCCATGGACTCCCGAGTTCCTCTCTAGTCGATGCCTCGACGGCGACAGCTGTCGGAAGGCGTGTACAGGTACTTGCCGAAAGAACTGTGCCCCGATAAGACCTGCACCAGCTGGTAAGAGAGGACTCCGTGCCGCCGCTTCATCCACTCTATCAGTACGAACTCAACGGTAAGAACACCGTTTCGAGGTCTCTTCAGCCTCGTACCCCAATGGGCAATGACGTCCCTGCGAGCGTTCTCGCACCAGGTGGCTAACTCGCTGAGCGATGGGAAGCAACTCTCGTCGTGTACTAAAGACACCCACTGGTAGAGATTGAAGAGCATTTCCGCGTCCAGGTCCTACGGGGGTGTTCCGGCTAATGTGCCAACGTATGGTAACTGACTAAGCGGATAGCTCTGACCGCCATGATTCTCTGTGGATGCCACAGATGAGCCCTGAGTGGGACGGTCAGAGACCTCGCCCACACGGGTGCGCCGTACAGCGTCATCGAGCGGATCGCCCCAGCGTACAGCCATCAGCCTTCCAAGCTGGGTCCGCCCACGTTCGGCATAAGCCGTGATAGGGCGGACGCCGCGCCGAAAAGCTGGGGAGCAAGTCTACGGAGATGCTCCTGGAACCACCAACGCCCGTCGAGTACCAGGTCCAAATACTTCATATGGGCCTGGATACTGATAGAGATGGAGTTGACGATTGCTGAAGCGCCAACAGGCGGCCCCATGGGAGTCCCATGGAACAAAAGGGCCTCCGACTTTAGGGCCACCCTGAGTCCCAGCACCTCAATTCGCCTGGCCATCTCCTCGGTGCCGAGTGGCCATGCTCATCACCTCTTCGAGTGTCCTGCCCTGGGCCGTGACGAGCGTCTCGTCAGCATAGCATATCAAGCCCAGCCCGGGGCAAACTCCCTCTCAAAGCCACGTCGTAACCGCTGTCATACAAAAAAAATTGCAATTATTTCAACCAAAATATGTTTATAGGAACGAAAGAAATATTATAAAACAAGTCTATAAAGTCACGTCTACTTTAAAGTGAGCTAGTAGATTCAAAATTATGTTAAGTTAAGCTGTTAGTTAAATAGTCAACTGGGAAAACGATTTTCCTTGTAGAGAAATTATATGAAAGTACGACTTTTTAAAAATATTTATCTTTATACTTCTGTATATATAAATATATTAGCTTTGAGGATACAAGGTTATAGTACAACTAAGCGTCATATCGATTAGTAGGTAACCTAAGTTAATACAAATGACACATATCTTTGAGGTCATGTGTCATTCATATTTCTTTCTTCTTCTTCTTTATTTTTTATGATGGCAATCAGCTACTAATACAAGTCCATTAACGTCAGTGTCAAATTACAATTCTCTCACAAATTGTCAGATTATTTACATTTTTAGTTTCTATAAGTAATTGTTCGTCTGTAAGTCAAATCATCGCCTTCAACAGTACTATGGCCCACATTGTTAATGGTAACTTTTGAGTATTTTGGTAGAAAACAAAAACATTTCTAAAGTACTTTTATATCATATTCCACAACACTTTGCATATAATGATTAAAAAAATCAAAAAACCCGACTGCGTAAAAAGTCACCAAAACTACGTACATAATAAAAAAACTGAAAAGAAAAAAACAAGCACTTAGATGTCCGGCGGTCTAGAATTCCATAATATATTATTGAATAAATACTATTTCAGAAAATGAAATATATTTCAATAATAGAACATGACAACTGAACAGTCGGGATCCTTTATTCGACAGCAAATCTAATTTTTCAATGTACGTAGTTTTGGTGACTTTTTACGCAGTCGGGTTTTTTGATTTTTTTAATCATTTTTTTTATTTTACACTTTTTAGTTATAAATATCTAGGTAGCTATAGTTATCTTATTTATTAATAAGTAGGTAAGTACCTAACTATACATAGTTTTTCGACTGAAGTTTAGTACTAAATCGTTAGAAATTGGAGATGGACGACCGCGTCAGACATTAGATACTTTAGGTAGGACTACCTATGGTATATTGGACAATATACCTACTAGATACTTCAGTATATGTCCATCCACAACCAGTTATATGAATTTTTCGTCTTTTCATCGTAAATTTCTACTGTCTAAAAAACCTATATGTGAGAAAGGTTGTTACGAAACTTTAAATCGATATAGATCCTAAACGGCCAGTCAAATCGAAAAATGTTGAGAGAAAACTAAAAATGATTTTTAAATACCTATTTAACGATACCCCACTCGATATAGTTTGTTGACTTAAATTTTATTATTTTCGCAATATGGCGTCCAGTAGTCGTCATATTGTATTTTCAATAACGTCATATCTTTAGTGACACTCGCCGGATTAAGAGGAATCGATTGACGTGCGAATCATAAAAATTGGCCCAGGCGTTTGGTATATATAGTGCTTCAAAGGAACATACAAACATACATACATACATACATAGACTGTTAACCACAATACCACTCCTTTGCAGTCGGGTAAAAAAGGCATTACATTTTTTAATATGTTAAAATACTATGATATTGAATATACTACTGCAAGACCACCACATGACGCTTTTACGTTTCCGCCAAAAGTTCCTTTATATTACTTTTTTAAAGTTAGTTTTTTTTTATTAATTTTTTATAAGTTTTATTTTTGTCTTTATTTGTTATTAAGGTGGTAATAAAAATAGAACGTGTGAGGTTTCAACTATCTAGACGGTTAAACAGACACATAGGTGTTCAATCCCGCTTGTAAAATATGGGCCGCTAATAGATGAACAAGGAGATAAACCCTGATTCGCTATGGATAAATAAATTTGACACATTGCTTTGACATATTTCTTCATAGATATCGTGCCGAGCTGCGTTAGGACCAATAATAATTTCTAATTTATTTAGGACTATATTTGTTAATAGGGAATACGGTCGCTGAGCCTTATTAAGTTCAAAATTTAACGGTGAAATGAATAGAGCCGACTCATAAGTGACACTATTCTCGTACAAATAACATTTTAAAATGCTAGCGTGTGAGCTTCAAGGCTATACATTTTATACACTAGTTTTCAATATCTACTTACTTGCAGGTATATGAACAGATATTTCCAACCCAGTTATTACAAAAGCTCAAGCAGTTGGTTAGTGCACGTGCATGAATTTCTTTTGTGTTAAATATCTATATCTATTTGTATATCTGTTATAAACACTGTTACAAGGGAAACATCATTTTTGTCTATTATATAAAATATTTATTATGAATGAATTTTCTTCAAAATGAACTCCGTTGTTCTTAATATTGTAGATGTTACATAAAAATATATACATATGTCTACGTATATTCGTACTACACAAACGTTCTGCTTTAACTGTACATTATCTTAAAATTTTAAAAAATATCTTTTGTATGTTTCATCATCTTCATTAGGAATCATTCAGCCTTTCATTGTCGACTGCTGTCGTAGGCGTCCCGATAATGAGGACAAAGTGCCAGTATATGCCAGTATATGCCACTCGTGACAGTCAAACAGGGATTAGTGATAGCATTGAAGTATTATGTGTTTCGCAAAAGAAGGACCGCTCTTCTGGTGAGACATATAACCAAAGATTTTTGCGACTTATACAGGCAATTAAAGGGTGATATTTGTATTCTTTCACGTTACTACACGGTGACGGTATGTTTGTGCCCATAAAACGTAAAAGCTAAGCGATAGATTAACTTGATATTTGTTCAAAACATAGTTTCTGAACTGTAAAGTGTTTTCATGTCAAGTTTATTCTGATGTTCAAAGAAAATAGAAGATTTTGAACATTTTCCAGTGTCGTTCCAATTGTTATAGTAACGTTGCTAGGTAACCGTTTTTATGGGATCCATTACTATGGTAACGGTGGACATCATAACATAACTATAGTCATAGTTGCCATAGTAACGATTACAATAAAAGCCGTTGTGGTTAGACATCGTACTGGAAGAAATTATAATCACGATTCCTTATTTAAACGTTGGCGTTGATCTCATATTTTATCAATTTGTAATACGCATTGTTTAATAAAATGTTCACTACCAGTCTTATGCATTATTTTAGGCTCTTCAAATTCTCATATCAAGCATACCATACTCTCTGAGAATTAAACGTAATCAAGCGGATTTAAGTTTGGGGACTATATTAGATCCGACTTCAGGTCTAATTGATGAAGTCAGAAATGCTACTATTGTGTTATTAGAGCTACATGTCAACTGTCAAGCCTTGCTGAAAGGACCATTCCTAATTATGAAAGGAATAAGATCAGTTCCATCTTTTGAAACTTAGTTGTTGCTACAATCCAGCAATACAAAATTACATGTCGGTATCCAAATATTAAAGTGTTTGTATACGACAACTCCGTACCACATCTTAGCACCCTTGATATACGGATTGCCACAAACCAAGATCCTGACATACTTCGATCGCTTCATTCACCCTCATAATAGTCTTCATGCATGCTCTACGATTACGCATACTCTTAATAAGAACTCTCGTTAACACATCTCCAGCTTGGTGCAGCAAAGTATGACGTGTAGAAGTATCTTCCCCTTGTATTCGTCTCATTCACGCTTGCTTTATATATTTGCTTCGTCAACCTCTCGTTACTCATTCTTTCTAAATGTCCAAACCACCTCACCATACCCTTTTTGATCTTTGTCATCATGTATATTCGCTTACAGGTAAAAAAGTTTTTCTTAGTAAACATGACTTCTAGCATTGACACTGGTCATAGAAAATATATATATATATATATATATATATATATATATATATATATATATATCGAATTAAAATAATATACCTATTTGTAAAGTTAATAAGTATCAAAATCAAAAACACGTAAGATAGACTGACGATCTTTTCTACGTAAAACAGATGTTGAAGCAATGGTCCGGATTGCGCATGCCAAAATATATACGGTAGAATGCGTCAAGCATGCCTCATGATCGAATGAGCTCGCCTATATTGTTTTAAAATAATATATTGAAATGGTGAGTGGATCTAGAATTCCCTGTTTTGAGCACATTTGCTCTATCCTTATAGAAAATACTTTCTGTAATAGCATGAACTGTCTCCCTAAAACCAGCACATGAACGTTTTTGTATGTTTCCTGTGTAGCATGTTTCCTTCTTGATCACATAATATATACATGTATAACATATATAAATCTTGATGATATATAGATATAATAACATAGTTCAAACTGAAAATACTTTGCTTTGATTTATAGAAATCTCAATGATATCTTTTATAATATCTCTTTAGGGAGAACGCCACAATATAATGAAATTTTAAAAGCCGCTTAGTTTTTCACTTATTACGTTCTTTCTCTTATTATATGTTTTATTCTATGATATTTTGTACGTCTCCTATTAAGGAACTTGATTTAAGTCGATGTAACTAATTCAACAAAATTACTATATACATATATATATATATATATATATATATATATATATATATATATATATACTCCGTGCAATGATGTAATAAAAATACACTTTACCATTCCTTACTTTTTCGTGGAGGTCATAACAGACGAATAAGGTTATAAACAAATGTAAGTGCTATAAACAGATACTAAACCCTGCAAAAATAAGAGAGATCGAAATTAAATTATATAGCAATTAGTCTAAGCCAGCATGCACTAGATTATTATCTTAATAATTGTAGAGGAAAGTTATTGGTAAAAAGTGTAAGGGACAAGAAAGACTCTTCTACGTGTTGTATTGTATTTTCTTCACTCTATCTAGTCGTATCTAAAAATTAATTAAATATAAATGTTTAATTATAAAATAAAAACAGTGACAGATTACATTTATTAATTTCATAATTTTAACCTCAGCAGAAACTTGCAGTCCAGATTAATTTACCTCTACGGTGAAATAGTTAAAGGATGATTATTTACGTAAAATATAGACAAATTTCAACCAACCTTTCTTCACAGCGTATACTGGATCGGCTTATATCACTCCAGGCGCTCATAGATCGCCCGCGACCACGATGATAAGCTGCAGTAGTAAATGCAGATGCAGTGGGTCTCCGTTCTAGCTCCACATCAGGTGGAAAATTGACCTTGATGGAACCCCGTGAAGACGGACCTTCTAGTGACTCGCCACCACCTGAAAGCTCCATTTCGAAGGCAGCGTATTCGGGCACTTCGTCGGGTTCTCCTTCACTGCCGTCACTGGCCGCAGAGAGCGCTTCATATCCGTAGCCAGGGCGGACGCCACCGGCGGCGCCGCCGGCTGCGCCGCCCCCGATTCGGTCGCACTCCGCTCCCCCAGCCAGCCTCGACGAGGCTTCGATACGACTTAATGACGCTGCTTTTACTGATTGTCCTTTTATATTCAATGGTGAACCTCTAGGTGGACAATGGTTTGAATAACGTAGTTTACTGTGACGAAACGTGGTGAAGCTTTATTTTTTTCTCACGAAAGAAAAACCACAACACGCGTAAACAATTTAAATCACAATAAAAAATATCTGATGTCTTCCACTTATGTTTCATACAACTTTATTTCACCCCACTGAAGTACACAATTACCTTATGAGAGCAATAGACGTCAAACTGGATTTGTTTGCTATACAGTGAAGCGTGTACTGAAATATACCGCAACGTCAATCAACAAACGTCCACATAGTTATTTGTTACTACGCGTTTTTTGGCTACCGTCTCACATGAAACACGTCTATATAAAATATAACTCCAAGGAATTAAATTCTTCAAGGTGTAACAAAGGAAAAAAAATAACAACTTTGTAACGTCTCCTACGGTATTCGACTCAAGACCTATATGCCGCCAAGCAGTGGATATCAAATTTTGTTAATGGGGTGGCTAAACAATAAAAGTGTATAGATACTACGTTTCATACATAAGATGGGATGTCATGAAGTGAGCAAGGAATGAAAGATTTGGAGTGAAGTGCGTTCCAGAGACATGCGGGTGGGGCGTATCGATCGGCCACTATGTTGCCGTAATAGCCGCGTAGCCGCGCTTTCGTAGTACTAAGAAATTCCACTGAGGCGCTATGTCTACTACTAAAGTAGTAGTAAATATTACATTAGAAGGCTTGCTAAACATCATTAGTATTTAAACAATTATGAAACTGTGTTCACTTTTCAATTAACTAATAGCCACCGAATTTAATAAGATAGAGGTAAAAATATTAATGTATCTTATATTTTACAATGACTAGACTAAGTAATATGCTTAATTAAAATAGTATTTTACTTTATGTAAAACATTCAAAATGTAATTCTTTCGTTTTAGATTATTTACATGCGATGTATTACATAAAAGTAATAAATCTGATAATACTTACTCCAAAAAATAATTTTGGCGCGCTTCCTTATCTTCATTATCTACTTAAACGTTGATATCGATACTTATTTTTATTAATTCTCTAGATTCTACTAATACTCTGTCACTATTCAATAGAGCGTATAGTGGATGACCATCGTATTAGTACGAGGTCCCTATGTCTCGTACTCATACGGCGCCTTTAGCAACCCATGGCATGACAGCTTAATCATTCCTAAACGTTAAACCCGCTGATATGACGTAAACCTGGGCTTCCTAAATACCTAGTGATTACTGCAAGATCGATAACGTCGAATTATTGGGGCTGATATCGGGTTTATCTTTTTTTTATTTTTTTTTCTCAAGGTTGGACCATGGATGTGATCGCGCCCCGGCAAAACGGCCCGGGGCGACGGAAGAGGCGGCGCGCAACCCCATGGACCCACCCTGCAAACACCTCTCTTCGCCGTGCGAGCGGGCCACCGGTACCCGATCTTTGTCTTCGGTAGCCGGTCTGATATCGGCCTAACTGACGTTGCAAGTGGACGGGATTAGGACGATAATGCTGACATGTCAACAAACTCTTGTTGCGTGAAAGACAACTCGCTGGGAGAGTCATCAAATTACTTGAATCTGGTGCTTTGTTCCATAGATGGAGAGGATTAATACAGCGGGTTATAGAAATACCATCCTTCTATAGTTGAAGCGACGTCGAACAAGAGCCAACAAAGAGTTTATTTTTTAAATATTTAAATATATTTAAAGTGTGTACGTCAAGTACGGTTACCGATTATTTTATACAGTCTACTTTCACAGTAGTTATCCTTGGGTATCGATTCTTGACTATAGTGGTCTAGTAAGAGCACAATGTGCCACTACCTCTTAATTTCCTGTTCCTCTTCTCCTTGCTCTTTTTTCGTGTTTGTAAAAGACAACTAATTAACGCAATTAGATTCTATATACTATTACTTATACTACAGCTGTGTGGTGGCGGCTACGAATACTACCAACCCTTACTTTGCTTGTGGATATCGTAAAAGACGACTAAGAGCCTTATAACGATCTAGGCCAACTTCATTATGCCGTTTGGTCAACAATTACATTCCCAAGGAGGGTTAACCTCTGGCAGGTGGCCGGCCATAAAACTATTGCCAATATGTACTATGAAAGAAGAGTACATATTGTATCGACCCCAGATAATTGGGATAAGAGTAGACGAACGATGATACTATTTCTTATACTTACCAGTTCGGCTAGCATGGTATAGTCAATTTCTTTCTCATTATGATGGATGTTAAAGCCCAGCAGTGGGACATATATAATGTGACCAGACGTCCCGTTTTGAACGGGACTGTCCCTTTTTATAATAACGAATCCCGGTGTCCCCGTAACGAACTCTGGGATTGTCCCGTTTTCGGCAACCGCGTGAAGATTGGATTTGAGTAATTTAAAAACGTGTTAAGAGTTTTAATCTTACTTAAAATCTTCACCAGTTATATTAAAGCAAATTTTTCCTCTGATAAATATGGTAACTGAACATTTCGCGTATATTTTTTAATTCGTAAGTTTTAAGTTAACTAACTTTTTTTGAATACCTTTAAAAAGTGTTTTTTAATTGACTAACCGACTAAAATGTCCCGTTTTGAGTCAAAGAATAAATGGTCACGTTAGACATATATGATGATGATAACATTCAATATTTTTGCATAGACATTCATAGTTACATTTAACTTTGTTTCAAGCTTTAAATCAACTCTTTAAACTTTGCTTTTTTAACTGCAATAAATAATGTGGATGTGTGATGTGGATAGTCATCCATAGCCCCTTAAGTGTGAGTGAAGAAAGTGATTTGAACCAAACATTACACATAATAATGTGTATGAAGTCAAGGAACTATTTTCGTGGCTGACTTATACGACATTCATTGCTAAAGAAACAATTAATTTCGTCTGATAACATTAACTACTTAACAGGCACATACGACTTTAACTCATATGGATCAAGGCCTTGTATTTGCCATCCATAAGTTATATGTAACATATTCTACCTCTAATATACAAAGCAATATATAATATTATACAGCAATACATAGAAGACACTATCTATCCTAATTTCAGATATATAGTTTACGAGTAAAGTGACTGTGACGGGCGGCGAATCCCATGGGGACGATATTTTCTACACAACAGCCTTTATTAATGGTTTCAATTTCTGTTTTTCTACATAATAAACATTATTTAGTTAAATATTCATAATATATTATCATTTTATTATTACAAAAACGTTTCAAATTCAAAGTCTTGTATATGATGTTAAATATAGTTATACAATTATAGAGATTTGTTTAAAGTTATTTATAGCTTAATTGGGTTATGAATTCCATGAACAAAGTTTCTAATTTATAACTTTATCTATTATGATTTTGTTCTTAAACATACTTATAGCGTTTATAGTGGATAAATCCTTTATTCTTTTTTATTATGGTGATTATGCTAGAAAATTACAATTTCCCTCCCATTACGGAGGAGGCCCGAGCCCAACAGTGGAACATTTATGGGTTGTGATGATGATGCTACAAAAGTTAGCACTTTTCAATGTGCTCCTTAATAGTAAGTGGGTAGGTAAATCTAATTTCAAAACGATTTACGTGAATCACGTCATACGTAAGAATACAAGTTTATGACGTTTCATACTTTTGTCACGAGATGGCATTGTAAATAGTATGCAATTTTATATATAAAAAATATACAGACGATAAGCACAAAAGGACAGTGATATCCAAATCTAGAATTTAATTAACAGTTTATGAGATATAGATTTACTACAGTCTTGCTCTACTCGCATTTAAATTTTATGTAAGTTTTGGTGGTTTTTTTATACTAACAATTTATATTGCTAATACAAATTCACGCAGTCTCCGTCGCAATTTCTTAAATAAGGATAACAAAAAAGCAACAATGTCATGCCTTGTGATAATTACTTGTTTATTATATTAACTTTTTAAATTGATTATTATCTTATATTTTCTTAATAATGTTCGTTACTTATTTATTTTTCAATAACTAACACAAAACAATAATGTTGTCATAAAAAAATAAAGCGGTCGTATGATCATTATTTAAAAGTTATCCTAATATCTTGTAACTCGTCAATACATAGATATCGTAAGTTACTTTTTATGCGTCCAAGCGACGCATCTATCGCACTAAGTGCCTTCTACAGTTTTAGCTAGGTCTCTATATACTTTTACTGTGTACTCATATCATGAAAGTTTTATGTCTGTGACGTAACTCTCATAAACCTTTATCGATTTTATAGTTTATCAGTCTGGCTCGGGGTTCCACTCGTGTGAATTGTATGTACACTTAATTAATACTATTATTACACAAATGTTTATTTACGTCACGTCTTTGTAAAAGAATAAGAATAGCTGTCAGAACTTTAATTACATTGGGACTATTTAGATGTTGGAGCATTGTTGAAAATATACATTTTGCTGACTGACTTCTTGATTTGACTTTAGGTTAAAATAACCTTTATTTTTTTTTTTTGGGGTGGGCTACGGTCGGCGCACTCCTCGCACCACTCCATCCAGGGTGACAGAGGGGCGTAAGCACGCACACCCGTAACCCACCTGTGACGTCGCCTTCGTCGTTGGGCCGACCACCGGAGAAGAGTGACTTGACGTCAGTGGTCGGCCCGACGGAATACCCCTGAGGAGTACCCTCTCTTCGACCGACGTCCATCCCCCCGGGGTAGGATGTCGGTCTTTGCTCACGCGGTCGGCCTCACGGCGGGTGACGGACTAATTCCCCGATCTGGTTAAAATAACCTAAAGTCAAATTAGACTCACTGTTCTTCGTAAACTTTTGAGTTTTAAAAAATAGATTAAACGAGATAGAGCTGGAAGCCCAACTGGGTGGAGTTTTTAATGGTAACCAGCAGCCTAATCATAGCCTTGGTTATTGCAAAAAGCCATGGGCGCTAGTGATACTTACCATCAGGTGTGCTGCTTGCTCGTTTGCCATCATAAGCAATAAAAAAAATATAATTTACATTGCATTAGAAAATGTAATTCGTTAGAATTCACTTTGTAAAAAATGTAATTCTCATTCATTCATTCATTCATCCATGAGCCCAACGTCGACTGTTCCCAACGGTCCCATGCGACTTTTATGGCGTCGTCAATATATTCACCTCATTGGACGCCGTTCAATACTGTATGTTGACATTTGTAGCTATGTACATCTTGAGAACCCTTATATCCCAATTAGCATTGGTTCGACTGCTGATGTAGTACATACCAAAGCATAATCAATGCTCTTTTTCTTCTAAATCCACAAGTATGTGCATGCGATTGATTGAGATTTGGATTTAACCAACCGTCGATGACTGCACTCAACGTTGAATCGTGCATGTTTGAAATGAAGGGACTGACAACAGAGGCTTAGTAATAAGTTTCTATTAACATTATTTGAGCATGGAACGCCAAAAACGAACATTTAATAATATATCGTTAATAATAATTGTATATTTTTTATTATGTGAGCAGGCAGCTATGGGAAACATTCTTTTGGAAACCTCGTTTTGATCTCGATCTACCTCTTCCTACAAGGACAACAGTAGAACGTTTTATGTAACTATGAGTCATTTTTAAAAACGCTTTTGCCTTGACCTGTATTTATGATCTATCGATGTAGCGCTGTCCTTCTTTGACATCTTTTTGACTTTACCATTGTTATATCTGATCATAAATATTGTATTACAGTATTATAAAAACGCATGTATATAATAAGTTATTATAGATGATATAATTTATAGATGATATTGAAGTGACCTGTATTATAGTGATCAGTATTATTAGGATAAAAATAGTTGTACTGGTCTAATATTTAGTTGTTATTACGACGGAAAATATTAATACTAATATTTTTTTCACTTCCTCAAAGTTGTGTTGATTAGATTTAGTCGGGCACATGCAGAGTTGTGTTAAAGTTTATTCTTATCATTCATTCATTATTCAATCTCATACAATTATATTCCACTGTTGGGCTTGAGCCTCTTCCATAACAGCAGGCAAATTTACCTAGTATACCATGCTGGTAAACCCGGCTTCATATAAGTTATAATATCAAGTTTGCCTACTCTTTCTTATATCGATGTCAATAGCATATGATATCTCTTAGCCGTATTTTACAACAACCTCGGGCAAAAAAGGCGTGGTGGTATTCTTACTCTGTCACCGCACGGAAATAATAAGAAATGCATTTTTTATTTTTTTCCTATTAACACTTTGTACTATTTTATTGATGTGTCTTCTTAAGAAGGATGAAAATTCAGCGTAATCCTATTCTGCTTTATAACTCGTAGCCCCAGTAATTACTAAAATAAATCAGTTCAGTTATACGCATATGAAATTGAAGTGTAAGCAGTAGGTAATTCTCGTATTGGAAGTATCTCAGAAACTTTATTCTAAATGGCCTGTATTCGATATATAAAACTATTATAATTAGGGTTCCATACAGTCAAAGATCGGGTACCGGTGGCCCGCTCGCACGGCGAAGAGAGAGGAGTTTTACGGTGGGTCTATGGGATCACGCGCCGCCTTTCCGTCACCCCGGACCAATTTGGCGGGGAGAGACGCATCCATAGTCAACCAAAAAAAAAATAAAAAAAAATAGGATTCCATACTTGCGACTTAGGTGCTAAATGGCCGCAAACTGATGTACAATTCAAAAAATGAAAGATGATAGTACAGACAGACCTTGGATGCTTTCATAAATTTTTAGTGCATTTTAATGAGTCTATTTTTATCACCGAAGTAGGCAACTACAAATGCCTCCACACTAAACAAAACTTGACTACGGGTACATATGGGATGCAGTACATTGTCAGTCTCGAGTTGGTACCCGCGGCTCGCAACTTCAGCGTTCGAAGTTATATGAGATTCGATATAATTAAATATGAATAATAATTGATGCCCGAGCCCAACAGTTGGACATATATGGGCTGTGATGATGATGATGAAGCATTTAATTGAACAGTGGAGGATGATGAAGGAAGGAAGTAGTATTCTCCAATAATATGGAAATTCGTCTCCAATTTTATTTTACCCATATCTTTATTCCTACAGGTTGAAAATAAGATGTCACCGAAGACAAAGATCGGGTACCGGTGGCCCGCTCGCACGGTAAAGAGAGGCGCTTTGCGGGGTGGGTCTATGGGGTCGCGCGCCGCCTCTTCCGTCGCCCCGGACCGATTTGGCGGGGCGTAACGACCTCCATAGTCCACCACAAAAAAAGGTTGAAAATAAGATGTTCTTTAAAAAATTATACTGTGCTAAATTTGAATAGATAAAAGCCAATCGTGGTATAAATGGCAGTAACAAATACGATCCAATTGTTATATTTTATTATAATATTCGAATCTTTTGATTAGTTTAACCAGATTTGGTTAATTTTTTTCGAGCGTCTCCTATTTTCTATTGATTCCCGGCTACCTTCACGATAGAAGGGCAAATAGCCTAATAATGTAATGGCTAAACCGCTTAGCTTAGCTTTAGATTCTTACTAATATTATAAATGTGAAAGTACTCTGTCTGTCTGTCGCTCTTTCGAGCCAAAACTACTGAACCGATCCAAATGAAATTTGGTAAACAGATAGTCTAGAGCCTGATAAAGGACATAAGCTACTTTTTAATGCAAAAAAGGGTTGTAAAGGTGGATGAAAAGTTGTAAGGACTTATCCTCATTTTTAAAGCCAGAAACTTGAAACTTATTTTTAGGCTATTGATTAGATATAAATAACATTAAACGACATTTAAATTTCGTCAAAATTTTACCCTTAAGGGGTATAATAAAATAGGGCATGAAAATCTTTAGAAAAGTAACCTTTTACGCGGGCAAAGCCGGGGGCAGAAGCTAGTAAGTTATATTGTTTGTAATTTTCTTTTTCTTAAAACGATGTCTGCTTACGTCACTTACTGTCAACTTACTGTATTAAAGTTATCAAAAAGAATTTTACTAAAGAGACTATCAATTTTAGTTATACCTAGTGAATCATTGCTAAAGAGTAACGCATCGCTGGTCTGTAGCACAATTACCCAATATGAAAATAAAAAAAAAGAATTGGGCACGTATACTTATCACGTACGCGCGTGAAAAGTTATTGGCAGATCATTAAAAACAGTTTTTAATTATATGCAAGTAATTAAATACAATAAAATAAGAAAAGGATCGGCAAGAATAAGATAATTTTTCACTAGGTAATATTTACGAATAGTAAATAATATTAATCAAAATATTCAATTTAAATCACTACTAAATATAGCACCTATATAATTGGCACGTGAATGAAACTAAAACACGTGTTGTGAATGTAGAAACTAGAAAGAGGTTTTATTTCTATTTTGTTGGTAGCTTTTATCGAAACCTAATGAGCAGTTTCGCGGCCAACTTCAACCTGTTGGTTTTGTGTTACAGTGATGCGCGCGCATCTTATATGCGGCCAAATTCAACCTGTTACTTTTGTGTTACAGTGATGCACATCTTAAAATTTCACTCCCATTTTTGTTATAACGCGTCTAAAGAAGTATATCCTCCAAAAAACCAGAGCAGAACCAGTACAGTACCAGAGAAAATCACCATAACTCACAATTTTCCACTTCTTACGTATATCCTTGCCTTTCTCTTCAATGTTGCATTTTTCTTGGTCCGAAGCGGTAACATTCTCATTTTAGATTATTACTCAACTACATTTTATTATTCCTATGGGTCGTAAACGGAAAGCGACGGTGTAATAAAATCAAAAATGTAGGTAGGTTATACCACGAAGTAAATCTATATTGCCATATATCTATCCTAGCTAGTATGGATGTAAGAATACAAAGTGTCACCCTTTCACTGTTGGTATCGCCTGGGAGAACTACATAACTTTTACATAATGTAACTGCGAGGAAAGCCCGAATCTTGCTGAAGCTTAATGTGCAACTCTATAACATTTTGATAACGTATCAATTTTTTTTTGGACATCAATAAATAAAATAAATTTAAATTCTAAATCATTCTAATTATTCAATACTCGTATCGCGGTGAACTTCACAAAGTTACACTGAATAGATAGAAATTGTACTCAGACGAAGAGTATTTGTTTGTATGGCTCACACGAAGCATTGGCCTGCGTGGGAATCCACCCTTCATCTGAACAGTTATATAAAACAAATCAAAAATGTTAGAGCAGGTAAGACCTATACTAAATAGCAAGATGCGAATCTGTATATATATTAGTGGCAGTGTGAAGGAATTTGGTTAGCAGTGTGAACTCTGATGGTTGGATCTGACTCTGAGGATGTTTTCGTAAAAAAATGCCTAGTAATTGCTATTACATAGACCACTTTCTTTGTGCGTAGAGCTGGAGACTAAAACATGCCTCAAATAGACAGTGACCTGGCTATGGGCCTATTATTGCAGAGATCTCTCTCTCTCCCTCTCAGCTCATATATGTCCCACTGTTGAGCTCGAGCCTCCTCTGTTCTATACTTTTTACATCCTTTAGTCGCCTCTTACGATTACCCACGGGTAAGAGGTACCCACGGGGGTGGTGATTTGTATTCCAACTCCGTCACCACACGGATAAATTCAGATTGCAGAGATCAATAAGCTGTAATTACTATTCATCATCAGAGAGGTTGTTAACTCGTTTGCGATAAGAAAACTAAGTTAGAGTTAAAACTAAGTTAAACTAAGTTCTAAAGGGAAAAAGAAAAAAACGACAATATAGGAGTTACAATTTTATTTTCATATGTCAACTCACATTGAATACGAATAATTGTGGGTTCAAGTCCCACGTGTGACAATCATTTTTCACTAGTAAACAAGTTCTTATAAAGTAACCTAGCATGCTAAATGCATAATAATTAATGCAATAGGAAAAATATGATTAAATCCCATGCTAATGACGCGTTGGTCTACAACAATCCATGCTTTTTATGTAAATACTTGTCTCTTATGACATAGTGACCTATTTTTTGGAGACAAGATATTAGCTTAATGCATGCTAACATTGAATAGCAAAAATGTATATGTATGTATGTAATGGTAAGTATTTCAAAGTTATACATGATGACTCTATATTTTTTGTGCCAAATCGATTTTGTTCTCAGAATAAACAGCTTTATAGACAAATTTTAAATGCATTATCTATATATAATGGTTCGGGCATGTGGAAATAATGCCGAACAAACGTCTGGTTAAGAAGATATACAATGCGAAAGTAGAAGGATGTAGGTACCGGGGGAGACCAAGACTAACCTACCTAGACCAGATTGGTCACGGAAGGAAGGTGGAGTCAAGAGTCTCCGAAACCGGCGAGCGTGTATGAAGAGAATTATGAATGTTGAGGAAGCGAGTAAAGTATGCAAGGATAGAGTTCTCTGGCACTCTGTTCTCCCTGTCTACCCTGCAAGGGATATGGCGTGATGATATGTATGTATGTATGTATGTATCTATATATAATAATTAGAGTTAATTTTACAATTAATTTTACCGTTATATATATTATTCTTTTTTTCCTACAATACGTACAACTGAAGTGTAAAAAAAATATCGAGTGATGTTTTAAGAGCGTAAATAGCTGTCACAAACATCAAAACAGGTAATACCAATGTCATTGTCACCAATTTTAATCAAAACAAGCCCGTGTGAGTAATTTTTCACGCAACCCACATCATTATTGTGAGTTTTCATTTCATCTCATCGTTTAGTGACTACAATACTGATCTTTAGAGATGAACAAACATGTCATATTGTTCACATATTTTTTTATTATAATTATACCAAAAACGAAGGTAAGTTTAAAAGATTTATACCTATATGAAAAGTAAGCGTTTTTATAATACATAAATAATTGTTCTACTTATAAGTCTAGATGTTCTGTCTAAGTTAATCAATGTTCTGATCACTGAAGATTGCAAATGCCATTCCACCCAACTCACGGCACCAATAATTATAAATTATAAAATTTGACTTGCTAACTATTTTTGCAACTGTTATATTATCAATTCATCATCCCATATCTTACCCGAGGGTGATAGTAAGAGACGACTAAGGGATATAAAATGCATATAACATCTATCTTATAGAAGGAAAACTCGAAACAAAACCCTATACCAACACGTCTGACCAGCGCGGTATAGTAGGTTAATTTCCGTCCCATTACGGAGGAAACCCGAGCCCAATAGTGGGACATACTCATATATGGCCTGTAATGATGATAAGTATTAAATTATAGCCAAAAATCTAACAATAATAATAGTACGTATGCAATTTAGGGCAAGTCTTATCCATCAGTCCAATTGACCGCGAGTGTTTTAAACATCGACTATGAATGTTATATGCACCTATGTCTGCTCCTTATTTTGTTGACGATATCCCAGAAGAGTTGATAGCAAGCTGGCTACTAAATAAATTCATACATTTATTAGCATTTTTCTTTCATCTGGATTTTTTGGGTGACGAGTATTCCTCATATATTTTGATTCGTCATACTAAGTAGTAACCATTTTAAGGTGTAATGTGTACTGAGTAAATAGATGATCCTCTCAATATTTCGTGATAGCTGTGAATATTGATATCGTGGTCGGTGGTCAGGCAGGATAATCTTTACACTTACGCGATCAACCATTGACACCTGGCGATGGCGATGCAGAAGCAAATACCTTGTGATAATGTTTTAATTCGAAATTATTGATACTGATTATTATTATATTATTTATTAAGACTCTTCAGACTTAACATAAATATCTTAGTTAACTCTATCTTTGTTAAGTGTGCATAAATAAATAGAGAGAACTAGGCTCACTGTATATAAATCCATAAATTTAAAAATAAACCGAGTCGCACTTGCGCACGGAGGGTTCCGTACCATTATCTATAAAAACGGCAAAAGAATCACGTTTTGTTGTATGGGAGTCTCCTTTAATATCTATTTGGTTCTGATTTTTAGTATTTGTTGTTAAAGTGGCAACAGAAATACATGATGTGTTTGTATGTGAAAATTTCAACTTTCTAACTATCACAGTTCATGAGATACAGCTCTGTGACACAGACGGACGGATAGCGGAGTGTTAGTAATAGGGTCCCGTTCTACCCTTTGGGTACGGAACCGTAAAATAATAATTTAAATGAAACTGGATTGTTAACGGTAGACAGAGTTAGTATATTACATATTATTTAACGTTTCAATTAATTTCAGCTTAAACAGTACAAATGCGTAATCTACTTGATTACGTATTCAAAATTAAAATTATGATTATTTTGTAGTCTTGTATTACATGAACGAAATTAATCTAAGTCGTTCGAATTATAAACTGTTTTTGATTTGTGTTGGCTAGAATTAAGAATGAGTTGCATTACTCGTGCTGGCTAGAATTAAGAATGACTCACATTATGAATTCATAATCTCACATTTTTATATCCTCATCTATCTCTCAGACTTTAGTCGTCCACTGTCGGACATAGATCTCCCAGCAAATATGCCATTTAGAACGGTTCGGCGCGACTTGCATCCAACGGCTTCCTGCAACGCTGCAACTCTTAAGATCAAAGTGTCAAATGCTCTCTCCAGACCCACAAAACTGCAGAAAACCCTCTGCCCTAGAGCCAGATGCTTCTCCACAATGTTGCGCAGAGAGAACACTTGATCCATGCATTCCCTTCCACTCTTGGAACCTTCTTGTGCCTCACACAGTAAACCATCAGACACCATCCTCCATTCCTCATTTTCCTTTCAATAATTGTACCGTACAATTTTGCTGCCAAACTGGTCAAGCTTATGGCTCTAATTTGCGCAGTCATAACGTGAACCCTTGTTTTTAAACAAAGGCACGATGACTGCGCTATTCCAGTCCTTGGGAACCATTCCCGAGCTCCAGCATAAATTGAAGAGCAACAGGAACGCCTCCCAGATACAGTAGTCGCCATCGCTTGATCATCTCAGCAGACACCATATCAATGCCCGCTGCCTTACCATTTTTCAAACTTCTTATCGCCCCGCTCCCCTCGACTCGCCTGACTGGGCAAGGCGTGATAGGTGGAGGCCCCCATCGCCGCTTCCATCAGTACTTCTTCAGATTTCCGTATTCCGGATTTTATCTCATATAGATATCCCGAGGATAGCTCTCTTCGTAGCAGGCTAAGCAACTTTGAGCCTTTTTATAGAGCCAACATTTAACAGAGGCTACGTTTCAATGATATAAGACATAATCTCACATTTGCTGATCCTAAATTTAAGTCGCCTTTCAACGTATACGAAGCATAGTTTGAACCTTTAGATAAAACTGGTTCGTGTATACTATAGTATAGTAGGATTCTGTAGAATCGAAACGTAAATATTTTTAATGAATGTACATACAAAGAAAGCCTTTTCTTTAATTTAAATCATTTTTATATGATTTGAATGAATAATATTATATTTAATAATAATAATAAGTATTTTATTAACTCAAACTCATGTAATATAACATAATTTGGTGAAGACTTGAAATATAAAATGTACCATATGCGTGGCATTAGTATAACTGTCTCGTATACTAGATAAAACCTATGTCATACGAGACAGGGTTGAAAAATATATATTTAAAAGAGATATAATAAATAGTGTAGCAAACAAAATGGGATTTAAAAAGTGTACACTATATAATTTAAAAAATTAAAAGTGTATGTGTGTGTGTGTGATTGTATGGTTATGTATGTAATCCTGTTTTAGAAGCCAATCAGGTAGTTTAGGTTTTAGGTTGTCTTTGTTTTAAAGTTAGTATGTGCAGTTGTTTAAGGATTTTTGAAGTTAACCATCGACGTATGAGAGAAATTTTAATTTTAATATTTAATTTTAATATTTTATAAATTAAAGAAATTTTAATTTTATTATAACGTTTTTCTGTTACGCGCTATCTTTATTTCTAAGTCACACTTTTCCATTACGCGCCATATCTATTTTGAAGTGAAACTTCTTTGCGCGTATGAGGGTAAAATTTTTACAAATGAAACGCAACACAAGAAACGCGTCACGAAAGAGAGAGAGAGAGAGAGACACACACGCTATTGGTTGATGTATGTAAAAGAGATTTAAAAAATAGTTTGCCAAAGTTTCACTTCTGATATGTGTACTTAGTACGCACGCATTATTTTTTTTTTTTTGATATACCTATATAATATGATATGACGTAATACTGATGTCTAGCAAAAGTTGTGTCATGTTCATTTCAATGGACTATATGTTTATAGAAAGATATTCGAAAAAATCTGAAATATTAGTGGGTACAATACATGAAGTTATGAGAGATGTAAAGATAACTATATTAAGGGAGATTTTAAAACCCATTAATAACTGTTTTATATTTTAAGGGATCAGTTCCAGGACAATTCTTTTGGAAACCCCGGCTGGCACTACATTTTTTCTGGCCCACAACTGGTGAGATATTTTTTAAACTTTATTTTCAATAATAACAAAATGTATCTTTTTTATTATGACAATGTCCTAACCCTTTTTTTTTTTTTTCTTTTTTTTTTTGCGGTGGGCTACGGACGTCGCACCCCGCCAAATCGGTCTGGGGTGACGGAAGAGGCGGCGCGCAGCCCCATTGACCCACCCTGCAAGCACCTCTTCTTCGCCGTACGAGCGGGCCACCGGTACCCGATCTTTGTCTTCGGTGGCCCGCTCGGCGGTATGCCCTCTTGGGCTCCTCTCCTGTCGACGCCCCGACAGCTTTCGCCGTCGAGGCGTCGTCCTCACGCGGTGGCCTCACGTCGGGTAACCGGACAATTCCCCGGTCCGATCACCCGAAGCCTCGGTTAGGGCGGCATCAGGCGCAGGTACTCGCGCCTGCGCCGTCCCGGCCGCGGGCGGCGGCCCGGGTCACGGGAATCCTCCCGGGCCCGTTCCGCCGCCTCCTTCTGCGAGATGACAGCCTCGCAGAAGGTGGCGACCGCGTCCCAATTCCTGACGCTGTCGACCATCGCTCGCGCAACAGCCGGCAGCGTCAGGTCGGCACCGATGACAGCGACGAGGTCACGGCGCTGCCCGTCCCAGCCCGAACATACCTCGAGCGTATGTTGCGCCGTGTCCTCGTCGCTACTGCAATGGTGGCAGGACGGAGTCCACTCCCTCCGCACGGCCGTGTGCAGGTACTTGCCGAAGCAACCATGCCCCGACAAGACCTGCACCAACCGGAAAGAGAGGACTCCGTGCTGCCGCTCCATCCACTCCATCAGTACGGGCCGGAGGGCCTCAACGGTAATAACACCGTATCTAGGCCTCTCCAGCCGCGTAGCCCAACGGGCGATGACTTCTCGGCGGGCGTCCTCGCGCCAGGTGGCTATCTCGTTGAACGATGGGGAGCCACCCTCTTCGCGCATTGAGGTAACCCGCCGGTAGAGGTCGGAGAGCATCTCCGCCTCTAGGTCCCACGGGGGTGTCCCGGCCAATAGGCACGCCGGCTCTGTCGACACCGTGCGGTACCCGCGAATGGCTCTGACCGCCATGACTCTCTGTGGCCTCCACAGAACCGCCCTGAGTTGGGCGTTCAGAGCCCTCGCCCACACGGGTGCGCCGTACATGGCCATTGAGCGGATCACCCCCGCATACAGCCGTCGGCCCTCGAAACTGGGTCCGCCCACGTTCGGCATGAGCCGAGAAAGGGCGGACGCCGCGCCGACCAGCCGGGGAGCAATTTGACGAAAATGCTCCCGGAACCACCATCGCCCGTCGAGCACCAGACCCAAGTACCTCATATGGGCCTGGATACTGATGTGGATGGAGTTGACGACTAACGAGGCGCCGATGGGCAGCCTCACACAGGGCCCATGGAATAAAAGGGCCTCCGTCTTGTTTAGGGCCACCCTGAGCCCCAGCGCCTCGATTCGCCTGACCATCTCCTCGGTGCCGAGAGTGGCCAGGCTCGCCGCCTCTTCGAATGTCCTGCCCCGGGCTGTGACGAGCGTGTCGTCAGCATAGCAAATAACGCTCAGCCCGGGGGGGAGACTCCCTCTCAACGCCCAGTCGTAACCGATGTCCCACAGAGTCGGCCCCAGAACCTACCCCTGCGGAACACCGCACGACATGGGCGTCCGCACAATGTCCCCTGCGGGGCTCGCGTAGAGAACACTGCGCCCCTCCAAATAGTCTGCCACCAGCCGCCTGAGGTACAGGGGCACTCCGTGGAACCGGAGCGCCTCCCTGATGCAGCTGAATGGCAGACTATTGAAGGCGTTGGCGATGTCCAACGACACCGCCAACAGCACTCCTTTGCCGGCGACAGCCTCCGTGGCCGTCTGCCTCAGGCGTAGCAGGGCCCCGATGGTCGAACGCCCCCTTCGAAACCCAAATTGAGCGTCCGACAGATCGGGCCCCACCTCTTCCAGGTGCTGGACGATGCGGGCAGCGAGGACACGCTCCAGCAGCTTACCCACATCGTCCAGAAGCACAATGGGCCTGTAGGCCGACGGCGAATCCGGGGGCCGTCCCGGCTTTGGCAGGAGAACCAACCTCCCTTCCTTCCAGCACTCAGGGAACTGTCCAGACGTCAGACAGGCGTTGAACAGTCGCCTGAGGCGAGGACAATGTCCTAACCCTAACATATTACCTATCTTAGGTATACTTTAGAACAACCAGTCACGACAGGAATCATCGTGGTTCCTGTCATTTTATAAACTTCTATATAAATTGTTGGTATTAATTTTTACATTAAGAACGTACCCATAATACGTGAGCTATACAAGGGGAAGAGTTTTTAATAATGCTACGCTTGAACAAAATTGGACCCTTTTTTATACTACAAGTGGTCATGCAAGGGGAGGGGGTTAAATATTGCAAAAAATGGGTCACGTAGAGTGGGTAAGTTCCCTTTTATTTTATAGACGACTTTTTGTGTTCTATTCAAAGCTAATAGCAGAGGTCTTCGAGAGTATTTCCAAGTAATTAAAACCCATAGGTATATTATTTGAAATTTGACCATCATTTCATCATTCTCAACTCTTATCCCAATTACTTGGGGTCGATACAATATTTACTCTTCTTTCATAGTACATATTGTTATTGGCAATAGTTTTATGACCGGTCGCCTACCAGGCGTCAACCCTCTTAGGGAATGTAATTGTTTACCAAACGTCATCAGATCGTGTTGGCCCAGGTCGTTATAAGGCTCAATCAGTCAATCTTCTTTTATGACATCCACGAGCACAGTAAGGGTTGGTGGTATTCGTAGCCGCTACCACACAGCATTTAAAATTCAACCAACGCTCCAGAATTGAGTATAATCTACTTTACATCATATATTTATAAATTAAATATTAGTTAAGATTATTAAATTGAAAATAATTTCAGCGAATCCACTCAAAGTGCTAAAACCAACACTGGATAATATTTTGGAGGGTAAAGTAGTACTGATAAATGGATACCAAGCAGGAATTACTATAATGGCTTTGGCTGCAGGGATTGATAAGGCTGATAATTATGATCATCATAACCCAATGTCAGCTTATTTTTACACTAATGCCTACAGATGGGCATTAAGATATTTCAGTCTGTAAGTATATCAATATTATTATTTTATGACCTGTAAAGGAAATGCTGACCGTTCAATTCAAGTAATGCCGAAATGGCTACTCTGTATTTAAAAATCTTAATATATATAAATTACGCGCCACGTTGTTTGTCCGCGATGGACTTCTAAAGTAGTTAACCGATTTCAATCAAATTTTCACAGCATGTGTAGTTTGATACAACTTAAAAGATAGGATAGCTTCCATCTCAATTTATAGTCGCAATATTATTTTATTGCAAATTATTTGTCTATTATTTGGCAGTTACAATTATCTGTTACCTCCAAACGATTCTAACGGATGGCGATATCTGTTGACTGGATTGAGTAAGTATTTAATAGATGGCGCTATGTTAAACGTACAAACGTTTCATATAAGCTACAATTTATTAGCATAACCACCACGTGTTACTAGAGCTACCTTAGCCACAGCAACGCGTAGCCGGGTCTGTTAGTATTCTTATCTTTTATATTTTTTTTAATATAAACATTGTAAATGTAAGAAAATAAAAGATATTTATGAATATAGCGAGCAAACACTTCTAATAATTCTTAAATTTTGAAACATCACTGAAATTCTTTTGTCAATAATTAACCTTTGCAATCGTATAGGTTTCTTGCTCAATTGGTGGAGAGAGGTAGTAGGGTAGGTATTGGGTAATAGGGCACGCTGCCCTTTCCTTATTACGGGTGGTTCGGATAAAGCCACTTCATAAGTAGTGAAAAAGTAACTCATATATGTCCTAGTATTGATTTTATCGTTATCGTTATAGACATCTCAGTGACATATATCATATATGTTCTAAAAAGATATACAAAAAAGTCCGCGGTGGTGTATGTTTATAATGCTTAGGTACTGACAGTAATCGTGTTTATTTTTGCATATTACTAAAAATAATGGGTGTTTAGGAATCTATTTTTAACAGTATAATATTACGCCTTACCCAATTGAGTACATTAGATACGTCGTTCATTTAATATATATTAATATTGTCATGTCATGTCATTAACATGCGTGTTTTTTATTATGACACTCGCAAAAATTAGAATCATCATCATCATCATCTTGGTCTTATCCCAATTACTTGGGGTCGACGCAATATGTCATCTTCCTCCATACAGTCCTATCAGACGTCATCTCTGCAGTCACTCCCTGTCTATCCATGTCATACCTCACGCAGGCCATCCATCTTTTCTTTGGTCTTCCTTTACCCCTAAAGCCTTCAACATTCATATTTAAAACTTTCCTCACAACATTTCTTTCATCTCGTCTCATCACATGTCCATACCATGTTAACCTTTCACTCCTTAACTTTTCTGTCACTGGCGCAACTTTCAAACTTCCTCTTATATGCTCATTTCTTATTTTATCTAATCTCGTCACACCACACATCCATCTCAACATTCGCATCTCCGCTACATGCAGTCGTCTCTCATCCGTCGCTTTTATCGTCCAACATGCTGATCCATACAGTACAGCAGGTCTTATTAGGGTTTTATATATTTTACCCTTTAATTTAGGGGGTACTTTGGGGTCGCATGTTGTACCCGTGACCTGCCGCCATTTCATCCATCCCGCATCCATTCTGTGTTTCACCGCACGATCCAGGTCGCCATCGCTTTGGATAAGAGAACCGAGGTATCGAAAATCCGAGCATACTGGTATAGGTAATCTAAATAATAATAATAATAAAAAGGTAAAATAAAATAATAAGCAAGTATACTCGCAAAAATTAGAATGTCCTTTACATATTGAGATTGTCTCATATTTATAATGTATAGAACCTTTTATCCGCCCAATCAGAAGATTCAATACCTACCTTTTTTTTCTGTTAGGCTATGTTCTGGAAACACGTCCCTTCCGTCCGGAGCGACATAAGGGTGGCGTGTGGCCCCATAACCCACCGTACTACCTCCCCATCGCCAGGGGCCGATGGACCGACCACTGGTACCGCTTCCTTGACATCCGTGGCTAGCCCGGCGGGTTTCCATTCCCGTCGACAGCCCCGAGCTTCTCCCTCATGCTGTTAACCTCTCTGCGGGTGACAGATTACTCTCCGGTCAATTCGTCCGAGGCCTCCGCTAGAGCGGCATCAGGCGCAGGTACTCGCGCCTGCACCGCCCCAAGCACCGGCGCCGGAGCGTATTACAGAAGAGGATCTCCTCTCAGACACGTCCGCCGCTCTTTCCGCGGGACGACTACCTCGCAGAAGGCGGTGACCGCGTCCCAGTTCCTGACACTATCGAGCATCGCCTTAGCGATGGTTGGCAGTGCCAGGAAGATTCAATACCTGAGTATATTTTACTTAATATATTTATTTCATTTCAGGTTATACCCATGGTTGGGTGGTACAGCTGGACATTTTACAGAAACACACAAAGTGTGGAAAAAGCGATTCTTCTACATGGATAAGTTTGTACCGAAATGGTTGCGGTCTGTGCTTTTCTTTGTGGATAAAGACGAGTGGCTGAAAGAAGAGGGTGAATTCAAGAGATTCGGTCGTTATGTAGAACCTACGTTTGGTAAATATTACCATTACCCCAGTAAGAAATTTAATAACTGGGATTCTATGCGTGTAGAGCATACTGTAGAAAACTTAGATTCTTCATTATCACAAATAGGGAATTATTAATGTTGTTAAAATAAATGATTTATCAGTAAAAATACCATTACATTGGAGACACTATTTGACATTTTTGTTATCGTTATCTGTTCACTCTATTCTCTACATCTGTGTACAAAGCAAAGATAAAGTGAACAGAATTTTTGTTATAGTCTATCTAATCTAAGAAGTGCACTTTGACAGCTGTCGGAGTAAGTTGTCTAGGTATGTGAACCAAATAATCGCTATCGAAAATATCCGATTTTACTGAGAAATCGATATTGATTCTTTATAATTAATAATCGGTTTATTTTTTATTTTTCGAAAAGGTGTAAAATAAATTAAGTACTAAACAAATTTAATTATTTCAGCATAGAATCTATTTATCATATTTAGTAGGATTAGGTTAATTAAAAACAAAAACTGAATTTGAAAATAGTTATTTATTAAGAATTACTACGATTACTTGAATTATCAGCGTCGCGGAAATTAATAATTATTTCCTCATCAATCAAAGTGTCGAAATGTACATCTCTGTCAAAATCTCTATTCGATTAATTGTATTATTCTAATATTTTTACCGATTATTTAGATATTCGTGAATTGGAAGTTGTCAAGCACTACTGTATAGAACGTGATGATGTGACATTGTTAGGTCGTCATTAACAATTACTATTTACCATGTAATTTTTATTTTAAATTAGTTTTACGAGTTTCAACATTAGATTATTGTACAAGAAAGTCACCCGCAATGTTAATTATGTAAATAACTTAATAGTTGTTTAAAATTTCAGATTTACTGTTTACAATCATGTATTTTTTTTTTGTTTGACCGAGGTTATTGTGTATTAAAAAATGCAAAACGTCAAAATGCACTTCTTAGATTAGATGAACTATAGTGATTGTAATGACATAACTATATACATCAACCTATATAACATATGTAAATAAAATGCTATCTCCTTTTCCTTATTATAAATATTCGACGAGACAATCTCTGTAAATGAGAAAAGCAATACCACATAACAGTTGATCATTTCATAATTGTCTTTGCGTATCATTATTATAAAATAAGAAAAATATATATAAATAATATTAATATGTTGAAATTAAACAATAGTTTTTTTTTATTCTAGCATGCATGCTAGCCCTTTTGTTTATCGTCAACCCTTCGGCGACCTTTGTCCATGTTAGGCTTCTGAGAATAATATTCTTCTAATCAATACGCTTGTCAAGCTGATTGGTGTATACTCCTGGTGATCTTTCTATCTCTTATGACTGTCACGGGTAAATAAGGTATAGTGACCGTCGACACTCAAAAGGGTATTTTACTGGACGGGCAATCGAAGACAAGAACCATGTATTTTGTATTTAGAACAAGAGTTCTTATAATGAGATCACACGGAGAACGGTGACAGATTTTGTTTATATTTTCATCAAATTGTCACCAAACTCTTTACATAGATGTCTTTATATAGATGATGAATGCCATAATCTCACCAGTCGAATTTCAACTAACGATAAATAATCTTTTTATTAGGGAAAGTTTAAGGGAACTACAAATTTCAATCTATAGTTGTACGGCAATAAATAAAATCCAAGTCCCTTAGATTTTAATACTACTACAGAATATCAGCAGCTCTGGCGTACCTTTGGGTTCATCTACGCAGCCAATAAAACTGCTTACTTATGTATATAAGCAAGTGGATGAATTTGTATATCTTGGATGTGGATTTAGCAGAGATGGAAGGTACACCACTGATATAGAGCGAAGAGTGAATGCGGGAAATAGAGTGAACGGAGCGTTGGGCCAACTTCTCGGCAGCCACCACAGCCAGAAGGCACGTGTAGCAATACATAACGCAGTGCTTGTCCCAACATTACTGTATGGAAGCGAGAGTTGGGTACGCAGAAAAGAATATGAAAGTAAAATTAATGCGGTCGAAATGCGATCTCTACGGAAAATCTGTGGAGTTAGGCTGACTGACCGCATTCGTAACGACGACGTAAGAGAGCGACTAGGTATGAAAGAAAGTATTGGTGTAAAGATGCGAAAGGGAATGCTCCGATGGGTCGGACATGTGGAAAGAATGCCGAACAAACGTCTGGTTAAGAAGATATACAATGCGAAAGTGGAAGGATGTAGGTACCGAGGGAGACCGAGACTAACCTACCTAGACCAGATCGGTCAGGTACTGAAGGAAGGTGGAGTCAAGAGTCTCTGAAACCGGTGAGCGTGTATGAAGAGAATTATGAATGTTGAGGAAGCGAGTGAAGTATGCAGAGATAGAGTTCTCTGGCACTCTGTTCTCTCTGCCTACCCTGCAAGGGATATGGCGTGATGATATGTACTTATGTATATAAGACGTACGTTTTACAAAAGGATAATACTCAATATATACGATTATATAATAAATTACTTGTCCTGATTCATCATCGCACAGCTTAAACCGCTGGAGCCACTTACATGAAATTTTGATAGTTGACGTCTACTACGTTGACGTAAAACTAGAGGCTGTATTTTGTATGAAAATCGTCACTTTTTGAGTTATATCTATAAAACCCAATAGATCGATGCTAAGTATAAATACGGGCGATGCTCATCAGCCACATAATTATAGACTAATTTAGCTCCTAAGTGCGGTATCTAAGGTTATAGAAAAGGCAATTAACGATAGGTTGCTCAAATTACCTTAAATCTAATAATTTTTTAGTTGAGAATCAGTACGGCTTTCGTACTGGTAGGTCCACAGAGGATGCCGTTACAAAATTGGTTGATTTTGTAATAAATAAAACAGATGGTGGCCAAAAATGCCTTGGTGTCTTTCTTGACATATGTAAAGCGTTCGATACGGTATCACGGCCAATTTTGCTCAAAAAACTAGAGAGTGCTGGCGTAAGAGGTTTGGCATTAAAGTGGTTTAAATCATATCTAGAAGAAAGAAAATAGCGAGTATGTATAGGAGAAAGCGTTAGTGATTATGCTGATATTAATTATGGTGTACCACAAGACAGTGTTCTAGGATCTACTCTCTTTCTGGTATATATTAGTGATATATGTACCTTACAACTTTTAAATGCTAGTATCTTTACCTTTGCTGATGATACAGCCATAATTTTTTATGCTGACTCTTGGAGTAATGTTGTATCTATTGCTGACGATGGACTTAAAATAATAACCTTTTGGATGCAAAATAATCTCATGACCGTAAACACTACCAAAACTAAAATGATTGCATTTCGAATAACATCCAGAACAGCCCCAGATAAACCATTAAAAATTAAATTTCATTCATGCAATTCCAAACTTGATACTTGCCAGTGCAAGACAATAGAATAGGTCTCGTGTGTTAAATACTTAGGGATATTAATAGATGAACAAATATCGTGGAAGTTCCAAATAGAGGCTCTTACGAACCGAGTGAAAAAGTTATCACATATTTTTAAAAAACTTCAGTCCATTGCTGATCTTGAACTAATGCGAATAGTATATTTGAGTTTATGTCAGACGATTATAAATTACTGTATTGGAGTTTGGAGAGCTGCAAATAAAACTTGCCTTCTTAAACTAGAACGAGCACAGAGGTCAATATTAAAAATAGCTTATAAAAAACCCTGGCGCTATTCTACTGATGCATTGTATGCTGATTGTAATCATCTTCGCGTAAGACAGTTATTTATATGCTCAATATTACTGCGATTTCACAAAAAAAGCTAAAGAAGAGGCACGAGTCTCCCATAGAAGTCTAAAATGGGATGGGCCAAGGATTTGTACTACTCATTTGCGTATAGATCCTATACATTATTGGGGCCGTTTCTCTACAACAAGTTTTATAAATCTGATAAAAATATAATAAATACTACTTATAGTTGTTGTAAATCCGCTGTTTATAAATGGCTAAAACCCAAAGACTATCGGGAAATTGAGAATTTAATGCTGACTGGGTTGTAAATCGTACCTCGTAGGTATTAACACACAAACATACTAACACAACTGTACACGTACACACATGCACACGCACAGGCTCACGCGCCACTCACACACACACACACACACATCCATATACACACAGATACAAACGTATGCACGGTTTCACATACTCACACGAGTATACACGCACACACGCACGCTCATACTCATAGGTATACATATATGAACATGCGGAAACATGTACATGATTACACATGCACATATGCATACATGCACGGATATACTCAAGAACGCATGCATATATTTAAATACACACTATATAATTATTTGGGAATGGACTGGCCTCCACGACACAGGGTTTCCTAGTGTGGAGTCCAGAGCTAAACCTAATCTAGCAAATAGATATAATTGTATGCCGAAATTGTATAAGTTTAATTTAATTAATAATAATTAAAACTAAAAATAAACTCATTATGATGTGGAGGGTTGACGTCAGGCAGGGGGTTGGCCATTAAACTATTGCCAATAACTTGTGCAATATGTACGACGGAAGAGGAATAGATAATACGTCGAACCCAAGTAATTAGGCAAAGATCTCATCATCATCATCATGATAATGATGACAGTGTTTCAGAATCGCGTTATATTTCGTTAAGAAATTTTAGTATATAAAGAGATGGTGAACTTTATATTTCATTACCGGGTTGAGAGCCTTCAGCGTTCACCCATAGTCCGGGTTAAGCTGTGATAGCCATGTGAGGCTAACAAATAAAAGACAGGCACAAAAAAAGAATTATATTCCTTTTCTTCGTGTAAGTTTCTCCGGGTTGAGACTTCTTAGCCCTCACTCATAGTATGGGAAAGCAGTTAAAGCTCTCTGCTGTTAAGAGTTAACATAATAAACCATATTATTTATTTTTTAAATATTTTTTTATTTATCGCTGGGTTGAGAGCCCTCGGTGCATTGGCAATAATTAATTTACTAAACTACTTCCGTGTGGTGACGGAGTAAGAATACTAATCACCACCCCATATCTTACCCATGGGTGATCACACGAGACGACTAAGGGATATAAAACGCATATACCATCTATATTCGGCTATGTTCGGCTCGGGCCTTCTCCACAATAGGAGCAAAATAGATCTATAATACCACTTTGGTTATCTAACCACCAATGCCAATTCCAATACATCTGTATTGGCATTGGTTTTTGTGACGAGTTTTCCTTCTCTTGTAACATTGATATCTCCATACCATATCCTGTAATAGTATTTTACGATAATCAATGGCAATTGCTGAATTATAAACTTCTCTTTCACCACAGAGAAGCACACGCTTACTTAACTTGAGCATAGTAGTAGCCTGAAGAATGCAAAGTTTTTATATACCACTGGCGATATGTCGCTTATTATGACCTGTTTTTAAAAAATCATGTCGGTAATAGTGACCGACATGATTCCTAATGTATTCGCCCGTTCTCGTTGCCTTCTCTTCCTCCTTCCTGACGAACCTCCTCAGGGACCTGATCGATGAGAGGATATTATAATACACATATCACCAATATGAAACCCTATACCGATCCTGGTAAGCTAATTGACCAGCTTGTTCATGTATAGGTGAAACAGAAAATTCTTTTTCTTCCCACATTCCAGCTATACATACATACAGCCATATCAGGGTAGGCAGAGAGAACAGAGTGCCAGAGAACTCTATCCTTGCATACTTCACTCGCTTCCTCAACATTCATAATTCTCTTCATACACGCTCGCCGGTTTCGGAGACTCTTGACCCAGCTATACTCTACAAAATACCTGTTCACTTCACTGAATTAATTGATTATCGCCTCAGTATTTAAAAAACATTATCACCTAAAGGGTACACTTGTATCACGTAGCAATAGGGAATATGCACGTGACTCCAAAATGAACAAAATATTTTTTTTTGTAATCTTTATTGCTTAAAAAACATACCTATACAATTATTTTTGAAATTCATCATTATTTAATAGGGAAATTTAATTATCAAAAATCGGCTATTTTAAAATTCGCTCGCAAATTTCTAAAACGCGACGCGATTGGTTGTTCAAAACGTGACGTCATGGTGCACTCGAGTCTTCTGGTATCAAGGTGTTTCTAGTGATTATTTTGTATCGTTACCCAGTTATGTCATGAGTTATTAGTTTTCTGTGTTAAGTATTAGTCCTTGTGAATAAGAGACTTAACAAACGTCACTTTTTGTCCCTGTTCTAATGCCATTATTTTGTATTTCATATAATTCTCTGTATCTGAAACCCAATAGAAAGATAAATAATAAATAATTTCGAACTTTTCTCTTACTCTAATAAGTTACATGTTTTCATTCATAGGTATCATAGATGACTAAACATATATTACTTTTATGGATAAAGATCCATGTAACTTGTAGATATTGAGAATATATCTTTAAGAACTTTACGTAAACTAGGTAGGTATGTGTACGTCGAAGTTTGTAAACAAAACAAGTAGGTATGTGCGTGAAATTAAGGAAAAATGATTCTTTTATGTACTTCATCATTTCTCTAATGTGTTTACTTACGTTAAAATGATCTTCGCAAGAACTGCTCAAACACGACACATTGTCTCTTCTCACCGCCTTGTATAATTTTTTTCTTATTTATTACATTTCTCGCCATAAGGAAATATACTTTGTTAGGTGTAGTTTTGATAATATTTTGGCACATAGGAACGACACAATATTTATAATACGGTTTTCTGTTCTTTTCCATGGTAATAAGTTGACTTTACACTCACTTTTTTAATTTTC
Source organism: Lymantria monacha (assembly GCA_905163515.2). Classification (NCBI taxonomy): domain Eukaryota; kingdom Metazoa; phylum Arthropoda; class Insecta; order Lepidoptera; family Erebidae; genus Lymantria; species Lymantria monacha. The sequence continues at coordinate 41,113,795 of LR991081.1, forward strand.
AATAACTTCGTGAACCAAACATTTCGTTGTTGACATCCAACTTGTGTGTGTATTCTGACGTCACAGAAGCGCGCCATAATAGCCGCGTTTACATCGCCCAAAAATGATAGTGATTTTAATAATTTTCTTTTAGCTTAATGGTTTATATTTTGGATGTGTTATATTTATTTTTGGTAATGTGTAACTAGTAGAAACGTTTAAAAAAATGAAAAAAAAATCAAGCATATTCCCCATTTATTGCATAAAATGTCATATGACTCCAGATCAAACGCTTTCGAAACGTCTAGGTAACAGGCGTATACTAGAGTTCTTCTAAATATATAAGACTGCAGTCTACTTAAGATAAAATATAGGATAGGACAATAATAGTAGGAACACACTGTTGACAGTTGACTCTGTCTACAGCCGGGGGCCGGTCCGTCCGGGGTAGTAGGGGAGACCTAGGAGAGTTGTGCCAGAGGTGAGTTGTGACAAGCACGATTTCTCCCAACCTATTATAGGTGGCGAGCTGGCAAAAATGCATGCATGACGCTTTCGATACGCACTACTCGACTTAGTACTTGCCGGCGACGCACCAGTCGCTGTTGTAATATTTTTTTGTGTGCGCATCGTGTTTAGAAAATATGAATTATTATTCAGATCAAGTCGTCATTTGAAACACCTAGGAGAGTTGTGACAGCTTGTCACAACTCTCCTATATTACTCTATTTTTAACCTTGGCTAATTCCTTAATGTTTTTTATTATTTTTTGATTATTGTTTATGTCTTAGTCGGTAGGTACATAAGGTATATAATGGCATACTGCATGCTGAATGACTCTTTTTTGTTTCAGAATGCCTAATACATAAAATATATAATACACGAAAGACTGATAGAGGAACCGCTAGTCTCGAAATGCTGAATGGTTCTTTTTTGTTTCAGAATGACTAATACACGAAATACATAATACACGAAAGACTTATGGAGGAACCGCTAGTCTCGAAATGTACGACATAGCTTTTGAAGAAGTTAAGAAGTAAAAATTTAAGAGATGCTCGGCCTCTTACAATCTAAACTACATGTCTTTATCAAGATATATTAAGAAGAAAGAGGCTTTTCAAGCAACTGGAACATGGCCAGTTAACACAGACATATTTCAAGATTCTGATTTCCTGCCAAGTCAAGTAACTGTTCGTCCCAATCCAGAAGTAGAACAATCCGTTTCAGAAATTGTTGACAATCCAGCAGAAAGTACAATAACTCCAAATCTTAACCCTGATGCAGTTGATAATGATGAAGCAAGAGCTATTACTCCAGGTACATCTGCAGATCAAAGCATGCCATCTAGCAATTCATTAGTTGTGAATAATAATGCCAATGAACGTGTTGCCTCCACGTCCACAGCCCATACCCCAGTTTTGAATGATATAGCCATTGAACCAATTGCATCCACATCTACAGCTTCTAGTGCAATTGCCACTATTTCTAATGTGTTCTCGCCGGAATCAGTTAGGCCATTGCCGAGAGCTCCGCCAAGGAAAAACCGTCAACGAAACCGACGTAAAATCAAATCTGCTGTCCTTACTGACACTCCCACGAAGGATGAAATAGCTGCAATAGAGGCTAATAGGAAGTCTAAGAATGTTAAGAAGCGTATCTTCAGCGAAGGAAAAAAGAAATCTAAAACTGCCAAGAAGACTTATAAGAAGAGGTTAACAAGTGGTCACGAAGAAGAAGCAGAAAACAATTGTTTTTCCTTGGTTTGCCTTGAAGCCTATGCAAACACCAGATCGAATGAGCAGTGGGTCCAATGCCTAAAATGCAAAGTCTGGGCACACGTAGATTGTACTGGCAACGAGCGGCATTACGTTTGCCATAATTGTGAATCTGATTAAATTAAGATTTTGGACTGATTACAATGATAATGATTGATCTCAAAGCGATGCCATATTAGGCTAATTAAAACTATAATTGCTTATTATGAGAATGTTACTATGTTAATTTTATTGATACTTAAGCATAATAAAAGTACTTTATCCTAAAAAAAAAATATTTGATTTATTAATATTAAGTGTTATGATAATTTTTATACCTAATATAATGCTGTCACAACTTACCTCGGTGCCTGTCACAACTTACCTCGGTAGTAGGAGAGTTGTGACAGGGGGAGTGGTCTTTAATTTTGTCGATTTTCTCAGGAACCATAATACTTAAATTAGTTTTGGTGATTGGTTTGAAAACAGAAGGAATGCCGCTAAATTAATCACATGGGTCCATAACTGTAGAATGTTTCTTGAGCGAAATATGGCCCCAAAAGTAAAAACTGTCACAACCCTCCTAGGTCTCCCCTACCACACTCTCGCAGAAGATCGACATTTGAGTAATGGCCATGTGTTATTGCGCTTCGTCCGGTGAGCGAGAGAGCCGGCAACTCAACTGGGTGGGTTTTGGAGTTTGTATTAGTAGGCAGTGGCCCTAAGGGTAAATGGGCGCCAGTAACACTTCCCATCTGGTGCAATTCTTACTCGTTTGTCGCCAAAAGCAATAAAACAAAATAGGAATACCTATCAATGGAAATACTGGATCGAAATCCAATATACACGTAATTAATTAACAAATGCTTATTGAGTACTCGTGAAAGCAGACTGTCCTGTAGGTTCTTTAGCATTTAGAGTTGCTAAAGAAATAATTTTATAGTTCAACTGTATAGACCAATCACCACTTTACTTTTTAATAATCGGTACCTATATAAAAATATTGCGCATTACTTTTTCAGGTAGGACTTAAACACAAATTAAAAAAATTCGTAATATTCATTGTAGCTACCAGCGAAGTACTCGATTGTAACATTGTCATCACCAGAAGACTTACCTCTCATCACCATGTTTTAATAATAACAGTAATATGTTTCATGGTAAATGTTAAGGATCAAAATCGAAACTGCGGCTCATACTCTATGGGCCATTGCACTATGAAATGCTCAGGAAATAGGTCAGCAATATTGCTGAATGAGTTGAGAGGGTGTACATTACCAGAGTTCTATAACTCTGGTCATTCACACTTACACACTCATAGGAGACGACCTGGATTATTGGTGGATTACCAAAATTTATCGAAATCTTTATTTGAAAGTTGTTGGTGTTTTCTATATATTCTATATATTCGATTTTTACTAGGTTTTGATAGAATTGAATTATGACTCAAATTTCTTTCTAGATTCACAAATAGGTATTACCTACTGAAAACTGCTCTATAAATGGATTTACCACACAGTAGCCCAAATTTATAATAAAAGCGAGCTCTCTCGTAAATACTGCAAACGTACCTGTTCCAGCCCATCACATGCCTATGATTTTAACTATATTTATCCTATAACCAGCGGACAGTTAAATTGCTTCAGATGATACTCCATTTGTCATGATATGATAAATAGTTTAGAAGTTATGAGGGAACAGATGAACATTTACACATACATACATAGAAAACAACCCTCTTTTTCCGTAGTCGGATAATAAATAGTTAGCTTTAATTGATTGTTAGTATGGATGCGCTTTGTTTGTGGTTCAATCAATCAATTCAGCTTTTAACCAAACTCACACACGCGCACGCACGCATACACACACACACACATATATACCAAAACTGCCCAACCTCATCCCCGAAGTGTTGCTAATTTAGCAACTTTGAGAAATGACTTTAGTTTAAGTAACAAAAAAATCGGTTGCTAAGAAAACATTTGGTGACTATTGAAGAAAGCATCAAGTAAAACAGAATGCGATGTAAAACAAGATTTATTCAATAATCAACATATACCTACCTATTCCAACTGTTATGTACTGTGTAGATTTTATTATCTACCTATATAGGTACATAGATGGGATAGGTACTTATTGAATTGCCCAGCATTTTACCAATCGTATTGACTTGCTCGTAATCTTCTTTATATATAAAAAAAATCTTTGTCTGTATGTCCTAAATAGAATCGTAAATTATGCATTTGATCATGTGATGATCTTTAGCAAAGTTGTTGTGCATGAGCCAGAGGTTTCTGAGTTGGTACGACCAATTTTCGACAGATGGTGCCACTGTCGTTCTAATGTACTATAAATGGGGAGGGAGTGAATGTAGGCACATAGTCAATAAAAAAATTAAAACGGTTGCTAAGCAACAATTATATATATAGTGAACTGTGAAGGATCAGGACTGCTGATTGACATTCCGAACGCATTTGCTGTGCAGTTTTTTTTTTTTCAAAATGAACAAATCAATGATATTACTCAAAATGAATTGAATATTCGTGTAATGTATTTCCTTCAAATTTATTTTATTTGGTGGCATAGAAACGCGCGCAGGGTACAACTATATTAATATATAAAATTCTTCTGTGCGTGTGTATATGTCTTCGAACTCCTCTTAAACGGCTGGACCGATTGGAATGATTTTTTTTTGTGTTCAAGGGGATCCGAGAATGGCTTAGATTCACTATTGGACCTGATAGATGGCGCCGTTGTCGGTATGTCAAACGGCTGGACCGATTAGGATGAAATTTTCTGTGGGTATATTCCAATAGGACCCTGGATAATTTCAAAACACAATTAGACCCGGTAGGTGGCGGTGCTATCAGCATGTAGATTAAAGCTTTTCCGGGCACGACGACGTCAGTTGAGACTGCTAGTCAACTATAAAACTCCTCTTTTATTGGTTACAGTCGAGCTTTTAGGGTTTGAAACCACGACTCAGGTTTAAAATATTAAACCTTTTAAAACTCCCAAAGGGAAAAATGCAATGTTAAAGTAAAACAAAATCTCTATTTAAATCGTACATGTTTTATATTAATACGTTCACATTAACACAATGAGTCTTTGGTTTTACAAATTAATGTTTTATTAATATAACACGTAGCTATTATTACTTAGAAAATATATAAAATTCAATTACATCAATGATTTTTTTCACAACTAAGCATTTTTATGTAATTGTAAAAGTTATCTTATTTATGTGTATTTGTAATAAGTTGTAATGCACTACTTAGTATTATTATATATAAGTCCATCAATTTAAATGTGAAAAAAAAACGTAAGAAAGTTAAAGTTAGTTAAAATCTGTAGTACTACTAATCATTGATATAATTGTTCATGAAGATTTATGAAATATATTTTTAGTCTAGTTAAACAGATCTTGCATTTATAACAAATAATATTATTTTTACACAATGTTTATTATTCAGATTCACGTATACAAAGTATAAAAACTGAAATTTTATATAATTAAAGTAATACTTAAAAACTATAGGATACAATTTCACTGTATATCTTAATTTATACTGTTACTAATTAATTCAAATAATATTTTGTCTAGTTCACGGGTCGATGAAGGACACCATAATGTAACGTGTTCCTTTGGTGACGAGTAGTCCTTCGTGATAGTGAGTTAAACGACCTGGATGCATCAGTAGCCAGCCACGTTTAGTGTCACGGACCGAGCAATTGTAGCGAATAAAACGACATCCTCCACCCTCATAGTCCACATCTGCAAAATAAATGGCATAGTATGATAGAATTGTAATCAATTTTTAACAGGAGAGGCTCTAGCACATGTAGCGCCCGGGTGCAATCAATAATCTGGCGTCCTCTTGTATCAAAATGAGTAAACGAAATGGAATAGGTTGATAGCTACAACACGTTCGACTAAACTTCGAACCTCGCTAGAATGCGTTTTCGCATGCTTAGTCTCGTTGTCTTAATACGAAACCAGGTAAACGCGATTGGATTATGAAGTTCAGTGAGCATGGCGACAAAGCAACCTACCCAAACCTTTCAAATAATGCACCCACTACGTTTATAAATGGTTAGGTTAGGTTAGGCACAAAGAGTAAAGTTATTAAATTGAAAAAGAGTGGCAACTCGATGATAAAATATGCATGTATGGAAAGTGCTGCCACCCAGAGTTTAGGCGGTGAACTAAATTTGAAGTAATATATATACATATCTACATGTGTATGTGTAATTACATAGAATTTTCTTTTACTATGAAAGCTACCCTGAAATATAAAAAAAAACATATCAGCTGATAATTGAACAATAATAATATCAGCCTAACATTGAAACTTGAGATAATTTTCAGAAAAATATCAATAACCGAAAATAGATCGATGACAATAAGTACCTACGCTAGGAACAAAAAATAACAATTCTCAGTTGTCAAACGTTTGACAGGCAGGACAAAATGGCAGCAATTAAGTTTGTACAACCAATCTGTAGGCGGCGCGACGGTCAGTAAAAATAAGTAATGTTTTAAGTGTGCCCCCCCAGGTTAGGCACTTGCTGCGTACGGTGCGCCCGCTCCGTGCGGAGCGTTACAGTGGACGCATTTGTCCCGAGTGACTCTCGACGCCCCCTAACACCCGGCGCCTAAGTGCACTATAGGTAAAGTCGCCCCTGATCTTTAGACTTAAAACTTTTTAAAATCGTTATGATTTGAAACTCAATGAAAAAAAAAACAAGATATTTTCATTTTATTTTTTATAGCTTATAGTGGCAAACAAGCAAGTAGCACACCTGATAGTGAGTGTTACTGCTGCTGGACCTTTGCAATACTAAGGGTACAGCTAGGCTGCTGGCTACTAACTAAAACCCTTCCGACAGTTGTGGTTCCTACTCTCTCGCTCACCGAACACTTACTCGTTCTGTTAATCCTTTGTCAAGGTATGTTTTCAATTTATATTCAACAGCCTGTTGCCTCTTACGACTGGTGGGATGAATATGCGCTTATTTTTGCCAATATACTAATCTATAATATGAAACTTGTGAAGTTTACATAACTATTCCTTATTTTATCTTTAAGATCCGCCATATATTTTCGTATTTTGTGAAACTCTTGTCTTTATGAAATATTTTCCTAATTTAATCACATAATAAGTATTCTCTATGTGAATATTATATAAACATTAGACATAGCCGTATGCTTCTCCATATCCACTACTCAGATTTCATCTACCTTTTTGTCTGATCCCTTGATCACAAACCTTCCAAAATTTTAGTTATACCCCCAACATTTCATTACAAATAAGCTATCGCAAAATTACGTACGTATAATTTGGCTACTACAAATACTTCTCTTTTCAAGTCTATGAAAAACTTCTCTTTTAATATCTAACTGAATTGCTAATTAAAAATTTAATTGTTTTCACATATTTTAATTCCTAAAGAAAAAAAAACATGCATATTTTCACCGTCCTATACCAAACTTTGGTTACACAACGATATTTCAGTTAGGCAGTTATCCATCTATGTATCTATTCACATAGATCTATTAATCGTCGATATGCCAACAAATAATGTTGCCACAACCTATCTATGACACATGAAGCAACCATCAGCATCAAGACTACTTGAAATTTGCTGATTTTATAAATTCTTAAACTCTCAGAATTGTATTACTAACATTATTAACATGACTACATATATAGTAAAAGCTCCTTATTCGCGCTTCCTTCATTCGCGTTTTCACTATTCGCGGATTAAAAAAATGCGACTCAATTCCTATAGTCGCAGCTAAAATTTCTTTATTCGCGGATCTAATAAGTACATTCATAAAAATAAAAGGATACTAATATGTATCCAACCCAATATCCTTTGTAAATGCCGTCAAATGGACTAATAAAAAAGTAAAATAGATCTTATTATAATTTTGCCTACGAAGTCTTATTTTTAATAGGCAAATTACTAATGCGACTGCTGCGTATCAGTCTGAATTGAAGGAGCTTTTAAAACCTCAATCAAGAAAAAATTACAAAATTCTTCAAACCATTTAGGCAATGGTTTTTAAACATTTTGATTAATTATTAATATTATATATTTAATTAATGCTTAGGAAGCCTTAAGATAATTATAATTGAAATTTAAAAACTTCAATTAAATTGATTTTTCATATATTTTTGTTTTTTATTTTGTCACCTAGGAACGTATCCCCTATAATCCCATATAAATCACCGTTCCATATTCACGGTTTCTGTATTCGCGGCATATCTATGGAACACATACCCCGCGAATAAAGAGCTTTTACTGTACATATAATAACATCTATGCTCTTGCATATACAGAGTGGAAGTGGACCGCTCCTGAAAACAAAGACAGGTAACCCTACTAGTCCTACTTGTAATGATAGGCTAGAAAAAAAATCGATTCGGATGAAAAAAAAAATTTTTACCGCGCGCTGACGTTGAACTCTTAAACATACTCGTATGATCGTGAGTTTTGAATAGATTGCGTCTTTTCTCATCTGAGTAAAGTTAAGTATTTTTTTATAGAATTATCGTTACATGGCACTGTCCTAATACGATGGAATGTGAAAAAAACTTAAAATTCGTTGTGAAAAACATTTTTTTTTCCATCGGAATCGATTTTTTTCTAGCCTATCATTACAAGTAGGACTAGTAGGGTCACCTGTCTTTGTTTTCGGGAGCGGTCCACTTCCACCCTGTATGTTATACGCATAATTTTAATATAATTATAAAATACTCACTGGGTGTATTCAATGCCAGGTTTATGGTGTAAGTAGATGAGTCATGATGAGGACGCAACGAAGGCTGTTCATCCGGCCTATAGCGCACTACAAAGTTCATCATAGACGCCGGCGGCTGCAAATTATAAAAGTATTATTAGAGTTTGTTTTAATGGCCAAGCCGAAGCATCCGGGTGGATGGAATGGTCATTCTCAATAAGATCTACTGCGAATGAGTCTTAGAGTGCGCTGAGACGATGGTTATATACGGTAAGTTGGAGAGAAATATGTACTGAAAGTGTATCTCATCGCATCATCGAAGGCCATAGTCGTTTACTACCAAGCCCAGAGTGGGTATATGGACCGAAAAGAAGATTAATTGTCAATTTTTTATGCATTTAATTTAAAAATAGATTAATGTTTCATACATTACAATTCTGAAGTATTTCTATTTTATATACAACCTATGTAAGTTGCATTATTGCTTCCTACAAAATTAAAAGAATTGACCTGCTAAGTAAGATTTGTCAGAGTTTAATGTCTAGATTTCCTTCTGTTATCAATAGACTAATCAACATTTAAAAAAAGAGAACACTTGCCACTGGATAAATAATTTATAGGTACGTAAATTGCTCCATAATAATTTATAAGTATACAAGAATATCGTCCTGCATGGTAATCGACCCCCGGGCACTGGAACGATAGATATATATCTTAACCGTTACGGCATCTATTCTATATAGTAAATATGTAATTTGAACCTATCGAACATTTGTCCTTTACGAAAACCGCGAAAAGGAATGGGTTATATATGATTATCTAATATAAATACATTATATTAAGCATACCCTACTAAGAAATGCAATGTTTATTTAAGAATTCATAAATTAAATAATTAAAATATATATGAAATATATAATTTAATAATATAATATAAATAAATAATTATCAATAATATTGTAAATATTTCTAAAATTTATATATACAACTTTAATATTATAAAAATATTTTAAATAAGTTATTATAATTATTAATTAATTTATATTATTATACGAGCTTAGTGCGGCGAGAGCGATTGCACACAGTCGATTGCGCCACGTCTCACACACTACTACGTATATATAGTACATATATTCTATTATATAGCGTGGTGATGCGTCGCCACGGCCTGTATCGCCACGGCCTGTATAGCCACGCCGACAATCAGGTTCACCATCGCCTATAGAGGTTACACATCAAAAATATTTATAATATAGTGGTTTCATCTCATTAATATTAGAAAATAAAAAATGTTTACTTACATTGTGGTAATATCCTGTGAAAACCATTTCTTGCAGAGGGCGCACGTATTCAGCTAGTATATGCAGCCAGTGGCGCTCAAGACCGACTTGAGTCATATGGATATCACGCGTAGGCACCGCCTCATAACCGCTCTCCAAACGTTTATCCTGCAGATATATTTTTATATAGTTGTTACATAACGCCAGAGCTAATAAATAAATTCTTTTCTTTTTTTTTTCTTTTTTTATTAGCTGTTACCCGCAGATGGCTTTGGCAGCTTCAGACGAGGGTGCCGACCAATAATACGCTAATGAGACAGGCTGGGATAGTTTTAGTTCAAGTATATCTTCTTTTTCAGTAGTATTGTCTGCTTAAATCAGTAATTTTACGAAACCAACAATAAAAGTAGAGGTAATTATTATGCCTCCATTATAACTTGGATATAAAAGTTTCAGGATTATAAAAGTTCAAACTGCCAACTGTGACTAAGTTTCCTGTCAGAAAACCCGATAGTACGTTACCCATTCGAAGTCGAAATCTAAGAATCAGTAATTATATACTTATACCACAACACCAGACAAACTAATGCTATATGTTCAGATTTATCAGTTAGAATTTGTAAATACCTTATTACTTCCATCGCTCCATTGACCAAAAGCTTCCATAATGGCAATCCATTCCGAGCAGAATCTTTTAGACATAAGCGGGAACCAGTATACGTCTGGACATGGCTGAAATACAAACGACAAAATACTATTAATAAATATCATATATTGTTCATCATCATCATCATCACCCTGGTCTTATTCCCATTCTTTAGGGGTAACGCAATACGGGTTGAGAGCCCTCAGCGCTCACCCACAGTCCGGGTAAAGTTGTCATAGCCATCTGAGACTAACAACTAAGACACACACAAAAAAAAAAAAAAAAAAAAAGGTAACGCAATATGTTCTATTATTCCATCACATATCGCAAGTTTTTACAATAGTTTTAATCCCGGCCACATGCTTAACAATCTTCTTTAGAAATGTAAATGTTGACTAAACGGTAGCAGTTGGAGTTTCCACAGGTCTATGTTTAATCTGTTAGTCGTGTGTACGATATCAACAAGCAAAGTAAGTGGTAATATTCGTAAACAGAATATATGTATTATTCATATATTTTTACTGTTGGTAGCTATCAATAAAAAAGACACAAAACGGATCAATTCTGATGAGTTAGTTAGGCCACGCTGCTCAGTTTTATGCTTGCAGCCATAAATGGGGTAATTCGCTCGAGGTAGTAACACAATCTCTTAGAAAATCGACATATGAACAGTTGAAATTTGCTAGGTTTCTTCGGTGAAAGAGCCAAAACACTAAACCCCTTCCTTGCGCTCCTATTTGCCAACTCTTGGCACTTATTTTCTTATTTCCCGAAAACAACTTTTATTTATCCATCAGCTTACGATGTCGATATGTCCACTGTAGGACACATGCCTTCTTTCAGAGGGCATAATGCTAAAACCACTTATCTGGCAAATTTTACATGTAATATATAATTTGAATTCATCATCTCAGCCGACACATGTCTCACTGTTGAGCTCGAGCCTCCTCCACAACGGGAGGGATATTGACCTACTATACCACGGTGGACAAACGTGTTGGTATAGGGGGTGTTGGCATATATAATTTTAATTATATAATCTATAATCTGTAAAAGAGGATATATGTATATATGACATCGCTAAACTCGGGAAACTATTTGACCAATCATTATGAGAATTGGTATATATATGTATTTTTTCACGGAGAAGTTTTATATGCTGTTCCCATTAATGTAATTCGCCACTAGAGAGCGCTGCGATATATAGACTTCTGCAAACAAACCAAACGGGCTGAATTTGCTAGTATAGAATATTAGAACACCACATCTTGACCGCAAAACCTAGTATTAGAATATTAAATAATACAAACCATTGCTGGTGTGTGATTTTCATCGAAATTTTTATGATAATCTTCATGAAGGTATCTAGTAGTCCATTCTATCTTATTATCAAATATCTGATACATATCAGGATATGTGCGGCTGGTATCATATGACTCTGGATTGACAAGGTGTCCAAATTCCATTTCATTGCTGACATGCATAAATATACCCTGATATAAACAAAATGTAAAATTAAAATAGGCCGATAATAGCCTATCAAACATTATTCCAAAATAATTAATAAGGTTTTTATAACAATAGGGAATGCTCCGATGGTTCGGACATGTGGAAAGAATGCCGAACAAACGTCTGGTTAAGAAGATATACAATGCGAAAGTGGAAAGATGTAGGTACCGGGGGAGACCGAGACTCACCTACCTAGACCAGATTGGTCACGTACTGAAGGAAGGCGGAGTCAAGAGTCTCCGAAACCGGCAAGTGAAGTATGCAAGGATAGAGTTCTCTGGCACTCTGTTCTCTCTGCCTACCCTGCAAGGGATATGGTGTGATGATATGTATGTATGTTTTTATAACATGTAATTTGCATTTTTACCGATAGATTATGAGACATTGCTTTTCGTTTGGACTTCGGGCCTTAGGGCTGTACTCTTAATCTTAAGTAATAGATAACACTGCTAAGCTAAATTGCTAAGTCCCACTGCTGGACTTGAGCCTCCTCCAAAACAGGACATAAATTAAGCTATTGTACAAGCTATTAAGTTTTATTTCGAGTTTTCCTTCTCTTTTGTAGATGTTATATACGTTTTATGTCCCTTAGTCGTCTTTTACAACATCCACGGGTAAAAAAGTGGGTTGTTGAATTGTATTCTAGTAAGAATTTTCCACAAACAAATCTTGTGGTAATTTTATTAATCCTTACTAATATTATAAATGCGAAAGTAACTCTGTCTGTCTGTCGCTCTTTCACGCCAAAACTACTGAACCGATCTAAATAAAATTTGGTACACAGATAGTCTAGAGGCTGATAAAGGCCATAGGCTACTTTTTAATGCAAAAAAGGGGTTGTAAAGGGTGGTGAAAAGATGTAAGAAAGTATCGTCATTTTTAAAGCCAAAAACTTGAAACTTACTTTTAGGCTATTGATTAAATATAAAATTTACCTCTAAGGGGTAAAATAAAAATAAGGGATGAAAAACTTTAGAAAGTAACCTTTTACGCGGGCGAAGCAGCGGGCAGAAGCTAATATTACATATAATAAAATCACATATTTACAGTACAATAATAAAATAGTTAGCTATATTTGCTGTTTCATTTCATCGGCTCTTAAAAATATTATTAATGCTTATATGGTATATAAAGATAACTTACAAGATCTCTTAAACTAGTGCAGAAGACCATGTCCGAGTCGATTCCATCTTTAGTGTAAGTCACAGCTTTGGCGCCAGGTTTTCGTAGTAGGGACATGTTTATCAAATAGCAGTTCGTAATAAAGGGCACGTTCCATACTCCTCTGGAAATCACATAAAAAATATCGCTTATAAGATTAGTTACCAGGCTGATATTTTTTTCATGCAAATGTTATCTTATGTAGAATAAAAATAATTGTGTTCATTACGATAACCTATTATTAACGATATCATTTACTTATTCCTTTTAATAATATCATCAAATTGTTACATTAATATAAAATAAGTATTTTAAACAATAGGTATATAATTACACTAAATTCTAGAATATATTGAAATATATAAAATTAAATAATAATAAAATATTATATAATTTAAATATACTTGATTTTCCGTCTGGTGAAGTGCAAGAATACAATTCACCACATCCTATTTTGCCAGTGAATATCGTCAAAGACGACTAAGAGATACAATCTGCATATAATATATGTGTACGAGAGGGAAAACTTGAAACAAAATCCTATATCAACTAGTCTGACCAGCGTGATATAGTAGATCAATTTGCCTCCAATTGTAGAAAAGGCTCGAAGCAAGCAGTGGGAGGACCACGCTGTGTAGAGTTTTCTGTCTACAGCCACGGGCCAGTCCGTCCGGGGTGGTACCACTCTTGCAGAAGATCGACGTCTGAGTAATGGCAATGTGCTATCGCGCTTCGTTCCATGAGCGAGAGAGCCGGAAGCGCCCTACCCTTGGTATTGCAAAGGTCCATGGGCAGCAGTAATAATTACCATCGAGTTTGCTGCTTGCTCGTTTATCACAATAAGCAATAAAAAATAAATTAAAAAAAAGCTGATACGACCTAAGATGATAATGACAGTAAAAAGCCTGTGAGCCTATTGTGATAAATCAAGCCAGGTATAAATCAGAAGTGTCATAACAAGAGACTACTGTGACATATCAGTATATTTTTTATGAAGAATACATAGTGACTAAGATAGCCATGGGGAAATAATGATATCGATGTAATAATATATCATAATGCCTATCATTAATGTACTATTTACAATTGAGAAATTACATACATACATATCATCAGGCCATATCCCTTGCAGGGTAGGCAGAGAGAACAGAGTGCCAGAGAACTCTATCCTTGCATACTTCACTCGCTTCCTCAACATTCATAATTCTCTTCATACACGCTCGCCGGTTTTGGAGACTCTTGACTCCACCTTCCTTCAGTACGTGACCAATCTGGCCTAAGTAGGTTTGTCTCGGTCTCCCCCGGTACCTACATCCTTCTACTTTCGCATTGTATATCTTCTTAACCAGACGTTCGTTCGGTATTCTTTCCACATGTCCGAACCGTACCAACCATTGAGAAATTCTAACTAGACAAGTACCTACTGGGACTAATTGATATCTTTGGAAGTACACATCACAATATATAATTCTTTAGATTGCTGTAATTAAGGTGTGTTGGCGCCAACAATATTGGCTAACTATACCACGGGTAAAAAAACGTGGGTGATTTAATGAAAGGAAAAAATAAGTTAGACGATCCAAAGAAAACAATTCTGAGTATATATAAATACTAAGAAGTGTTGCTATATAAATAGAAGCGGCGCGGACAGGATGCAAGTAATTCACGTGAAATTTTATTGAAGGCGTCAATCATAATAAACTTTGATAGGTAGGTATAAAATGAGTAGCGAACTTTTCCATGATTTTATCAACAGTTTCACGCATTAATTATCAGATATATTAAGTAACAACGGGGTCACACGATACAGTGATCCATTGACCTATGTATGGTTTATAAATATCCCATTTAAAATATATGTCGTATGAAAAGTGAAAGGAAATGACGAATGTCGTCACAACATAGGGGAGACAAGGACCCTCCTGCTAGCTCCTCGCCATTAGCCAATTGAAAGATTGGCGTAACAGAATCGCCGATACTACCAGTTGCATTCAGGGCCCGGCATAAGAACAAACCTATTCTTAATAAATCAAAAATATATTATATATTTTTGCATTGAATTTGATTAAAACATATCCGTATAGCTAAATACACAAATGATGTTTATTAGGGCGAACGTATTTTTAGTATTTCTTATACTATATTTGATTTTAATCGTTACCACGGAAGCGCGTCGCGGTCGTCCAAGGAGTAGAACTAAATCGAAGGTAAATATGAACATTATGCATGCCTTATATTTATTAGGCTACTAACGTAACTTAGTTCGTGAATATAAAGACAAAATATGAAGAATTCATTGCTTTAAAAATTACAAAAATGGTATAAAAAATACAGATTAAATAAATAGTTTGTGTTGTGGTTTTAAACTTTTAAAAAACATAGTAACAGACATTTATTTTAAAATTAGCTATTATCGTAATTAATACATCTTAAATGAATAACAAGTAAATAAAAATGATTATTAAGGAATAGACACACTAAAAATAAAGAAGATAATTTAAAATAATAATAACAACGCCGTATGACAGTATACCATAATTTTAATAATTATTATCCAATGTACTCATTTAAATGTTCGCAGGTACAAATTGGCTTGCCAATAACTGGCAAATATCGAGATCCAGAATCTGATCAATACTATAACAACAACGACGTGAGTTTCCCTATCAATATTTTATAAAATAATAAGCACAGTCATCTTATTATATATTTCTCTTTTTATTTTACAGGGAGCTAAAATTTTACTTGCATCGCACTTTGATCTTGAGTACGTGTTGGGCCACAAGATCGCATTTTTATGCATAGCCAAGGGCACACCAAGGCCACACATTACATGGTTTAAAGATGGAGTCGAAATATTTGCACATCACTATTTGCATGTAAGTATTGAATTTAGCAATTGCTTTGTAATAAAATTTGGTAGGTATAGCATATTTAGTTCGTACTAGTTGTTTTTTAATTTAATTTATATTTGAGATAACTGCATCTACTGATTTGCTATTTTGTTGCTGATTTGGTGAAGGGCTATGTGAGACTGAGAACTTACGATGAGAAACGTGGTTAAGCTACATCTATGCCTAACCATTGCATAAATAAATGGCTTGCATATAATTATATCCTAATCTTAGTAATGTAACGTAACGTATGTTTAAACCTCTTTGATGCTATAACTCTTCAAAGGCTAGTACAACTACATTAGATACACTTATATAATATACAGAAGTATGCATTCTTTACTTCTTTTATCTAAAAAAGCTGCAAGATTTAGGACAGTATATGTAAAATAAGCTATGCGATTATGTATTTGCACTCACAACAAGCAAGTAGTATTCACCTGTGCCTATAGCAAAGGATTTAAATAAATATAACGGCAAATAATATCTGAATCATAGTAATGAGTATCGAGTCTAAGAGAAGACTTTTTACGCTAGCACTAAATTATATAGAATCCACGAGAGTATTAAGATTTTAATGTCCAACATATTACCTTTAAATCATGTGACTATAGAGCATAATTAAAACGCAAAAACGAAAAGCTAAAATAAGCGAATTTTTGATTTCTTCGTGTGCAGTTTTCTTGGAGATCGTAAAAGGCGCATAAAGAATGTCCGTAGACAACATACTTGTAGGAGAAGGAAGAACTAAAAATGCTCGAATGTCGAAATAATAATTTAGCTGCTCATTCTATGTTGGCTAATAGTCGTTATAATAAATTATATAAAATTATCTGTTATCTCTGAGATCATCTTAATAAAAAAAAACATTATAAAATGCATATTATTTGATGCTAATATAGGTTGATAAACGATAATTATTTTATTAGAATTACAGGATTGGATTTTATTGCGAAAAAGTACGATATCACTATTTAGAAATAATATCGCAAATATATAATGCAAACAGAAACAATAAACTTTTCCATAATGAATATTTAGAGATAAACATATATAATCTATATGAAATAAACAATTTTTAGATGTACATCAAACAGTAAAAATCAAATACAAACGCGATAAAATCCGTAAAAATAGTTTTATTTCAAATATGTAACAATCGCGGAAACATCAGAAGTCACTACATAACCTTTTATCATTTTTTTTACCGAATGATATCCCAATTTATACGAATCAACAGAACTAAAACAATATCGTATATGATGTGTCATTTACTTTGAACGATTTCATTATGAATTATATCTCGGCCTACATTACAACTGATTGAAATCATTTAAACAGAGCGCCACGAGTCAAATTATGTACAATTGCAATATATCTATTATTACATGATACATACATTTTAATTAACTAGATGTTTAAATAACAATATTTGTATAACTTTTCAGGATAGGTTATTATGATCGTATCTCTGTTTGTACATAAAAAAGGCATTAAATCTTTAACTATTTCATTTGCAAATATGTCTTGAGTTTATTGTCCCATGATTACAGAATAATGTCTTTCATTGACTTGAATTTATAGAATTGAAATCATCACACTCAGTAGGGATACAAGAGTTTAAGACACGGGATTGGTCAACCAACCGCAGCAAGGTCAACCGCTGAGTGATGTCCGGTTGCCGGGACGTCGATGATTGCAGCACCCGGAAGGATAACCCATCACGCGCCCCTTAAAGTCAAGGAATCAGTTTCGGTAGCCACCACTAATCACATAAACAAGTAATATATTACTAGAATTTATATTTCTTTTTTCAGATCCACGAATGGCCTATTGGTGACGACCGTGTAAAATCAAAGATTGAGATCGATCCAGCTACGCAGATGGATGCGGGCGTCTATGAATGCACGGCTGACAATATGTATTCCATCGATCGCCGATCATTCAAAACAGACTTCTCCATTGCGTTCGACTGAGAGTTTACATCATGAATTAAAATAATATAAAATTTATCAAAAAAAACTAATGTAACAATCTAAATTTTATCATCAAATATTATCATCTCAACTCATATACCTGCCACTGCAGATATCAAGCTTCCTCCACAATGGGAAATGAAATAGAACTGTTATATCACGCTGATCGAATGGGTTGGTGTAGACTATAATTTAAAAGTTACCATTTCTTTCAGAGATATTATCTGCTTGCATTCTTTAGTCTTATAATATCATCCAAGGTAAAGATGGGATGATAACCATTGCATCCTTACGTCCTTACTATACGGATAATACAAGATTAGTTCACCGAAACTAACATTATTACATTTATCCCAATCACATCTCAGATTCACTTGTTAGTATTCACTGGTATAAATGACATCATCAATTA
This sequence comes from Lymantria monacha, assembly GCA_905163515.2. Classification (NCBI taxonomy): domain Eukaryota; kingdom Metazoa; phylum Arthropoda; class Insecta; order Lepidoptera; family Erebidae; genus Lymantria; species Lymantria monacha. The sequence continues at coordinate 41,132,154 of LR991081.1, forward strand.
ATGTACGACACTTTGATTTATTGATCAAAATTGATTCAATATAATAATAACCTTTTTTTGTTTATATCATAGTAAATACGTTAGATGTTCAATTTAATATTGCATATTATGTTATATTTTATATGATATTGAATAATAAATGTGTTTATTATTTTATATACAAGTGTTTTAATTAATCAATTTCTTAAAATATACATAAAAAGATACAAGATACTAATAAGTTCTAGAACACTATTAAGCTGACTCTTATTTCCTATACTTTCAAAATATGCTTTTTTTTTTAATGCTTATGGGGGCAAACGAGCAAACAGCACACCTGGTGGTAAGTGTCACTGCCGCCTATGGATCTTTGCAATACCAAGGGTGTAAGGGCTAGGCCGCTGACTACCAATACAATCCCTAAATCTACCCCATATGGGCTTCCGGCTCTCACGCTCACCGAATGAAGCGCAATAGCACATTGCCATTACTCAGACGTCGATCTTCTGCGAGAGTGTGGTACTACCCCGGACGGACCGGCCCGCGGCTGTAGACAGAGAACTGTCCACAGCGTGGTCCTACCACTTTTAATATATTACTCAATACTTATTAGTATATTACTCATCATTATCACTCTCTTATCCCAATTAGTTAGGATCGAGGCAACATATACTCTTCTATCATCGCATATACTGGAAGTTTTGAAAAAATTATGACCGGCCGCCTGCGTGACAACCTTTGGAATATAATTGTTTACCAGAATGCATCAAGAGTTGGCTCTGGTCCATATTAAGCTCTTAGTCGTTCTTTACGTCACCCACGAGCAATACAAAGGGTTGATAGTATTTGTAGCCCCACCATACAGCATAATATGTATATGTATCAAATTATATACAGACGCTGTGCTATATACCTCAATTAAAAAACAAATAGAATGCCTTGATATCGATCGATCGAATCACTTACCGTGTCCTAATGCATTGCTATAATGGTCTTTTTTTGGTGATCTTCGAATTTAAAAGCGGTTTGGAAGATATGGGTTAGGGGGCGTTCAAGTATTACGTAACGCAATTTTTGAAGATTTTTGATCCTCCCTCCCCCACATGTAACGCGTCATAACGTATGTCTGTACCCTCCTTCCCCTCCCTGAACGTAACGTAACACCCAAGTGAACTTTTTTAAACGTGCTTGAGGCAATAAAAAAAGAGATGCCAAACTCGCAATACATGTGTATGTTGTTTATTCATCATCTAAAAAATAAAAATTTGCGTGTCAACTTAGGAAATTTTAATTCCCTAGTTTTTTATTTAATAAAAAAAACAATGCTACGTAACGCGTTGTTTGAACCCTCCTCCCGACTATGTAATGCATTGTAACATTTAACAAGACCCCCCCACCTCCCCCCAAATTGCGTTACGTAATACTTAAACGGCCCCTTAGGTTATATAGGATGAAATATTTTTGTGTTACATTTATATATACATATGTATCTATTACTTTCAATAATAAGAAGGTGTATAAAATATATTTAAATACAATTTCAATTCAGAGCATTCGCGTCCTTCCTACCTCTCATTGATGTATACACATTCAACTGATTAGTTTAATAACTGAATGATATTCTACTGCTAAAGATATACTTCAAGCTTTTTTACAGCCCGTAATCTTTATCAACAGTGTATGTCGCCATAAAAACAAAAGGACTTTATCAAATCAGTTGTAGTTCATAGAGATAAGCGCTTTCCATTATCGTTATATTTTGTACTATAATTTATCAAAAATGTGCAATATGTCCCACAAAATATTGCACAACTATATTGTAATAATGTGTTCAGAATTCTATTCACACAATAATACTAGTACGGTATGATTTTACTTACTTTACAGTTCCATAAACGATGTCCATATAGTCTGCAGATCTGGCATAAAATCCACCAGCGTTGATAGCACCCCAGAAGTTAGACCAAGCGTGTCCGGGTCGTACAAGTAGAGGTGCGACGACATCATAACCCGATGATAATAAATAACGCAAAGTATTCGCCTCAAGGCGGGATAAACTATCTATTGAAAAGAGGTAATCGCAGGCACTATTCACGCAACGATCTCTACAAAAAAAAAAGAATAAATAAGATATTAATCATCATTCTATCCTTATCCCAATTACTTGGGGTCGATACAGTATGTACTCTTTTTTCATAGTACCTATTGTAAAAGTTATTGGCAATAGTTTTATGACCGGCCGCCTGCCTGACGTCAACCCTCCTTGGGAATGTAATCGTTGGCCAAACGGCATCAGATAGATTTGGCCTAGGTCATTATAATGCTCTTAGTCGTCTCTTACGCCACCCACGAGCTAAGCGAGGGTTGGTAGTATTCGAAGCCGCTACCACACAGCTAAACACACATACATACATACATATCATCACGCCATATCCCTTGCAGGGTAGGCAGAGAGAACAGAGTGCCAGAGAACTCTATCTCTGCATACTTCACTCGCTTCCTCAACATTCATAATTCTCTTCATACACGCTCGCCGGTTTCGGAGACTCTTGACTCCACCTTCCTTCAGTACATGACCGATCTGGTCTAGGTAGGTTAGTCTCGGTCTCCCTCGGTACCTACATCCTACATCCAGCATCCTACACAGCTAAATAAGATATTAATATAAAACAATCCACTGGTTGATGACAACGGACAAATATAAGTGCTATGGCAGTGGGGAACTAAGTTCTTCAGGGGGAGTGGCAATGCCAAATAGGGCTCATACGTACGCCCCAACCGTGGGTACAAGGTATTGGAAAACAGAGATTACGAATGACGCGATGACCATGATATGGTTTAATATCGCCATAAAGACAAAACATAACATGTTAATAGGAATCATTTCTGCAAAAATGTGCGAACCTATTTACTTCGTGAGTAAAATATTTTAATATATAGGTAATTAATTCAGTTGTGAAAAAGTTCAGACAGTTTCGACCTTAAAAGATTTCAAATCCCAACGAGAGCCTCCTAAACTGGTGGTCTAGGAGTGACTTATCTCCCCTTCTTGGTCCACCACTAGCGATATAGTCGAAATAAATATAACCAAATCATGAAAGTCATTTAGGGTAGCTAAGTCAACTGACTTTTTAATATCTTGTGTTCTTGAAACTAGATAGGGCTTTATAGATAATCATCTGTTATGTTTTGTCTCAATACACTTACAGTGATGTTCAAATCCCTCGTGGGGTGACCATTCAAGAATATGTGTCGCTAGCCCATACTTTTCGTAAGGAAGCACTCATAAAAATCGGCTAAGGAAGCCGCGCGGTACCGAGAGTGTACCGTACAAATCGGCAAGCGAAAGAGGATTTATTGGAAACATGCTAAAAAAAAGGAGCACGTGATTAATGGACGTCCCCTTTATAGAATTATACACGAAGATCCAGTTAATTAACTCCGCTGTATGAAGTCATGTATTCAGCAGAGTTTGCTAATAATGCAACCAGAAAGTTATTTGATTTGATTTGTAATACATAGTTTATATTAGTTGCGACCGCTCTTAATATCATTTAGTTACTTTGATGATGCTGATATAAGGTCATTATTCTAAATATTGGCAGTTTTGTTGATATTTATGGCCACTGCTCCGATGCGAGCAATGTGCTTGACCTCTAACCCTCGTCGATTAATACGAATAGTTTTTAGTCATACTAAACTAAACTCATCAGAGATGATCACACAATGTCATGTTCAACTTAACAATAAGAATATTGACACCAATTTAAGATTGATATCTTATTTGCTAAAGACATCTTCAACTATATGTGCCCTGTGGCATTTAACAGAATAAATCAACACACTTTTTTACTTATTTGTATAGGTACATAAAGTTCTTACTTGGCAATATTCCTGGCTTCTGCTTCACTAATGAAGTCACCAGGTTTAATTCGTTTTGCAGTGGCATACTCTTTGGAATATGTTTGAAAGAAATTATCAACTTCCTTTTCATGATACTCAACATTATTTCTCAGAAACAGATGAATTTTATCTTTCGGATAATCAGTAGTTACAATTTGATCTAAAAACTCTTCTAAGAATGGAGTAGCTTGTTCTATAAACACTGCCATCATCACAGTTGGTAATTCCTCCTACAAATAGCACAAAAAATATAATTAATAGAATAGCATACATAACGAATAATACTTTTTTATTTATCTTAGTACATAATGTCACACTATGGATACAAGTCCCACTGCAGAGTTTGAACCTTCACTTTAATTTAATGGAAACTGACCAAGACTGAATATACCATACTGAAAAGACGTATTGGTATAGAGTTTTGTTTCGAATTCGTCTTTTCTTGCATAGATGTTATATGTGTATTACTTCTTAGTATCTTTATTGTTTTTCACAAGACCCACAAGCAAGATAGATGGTTTATTGCATTCTTACTCTGTCCCCACACGAAAGAACACATGTTACAAATAAAATAGTTGTATTATACAATAAAATATTTTACCTTTAATATAATGCGCTTCTCATTGCACAACGCACAACCATCCTTGGCTGACCATGCTTTAGCCAAGTAATTACCAAACTGATTCAATGTTAACTTGGATGGTCCATTGCCATGTACAATTAGTGGGCGCTCTTTAGTTATCACATTTTCAATGTATGGATAGGCTCCTGTTGTGTCATTTGTCATTAATCGAACATCAGCTAAGAACAATAAATTCAAGATTAATTATAAAATAAAGGTTTTTATTTCAATGAATTCATGACTATGTTAACTATAAATTTCAACATACAGAGGGTATAATATAATTAATAATTTCATATTAAACTTACATAAAGCACCGTTAAGGTTTTGGAATATAGCAGAGTTGTGATCTAGTGAAATCTTCAATGATTCTCTCAATGTAGCATCCAAGTATATCTTGGTGTAAAACAACTGATCATCCTCTTTATCGTTTACTTCATGATGATTAATTATTTCATAAAGCTCTGGCAAGTAACCTAAAAACAATTTATAATAATGATTGTGTTTTCCATAACGTTTACAAATATACAATTATCATATGTTGTTTTGTGATGACAAAAGTATTATATGTAGCATGGAGAGAGTACAATAGTATGACATTGTATTGTTGATAATAACAATACTGTATAGCTATATACAATAAGAAAAAGGAAATTCTATATAGGTAGGAATATATTTATTCAGCATGCTGTGTGGTAGCGGCTACGAATATTATCAACCCTTACTTTGTTCCTGGATATCATAAAAGACGACCAAGAGCCTTATAACGACCTGGGCCAACTCTATCTGATGCCGTTTGGTCAACAATTACATTCCCAAGGAGGGTTGACGTCAGGCAGGCGGCCGGTCATAAAACTATTGCCAATAACTTTTGCAATATATTCTATGAAAGAAGTGTACATATTGTATCGACCCCAAGCAATTGGGATAAGAGTATGAGAATGATGATGAGGAATATATTTATTCTGCCTTGCCAAATAAGCTAATGGACTTTGGAATGATTTATCAAATGCCCTATGGAATTGCTTTAATCTTTCTAATAGTTTATTATTTAAACAAATATATTATAAAAATTATTAACATATTTTTTATAATATTACTGCTGTATATTATTATTATAAATCATATTTCAGAGGTGACAGTATACTCTGAAGTTTATTGCTTGCAGGGTAGGCACAAAGGTCAGATAGGTTTAACACAAGACACACTGTTAAACATGATCCTTTTTGACAATGTGAGAGAATATGATCTTCTATACCATGTTAGTTGGATAACTTGAATGATTTTGTTGGCTACGTCCCCAATTTGTTCTTATAACACTAACAGAAAAAGAAAGGGTCGGTGATTTGTATCTCCACTGTGTCTTCACTATGGAAAGGTATCATGCTTAAATGATAAAATAAAAGAAACAAAATTGTTGTGCTATTACCTATAAATCCACCAGAATTCAAATATGGATTGGCAACTTCAAGTTTTGGATACCGTCCAGCCAGATTTGAATCGGGCCAACAGTATTGTTCAGCTGAAAATAAGACCCGTGTGTCAGGGACCTCCTTGAATTTCTTCACAATATCTTCAATATTGGACAAGTATAGCACATCATAGCTGAAACATTAATGTAATTATATGTGCATTAACATATTCTATTGAAAACAAAACACCAAATAAAAAAGTCATAAAAATTTATTTCTACAAATGATCATCATCCATCTATATTACAGTATATTTTGTGTGTTTTCCTCAGAAGGGCAAAACACCAGCCATCAGTTTGATATCAATCCTCTTTGAAAATTACTTATCAAATTCATGCAACTGGGTGTAATTGACACAAATTAGTGTTAAGCCTCAAGCTTAAGCAATCTTATTATTAGTAGTAGTTATAACCAAATGACATAATTCACCTGCTCAGTTTATATACACAGTCTCATTATTAGCCACAGACAAGGAGGTAAGTTGGACTACTGCACCTCTGGCCAAATGGGTTAATAAAGGATTTTATTTCAAATCTGCCTTATCTTTCAGCAAGTTTAATTATGCTTATATTGTTTCAGCAATTTTAATATTACAAAAAAAATACAAGATTCAACATACCTATCTGTAAATAACACAATAGTGTTTTTGTCATCAGATTTTATCATCTCAGTTAACTTATTTTTGAGTAAATTGATCTTTTGTCCTCCACCTGGATGGTTCATATCCCCACCAGTCCATTTTTCTCCTTCACCAAGCACTTCAACATTAATGCCATAAATGTTGGCAGATCTCATGAACCTTTCAAAACCATGGTTCTTTTCAGTTGCAACTGTTAATACTTTTATATTATCTGTAACAAAAATGACATGATTATTCATCAGCTTCAAACTTAAAATGCATAATTCATGTATTAACAATCCAATAAATATTGAAATAAATAAATACAACTGTGTTAACAAATAATGAGGTATAGAATGAATTTCCTCAAGTTGCAAACTAAATTTTGTGTAATCAGTATAAGAAGAGAATATGAATAAGATGGTGTGCTTTAGGAATTGTGTTATGTTTATAGGTATTTACTAACACTTCATCTTCTCGAGAGCTCTGTATTTAACAGTGAGCAAGCAATAAAGTGATGATATCAATAAAAATAATATTGATACTCATTTGTATATCAATAGTTTAAAATGTTATGCCAAAATTAAAATGAATTGCCAAGCATCTGCAGGATAGATATTGATAGTTCACAAATCAGATATTTTATTTTCATATTTTTATTTAACATATTTTCTTCATAAGTTTATATTTATAATTTATATTTAGTAATATAAAAATACTTATTTTCCTTTGCTCAGAGGAAAACATATTGGACATTGGATTGGATTTCATTAGTTGTTATTTCATTTATAGTTGTTTATTATATTAAATAATATATATAAATTATTTATGGGACATAACGTAGAATATATATACCTATTTACACCAAATAGCGTTTACATCACAAATATAACGTATATTTTTTATATAAATAACTCAGCTTTTCATATACATTTAAGATGTACCTAATTGCAAATGATTTGTTTTAAACAATATACACCATGGAATAAAAATAATGACTAAAACAAACATCATTCAAAAATTAATTTTGCATGAGATCATAAATGGAAGTGCAACACAGCCTAAAGAAATATATAATATAATAAGAATATAATTACGCCAGCCTAAATAACCTTACAGACTTACCTGATCCATTTACTAAATTAATTATTATCAAGAATCCTATAAATTGCAACCACATAGTCATTTTTTTTAATTTGTACAACACCATCACTGGGTTCAATGGCCTATCATAAGCAAGCACAAATACGAACTGAAGCTCGTACTATAAAGCGCGACTAAGAAACCGTCATTTATGTGCCTGTTGTTCCAGATACGTCCGCGCTTCCGAACCGATAAGCAACTGGTAGTTAAAACACATAGCGAATGAATATTAAAATTAATATTACATACAAACACGTCACTCTTTCAAGCGACAGTGCGGCTTCCTTTGAGCAATGAGATCATTGACGGAGTATAATTTTATTTCATTGGTACCTACTGGAATTAATACGGGGCAGTACTTGTAGCTTGTAGGTATGTTAGAGCTATTGATTAGGAATACTCGATCTAAATTTGTTTCAATCACAACTGTTTTCTATATTCCGAACTAAAAAATGGACCTGGTTATTAGTAACTACTGCCTGTTTTGTGTGTATTTAGCTGTTAGCTGCAGATGACTTTTTAAGCTTTGCCAGGCCGGACTATGAGCCGACCGCTGAGAGCTCTAAACTCAAAATAGCTTTTTACCCTTTACCTAATTTTCACCTTTTTCTTTTGGCGGCAGGCTATGATATATTTACACCCCGCGTAATATAAAACGCATATAACATCTATGCAAGAGAAGGAAAACTCGAAACGAAACCCCACACCAACACGTCTGACCAGCGTGGTGTACTAGGTGAATTTCCTTCCCATTTAAGAGGAGGCTCGAGCCCAACAGTGGGACTAATACGATGAATGAATTAATTGATGTAGGTACCTAGTAGCGACTCAATACGGAAGCGAAGCGTGGACGGGTCGTTAGCAACGCTATAAACTAAAATCCAACTAGGTACAAAAAACTAATGCTAGTAAAAGTATTATACGGTACCTGCAAGATTGACAACTTTAAAATATTATTTACATTCTGATATTGTAATCTTTAAATTTAAATATTATTTACAATTTACTAACAAATTATTTTTAAATTTAACACCAAATTATATATCCATTCATTGGTTAGCTATCCATTAAAAGAAGGGTAACTATGAATTTGAAGGGTTATTAGTTTTGTCTCAAGTCGTTCTCCATTAGGAGCGATCGAATTAGTTCGCATTACATAGGTACCTATTACCAATTAAATTGAGTTCTTTTACAAATTTGTAAAATATTTGCATACATACTATTAGATTATGGCAAAATGTGTCTTATGCTTTTTTATCTATATAACATCTCTCTGTATTCACAATATTCAATAAATAAAATACATTTGCAAACTACCTAGTTGGGTTTTTATATTGGTCCTTATATTTTTGATAATGTTTCAGTCTCTCCAAATTGTCACTCTGGTACCTATAAACCAGTGGCGGACTAACCTCGTCAGAGGCCCGGGGCGGCAAAACTGAATGAGGCCCTCTTTTTTTCCGCAAGGTGGACCATGGATGTGGTCGCGCCCCGACAAATCGGTCCGGGGCGACAGAAGAGGTGGCGCCGGCCCGATCTTTGTCTTCGGTGGCCCGCCCGGCGGTTTACCCTTGCGGGTTCCTCTCATGCCGACGCCCCGACAGCTTTCGCCGTCGGGGCATCGCACTCACGCGGTGGCCTCACATCGGGTGACCGGACAATTTCCCGGTCCGATCACCCGAAGCCTCGGTTAGGACGGCATCAGGCGCAGATATTCGCGCCAGCGCCGCCCCGGCCGCTGATGGCGGCCCGGGTCACGGGAATCCTCCCGGACTCGTTCCGCCGCCTCCTTCTGACAGCCTCGCAGCAGGCGGCGACCACGTCCCAGTTCCTGACGCTGTCGACCATCGCTTTCGCGACAGCCGGCAGCGTCAGGTCGGCACCGATAACAGCGACGAGGTCACGGCGCTGCCCGTTCCAGCTCGGATATACCTCGAGCGTGTATTGCGCCGTGTCCTCGTCACTACTGCAATGGTGGCAGGACGAAGTCCATTCCCTATACGCCCGTGTGCAGGTACAAGCCGAAGCAACCGTGCCCCGACAATACCTGCACCAGCCGGAAGGAGAGGATTCCGTGCCGCTGCTCCATCTACTCTATCAGTACGGGCTGGAGGGCCTCAACGGTAACAACACCGTGTCTAGGCCTCTCCAGCCGCGTAACCCAACGGGCAATGACGTCTGACGATGACTGAATGAGGGGTTTTAAAAAATAGGTAATATTACAAGCTTTTTTTTGAAGTGCAACTTCTTTGCGCGCCATGACTCACTTCAAATTTGTCTCCCTGGTAAGGTATGCCTTATTTATATTAAAAATATAAAAAAATATAAAAAAAGATAAATATATGTATTAAAAGGTATTAAAAATTACTTACAGCAGGATGACCATACCACCGCAATTACGCTTTGAATATTCCTATTCTGAATATTTTTCGCGGTTTATTCTAGACGGGTTTTACTTATTTTGCACGCCTCATAAGCGAAGCGTTGAGGTGATTCTCTACTCACGATATATAAAAATCAAGGATATTTCAAAACTAAAAATGACTGTATTTCACTCGAACTGCACTTATAAGATAATATTATCATACGTCGTCAAGAAAAAACATTCGGGTATTTGATATTTTTAAAAAGCAATTATATTGTTCAAAGTAAGAAAAAGTTGATTTAAAAAAATATACGAGGACGACCTGTTCGTATGGATCTGGCACTGTGTCTGTTGGGACGATGGGACGACTGGGACGATGTCTGTTCGTATGGATCTGGCACTCTCACGACCTTAAATTAATGTATCGAGGTATTTGTTTTTTTAATAGCTTCATAATTGCAACGCGCTGTTTCCTTTCGAAAATGGCTTGGTAATTCTTTGTCGTTTAATTACAATTAATAAAAAACTAAACTACTTAGTCTTTAGTGTATGTATACCTTAAAAAAATTAGGTTCGTTTACAATGCTTGCAAGGTATGTTTTACGTTACGTCGAGAATGGCGTGAAATTTCAAAAGTATTTTTTCTTCTTCTTTGTTTTATGATATTGACTAATAGTAAATGCTAAACAATAAAAAAATATAAGGCGTGCACTTTTGGATTTTCCAAACTATTTTTTAATATACTAGCTTTCGTCCATGACATCACCGTTAAACATAACTTACATTAAAATTACTGAAATTTAGCATTTAATATGCTTAATTATTTATAAAACCCGATTACGAAGCGGCAGCACGATTGGGCCGGAATCCCAATAGGCGCGGGTTCGAATCCCGCTTATGACATCATTTTTCGCTTCGTAATCGGGTTTTATAAATAACTTTTATTATTTTTATTACAATATTATAAATGTGAAATTGTGACTAAATTTTATTACTCTACTAGCAGACTCGGCCACGCGTTGCTGTGGCCAAGGTATACTCAGTAACCCGTGGTGATTATGCTAATAAATTGTAGTTTATATGAACTGTTTAACATAGCGCCATCTATTAAATACTTGCATAATCCAGTCAACAGATACCGCCGCATCTGTTATATGATATATGAAATGTTTAACATAGCGCCATCTATTAAATACTTGCATAATCCAGTCAACAGATACCGCCGCATCTGTTATAATCGTTTAGAGATAACAGATAATTGTGACTGTCAAATAATAGACAAATAATTTGCAATAAATAAATATTGCGACTATAAATTGAGATGGAAGCTATCCTATCTTTTAAGTTGATTCAAATTACACATGCTGTGCAAATTTGATTAAAATCGGTTAAGTAACATACTTTATGAGTCCATCGCGGACATACAATGTGACGCGTAATTTATATATATTAAGACTAACAGCCCCGCCCACGCGTTGCTGTGGCTGAGGTAGCCTCAGCAACACGTGGTGATTATGCTAATAAATTGTAGCTTATATAGCGCCATCTATTAAATACTTACTCAACCCAGTCAACAGATACCGCCATCTGTTAGGATCGTTTGGAGATAACAGATAATTGTGTCTGTCAAATAATAGACAAATAATTTGCAACAAAATAATATTACGACTATAAATTGAGATGGAAGCTATCCTATCTTTTAAGTTGGATTAAACACATGCTGTGCAAATTTGATTAAAATCAGTTAAGTACTTTAGGAGTCCATCACGGACAAACAACGTGACACGTAATTTATATATATTAAGATTATGCTCGAACATTTCAAGGGATGTACATAATCAGGTAAAGTATCAGATCATTAATAAATTTAAAAGTTTATTCAAAATTCAATAGTTTGTATTTATTTTAATATTATGAGGCTGTTTTGTGTAAATATAATAATTATTACAAAATTGCTAAGTACCTATTGCACGCCTCATAAGCGAAGCGTTGAGGTCTTGCTCTACTCTCGATATATGAAAATCATGAACTTTTCAATCCTAAAAATGATTGCATTTTACCTACATTAATTTGTGTAAATAAAAAACACGATAAGGTCATTAACCTTATCGTGTTTTTATTCTAACAACTGAAAATTCAAATAAGAATTTACCGAAAAATTGTTGAAAAATCGAGGTCTACCGATATTTTCATTAAGTATTCGTTATTTAAACCACGAAAAAATCATTATGTATAGTGAATGTATTAGCGGCCAGCCGATACATGTGTAGGTTGCTATAAGATAATTAGGTACATAGAAAATATTTTTGTTAGGTACATAAACCCTTATACTAATATTGTTCTGAACGTTGTTTTATCTATAATAAATTTGTTCTATTTTTAGCATAGTTTCGTTTATAGTTAGATAATCCAAAATTCTTGTCTATTTCAAATAGATATATTATAATAAATTAATTGAATGAGTACATTTATTTTATTACAGTTGGTGATAAATGTTCAACAAAAATAAATCGCTGAATGGGTAATTTGTTTATTCCTAACAAAAATGTAAATAATAATAGATAATGAAAGTTATTTTGTTTATGATATAAAGTTACGCTAACCATTTCACACATATTTAAACAAGCAGAATAAAATACACTTTCGCGTAATATAAATCGCATTAAAATATAAATCTTATATAATTGTGAGGAATGAATTACCTGTGTATAAAAATTGCTTATTGCAGCCTTCATTTTTAGTGTCCTTTTCGCAGTAATCTTGTGACTTGCCCTGCCTTAGAGCTATTAGTATTGCTAAGACCCAGCAACATTTGAGCGCAAATCGTCGTTGATTGAAAACCATGTTATCGCTAAAGCTCCTAACAAGCGACTGCAATCACTGTGCCGATAGAATCCATCAAATTGATTGCAAGAGAAGGTAAGAGCTATTTTCTATTTTATTGCTTTTAGATAAAAGTCATCATACCGTGAAATGAAAGCGTTGGAGTGGGTTGCAAAGAAAATTCGATTATTTGTAAAATGTAGTCCACCGGTAAATGATACAAATAAAATTCTTGTTAAAGTTACATAGAAATACAAAGAGAACAACACTAGTCGAATACCAGCAAAAACTTACGAAAAGCTTACTGATGACAAATAAATAAGTCAACTAACATGCATGGGTTGTAAATTCTTAGAAATTGCACTTAGATATTAATATACCAAGCCAGTAATGCTTATTTTCACCATCAACTCCTAAATAGTAGGTTACATCTAAGCTAGTATAAATGATACATGTAATTCAATTTTTTGCTATTAACTGATAGCAAATATATTTTTTTCGTGTGGTGACGGAGTAAGAATACAATTCACCATCCCCTATCTTACCCGTGAGTGATCGTACGAGACGACTAAGAGCTATAAAACGCATTAACATCTATGTGAGAGAAGGAAATCTCGAAACAAAACCCTATACCAACACGTCTCACCAGCTAGGGTAGGTCAATTACCCTTCCATTATGGAGGAGGCTCGAGCCCAACAGTGGGCCACATATGAGCTGAGATGATGAGATGATGAAATATATTTTAAATTTTATGTAATATCTAAGGCGATATAAATAACACAACGTTAATGTTATGTGGTATTTAGAGACAGGTAAGGTGTTCCATAAGCTTAAACGAGCATAACTCAATAGCGTAGGCTTAGAAGTATTTATATAATTGTAGGTAGGTGTGTTCCTTAAGGAGTGTTCCTTGGGCAATCAATATTCAGCTGAAACTGATTATGTTAGAAAGCGTACTTCAATACTTTTTTTTTTTTTTTTTTTTTTTTTTTTTTTTTTTTCACGCTGTGGAAACGCATTTAGGCGCTGCCCCTCGCCGGTGACAGACGAAGGGGGAGTGTGGGACTCACCGGCCATAGATAGTTGGCGGCCGGAATACCCACTAAAACCACAGCGGCCCCTGCCGCGCTTTTACGGGGTACCGGAGAGATCGTCTACTGACATTCGATCCCCGGCAACCCAACGCTTGGCCGTCGGGCCACGCCCTGTCGTCATTCATGGCGGTGGGAGGAGTTGCGCATATCGGCGCCTCCTCCTCCCTGGCCGCCGCCGGCGGAGCGAGTCTGCGGACGCAAGTGCCTCGCGTTGTCGCTCCGCGGCCTCCTTTATAGAAATGACCTCCTCACAAAAGGAGGCCATCGACGACCAGCACCTGTCACTGTCGAGCATCTTTGAGATGACGTTTGACAGCGACAGGTTCCCTCCAACAACCACCGACAAGACGCGGCGCTGGGGCCCCCAGGCGGGGCATACCTCCAACGTGTGGCGCGCATCGTCCACTGGCGCGCCACACTCATGGCACCCTGGGGCCTCTTCTCTCCCAATTCTGTGCAGGTACTTACCGAAGACCCCGTGTCCGGTAAGCACCTGCACCACCCTGAAGCTCAGGCTGCCGTGCCTTCTGTTGATCCAGCGGTGGAGATGTGGCGCAACCGCCTCTACAGTACCCCGCCCTGCTATGGGGGACTCCAGTTCATCTTTCCACCGCCGGATGACTTCCCTTCGGGCCACTTCCAATGCTCTGCCCAGTCTCCTAACGGAGACTTGCTCGCCGGCGGCCCGCGCCGCAACGCGGATTCGGTAGGCCTCCGCCAGAGCCTCAGCCACTAACGGCCAAGGTGGGTCGCCCGCCAACAGCGTTGCCGCGGTCCAGGACACCGTACGGTAGCCCCTAATAGCCCTCACCGCCATGACCCTCTGCGGTCTTCGCAAAAGGGCTCTGTTGCGGGCGGTGAGGGAATCCGCCCAAATAGGGGCTCCATACAGTGCCATGGATCGCACGACTCCAGCGTATAATCGCCGGCAGGACGACCCGGGACTCCCAGTATTTGGCAGAAGCCAGCCTAACGCCGCGGCTGCCTTGACGAGCCTTGGGACGAGCTGGGCAAAGTGTGGCCCAAATTTCCATCCAGAATCAAGGTGCAGACCCAGATATTTCATCTGAGCCCGCACCGGCACGGCAACCCCAGACACACCGATGTGTGCTCCTCGGGGGGAAGCGTACTTCAATACTACATAAAGGCACGAAAAACAAATTTATATCAAACACTAATCTTTTACCCAATACTATCTAAATGAAGGCCAACCATTGTCTAATTATTAATTAATTCCTGGTAGAGACCACAAAAACCGGCTAAATTTTTTTACCGTTTTATTCTACACACTTAACTAGTATACGCGTATTAATAATGTTAGGGGAATAACCTATTTTGCAAGGTCATAACTAAAATAGATTTTTTGTCTAATTGTTTATTCTTAAACTAAAAAGAGGCTTCATTGACGTTATAACTAATCCAATATATTCTCTTTACTATAGCTGATTTTTATCAGCCATTTGCTTCATCGAAATGTACATATATTATAAATACATCATCATCATTTTGTCTCAATATTATGACACTTTCTTAAAGGGTCAGCGAAGCATAGAAGCCTTTATTCGACAGCAAATCTAATTTTCAATGGATCCCCACTGTTCAGTTGTAATGTTCTATTATTAAAATATATTTCATTTTCTGCAATAGTATTTATTCAATAATATATTATGGAATTCTAGACCACCGGACAACTAAGTGCTTGTTTTTTTATTTTCAGTTTTTTATTATGTACGTAGTTTTGGTGACTTTTTACGCAGTCGGGTTTTTTGATTTTTTTAATTATTTTTTTATTACCATCTTCATTAATCACATCATTTAGCCAAATACATTAGACGTACAATTCTTTTTCTGTTTAATACAATTGTTTTTTAGGAAATTATCAGCAATAAACTAGCAGAATTGTGTGACGGATTCCGTTGAGGTTATCAAGTAATGACCGTTTAGTTTGTCATTGTTGTTATCTCATTTAACTGATACGATTGCGATGCCAGAGCAAGTTGACCATGATTAGCTTTTTAACTTTTTTTTTTATTGCTTATGGTGACAAACGAGCAAACAGCACACCTGATGGTAAGCAGGGCCGGCTTTACCTATAGTGCAGAGGGTGCGGTGCACCCGGGCGCCGGGTGTTAGGGGGCGCCGAGAGCCGCTTGTAACCATCAACCTATGTAAAACATAGAGACGAAAGGGTAATGAAAGAGCTTGGTCTACTACCCCATTAAACTAAAATCAACACAAGCGTGGAGTCAATTACCATCAACCTAGACATAGACTTCCAAATTAAACAAATCATTAAATAAAACGTCACAGACATTATTATCATCATCACAACATCACAGAGGACAGAAACATCTACAAATAGAAGGGTTTCACCAACAACAAGACCACCAGCGCCAAGAAGAAACCCTAAAAGACATGTTGTCGCTCAACATCTATGACACATTAATTGCGCTCTTCAAGCTTTATCCAATTGTAATAAAGCCACTTCAAGAACATTAATTTTATAAACAAACCACCATAACAATTAAATTAAATATAAAAAGAGCACGGACAAAAAGTCTGTGGAATAACATACTCATAATAAAAAAAAAAAAAAAAAAAACCATCAACCTATTCCATTTTGTTCACCCACTTACAACTTACAAGAGGTCCGCAGGTTATTGATTGCACCCGGGCGCTACATGTGCTTGAGCCGCGCCTGATGGTAAGTGTCACTGCTGCCCATGGACCTTTGATACCAAAGGTATAGCTAGGCCGCTACCTACCATTATAATCCCCAAACCCACCCACTTGGGCTGCCGGCTCTCTCGCTCACCGAACGAAGCGCAATAGCACATTGCCATTACTCAGATATCGATCTTCTGCGAAAGTGTAGTACCTGCTACCCCGGACAAACCGGCCCGCGGCTGTAGACAGAGAACTGTCAACAGCATGGTCCTACCACTATTAAACTATAACTAAATTAGACATTTTATCTTTTCATGGAGCTTGAAGCTATATCAGTTACATAGATTCTGCTACAGATTGCCAAATGCTGGATTTAAACAAGTAGAGACCCTACTTATGTGTAATTTAATGTCTAAGAGATTTGCCAACTATTAAATAGGGTCTGGGATATCTGGCGTCAGCCCTGTGTATTATCTATGCCAAAATTAAGAACGGACCACAAATAATGTGTAAATATAGTTTTCGTATAATAGGGATTTTTGTTTTTCAACTATTTTTCTTTTTACGGTCCCATCGTGAAAGTTTGTTACAAGCACCTAAAAAAGAATTCCCTAAAGTTTGGGCTCTTAATATTAATATTAAGTCCTCGAACGTGGCGTGTAGAGATTGCCCATTAAAAAAACACAGAACCTCTGATTTTTTATCTTTAAATTTCTATAGCTCATATGGCTCGTGGCACTTCATAGCATCGCTTCGACCATGGACGGGTTTTTTTTAGAATTGAATGCTCTACATAAGTATCCTTTGCGGCCAAGCCGTAACTCGAACCGGCGAGGCAGTACAGGCCTCTAAACTTGATTTTCCATGGAATTTGCGTTTTTTTTTGCATTTATCTCGTGAATGACAAGAGCTACAGAAAAAATATTTATCACAAACTTATAGAAAATTAAATTATCTACAAAAAAGGTCCTCAGCACCAAGTCGTTAAAATCAATATTACCGGCGATATTTAATAACAATGTTGATTGGATACGATGGGACCCAAAAAAAATTATTGAAAACTGCCCTGCTTGTTTGCCACCACAAGCAAATAAAAAATACACGAGGGTATTATAAAAGACGACAAAGGAATATGCAAATACCATCCATTTTGTTTTTTTTTTGCGTGGCAATGGATGTGGTCGCTCCCCGACAAATCGGTCAGGGGGCTCTTCGTCGTGCGAACGGGCCACCGGTACCCGATCTTTGTCTTCGGTGATGATGGAATAAAACACTACGCCAACCCGTCTGACCAGCGTGATAATGCGTCAATTTTTATTCTATTATAAGGGAGTGAGTCTCAAGCACAGCAGTGGAACCCATATCAGCTGAAATGATGATGGATAAAATGTATATTGATTCTACATTATCTGATTCTAAAAACTCTATAAGTATCTTGATTTCAGTCGAAACAGTTACCTTTTTCATTGTGCTCTGCCGCCACGGTTCTTTAAAAGATATCTACAGTTGTTGTGGCTAAAAAGAACAAAACAGCCAGTGAAAGTGGTCGTATTTAGGGCGACTTCTATCACGGTTCGATTCGTTTTGCTTTCATTGTGTTACAAATCAATATAACGAATTTATACAAACCAATGTTCGAAAAGAAAAGGTACACTAAATTACTTTTTAGGTGAATATTTAGTATCCGTGTGGTGACAAAGTAAGAATAAAATTCACCACCCCCCTGTCTTACCCGTGGGTGATCGTAAGAGATGATTAAGGGATATAAAATGCATATAACATCTATGCAGGAGAAGGAAAATTCGAAACAAAATTCTATACCAACATGTCTGACCAGCGTGGTATAATAGGTCAATTTCTCTCCTATTATGGAGCAGGCACGAGTCCAACAGTGGGACATACGTGATCTGAGATGATAATGAATATTTAGGTAAATATAACATTATCAAAAATGTCGCATTACGTAAGGTGTATATCAAATTATTTTAATTCGTGTTGTATTTGCTTTCGTGTCTGACCATGGTGATAGTACCTATGAAATCTGTAATGGTCCAACTGCTTGTGTAAGAGTTGTGGGCAATTTTGGAACAACCTTAAACGTTATCTAAAAGTAAGAGGCGTTTATAAAAAATTCATAGGTATAGAATTTTTAAATATATAAAAATTGTATTTTATATTTATTTGCAAAATTGTTCCTTAAGGACTCCAAAACTGTTTTAGTGATCTTGATTAAACCTTTCGACAATCCCATGAAGTTTAGTGGCAAAACGATCCATTAAATAAAAGGGATGGGGATACCAGCGTGGTATAGTGGGTCAATTTCCCGCCCATTACGGAGGAGGCTCGAGCCCAACAATGGGACATATATGAGCTGAGATGATAATGATATTCGTTCTGTTGCGATTCCGCCTCCTCTACTATGAGAAGTAAATTAATTTACTGTGTGACATAGCTGCGTGGTTGTAGTATCTTTTACTTGGTACGGGACCTGATTAGGTATTTTCATCCTCTTACAGTAATTGTACTAGTCTTTAAATAGCAACTTTATTATATATCTAAAAGAATAATAAGCTAGTGTATAAATAGGCAGAAGAAATATACAAGCCGACACAAGCTTATTTAATATCTTACCTAAGTTAAAATAAAAATTATATTTAAATTATTTTAACATTAGATTTTATTTTTATCTAAGTATACGTAGATTTCTACCATGTACGTAGAATTTTTATATGAAACTTTACAATTTTATAATAATATGTAGTGCCTATGCAAATGGCACATATACAGCTTCTTTCATAGAGCAAATTGGAATCCAATTAACGTAAACAAGATTAAAGTGTGGCTTGGGTTGGGTGTACTTGGTTCATAGCAGTACGTAGCCTCAGTGGAGTTGAACAGTTGATCCACGTTTTGTACAATCAGAAACTATGCCTAAAGAAGATCCAGAACAAACGGCTCTTCAAAAAGAGCTCACCGATTTGATTGCCAAAGCAAAGGTGAGATAAAGATAAGTTACGTCTGTATGATTCAAATAATTCGTCATTTTCCTATTTATCTTTTCTTTCTTGGTATGTATAAAAAAATTGTTGATTTATATCAATAAATCTCTATAAAAAGTGCAGAACATACAAATAGAAAAAAAAATCTCTATAATAACATAACTTTGCATTTCAGGCTGAACAAGAAAAGGTAGCCGATGCGAAGTTGGCTGAAAAATGTGGAGATTTGGGTGATGTGCCCAAAATAAGATTCGTGACAAAGAAGACGTTAAAAGGACACATCAATAAGGTGAACTCCGTCCACTACAGCGGCGACTCCAGGTAAGGATATCCATATATTGAAATATTATAAGCTTACGTAATTATTATTTAACAAGGTAACGTAATTACATATTATATAATATTTTCCCTGAGAATTGTATCGTAAATAAATTTAATATATCTCATAATTAAATAAATTTGATTTCTTGTGCAAAGCGAAGTATCACATAGTTGACGTACCTACTTAATTCGTTAATTATCAAGTAATGTTTGAGAAAACATTATTTACTTTTTATTTAATGCGTAATTTATTAAAACCAACTAGTTGAAATGTTTACTTATTTTAATGATGGCGTTTTAATGATCCGGGTACATAAAACTTTTCGTTGATATACATCGTGTTTTAAATTTCGTGGTTGTAACATTGTAGAAGCTATCTACAGATATCTTACTGTTATCTTTGTTTTAAATTAAAGTTAAAGGGTAACCTGCTGTGCTCATACTTATCACCGCTAAGTGTTCATGACATTATTATTAATAAGCTAGGCAACTCGTAGTTTCTTAACGAAATAGATATTAATATAATAGTCTGCAGACATCTGTAGTGGTATTAAATGATTCTAACATAACGTCCAACCGTCTTCCCATCCATAGGCATTGCGTCACCGGCTCACTGGACGGCAAACTGATCATTTGGGACACATGGAGCGGTAATAAAGTGCAAGTAATACCCCTGCGGTCAGCGTGGGTAATGAGCGTTGCTTTTGCTCCGTCTGGAAACTTTGTTGGTAAAATCCTTTTGAATTCCTTTAACAATGATATAGTTAAAATGAAATATTAATGTATTTGATTAACTATGTATGACACAGTGTTTATTTTTGAACTCGTTGTCGTATTCTTCTATTTATGAATAAAATATAAGACATAATAGACTCTAAACCAATGACGCATGCTGAGAATATAGCTATTGTTAAGTATTTATTGAGTTATGGAAATATTAACCAAAAGTGAAGAAATATTTTATTTTTACGTCATAAATTTTTACATTTATATTCGTAAGAATGTAATGATTTCTAATGTTTACGTGAATATTACACATTTGAAATAAAACTATTTTACGGATTCTATCGCAGTTGCATTTGTTTTTTAATTTCCCAACATTTCGAAAACTACAGCGTTCATATACATTAAAGTCCTCCCGTAAAAATCCATAAAATAGTTTTATTTCAAATTCATAAAATTGTATTATGAATGTAATAAATAAATACTACCATACACTTGCAGTAATCTGCATTTTAAATACATCAACTAATATGAAGTATGATGTTGAAAGAATAATGAACTAAACATTGAAAAACAATGAACGAAAAATAATTAACTAAAAAAACTAAAAACGATCGAAAATTATTGATTGTAAATTAAACCCTTAAACATCGATGATAATTTATTATTCGATGCAATATATAATTATATTATAAATTATTTAAAATAAAATAAACGATAATGAAATATTAAAGAAACGTGTAAAGAATTTATAACATTTATTATCTTTAAATACCCACGTAAATATAATCTTTTTAAATTAGGCCAAAACATAATATTAAATGAAAGTTATAAATACCTAGAATAAAAATTTTTTGGTTAAAAAATAAAAGACCTATGGCTTGTGGTGGGTATTACCAATACGATCAACGCTTACATTGTCTTAAAATATGACCAAGAGTTCGACACCCGCCTTGGGCAATCATTGAGTTTACATTATCAACGTGGGTTGATGAAAGGGCAGGCGGTGATCGCATTTCGCTCGTGCAAGAGAAGATAACTCGAAATGAAACTCAACAACACGTGTCATCACGTGTGACTAGCACGGTATAGTAGTTCAATTTCCCACCCATTGTGGAGGAGGTTCGAGCCCAAAGTGGGACGTATATGAGATGTGATGTTGATGACTTAAATTTTACAGCTTGTGGTGGTATGGATAATATGTGCACTGTTTATGACGTGAACAACCGTGATTCTACTGGAGCTGCGAAGATGGTGCGGGAATTGGCTGGTTATGAAGGCTTCCTAAGCAGCTGTCGCTTTCTTGACGATCACCATATACTTACTGGCTCTGGAGATATGAAAATGTTAGTAGATAAAAAAAATAACTATGTTAAAGAAATATACAGTGTGAACTTTTGACTCCTAAACTAGATAAACTAACCTATATTTTAAGTCAGGGATTCTTCATTTGATCAATATAGATAAAGAAATTGCTCGTTTATCCAATAATTCATAAAGTATATTAATCTATCTATACTGATAAGTGGAGAGCTGGTTTTTCTGTTTGATTATACTTCGAAAACTACTGAACCGATCGGAATAATACTTATACCATATAAAGCAGCATGTTTCGGAAAAGGTCTATAATATATTGGTGCTCACTTATCTGAAGAGTAGGGAAGTGGTCGGGGGGACGACATTTAGTTTAAAATATACATATAACAATATAGACTAAATTATATCTATTACTTAGATCATGATCAATATTAGTATTATATTTATTTTATTGTATGTGATTCGCATATATTCGTGACGTCTCAATACGAAAGATTAGTGCTGATTTTTTATTAGTCGCATGATATAAATATAAAGTGTATTTATTGCTTGCATAAGGTAATCCCTGCTTCAACTCATTCTTAATGGTGCTGGTACATCAACACCTCCTGATGACAAAGTGTTGGCAATGTACGAAACTATTTTAATCGCGTAAATATACAAATTGCCGCCTTGTCTAATTCTTGGACACATCCACGGGTTAGACGACATTAGTACTTTGTATAATATATTAAAAGATAGAAAGAACTCTGTTAGAGATAGGATAACATTATGCTGATCCGGTTAGCGTATATATATTGTATATATGTTCTTCTAGATGCGTATGGGACTTGGAGGCTGGTAAACGTGAAATGGAGTTTGACGCTCATGCTGGGGATGTCGTCAGCATCTCCTTATCACCTGGTAAGCATAATACTACAATGTCATTACCGCTATATGTTACTGGTATCGCAACATTTGTAATTATGGTTGGGCCTTAGCTTTACAAGAGCTGAAAAGATTTCAAGATAACATTAGTTGTTAGCAGTCCTTATTATGAATGAGAAATTACATTTGATATCTGGTTTATTAAGGAAGGCTATCTATAAGTTGGCTATAATCGTCTACTAAGGCTTATAGCCTTCCTTAAGCTATAAAACATATCGTTACAAACCATAGTAGCAGCGTAATAATAGTAAATGTCAACATTTTCCGTAAAATATTGCCTTTTAAACGCAGGGTACATATTACAAATTATTGAGATCACCAAACATTTTTCTTTCTTTCTCTTATATGTTTCTCGGATATAAAAATTGGGATAATCTTAGCATCGTGGCATCTAAAAAGGTATTAAAGTAGTATTATTAAAGTTCAATTTCTAGGTAGAGTTTTAAGTAAAAACTGATATAATCAAATAGCAATTTGTTTTTTTGTCAACACTTGCCTCTCCTCCCTATTAAACTAAGGGATTCATTATAAAGACAGATAAATTTATTAACTCAATATCAGGTTGAGAGCCCTCAGCGCTCACCCACAGTCCGGGTAAAGTTGTGATAGCCATCTGATACTAACAACTAAGACACACATAATAAAAATAAAAAAAATAATTTAATCTCTAATAGCTGGATGAATAAACATTAAGTTTTATTTCGACTCTTTCTTCTCTCACACCAATATTATTTTGCCAAATTTCATAAGACAGCTTCGGTTAAAAAAAGGGTGTTGACATATACGTACGTATAACTATTGCATAAGCTCACCAATTAAAAATCGTACTAGATGGTAATTTAGTCATGATATATTTTGCATGTTTTTAAATATATTTAAATAACAACGTTTTCTAATCATGCTATATTGTTTTTAAATAGATATGAAGACTTATGTGACTGGATCCGTAGACAAGACATGCAAGCTTTGGGATGTTCGAGACGAAAAGGCGAAGCAGACATTTTTCGGTCACGAAGCCGACGTAAACAGTGTTTGTGTGAGTCTAGAAAATAAAATTCACCTCTAATATGATCACCTATCAGGCTATCATTAGACAGGAGTACTAGTTTGGATGCATTAACTAACCTAACTGTAATTTTAAAGTCAATTATTGCTGAAGAACTTAGTAGAGGTGAAACGAAACCTACAGAAACTTCATAAGCGTAACTTTGTAAGAGAGAGTATCTTCCATTCTCCCAGAATCAGCACTGCTATATAATATTTCCTTACAGCATGTACCGAATTTTGATTCAAAATAGGTACCTCTGCGAGCAACCGTATGTGATGCTTTTAAATATGCAAAATAAAATTTTAATAGACTGTCTAGAACAGAAAATATTTATATTTCTTTAACATATAAAAGAAAATTAATATATATATTTTTTTAAATCTGTAATAAATTTAAACATAGCATAGGTTTATTATTCCGCAGCGTCTGAAAACAAAGGTTTATAACCAGTGTGTGTTACCAGCGATGACTTACGGAACTGAAACGTGGTCTCTAAATGTTGGCCTCATCAAAAGGCTCAAAGTTGCTCAGCGTGCTATGGAGAGGGCTATGCTCGGTATTTCTCTACGTGATAGAATCGGAAATACGAAAATCCGTAGAAGAACGGGTATAACTGATATAGCCCGAAGAATTAGCGCGTTGAAGTGGCAATGGGCAGTCCACATCGCTCGACGAACCGACAACCGTTGGGAAAGAAAGGTCGTCGAGTGGAGACCACGAATCGGACGGCGCCGCGTAGGACGACCCCTCACTAGGTGGACTGACGACATTATCAAGGTCGCAGGAAATCGCTGGATGCAGGCGGCGCGGGACCGTGTTGAATGGCATTCTAGTGGGGAGGCCTATGTCCAACAGTGGACGTTTACGGGCTGATGGATGGATGATGATGATAGCATAGGTCATCTTCTATCAAGTAGAATAAGTAAAAAAGTTCTATTCTAGTAGTAAGGCCATATGAGATAAGCCAGTAACTGTATAGACTGACTATGGGTCCTTGAACGAGTAAAAGGTGGATCATTTTTGTGGAATGAATACTATGTTAGTGTTTCTCTCATTAGATGAGAGCAGGTGAACAGCGGTTCATGATACTCCATTCCATTCTCTTGAGTAGCCCAGTAGCATACGACAGATAAATAACTCACCAACAAAAGGGTATAAAACTATGATATATAAAAGACTAGTTGTGGTAAATATTAAGGAATTTATTAATTCATATCGATGTTAAAATATGAAAAACCTAACACTAGGTTATATATATTTATTATTTTTACTTATTTAACTAACTCATTAGTTTTATTAGTCTTTATTTTTTGGGACTAATCCCATCACACATTCCTACCACTGTAACACCTGTAAGCCAGGATCCACAATGGTCTCCATAAAAGGCACTGAGGTTTGACCCTCAGAAAGTCCCGAGAAATGCTTTTAATTGTCTTGGGACCCGCAACAAATTTAATAAGAAAGGAAAAGCAGGAGGAGTTGAAGAATTTCCACTTCCCTCCTATGCAAAGCGGGAGACATGAAGCAAAATTGGCTAATAGGCTAATAGATAGGAAGATGTACTGATACATGACGCGAGCAGTACAGCACCACGGATATGACAGAGCGTAATGGGCCTATGTGAGCCTTAAGTTTGGTTACAATAGTAGGTATGGCAGAAGCGCCTGAACACACGAAAATTTTCTCGAGTTGCTACAAGGTCCGTATAATTTTATTAGTCTTAATAATTTTATTAGTTAGTAGTAAAGTTTTATTAGTCTCTGGATTGGGCAAAAAATAATCTGATTTGCCCGGAGGTTTAATAAGAAATCCTTTACTGCCAAGCATTAAATTAGATACTATACCCGATAGACGATGTCAGGTTCATCCCTTTTACATTCTATTATTAGGTATTACTTGCAAAAAGTGATATGTTATTTCGAATGCAAATATTAGAATTCGTAAAATATAAAAATAAATATTTTTGTTTATATTAATACAGTACCATAATAGCGGCCATGCTTTTGCAACAGCTTCGGAAGATAAAACAGCACGCCTATTTGATATTCGTAGTGATCAACAACTCGGGCACTACACTCCACCAGGCGCTAGTGGTTTTACTAGCTGTGGTAAGTAATTAATTCTTTATAATCAAATGAACTTACAGTTTTGCTAAAATATTATATATTTATAACAATAAATTTTCTTTTGCAAAACTAGGTAACTGTGGGTATAAGCTATCTCAATACTGAATTTCACCCAAATCTATCAAAGCAGGCAATGATCACATAATTTTCAGAGACATGATCATCCTTCTCCCTAAATATACTTACACCTGCCGGGTGTAAATAAATTTAATCATATGCTAATTTCATTTCAATTGTGGAAAGATTCGTCTTTGTGTGCCGTATAGCAACTTAGTAAAAGACCCAATAGACTACTACGCAGTGAGCCTCAGATTCGATTCACATGGTACTCTTTGACTCGGGTACCGGTGGTTCGCACGGCGAAGAGAGGTGTTTGCAGGGTGGGTCTATGGGGTTCCGCGCCGCCTCTGCCGTCGCTCCGGACCAATTTGGCGGGGCGCGGCCGCCTCCATAGTCCACCGCAAAAAAGAAATAAATATGGTATCTACTCTTTGAATGAATTAATGTGTGTTAAATTGCGAAATATTAAATATTGCTTTCCTTAACATTGAAGGAACACATTTGATATATTTTCAACCAACCACCCATCCATTAGCGTCAGTCAGTACCTACCTACTGAGTGTGGTAAGAGACTAGCCGTCTTTTACGATACCCGCCCTTACACAAGGAAGATAAAATTACTATAAGAAAAAGAACCTAATCAGACCATATGCCAAGTATCTTGTATTGTAATTTAAGGTACAAAAATGAAAATTTTTATAGGCGTACGCTTAAAAAACTATTGATGAAAGAATAAAATAAAATGTACTACGGGTTTATAGATCTTGTGATTTATAATATCCAGGTATTAAAAATGTTACGTAAACATGTGTATGAATATTTTCAAGTTATTGCGTGTAGTGACAGAGTAAGAATAAAACTCACCACCCCCTCTCTTACCCGTGGGTATCGTAAAAGACGATTAAGGGATACAATATGCATATAGCATCTGTGCAAGAGAAGGAAAACTTGAAATAAAACCCTATACCAACTCGTCTGACCGGCGTGGTATAGAAGGTTACTTTCCCTTCCATTAGGGAGGAAGCCCGAGCGCAACAGTGGGACATATGTGGGCTGAGACGATGATAAGTATGTAAATATAGACGTAAATATAAATGCAATAGAATTTTTATGAAATATCTATAGAAAACCGATGTTTACTATACAGGGTGGAAGTGGACCGCTCCTGAAAACAAATACAGGTTAATCTACTAATCCTACTTGTTATGATAGGCTAGAAAAAAATCGATTCGGATAAAAAACATTATTTTTTTCACAACGGGTTTTAAGTTTTTTTCACGTTCCATCGTATTAGGACAGTGCAAAGTAACGATAATTCCATAAAAAATACGTAACTTTACTCAGATGTGAAAAGACGCAATCTATTCAAAACTCACGATCATATGTTCAAGAGTTCAACGACCTCGTGTGTTGAAATAAATTTTTTTTTTTTTCGTATTGTTTTTTTTTTAGTCTATCATTACAAGTAAGATTAGTAGGGTTACCTGTCTTTGTTTTCGGGAGCGGTCCCCTTCCATCCTGTATATAGTATATGCACGAAGAATTAGTACGTGGAAGTGACAATGCACACGTCACATAGCTCATCGATCCGACAACCGTTGGGGAAGAAAGGTTCTTGAGTCGCGACTATGTATCGAATGACGCAGCGTAGAACAACCCTTCACTAGGTGGACTAACGACTTCTCAAAAGTCGTAGGGAGCTATTAGATGCAAGTGGCACAGGACCATTCTGAGTAGCATTCTCGTGAGGAGGTCTATGTCCAACAGTGGACATCTACGGACTGATGAATGAAACATTAGTACCTAATCGTACAATGCTTTGGCCTCTGAAGTACTGCAGTACAAGGTGTCATTATTTCACATTAGGTATATGTATATGTCCCACAGTTAGCTAAACGAGTAGATATAGGACAGTTAAGTGTAGTTGAGCATTTTAAGGCATAGACAAAGAGAAGAAAATCCTAGAAACAAAAGGTAAAGTAATATGTATACTTTGTACAACCATCAAAGCATTCTACTAATACCGTGAACGAGTGGGAGGAGGGGAAGAGGAGTAGATATATTATGTTTCTGACAAAAATAAACTGACAGTTGATCTGACGTTACGGTTATGTCACATACATCAACCATAAGAATAAAATAGGACTTTTGACGGGCATTTGAAAACGTCATGTGGTGCTCTTGTATTATATTCGATATCTTAGTGTTTTAACGTGTTATATTAGATAATTTTGATGGCATTTTATGTAATATGAAGGGGCGGAACTACTGGGATGTAGTGAATATCATATAAAAGTGCTTTACAACGTTTTCGTTTTCCATCAAAATTCCCACAAGATACCATTAACAGTGTGGCCATTGCACTGTTAACGACGACAATTTGACTTAGACAACGACTAACTTGAAAGACTACATACATACATATCATCACGCCATATCCCTTGCAGGGTAGGCAGAGAGAACAGAGTGCCAGAGAACTCTATCTCTGCATACTTCACTCGCTTCCTCAACATTCATAATTCTCTTCATACACGCTCGCCGGTTTCGGAGACTCTTGACTCCACCTTCCTTCAGTACATGACCGATCTGGTCTAGGTAGGTTAGTCTCGGTCTCCCTCGGTACCTACATCCTTCCACTTTCGCATTGTATATCTTCTTAACCAGGCGTTCGTTCGGCATTCTTTCCACATGTCCGAACCATCGGAAGAACTTGAAAGACTAAAAACGTGAAAATATATATAACTCGACACTGGCACCAATAGCTCATATAAGTAGCTGATTACCAATACATAAGAAGAAGAAGAATAAAATATATTTATACTACTTTAATATTATAAATGTGAAAGATTCTGAAGCGCCTTCTCTTTTTCACCAAAAGTAAACTAATTGGTCTGGCCTAGCCCTTTTATGCTTCTCTTGATCTCTTGCAAAGATATCTGCTTACATCCCTCATTTTTTATTATAGCCACAAGTAAGGACTGGTTTATTATATTCTTATTGCGTTACAAGAACCTTCTTGTACCTAATTAATTACCTAATTATATATAATTACCTAATTATAATATATGGATAGGCGCATATTAAATACCTAGTTTTGCCATAAATACTGTATATGTATAATACCAAGCGTATGGATAGTTTTAAAAATTGCATTTGGCTCCATACCTACTTTGCGTAATGCAATCACAGCGATTTGGTTCTCTTTATCACCCCACTCCATTTTAATAACGCAAAATATTGTACAATCTATTGGTGCCAAAATGAGAAAACACAATGAACAATCATATAAAAATGACAGATTCCAAATTCAAAGGTAATAATTTGTTTATTTTTAATTGTAACAGTATTTATGGCCAGACTAAATATATTGTGTAATTATTATATTAAACCGTAGTCCAGTTGTTTTTAAGCCCTCAAATAGTTATGAAACTTAATTGTAAACAAATGTACCCTAATGTTTTCAATTTTAGTTTAACTAGATTCTACAGAATCTAACTGTCATTTGATCATTACTCATAGAAATAAGAATTTTCTAAAGTGCCTTAGCACTTGTCCTTAATTTTAAGATATCCTTATCCCTTAAGGTTTTCATGGATACTGAAAAATTAACGAGATTAACTGTCACAAGAATAAAAAGCTATGTGAAATCTTCCAAACTTTTACGTTCATTAAATTCTTAGATAATTAAACGCCTACATAATGTTATTACAATTAAAATTAATAACAAATAAAATACCAATTAACAATTAAAATGAACTACAAACAAAATACCTATAGTTATATTTATACTACATACGTTTGTCTCTTCGTGGGCTCCATATGTGGGTCTACGAATGGATCTTTAACTGTCATTCTGTTGTACTAACCAATATGCTACCACTCCTTATTTGACCTTAAATTATCATTTTAAAAGGTGATTGTGTTGTTTGTCAATGAGAAAAATAACCATTATGAAGTCGACCTTGACCAAACTTATTATGCAAACAAAATTGTAATCGAGAACCGGTATACAAGTATACATATACGTGATGCCTACCTATTTATTCATATCAATAGGTAATGGACTTAAGCTTGTTACATATTATTGAAATTATTACACGTATGTAAGCTATAGAATCTGACATAGCCTAAACCACTTTTTTTTTCCCGCAAGGTGGACCTTGGATGTGGTCGCGCCCCAACAAAACGTCCGGGGCGACAGAAGAGGCGGCATGCAACCCCATGGACCCACCCTGCAAACTCCTCTCTTCGCCGTGCGAGCGGGCCACCGGTACCAGATCTTTGACTTCGGTGGCCCGCCCGGCGGTATACCCTTGCGGGTTCCTCTCTTGTCGATCCTCACGCGGTGGCCTCACGTCGGGTGACCGAACAATTCCCCGGTCCGATCACCCGACATAGCCTGAACCACTGAACATTTTAATTCATTCCTAGGTATATTATTTCATTCATTTTTCCGTGTAGTGACGGAGTAAGAATACAATTCACTAACCCATATCTTACCCGTGGGTGATCGTACGAGACGACTACGGGATATAAAACGCATATAACATCTATGCAAGAGAAGGAAAACTCGAAACAAAACCCTATACCAACACGTCTGACCAGTGCGGTATAGTAGGTCAATTTCCCTCCCACTATGGAGGAGGCTCGAGCCCAACAGTGGGACATATATGGGTTGTGATGATGATGATGATGAATGGGAACTGCTGATGTAATCAAAGATGCCCTGTAATTATTAATGATTATGCATTATTTTGGATGATTATTCGCTACTATTAACTAAGAAAAGCTAATATTAATATCTATGTAACTTCCACAGCTCTCTCGCTTAGTGGAAGATACCTGCTTGCTGGCTCTGACGACAATTCTGTTCATTCATGGGATACTTTAAAAGTCCACCATACTGGTAAAAATTATATTTATATTCAATGTAACTTTTATGCCCTAGTTGGTTCAGTAAACCTTAGTGTAGAGTGTGATAAGATCCTAGTATTACGAGGAATTTACAAACATATAAATTACGGATATAAATTACACCCACACTTAGAAAAACAATTCTGTGATTCGCATAAAGTTGTCTTACGTGGGATTCGAACCTTGACACATGGCATGGTAGGTTATCTTAACCAACAAGCCATCTGTGCCAGAAGAATTCTGTATGAGTGATTGCTTAGCTGATTTTTAGGACTGTAAAACAAGAATTAATGACACATTATATTTTACTACACCGGTGACAATAAATATTAAATATATATAAGAGATTACCACCTATGTACTGACTCATCACGATGTCTCTGGAACCATAAGGCCTACTGACTTCAAATTTAGTAAAAATCTTCTTTTCGCCGAGTAGAGTCAGCTAAGAACGGATTTTACGTAATTCCACGTTTTACGGATTGCGTAGGGAATAACATATCCCAAAAAATCCACATTTTCAAATACTGCCCCTACAGATTTGAAAATTGATGTGGACTTTCTTTCGGCCCTGTAAAGGTTAGATGACGTAGGATTTTAAGAAATTCCTTTTCCGAGAGGAATTCTATGTGGCGAAAGTAAACTACAAAACTGAACTGACGTAACCGAAGCGAAGCGAGGGCGGGTTGCTAGTATTATAATAAAATAAATAACATTATATTATCTTCTTTAATTTAATATATTTAATATGCAGTTATGTATTGAAAGTTACACTAGCTTACAGCTGATTTCTTATTTTCAGGTACATTAAATGCACACGAAAATCGCGTAACATCAATTTCGGTAGCTCCAAATGGAATAGCCATGGCCAGTTGTTCATGGGATCAAAGCGTCAGAGTTTGGGGTTGAAACCTATATCATCCACACGTTCCTATTCGTAGCGATCTTATCCACCACATGTTGTAAACATCTCTTATTTATTTTTAAACGATTCTCTACCTTTCCCAATAAAGTCTTATTGCCTTAACGAACTTTCTTTTTATTTCCATTCATTCACTCCAAGTAGGCCGGTATAGAAGTAACGGCTACGAATACTATTAACCCTAATATTGATCGAGAATGAGATAAACAACTAACAGTTACATACCGCCTTGTAGCAATTTGACGTAATGCAATGCTTTTAACGTTAATGGTGTTTACGTGAGGCAGAAGACGCCGGTTATACACTGAAGACAAGACACTAAGAACTCGGCACCAGCGACTGGCTCAGATTGTGGTAGAAAAGAATAGCCAATCCCCAAAAAAATGCGATACTGGTCGTAAAAGCGAATGTGGAAGAAGCAAAACCTTAAGTCGTTATTTTTCCGTGTGGTGACGGAGTAAACATACAATTCACCACACCCTATCTTACCCGTGGGTGATCGTAAGAGTCGTCTCTTACGATCACCGTCGTCGTCTCTTACGATAAGGGATATAAAACGCATATAAAATCTATACCAGTAAATGAAAACTCGAAATAAAACCCTATACCAACACGTCTGACCAGCGTGGTATAGTAGGTCATTTACCCTTCCATTATGGAAGAGACCCGAGCCCAGCAATGGGACATATACGGGCTGTGACGATGTGATGAAAACCTTATGCATCATGTTTTGTTCTCCCGTCGCCTATGTTAGACTCATACAGAAAATAAAAGCAAGCGGATGATGGATATAACTCATATAAAAGCTTTTTAATTGCAATTTAGATTCTTTTGAAGTCTTTAATATTTGAGTGTTTCAAGGAGAATCCTAAAGAATTTGTCCTACTAATTAATTAATAATTAATTAATCCTAATTTATTCTAATTGTATTAAATGAGACATACATACTATGCATAAAAATTGAGATAAGGATAGAATAATAATGACGTAAACAATAGATATACATATACATGGGAACTTGGACTTATAGATTCTTCACCACATTTGAGATCTCAAGTGATTTGAGACATATTATATGTGTATTATGTCATATGTGTGTATTTACTATATTGGTCACACTATATGTATTTAGTCATATAATTAATAACATATTGCACTACGTACCAATATTATATGTATAATTCCTTCCAAACAACAAGATAGACTTTCAGAAAAACATTGTGTTTAAGTGTGTTCACTAATATTTCGAATTTATAATTACGAGTAGATGATGTAGACGGCAGCGCGGCGTTACCATCAGTTTTAAGAATTCTATTTTACTAATTGATACAGAATTAATTTCGTTTAGGTTAGATAATTATCATGTTAAACTTATCCTAAAAAAATAGGCTACTATTTCATTCACAGTGTGATCGCCTAATGGGTTGCCAAATGTTTTAAGTTTTCTTTCTCTTACACGAATGGATATCTGCTTAGATCCATGATTTGATTTTCACAATGTTCAGTAATTGAGGTGGGTAATCGCTTATGTGCAGAATTACATGTATAACCATACTAAAAATTAGATAGGCATGTTAATTTTATTCCCTTCTTATTAAAGATGGGACAACATGATAGTTATAGTAAATCTCATTACTTTCAAAAAAGATCAAAAGGGTTAATATGTTTAGAACCAGTCGTTGTTTACATTGCGATTTCTTCGATCAGCTGACTAATGGACCCACAGTCCTCTTATTATAGATATTTAATTACTTAGAATGCCGTATGATAGAGGATCCGAATACTGCCAACCCTTCCATTATGGGTTGTAAAAGACGACTAAAAGATTTTCATCGACGTGAGCCAACTCCATCTGAAGCCATCTAATCAACAATTATATTCCCAAGGAGAGTGAAGATCACGCAGGCGTCCCGTCATAATCTATTGCTAATAATTTTTGTAATATGGACGATGTTAGACCCCAAATGATGACCTCATCAAGGTCGCAGGAAACCGCTGGATGCAGGTGGCACAGGACCGTTATAGATGGCATTCTCGTGGGGAGGCCTATGTCCAACAGTGGACGTTTACAGGCTGATGGATGGATGGATGGATGGATAGACCCCAAATAATGGGATAAGAGCTGAAAAAGATAAGAGATGATGATGGAAAATTGATAAATTTACGATAAATTGATGTTAGATGATGATGAAAAATTACTAAGAATGCTATAATTATATTACCATGCTGTGTGGTAGCGGCTACGAATACTGCCACCCCTTACTTTGCTCGTGGATGTCATAAAAGACGACTATGACTATAACGACCTGGGCCAACTCTATCTGATGCCGTAGGGACAATAATTACATTCCCAAAGAGGGCTGACGTCTGGCAGGCGGCCGGTCATAAAACTATTGCCAATAACTTTTACAATATGTACTATGAAACAAGAGTACATATTGTATCGACCCCAAGTAAGTAATTGGTAAGAGTAGGAGAATGATGATGATGCTATAATTATATTACCATTTTGAAGCCAAAGAGTTTCTTTGTTTGTTTGAACGCGCTAATTTTAAAAACTAATAATTCGGTGGCAAAAATTAAGCTCTGCCGTATCCAAGGTGTCGTACCGCTGTGTTTATCGTAGCTACAGTGCACCCCTTTACAATAAGTACTGACTGACTATTCAATTTTGTTTCCTGTCGCCTGCACTGCCTAGAAAAGAAGTGAAATCATTCTTTTCCAACTCCTCCTCTTTAACTTTACGAATTAAATTTGTTGTGAGACCCAAAACAATTAATATCATATCCCGGGACTGCCTGAAGGTAACACTTCGCCGTCATCATTGTGGATCCTGTGTTATAGGAGTTACCATTGTGCAAATGTGTGGTGGGATTAGTCCCACAAGAAGAAAATAGGGTCTATGAATGTCAGCCATGGGCCAAAATTAAGTAACAAAAAAATGTTGTCATGTGAACCGCTAAGGCCAATACTCCAAGCTCACTAAGGTATGATGCTATATTGCATCCTTAATCCGTCATCAACCAGATATATATGTAAATTATTTGATATAAAGATTTAGTTTTCGTAATAAAATTTATGCCAACGAAGACTGCACGTCGACCATGAAATTAATTATGATAATATAAATTTAATTTTAATATACTAATAAGTAGTCAGCCATAAATGAATAAAAAAACAATTATCTGAACCAGTTCTGCGGTTGCCCTTCATAAGTATGACGGCAGACGAAATTAATAAAGAAATTAGAATTTGTCAAGTACGTTATGATACTTTACTGTGTATCTTACGTCAATACAGCAGTTTTATAGTTATTTTTAATGTGACCTTTTCTTTAGGATGTAAAATATATGTACATAATTTTATTTAGCCAAAATTCATATCAGAGCAAGGATAAACAACTTAGTTAGAAAATTAAAACAGTAAATTTATATATAATTTATATTAAAACTGAATTGATTTGTTTTTTTTCAAAGAGTTGATAAATAAGAAATATATTATAATTAAGAATACCATGAACTATAAACCCGTTCTTTACCGACGTATGGTGAGACAGCTAATTGACTAAATATTGAGCAATTAACGATGTGACATAATCACTTTATGCTCTATCTTTTTAAAAATAAAGTAAATAAAATAATTGCACTAATAAGAGACGAACTAAAATAAAGTTATTGCGTGAGAGAAAAATCGAAATAAAATTTTCCTGTTGAGGTGTATGTCACCTCGTACGTATTCCTCCTGTTACGGAGGAGACTCGGGACTTGTAGTGAAAAGACATTTAGAGACGTTAATTAGTCATACGATAGAAGACAAATACAACATAACGACCAATTAACGTAAATTTAGTGTAAAATTACTAAAATTATAATGTTTAATAGTGGAGAGAAAATATGTAATATGACTTTAAGTAAAATATAGATTGAAAAAAAAAACATGTATGTTTTCACGTCATTATTCATTTCATATTGTTATGCAAATTACTTTAAGATAAGTAAAATAAATTGCACTCAATTATCGATTCTTTTGTAATTCTAGTTTTACTTAAATATGATAATTTACTGTATTTTGTTCTTATTTCTATCGTACAAACTCACGATGATGGGGAAATTACATTATATATTTGGAAATTGTTTCCAATTTTTTGCAGTTTTTCGCTGTGTATTTTTTTTCATAATATGTAATTTTATTCTTCTCTATATCCAATTATAAGCTATATGATATATTATTTTATACAGATTACAAGTTCCACTTTATAAAATTGGTAATGTCATCTTGATCGATGTACTGGTAGTGATGAAGCAGATTTACTTGAAGACAGATTAAAGACGATCCAAAACATGAAAGCTGGTTGTCTTGTATTATAAAAGATTACACAATATGTTTAGATCAAAAAAACACACATCATCTTTTAAGTTGTTAGATGATAGCAATTTATAATAAAGTTTAAACCCTCATAATTTAAACTTTGGGTTCACTTAAATTGTTTAACCAACTAATTATAACTTGTAATGGTATATTTTTATTTGTGGACCAACAATAGCATAGAATGTAACAAATATAAAATATTAAAAAGCCATCTAGTAAATGATAATAACAAAAATCTTATAACAATCCCTACCTATGTACATTATTACTTTGTATGAATAATAACATGGGTACTTACTTAAGTTCAAAGCAGCCGAACACCTAAACTTTAAGGCAATGTATTCAAATATTTGCCTACTTTTTTAAAATTAATATGTAAAATAAAATGCGAAAATATTTTTTCTGTAACACAAAAACTTTGTTCTTAAGTCGAAGATAGTATTAATTGTTTTGCTAGATATGAAATGAAACTTGTTTTAAATTAAATTGTGCTTATTTTATGCGAAACATTATTAATCTATGTATATAATTTCACTTATTATAATTATTTAGTTTAAGAGACCTCATTAGCTTGAGGATTCATAATGAGATTCTGTGATGGCGTAAAAAAAATATTAGTTTTATCGAACAGTGAATTCTCAGTAACAACAGTACAGAGTTTAATATGCCCGTTATATTAATAATAAACTCTTTCGCTATCTCGTGGATATAATGTTACTTTGAAATTTGGGTTTTGATATGCTTCTGCTTATGCCTTCGGCCATAAAAGCGAGAGTCTACAAAAGCAGATTAAGATTTAGCCTCACAAACAATCTTTGTCAATATGATTACAACTTTTATTGTAGCCATTCTCTTTTTTTTTATTTGGTTAAGTAGGCTATTTAAAATGTGTCGTCATTATTCATACGAAGCAATGCTTTATATACTAAATAATACGCTACAGCTCATCAGTAAATCGGCTACGAAGCGTGTTCTGCCATAGTGGTAATGTACCCCAAAAGCGCGAGCGAGATGCTAAATCTTCCTTCATTTCCATTGGTATGCCTATTTCCAAATACTCCATGGCAGAACCTCCAGTTGCAGGCTCCCACTTAACCGGTAGCGGATTTGGTTTATTAGGATTCCTGTAAATAATATAATAAAACTTATACATTTGAAATAAAACTATTTTAACGGATTTCATAGCGTGCCATTTTAACGGATTTTATAGCGTGCCATTTTAACGGATTTTATAGCGTGCTATTTTAACGGATTTTATAGCGCTCGTGAGCGTGTTCGAAAAGCTCAAAACATCGAGAAATTAAAAATAAAAGCAGATCGAAGATAGTTTATTAGTTTCATCACAATATCCCATTTTAATATATAGTTTTCTCTAACATATTCAAAACGACTGACTATTACGTTATATTATTTCACTGCATAATTAAATAACAATAAAGTAAATATGTTAATATTTAGTCGAACATATTGTCAAAGTAACTTACCAACTATGTGGTAGCGACTACAATACTACCAACCCTTACTTTGCTCGTGGATGTCGTAAAAGACGACTAAGAGCCTTACAACGACCTGGGCCGACTCCATCTGATGCTGTTTGGTCATTTATTACATTCCCAAGGAGGGTTGACGTCTGGCAGGCGGCCGGTCATAAAACTATTGCCAATAACTTTTACAATATGTACTATGAAAGAAGAGTACATATTGTATCGACCCCAAGTATTTGGCATAAGACTAGGAGAATGATGATGATGAAGATTGTAAAAGTAACTTACCCTGATGTGGCAAAATTTGTAAACAGTGTTATGATAGTTTCACTCATCTTTATATCTTCTTTCGAGAAAGGTTTTTCAAGAAAATGTATCGGGAACAAATGCATTAATTCATCAGCGTGGCAAACACCTGCAACGATATCAAATACAGTGTTTATATTACAATCTACAATTAACCTAAAACATGAACTTGGCCATAGCAAGTGCTTTTACCCAAGGAAAACCTTGAAATGTCAGGGAACTGTATATTTGCTAAAACCGCATAGTATTCCTTCCACGTACTTATTACCTTTGATAATCCAAAGCTCTTCAGGAAAAGACTTATATAAAATCGGCAATATAGAGATATTATATAGAGTATATATACACTAAGAGTAGTGTACTTAGTCTATTTTTTCTTTTCCCTTTAGAGTTTTACGTTTACCACTATTTGACCAGGCAGTGACATGAAGGCAAATCTATGACCTACCTTTCACTTCTCACATTTTAGCATAATGCTTTGGAGAAAAGTGGAATAACATCGATGATTTTACCCAAATATGCCTTTAAAACAAGCAAACATTGAACACGAGCGAGATTAATTTTATTGTTCAGTGCCATGGTTTATAGATACCATTGCGCCTGATGCCGCCCTAACCGAGGCTTCGGGTGATCGGACTGGGGAATTGTCCGGTCACCCGACGTGAGGCCACCGCGTGAGGACGACGCCTCGACGGCGAAAGCTGTCGGGGCGTCGACAGGAGAGGAGCCCGAGAGGGCATACCGCCGAGCGGGCCACCGAAGAGAAAGATTGGGTACCGGTGGCCCGCTCGCACGGCGAAGAAGAGGTGCTTGCAGGGTGGGTCAATGGGGTTGCGCGCCGCCTCTTCCGGCACCCCGGACCGATTTGGCGGGGTGCGACGTCCATAGCCCACCACAAAAAAAAATGGTTTATAGATACCATGGTACTGAGTATACTACATTTAATACCTTTATCATACCACTTTATTGTATATTTTGCTTGCTTTTTAGTGATGTTATCAACTTATTTGCTTTAGCTGCTTCATACAACACCCGAAGGAAATAATCGGGCGATAACACGGTATAATATTATACACGTCACCTATAGAATGATTTTGGAAATGGAAATTTGATGATATAAAAAAAAATTACCATAATCTCCGTCCGGATCACCGAATATTTGAGAAAAACTATTAGTTGCTCTGTAGACTAACTCGTATAAGTATACGGGATTTTTCGAGTAATTGAATACTAATTCAACACTTTCAACTGCTGGATAATTGAAGTATGAATCACTATACATCTGTAAACATGAAATTGAATTATTATTAAATAAGTACATATACATTTTTATTAATAAAAAAAACATAATGAATGTAAAATTAAGTTAATAATATATTCAGCCCTGAGTTTTGCACAACTAAGAGCTCGCTTATCTCTCAAGCTGCACCACAGTTAATATTTCTAGCAGAATTTCAATATTATAGGTGGAATTGACTTTAAATTAAGTAAATATATTCAAATAATAAGCTGTGTGGTAGCGGCTACGAATACTACCAATCCTTACTTTGCTTCTGGATGTCGTAAAAGACGACTAAGAGCCTTAGAACGACCTGGGCCAACTCCATCTGATGCCGTTTGGTCGACAATTACATTCCCAAGGAGAGTTGACATCAGGCAGGCGGCCGGTCATAAAACTATTGCCAATAACTTCTACAATATGTACTATGAAAGAAGAGTACATATTGTATCGACCCCAAGTATCCCAATGGATACGAGTAGGAGAATAATGAAATAATGATATTTAAATAACACATTTAAGAAAAACCTAACCTACCTAGACCAGATTGGTCATGTACTGAAGGAAGGTGGAGTCAAGAGTCTCCGAAACCGGCGAGCGTGTATGAAGAGAATTATGAATGTTGAGGAAGCAAGTGAAGTATGCAAGGATAGAGTTCTCTGGCACTCTGTTCTCTCTGCCTACCCTGCAAGGGATATGGCGTGATGATATGTTTTGTTTATGTTTATTTAAGAAAAATTGTACTATCTGAAAGTATTAATTTTATTTTTAAAACGCACAGTAATAGGAATTGATTTATTCATTAATTGATATATCCCAGCACAGCTACTGCCCACTTTCCTAGTGTTAGCTTTGCCGATTTCTACAATAAAGGGAATGTTGGTAAGGGTTGAGGACAATATGTATTCTTAACTTGTCAACACATAGATTTATACATTTTAGTATTTACTTCCAAAGAAAATTATAAAAAACCATTAAAAAAGGATAAAACAAAAATTGGATTCGCAAATATGTTAAATAATTTTCACCATTGCACATAATTATAAGTACAATGTCTGAATTATAGTGATATACAATGGTAATTTTATGGCGGCGCGCGGCGGGCTATGGTTCCTCACGCCCCGCTAATCCCTCTGGGGAGTGATATACAATGGTGAAAGATATATGATAATAAATGCCTTAAGTTTATATATAAATAGAGCGTTTATTCGAATGAAAGATGCATAGATTGCATGAGAGATGATTTCTAAGAATTCGCTAAAGCTTTTTTTTTTTTAAAGACAACCTGTTGTTAAGCAATAGAATCTTATCTCAGATGATGATGTGTAAAATGTACACACAAACAATGAATGAACACAAATAACATCTAAATTCGGTGAAATGTCAAATGCAGATAGCACAAAGAATTGTCCAACGAGGCATCGAACTCACTCAGCGGGGTAATAGGGAAGAATTAGACTAATATAATAACAGAAAAAAAAACAGACTAATATGCAATCTGTGCAGTCTTCAGTCGTTTGAAAAATAATATAATTACGCCAATTTTAAATGATGTTTGATATGTTAAGTATGCTTGTGATTCAAACAATGTAATACTTTAGTGGTTAATATTACTACAGTAATTAAATATAATTGTTCTTTTGAAGATTCAAAATGTTGTTGAATATAAGTACGTAAAATAAAAAAATACAACGCGAGGTTGATTACGCAAAAAAAGAAATAAAAACCCTGAGTCTGATTTCTTAACAAATATCATAAAAATAAATAAAATTTAATAAAATTATATGTAGATATTATATAAAATAAAGCAAGGCATATTTTTGCTGTGTAAAACCCGTTTATACGATACGATTTTAAATAATTATAAATAACTTTAATAGCATGTTTAATTAATTTAAATAAATAGGTCATATTTATGTAAATAAGTATTTAACTTTTTGTTTAATGTCAAATACAATTAAATTAAATACGTTATTGATTGCCTTGCCACTTATAATTGCCTGCTCACGTGGATTTTTCCATTTGTTATTAAATTACCTACTCAAAGGTAGGTAAGTAGGACGTCACAATAGGCGACTAAGAGCTTTATATCGATCTGGGTCAACTTCACCTGATGCCGTTCGGCCAATAATTAAATTCCCAAAGAGGGTTGATATCAGACAGGCGGCCGGTCATAAAACTATCGCCAATATTTTTTGCAATATGTACGAGTATATATTGCGTCGACCACGTAATAAAGTAATTGAGATAAAAGCAGGAGAATGATGATGAATGATGATTTATAAGATAGTAATTGACACTTCGCCTAACCGATTTTTTTCTTAAGGTTTAATTACCTTACCTCATCAATCATTTTCATCACCTTAACAATAAATTTTCATCATTCAATCATTCGTTCAAACCTAAGTGCATTTCCTATTGAAGAAAAATATCAAATAAACACAATGTAAATACGAACCTTAATTTGTTAACAAAGATCACAGTTTGTAGAATAATAATTTGTAATACATATTACATATAATGAGAACGCGTCATATATTATCGTTTCCTAGATTCAGATAAAGATTGCCCGCTAATGCCTTAGCACAACAGGTAAATTTTCAAAGGAAAATCTTAATTTTTTGTAACATTTACCTGTTCCAGATTTTACCAAACCTTCAAGTAGATAGTCGCAACCTTATGGCAATAGAATAACTTACTAGAAAAAAAGGCATACTCATACGGTACGGAATGAAACTACTTTTATCATATTTTAGTGTAATAAAAATCTGTAAAGATAGTTTTATTTCATATGTATAATACTCGCGTAAAGTCAAGCATCATAATATAACTAATTACCTCTAGAATACCTCGTTTGATTGTCTCCACATCATAATTTAAATATT
Source organism: Lymantria monacha (assembly GCA_905163515.2). Lineage (NCBI taxonomy): Eukaryota > Metazoa > Arthropoda > Insecta > Lepidoptera > Erebidae > Lymantria > Lymantria monacha. The sequence goes on from LR991081.1 coordinate 41,174,521, forward strand.
TCTCTCGTAGTTTCTTTGTAATTTCGTCAGCATAAGGTGAATTGTCATAATAGAATGTTACTGGTGCTATTGCATCAAACCCGGCTTTGAATTCTTGATATCTGCTACCATTGGCTGTTATCCCTTGAAAATTTATATTTTTTTAAGTAACTGGCCTGTTATTCTATGGCATGAATTTTTCACATATATTTTTACTCTAGATTTTGTTAAATATAGTTATACACACGATGTAATTATATCCATCCATCCATCAGCCCTTAAACGTCCACTGTTGGACATAGGCCTCCCCACAAGAATGCCATTTGCAACATTAACATTATACACTTAAAATTTACTTTATATTTATATTGCGAGGATTTAAAGAGGTCGCCTACGGATATCAAGTAATCAGTACAAGTCGTCGGCCTAATGGTGATGGGGAGGGAGTGCGGTGGTTTATGCAGCACGTCGCCCTTCTGTCACCCTTCCGTCGCCTCGGACGGAATAAGCAAAGTATACCCAAACCTGCCAAAAAAGGACTCAAAGAGCTAAGCTTATAGTAGTTTAGAATTAACTTAACAATTTAATCTGCACGGTACCTACATTAATTAACAAGTTAATTATGTTTTTTTTTTATAATTTCTCTATAGAAGGCTAATAGTGTCTATGTACAGCCGCGGGCCGGTTCGTCCGGGGTAGTATCATCACACTCTCGCAAAAGATCGACGTCTGAGTAATAGCTATGTGCTATTGCGCTTCGTTCGGTGAGCGAGAGAGCCGGCAGCCCAACTGGGGTAAGTTTTGGAGATTGTAATGGTAGGCAGCGGCCCAGCTATACCCTTAATATAACAGGCGTGCTGCTTGCTCGTTTACCGCAATAAAAAAAAAAGATGTATGTATAATGTTGACATTGACATGTAGTTAATTAAATTCCTCTCGTCTATTAATATCGTTAAGGTTTTATACGTTACTATCTATATTTACAATTGAATAAACAACTAGAACAGGTTTATTAATTTATATAAAAATCTAATAGGGGTTAGGGCCACATTGTTCAGTTATCTATCTACAGCCGCGGGCCGGTCAGTTCAGAATAATACGCGTCAGTTCAGAATAATGAGCGAGAGAACAAGCAGCCCAACTTTCTGGGTGGATTTGGGGCTTTATTTGGTTGGCAGCGGCCTAGCTGTACCACTGGTATTGCAAATTTCTATGAGTGACAGTAACACTTAGGTACCACCAGGTGTACTACCTGCTCATTTTTTCCTTCCCAATACCATCGCATTCGTGACACGGATTATCCTAGTACGAGTGCCAAAGCACTTCTGTGTTTTTCAAATGTCTAATATAAGGAGATTATTGTAACCCTATTTTTTCGACCCAATAAAGATTATTATTATTATTATTTGCCACCATCAACAATAGAAAAGAAAGAAAACTTACACACTGATTTTAAGCAGCCTTCATCTTTATTAAGACCAGTCATCCAAGGTACGGCAGGTACGTTAGGTATTTTCCTTGGACTCCTCTTCAAGAATGCTCCAGGAAGGTCCGGCTCTACCACAGCTTTAAACGGAGTCATGGGCTCGTAATCCCAAGTCTAAAATCAAATTTTATTAACAGGCAAATATAAAAACTATGAATACTTACAACATTATATTTGTATTTTACCTCTTATGATTAATAAACAAGAACAAGATGGCAATTATATGAAATAACTAGGTATTACCGGAGTTCCACACAAGTTAATCATCTCACTGATCATAATGTAGGTTCATTCACTTTCCTCATGGATATTTGCATTCCCCGTACTTGTGAAATAGATTGCCAATCGTATTTGATGATATAAGTTTCAATAGAGTTTCCCATTTCCTATGTATTTTCTCTTAGTCGGATTTTACGATTCTCACTCTAAGTAAAGAGCCATAATAATAGGTTTTCTTAATCACTCATCATGCTGTTGACAGTTATTTGCTTAATATCCTAAGCAAATATGTATAAATTCGCTATATAAACGGGTAATCGCGTGCCCTTCCACAAGATTATAGTCTTGTGGAATTCTATACAATTACAACACGCGCTACACGGTTTCAAACAGTGGTTTGAAGCAGAAAAAGCAGAAATACGCTTTGCTGGCTACATGGTTCAAAGCTAGTTTGAAACCAACAGTTTTCAGAGAACGTGGCGCGGATAGGACGTCTTTACGCTCGCGTACCGTATATTTACTACAATGATGTCATGGTGCCTTACCTATCAAAAGAACAAAAAAATGGTTACTCAAAATTTTTGTTCATAGTTAGCACTTTAGCAGTCTCCATAATAGTAAAGTTGATCTTTACTTTTACTCTTTTGTGCGATATATTTTTTTCACCTTCTCTTATCTTAGTAAAAATTAGTTTCGTAGTTTGTATTTACATTTCGTCGACAATTAGGTAAACGAGTTTATTTAAAAAACTGAATATTTCTCCTTACTTAAATATCATTTTACAAGAAGAAATACTTAATAATATTACTAATATAAAATAAAATAACTTACATAAAAATTAAATTCCGTGTTAATAATATCGTAACTATCTTTTGTACGAAGACAAGCTAACATTTGTTCTGAAGGTGCTTGCGGACAATCCAAGAATTTTGCAAGCAAGAATGCATTTTTCAGTGGCTCCCCTGGAGGAGCTTCAGCCCACGGCACCAATGCAGAGCCTGATTCTGATATTCCCTTGTGAAATAATCCTGAAGCAAATGAGCGAACAGCGCTGGAGCATTATATAAAATTATACAAATAGTAGCCTCACACATAATAGGAGAATAATGGGCTGCTATAATATGCTGGTCGGTGAAATCTCTTAGTCCATTTTTATAATTACCCGTTGGAATTTACCACTTACACAATGCATTCTTATTACTTCACTACATGGAAGGGTCTATAATGTCATGTATTTTACTTAACAACCCTTACTTTACCGTAAGTATAGTAAAAATGGACTAATCGAGCACCACGGGTAGCCGTATATTTCTGGAAAAGTTATAAGACCAATCATATCATCAACCCACCTGCGAAAACTTATGGCTTTATCCTCGCCCGTGGTAATGTTAATTCAATATAGTAAATTTTCAATAATATACGAATAATGGTATCATAATAAAAATGACAAAAAGTGTAAAGAAGAACTAGTTCTAACTAATTTATAGATGTGACAAAATACATATTGTTTTAATTTTTGTCTATTTGTCTGTATGTATATTTTAGCATTATATAAAAGATATTCTTCTTCTCTTTGTGTATTGGCAATCAGCTACTTATACGAGCTATTGGTGCCAGTGTCAAGTTACAATTATTTTTACGTTTATAGTCTTTTCAGGTTAGTCATTGTCTAAGTCAAATCGTCAACTTCAACAGTGCTATGGCCACACTGTTAGTGGTATCTTGTGGGAATTTTGATAGAAAACGAAAACGTTGTAAAGCACTTTTATATGTATTCACTACATCCCAGCACTTCTCTCGCATCACATTACATAAAATGCCATCAAAATTATCTAATATAACACGTTATAACACTAAGATATCGAATATAATACAAGAGCACCACATGACGTTTTTAGATTCCCGTCAAAAGTCATAAAAGATATTAAATAGGTATACTAATATACAATTTGGCTATTTCGCACAAGATATCAAGTAATATCAACAGTATAACATTATGCCTATAAAGCTTTATGCATAACTTCTGAATGACAGGTTCTTGAAACTTCTGGCGTACACATGACGTAGAAAACTGAGTAAAAGGTGCACCGCGTGACGAGTGATGACAATCAATTCCCACGTATTCACAAATAGATGATTTCTGAGAATGTGCACTCGGTGAACCCTAAATTTAATTTTTGTCTATTACTTGTAGGTTTTTAAGGTTACCTGTAACAAAATGACTTTAACCTTACACAGTTTTCTTTATAAAAACTATATTATAGCTTACCGACACTACTTTCAGAAATCATATGGTAATGAACGCTGGCACCTCCAGCACTCTCTCCAAATATAGTAACAGAATCTTTATCGCCGCCAAAGCTTTGTATAGTCTTTTGGATAAACCTTAAAGCTTCTTGTTGATCTTTAAGCCCATTATTACCAGGACAATGCTCATCTAGTGTAGAAAGAAAACCTAATGGTCCTGTAATAAATAAAATAGCTATGAATCATATAGACCTTTAGAAAATATTATTATATTTTAAACAATAATAAGATTTTTACCTAATCTATAGTTTGTTGTTACTAATATAACATCTTTGTCTAATAAAAATTCTGGTCCGTACATATACGTGGTCGAGTCACCGCACATCCATCCTCCACCATGTATGAACATCATTACAGGTAGAGGCTTGTTTACTATATCCTACAGAACAAAAAAAAACCTTGATTAATTTTAAAAACCGGTTTCTCTAGGTCTACTGAGTGTTTTTTCTACGTTTTTTTTTTGTTGTATTCAATGTACGTAAGTTGATATGAGATATATAGTTACTATGCAATTAAACATCGCTCAGTTTAATTTTTTTTGAAGAATCATATATATATTTTCGATAAATATACTTTTTAGATGTAATTGAAAAGCATCATCATCATCATTCTCCTACTCTTATCCCAATTACTTGGGGTCGATACAATATGTACTCTTCTTTCATAGTACATATTGTAAAAGTTATTGACAATAGTTTTATGACCGGCCGTCTGCCAGACGTCAACCCTCCTTGGGAATGTAATTGTTGACCAAACGGCATTATATGGAGTTGGCCCAGGTCATCATAAAGCTCTTCGTCGTTTTTTACAACATCCACGAGCAAAGTAAGGGTTGGTAGTATTCGTAGCCGCTACCACACAGCATGTAATTGAAAAGCACGACGTTAATAAATAGCAGTTATCTAAATACCTCAATAATATAAAATCGCTTTTTTTTCTAAAAGACACCTATATAAATAAATTTTAAAAGCAAAATCTTATTTTAAATACAAATTATCATTCAAATATATGATAATAACTTTCATAGTTATTAAATCGTTTAATTTATACCTTTTTGTAATTTAATAGTTAATAAGAGTTATATTGAAATTGAATACTAGCATTATTGGTCACTGGAGTGTAAATGTTGAGGTATAAACAGTCTTCTTGTCCCACAATATCTGCTTGACGTATATATGGATTCTTCTGGACGCAAACAGGTGGAGCCCTCGTCGCATTTAATGTTTTTGACCATGGTTCTATCGGCACTGGAGCCTGTCAGAATAATGATATGTATTAGTTAAATATCCCTCATTAATTATTTAAATTAAAACTATTTTAAGCGTCCTTGTTCACTAAAAAACTGCCTAAAGACCATAAACGCTGAAAAGTATCCAAAACGTCGGTTAATTAAAAATTAAATGCAATTATAATTCTGTAAAGTTTGACACTTATTTACGTATTACTTAAAACGTACTTCTTTCTGACTTTTATTGTCCACATATATCACATATAGCTTTAGCCTGCTCTAAAATAAAAAACGCAAATATTTTACTATATATTTCAAGCTCGCAGCTGCAATAATACCTATAAGAAAACATGATGAACCATTAACATTATATTGGTAAGTATTAAATTAAATACAATATCCAACAACATCTTTAAATCATAAAATATTGTGAATTGAGTACCAATACTAAGTTAACAATACAGATATAAACGCAGAAGTACATATATTGAGACCAGGGGCGGCTTTACCTATAGTGCAGAGGGTGCGGTGCAGCCGGGCGCCGGGTGTTAGGGGGCGCCGGTTGTTAGGGGGCGCCGGTTGTTAGGGGGGGGCGAGAGCCACTCGGGACACATATTGTCGCCATACTCACTGTAACTTCATAATCCGATCGCGTTTACCTGGTTTCGTGTCAAAACAACGAGACTAAGCATGTGACCACGCATTCCAGCGAGATTCGGAGTTTAGTCGAACGTGTTGTAACTATCAACCTATTTTATTTTGTTCACGCATTTTGATACAAGAGGGCGCCAGGTGATTGATTGCACCCGGGCGCTATGCACATGTACTAGTGCCGCCCCTGATTGAGACAAACGGTCAAGATCACGCAAGAATCGTTTAAGTGATTAACTTAAAATTTAATAAAGATGTTTCGTACAAAAGTCTTTACGGAAGTATACTTGGTAGAGATTATGATGTACAAAAATTAGTTTTTAACAGGCAAAATGCAATGCAAATCTTTGTTACTAAAAATATTAATTACCCGTACGAAGCTGTATTAAAAATAACTACTATGGTTCATCTGCTATAGTGTTTTTCTCCGAATGCAGATTCTACTATAATGCACGACACTCTTCAGCAGTAAGAGTGCAAATGATTTACGCTGGCCAAATAAATTACATTCAAATTTTGTTTCGAATTACCCTCTCTATTATATCTGCTTAGAATAGCTTAGTCCTCTTTGTGATATTCACATGATAGGCCTTCCCTTTCCTGTGAGTATCAAAATTAATTGTATACTTACTCTGTCACCATAATATAATACAAAATAAGGTATAAATATAACAAAACGATTTATAGCAAAGCTGATTAACAATCACAAAACAGCAGCAAAGACTCAATTCGTTGTATGTGAATTTACGAAGTTCCGTTAAGTTCAAATCTACCTACATAAAAAAGTTCAATGTTCATTTCTATGTCTCGTAAGGTTCATTTCTATGTCTCGTAACGGTTACATCTTTCTTAATATTTATTTATCCGATTGCGATATAATATTAATAGTTAGTTTTGTTTTTTTTTTTTTTTTATAACGCAGTGGTCCGAAATGCGTTACGCACTTACTCCCCGGATGGGAACTGTGGGACTCCTAGCCTAGGGCTAGCTTACCCACTAAAACGTATCCACTGCGATTGCTGTTAGCCGAGAGGCTGTGACAGCTTAACCGGGCTGTGGGTGAGCGCTGAGGGCTCTCAACCCGAAAGTTAGTTTTGTGCACGTCTAAACCTATAAATATTGATACACCTAGTCGTGTACCCATTATTGTATACACAAATCTCTAAACGTAGAAAATATAATAATATAAATATTCAGTAGTGGTAGGACCACGCTGTTGACAGTTTTCTGTCTACAGCCGTGGGCCGGTCCGTCCGGGGTTACTACCCCCTGTGGTACTCCACACTCTCGCAGAAGATCGACGTCTGAGCAATGGCAATGTGTTGTTGTGCTTCGTTCGATAAGCGAGAGAGCCGGAATCCCAACTGGGTGGGTTTGGGGTTTATATTGGTATGCAATGGCCTAGCTATACCCTTGGTATTGCAAAGGTCCATTGGCAGCAGTGACACTGACTATCAGGTGTGCTGCTTGGTCGTTTGCCACCAAAAGCAATAAAAAAAAAATATATAAAATTGTATAAAAACGTGTCGCTCTGTGGTGACGAAGTATGGCAGCTCTACATTTTCCATGACATTTGAATTGTGACGACTGCACAGATGGCAGACAGCGGTTAAGATACCGATAGCTAGCTTGCTAGTATCGTGGCTTTGATATCTACGTAAGTGAATTGTTTGTGTGAGAAATAAATTGTTGGTCTGAGTCTGTATGTAATTTCTGTATGTTTATTATATGTTTGTAAAGTCCCCCGTAATATAAGAATTATTATTTCCTTAGTGTCAGGTGTAGTATTTAAAAAATTACTAATATCAATGCGAAGAAAGGAAAACTAAAGACACAAACTACATGGACTGTGAATAGTTGGAGTTATTAGCAATGACTTTCAATGAGATAATAAGGTAACTTTAAGTTCTAGGAGTCATTTTTATAATTAAAAGGCAATTTAGTAATTTAGATTTATAGTGCTTAATAATACAATCGTGAATTTTTTTTTATAATCCAGCCACTTCGACACGAGGCGTAGTACTCAATGAGAGCTAACCTCCATTATATCTAGATTCATGTTTCTCTAATTGAGAGAGTATGATGGATTAGTTACGAATTCGGACATAATAATAACTTACTTGTTAAAAATAAATATCTAACTTAAGACTGCAGAGAAGATTGCATGCTACTGAGATGCGTATGTTAAGATGGATGTGTGGGGTGACAAGATTGGATAAGGTACGAAATGAGTATATTAGGGGAAGTCTGAAAGTTGCACCAGTGATAAAGAAGATTAGGAGCGCGAGATTGTCTTGGTATGGACATGTAATGAGAAGGGATGAAAGGTTTGTGACAAGAAGGGTTATCAATATGTTTGTAGATGGACGGAAGAATTGTGGCAGAACCAAAAAGAGATGGATGGATTGTGTGAAAGAGGGTATGTGTATGAAAGGTGTAAGTGCAGATATGACGGCTGATAGAAGCGTATGGAAGGCTAGAACATGTTGTGCCGACCGGCACGAAGTATAATAATGAGTACGACTAAGACGCGATGTTGATATATGTTTGATGATATTAAGAAAAAAATGCTAAGAACAAGTGTAATTAACGATTGATATTATAACAGACTATGATATCTATAATATGAAGAAATAAAAAGCGTGTAACGAAACGAGGTTGACTAAATAAACTCTCTAAAACTAATAAATGCAGGCAGATTGTAACTGTATTGACTGTAACTGACTGGCTTGACAATGAATTACAATGGGGCAGCGTTTTAAAAGACAAAATATCATGCTTACAAATAACAGGTAACCCTGTTACTGCTCAATGAAGATGATAAAAATAAAAAATAATTATAGATTTGATAGCCTCGCCTTACGTTACACCTTATGATTCTATTGATTGCACTGTAAAGTGGTAAAAACAAAGATAAACGCAATCAGTTTATTAATTATTTGCCTTATTTGTAATCTTCTTTGACTCCAATAATCTTTTGATAAAAATCATGTGTGAACAATAAATATCTTTGTTAATGTAGTTAATTACATAGTTGTTTTAAAACGTGCCCTCAAAATAAGTTAACAATTTGTCACGCTCGTCAGAGCCTGAGTAACGCGCGATCGACTCGACCTCATTTACCTCTTGACTAAGTTATCGCTAGGTAATGCATTTAAAAAAAAATCAATTTGAAAAATATTTAATAAAATTTGTAATGGCAATACATATTCCACTTTTTAATTTTACGCCACATTTTACGCCAATTTCTTCGATGGATACCTTCACAAACTCAAAGCGCTCACGAGCATTATATTTGCGTATTTACCGGTGCTGCTAGTTTTAGTGATCTCGTCTATTAAAACCGAGCTTACGCCATGTAATTTATGTGGCTGATTATGATGCTGTATATATATCCTGCTCCTTTTCTTTTCTGGATGATCAACTGTCCTGTTCGCTAGACTACGCGTAGACCAGGGCCCTTAAAGGTTGAAATTATTGTATTGCATCCTGGCGTCTGATTCTCGTAATGGAGCAAGAAAGATGTTACTATTTTCTTTCCTACCCAGGACATTCTCATTTATTTTCGACTGTCACCATATCTTCCAAAGGTAGCATTAGTATTTTTTTTTTATTGCCGGTGGTGGCAAACGAGCCAGCACGTGACACTGCCCTCATGGACTCTTGCAATACCAGGGCATAGCTAGGCCGCTGCCTACCGTGAAGAAAGTGCTCTTCTTAAGTAGTAGCATACACTTGTGCCTACTACTGATCATATCTTTAGTATTAGTCTTTAGCAATAAACAATTCAAAAAAGAATATATTATCGTATAAACAAAAACTATAGTTAGTTCATTGACTTCCGCAATACTAGGCATAGCCAGGGTCGCTGTCTAATGTAAATGTGACGTTTGGCCTTTCAATCTCTTGCTCACCCAACAAAGTGCGATAACAAAAGTGTTACTAATCAGATGAGAATTTTCTGCGAGAGAAGAAATCATGAGATGGTATGCCAGCAAATAGACATTTGTCACCGTTGTGGCCCTACTGTTAAACTTATATGCATATGAAATTCTTTCGTGTCACTGATATTGTATTCCTGAACTTAACTCTTTGAAGCCCGTGTTTACAAATTTGAGACCTTTATACAAATTTTGAACAAAAAAAGGTAGGTGAGTCTCGGTCTGGCCCGGTACCTACATCCTTCCACTTTCGCATTGTATATCTTCTTAACCAGACGTTAAGCATTTCGGCATTCTTTCGGACCGAGACTCACTTACCTAGACCAGATCGGTCATGTACTGAAGGAAGGTGGAGTCAAGACTCTCCGAAACCGGCGAGCGTGTATGAAGAGAATTATGAATGTTGAGAAAGCGAGTGAAGTATGCAAGGATAGAGTTCTCTGGCACTCTGTTGCCTCTGCCTAACCTGCAAGGGATATGGCGTGATGATATGTATGTTGAAAGTTGAAGCTTCTGTAATTTTAAAAGTCTTCTATAGTATAGAGTACATTCAATATAGTGTACAATCTCGGTGATTTGATTATAAACTTATTAATCATGATTTTAAATTATTCACACTACATACATCACTGCAGTATTGATGTGCCAAGGTTCAACAATCAATAGTGAATAATACACGCATAGATACAACATACTTAAAAGCAATTTTATACGATTCAGTTTGTTTTTAGCATATGGTTTAACAGCCTCTCTCAGGTCCAATCAACGCTAGATTGTTATACAAGGTCCACTTTTGTACAAGTAACAATCTAATTTAGAATGATCATTTAAGAGTCTTTTTACAAGATTAGCTAAACATCGAACTGATTTTGATGTTTTAATGAGTTCACAGGGATTATAAATTATCCAATTTGCTTAACTTTGACAAACTATGCCAACAATTACTTGGATAGGTTTGTTTTTCGACAGATAAATTCAACAGTTTCATAGATAAAGCCTAACAGAGTCATCAACTGCAAATCAAAACTATTGAAGATATCTTGTGTAGATATGTATATAAAACTAAAAATTAATATTCATATGTATTTTATGCTAAAGCAGAAGGGATTTTATACACAATTACAAGTTGAAAATGCCTTTTTTATTGATTTTACAGGCAAATGAGCAGGCGGATCACCTAATGGAAAATGGTGGTAGTAAAAATATCATAGGCACAGCCAGGTCTGTAAGCCTGCCAACTGTAAGTGGCTCTACCACTAGAATTGCAGTTGCCAGCAGTTAGAAAATATATTGAAGCTAAAAAAGTAAAAATATCATTGGTGTCCACCAACAACAAGTTGACACACAATGATTTTTTAGTGATTTTAGCTGCTTTAGTTAACTGCATTTTGTTACTGTAATAAATTAATGTGACGTTACAATTTACAATTTGGTACAAAACATGCAGTAACTAGGGCAGAGGTTTTTTAAGTCCGTCGACACTTTTCTTAGAAAATTGTTATTTATTTTTTAATTTTTATTTGTTTTATTGATTTACGACTGTTAAATATATCTTATTTCTATAGAATATAGGTACTGTACCTATATTCTATAGAAATACAATACATTTTTAACTTTAATTACGAAAAATGTAAAAATGGTACAAATTAATTTGTCTTTTGCGAACCTAATGCAGTACCAGTTAGATAGCATAAAATTAGTTCAAGGGCTTTCGGTCAGGTTATTTTGTTGTCAAAGATTGACTTAATACGGGATAAACTCATGGCATTTTGGAAAAATGTACCAAGACTGAAATATTACTTCTTACTACACAGTGTTGAAGGAAATAGATCAAGATTACTCCAGCTGGTCTAATAAATCGGTTATCTGTAGTACTTATTTACGAAAATAAACGGAGACTATATAAATTTGGAACTTATTAAAATGAGGACTAATTTAAAACTCGGTATTTTATTTGATTTATTAAATATGTGTTTTTAATCAATATTGAGAATAATATATAATTTTGCTTGCCTACTAATATTATAAATGTGAAAGTTTGTAAAGATTTTTGTTATTCAATCACGCATATACTATTAAACGAATTTGGATGAAAATTTAAAAAACCAAAAATAGGGTTACACTTAAAGCAACAAACACAAAAGTACAAGTATATGGTGAATTAATTAACATTCCAAAGTAGTTTTTAAAAGTATTTTCTAGATATTATATACCTATAATACGACTTACTTGACAATGGTTTGTGTGGGCGCTAGTTTAAATATTTTAATTTAAGTTGTAGGTATATCCTTACTAATATTATAAATGCGAAAGTAACTCTGTCGGTCTGTCACGCCAAAACTACTGAGCCGATCCAAATGAAATTTGGTACACAGATAGAACCTGCCTAAGGACATAGGCTACTTTTTTATTGCAAAAAAAAGGTGGTAAAGGGAGATCAAAAGTTGTAAGAAAGTATCGCTATTTTTAAAGCCATAAGCTGGAAACTTATTTTTAGGCTAGTGAGTAGATATAAATAAATATGACATTAACATGTTGTAAAATTATACCTTTAAGGGGTAAAATAAAAATAAGGAATGAAAAACTTTAGGAAAGTAACCTTTTACGCGGGGGAAGCCGCGGGCAGAAGCTAGTTGGTTATTAAACAAACTCACCTACGTTGTTATTTTGACATTTATACAACATGTTATCATAATTTGCTTTACTAACCAAAATATTTGTTAACATTTCATACAGAAACTACTGTTTCTGTATAAAATTTTAATTAAGATCCAGAGATTCAAACAAATTATCATCATTCTCCTACTCTTATCCCAATTACTTGGGGTCGATACAATATGTACTCTTCTTTCATAGTACATATTGTAAAAGTTATTGGCAATAGTTTTATGACCGGCCGCCTGCCAGACGTCAACCCTCCTTAGGAATGTAATTGTTGACCAAACGGCATCAGATGGAGTTGGCCCAGTCGCCTTTTACGACATCCACGAGCAAAGTAACGGTTGGTAGTATTCGTAGCCGCTACCACACAGCTAATTATTATATATAGGTATACCCCATAATATATGTCATATAGTAAAAATATTTGAATTTGTTCTTACGTTGATTATAAGGCTTATCATAAAGATCTCTTTCAAGTTTTTCTTCATCTCAACTCATTTATGCCCACTGTTGAACTGGAGCCTCCTACATAATGGAAGGGCAATTGACCTACTATACCACGCTGGTTAGACGTGTTGGTTTTGTTTCGATATTCCTTCTCTCGCATAGATGTTTTATGCGTTTTATATCCCTTAGTCGTCTCTTACGGTCACCTACGGGTAAGATAAGGGATGGTGTTGAATTGTGTTCTTGGTCCGTCACCACACTGAAAAGTTTTCTTATGAATATGAATATAATATGTAATTTAATGAATGAATGTTTAATTCACAAATTTTCTATCTATTGAAATAACATATACATCGCTTAATATTATCTATATTAATAATGTCTTTTTTTCTATTCTGTCGCAGTTGATATATGCTTATTATTAAATTAATTCATATAGATTATTCAATCATATAGATTGCAGATTACATCCTTTGTTTTACCAGTAAATATATAACAATGGTATAACACTTTTAACATATGTGTACCTGAATGGCCTATAACAAAATTAATTATTCTAAAAATCTTTAAGAAAGACGAGGTTTTCTACAAAAATATTGATTAAAATGAATAGTCATGAATACTAATTAAAGTTAACCCTAAAAATATATATTACCTTATACACAACTTCAGTGATTTAGAAAATAAAATTCGCTTCAAGCATCATATCATCACGCCATATCCCTTGCAGGGTAGGCTGAGAGAACAGTGCCAGAGAACTCTATCCTTGTACACTTCACTCGCTTCTTCAACATTCATAATTCTCTTCACACACGCTCGCCGGTTTCGGAGACTCTTGACTCCACCTTCTTTCAGTACGTGACCAATCTGGTCTAGGTAGGTGAGTCTCGGTCTCCCCCGGTACCTACATCCTTCCACTTTCGTATTGTATATCTTCTTTAAGCATCATACCCATAATATATGGTCATTACTTATTAAATCTAATAAAATATCAATTAATTTTATTATCATCAACAACTTAATGTCTCATCTCATTATACAATTATTTTAATGGCTACGGAATTTTTTTATCGTCATTACAAACAAAAAAAATACCTTCGCAATCAATAAGATAATTATATGTTCAAAACTTACCTTAAATCTGAGCTCGCCTAGTGGTGGTATTGCATACGGTATAGCGGTGAACGCAGATATCTGTCTACCTCCTCTTGTTATCATATTGTATCCAGTAACCGTGCCAAGTGGTGTTAAAACCACAGGCTGTTTCTCAAGAGTCACTTCACTTGTATTACATGATGCTATTGATATAATTACAAATAACAATATTATTATCGACTTAAGTATTTGACTGAAGTCGTCATAAAAACGAAACCTGTTTGATTTGATTGTATACATCATGCCGCTACAAAGGCAAGATCTAAATGAAAACAAGCGCCGTTGACTCGGGTTTTTATTGTAGCCGTGCTGTGATTTCAACAAATGTACTTTGTGTTTGACATGCTGATCTCAAGTATACTGTTGCGTAGTGGATTTCCATTAAGAAAAGTAAAGCCTTGATTTACAATTAATACACCTACAAGATTTTATAATTACAATTAATTATATGTATCGAATATCAATAATGTAGGTGTGGTGATGTATTAAGAATGAGCTTAATTTGCCGTGACATTTATAAGACTTAGGTATCATCAACTGTATGGCCACCGAAGACAAAGATCGGGTACCGGTGGCCCGTTCGCACGGCGAAGAGAGGAGTTGCACGGTGGGTCTATGGGTTCACGCGTCGCCTCTTCCGTCACCCCGGACCGATTTGGCGGGGCGAGACGCATCCATAGTCCACGGTATAAAAAAAAACATATATCATCAACTGTATCCGTGCACTTTCCTGTCAAAGTTATAGCAATAACTGCGATCGCCAACCCATCCAATAAGCGAGACGATCATATCATTATATTCCTTGGAAATGTCTAATGATAAGCTGATAAATCGATAACATTAATACACACCGCTGCTGATAAATAATTGTGATGTTTATTTATTTTTTTTCTTAAGCGATATATGTGTTTGTGATGTTTCTATATAAAATAGAACAAATATTATATCGCAAGACATAACATTTATATTTATATTAAACTCTGCTGGTTCTCCGTGTGGTGACGGAGTAAGAATACAATTCACCACCACCTATCTTACTCGTGGGGATCGTACGAGACGAGTAAGGGATATAAAACGCATTAATATCTATGTGAGAGAAGGAAAACTCGCAACAAAACCCTATACCAACCCGTCTGACCAGCGTGGTATAGTAGGTCAATTGCCCTTCCAATATGGAGGAGGCTCGATCCCAACAGCGGGACATATATGAGCTGAGATGAAGCTGGTAACATGCATTTTATATTTTATTAACGTGATGGTAACTTCTCCGTGTGGCGACGGGATAAGAATACAATTGTCGCCGGGAAACGTTCAACCCCTCTGCGATCGTCAACCCACCTACCAAGCGTGGTGATTACGGTACTATCCCCTCATATGAGTGAGGGAAGCCTACGTCGAATAATGGACGCCAAACGGTTGAATGATAATGATGATGATGTCTCCTTTGCAATCTTCATAATAATCTTCGCCTGCCCTAAGCAAACATTGTTATGCGAGTAGGGGATAGAATGTATCCCATCTAAAAAGTTTCAAAAGCTTGTATTGACCGACCTTATTTGTGTACAAATATATATTTAACTAGCTTTCGCCCGCGACTTCGTCCACGCAGAAGTCATCTCTGACAGAGTTAAATAGAAAAAGCAATGCAAGGTGTTGAAGGTTTATCGCTAGGAATCGTCCTAACGATTAATCATCGGATTAACAGCGTCAGAAATTGGGATGCGGTCGCCGCCTTCTGCGAGTTAGTTGTCTAACGGAATTAGGCAATAGGGTGGATCCGAGAGAAAATACTCTACGTTGACACGCTCTACCGTCGGTGCTTTGGGCGGCGCAAGCGTGAGTACCTGTATTGAGGTTCACTGCATGAGGGCTTCGACTCGAGATGATACCCGGTTGCGGTGGTCCGCCCGCATAACGTAGATGTACGTGTACGGCGCGCTATGGGGGTCACGCGTCACCTTGGACGGATTGGGCGCAGTGTGTCTATATACCATAGTCACTAAAAGGAAAAGGTTGTTCAAAGTTCTATTCATTCTACAAATTATATTGCCTTCAATATACTATTTACGGTACGACCATGGGATAGAAATATAATTATCGCCACCATTTATTTGACTGTTTTGTTTCACCAGCAGAGTTGCGACCTCGTTAGACATGATTTATTATTTGATTTATAGAGTGAACATTTTTAAAGCTAAACTTAACCTGCATCTTAAACCCTTAGGCAAGAACCTATTCGGACCACCGAAGACAAAGATCGGGTACCGGTGGTCCGCTCGCACGGCGAAGAGAGAGGAGTTTTACAGTGGGTCTACTGAAACATGTGTTTATTTATTTTTACTGAAGATAATTTGTACGTAATTTGAAAAGAATCGATAAAGATTTTTTTCTCCGAACATTTTTTAAATTGACATAACTTTTTTATTTATTAACCAATTGACATGAAAGAAAGCCTAAATGTTAAGTGAAGCTTACCACAATATATATACGAAAACCGCGTCTAAATTGGATAAACCGTTTCTGAGATTAGCGTGCACAAACGCACAGACAAACAGATAAACAGACAAAAATTTTAACAATCATTGTTTTGGGTTCTATTTATGTTGATAAAGGTCCCAGTAATATTTTTTCTTATATATCTTCCATGTACAGACACCGATCCGTTACATTTTTATTATATGTATAGATTATTATTGTACCTTTTTGTTCAAATTACATACGTTATAAAAAACAAACACCCTTTTTATATGATTGCAAACCGCATAAAGTAATATCACTTGTTGTACCTAATTTTGTGGGTGCGATTACCACACAGAAATTTGTGGTTGTGAAGCCTTTTATTCTTTTTAGCGCCGGGCTACAGTACTTCACGCCCCGCTAATCCGTCCGGGGCGACAGAGAAGCGGCGCACGACCCCTTAGACCCGCCCTACATAGACGTCTCGACGCCGTGCGGGTGGGTCACTGGAACGCGGTCTTTTTCTTCAGTGACCCACCCGGCGGTTTACCCTCACGGGTATCCTCTCATGTCGATGCCCCGTCATCTCGACCCATAAAATGAATCTCGATGTTGTGGCGTCGTCCTCACGCGGTGGCCTCGCTCCAAAGGCGACCAGACTAATCCCCGGTCCGGTCGCCCGCTGCCTCGGCTAGGGGCATGAGGCGGAGGTACATGGAGGTATATATATATATATATATATATATATATATATATATATACATGTATATATATATATATATATATATATATATATATATATATATATATATATATATATATATATATATATATATATATATATATACTAGTCACAAAAATTAAAGGATATAAAAAAAAATCCAAATTTTTGGGTGATTTGCAACGAGCTGTAACTCCGAGGAAAATAGTTGTACAGAAAAAATAAAAAAAGCAAATTGTAGCTCTAAGTGTCTAGTTTTCAGATATGACTATAATTTTTTTTTATCATGTCTAGGTCTGGAGAAATTCTAAGAAAACAACCAAAAAAAAATTTTTCAAATTTTTTTTTCGTCTAAAAAAAGGTCCACGGGCTTCAAAAAAATTCTTTTGAGTGTTTCGTTCAAAAGTTCTTTTAGAAAATTTAATACTCTTTAATTTGACGTATTCAAAAAGCCTGTACAATGATTTGCCGCGGAGTTATCGTCAATCAAAGCAAAAAAGATCTTTTTAACTTTGATAATCAATAACTCCGGCAATAATGATTGTATAGAAAATTGAAGGAAGGTTTTGAAAACTGCACAATATTCTCTATAAGAAAATGTAAACATCTTTTAGAAAAAAAAAATTTTTGAATTGAAAACTCGGACTGAAAAAAAGACAAAAATTCGCATAATTAAGGATATTTGGATAACTTGGTATAACTTTGGATAAAATGGATGAACGAAAGATATCGTCGGTAATTTTTTAACCTTAAAGTGTCCCCTAAAATCCCTCAAAAATTCAAAGCGCTGCGATTTTTTTTTCATTGTGCCCCGAAGCTTCAAATTCTTTGTTTTTGCAAAAATCACCATTATGAGCAATTTTGTGATTTTTATTAATTTTTTCAATGAAAAAATTTTTTTCTCTCTAAAATCTTTATTTTTTTGATCAAAAAGATTAACTGTTTAAGAACTTTGAAAAAAAAAAATCAGTCATTATTTCAAGAGATATTGATTATCAAAGTTAAAAAGATCTTTTTTGCTTTGATTGACGATACTTCCGCGACAAATCGTTGTACAGGCGTTTTGAATACGTCAAATTAAAGAGTATTAAATTCTCTAAAAGATTTTTTGAACGAAACAATCAAAAAAATTTTTTTGAAGCCCGTGGACCTTTTTTTAGACGAGAATAAATTTGAAAAATATTTTTTTGGTAGCTTTCTTAGGATTTCTCCGGACCTGGACATGACAAAATTTTTTTATAGTCATATCTCAAAACTAGACACTTGGAGCTACAATTTACTTTTTTTAGTTTTTTTGTACGACCATTTTCCTCGGAGTTACAGCTCGTTGAAAATAACCCAAAAATTTGGAATTTTTTTTATATCCCTTAATTTTTGTGACTAGTGTATATATATATATATATATATATATATATATATATATATATATATATATATATATATATATATATATATATATATATATATATATGTATATATATTTAAATCGCTGAAGTGTTGTTGCGTCTTTTCAAAGTCGAATCCTGTAGCGTCCACCATTGTCAATGGGATTCCAATAGTTAATCGTGCGAATATTGTTACATTGCTGTCATATGAATTCCATTGTCGACGAGAAATTTTATTTAAACACGAAATGAAAATATTCAATTTGGATAATTCTCGCTGGTTTGTGGTGTCCGTTCATGATGGAAATCATCCGACACTTTGTATATTTCTTAGTTATCAATACATTTCTTCGATTTTCCTAAATCCATCTAAATATATGGGTATATCGCTTCCGTATATTATCTATACCTACATATAATAAAAATGTAACGGGTCGCTGTCTGTAAATGGAAGATATATGAAAAAAAAAATTACTGGGACCTTTATCAACACTAATATAACACAAAACAATATTTTTTAAATTTTTTGTCTGTTTATCTGTTTGTCTGTGTGTTTGTGCACGCTAATCTCAGAAACGGCTTATCCGATTTAGACGCGGTTTTCACTAATATATTGTGGTAAACTTCACTTAACATTTAGGCTTTATTTTATGTCAATTGGTTTATAAAAAAAAAGTTATGTCAATTTAAAAAATGTTCAGAGAAAAAAATCTTTATTGATTTTTTTCAAATTACGTACAAATTATCTTCAGTAAAAATAAATAAATACGTGTTTCAGCATTTGTTGATTTTCACCCTCTGGGCGTGTAAATTAGGCCTGCAAAGCGGGTTAGACGACTCATTAAATCATTAGCGCCAAGCCGGATATTATTGAAGCTGGCAACTTGAAATTTTGACAGTGGTTTCTTTCTATGACGTAGAGATTTACTGAGAAAGGATTTTACGAAATTATACCTCTAAGGAATGGAACAGAGTGGCAAAGTTTGTATGAAGAGAAAAAAATCTTTATTGATTCATTTCAAATTAGTCGAATAAAATATTCTAGGGTAATATCCGGCATTTGTCAATTTTCACCCTCTGGTTGTGTAAATTAGGCCTGTGAAGCGGGTTGAACGACTCATGGTAATGAGTCGTTCAAACGTTTGGCGGTAGCCAAGCCGAAACTATTAAAGCTAGAAACATTAAATTTTGAAGCACTTTTTTATTTATGACATGGAGATTCAATATGAAAGGATTTTATGAACTCCGCCCCTAAGGGGGTGTAACAAAGCGGCAAAGTGTGTATGGGGAGAAAATTTCATTATCGATTCTTTTCAAATTACGTACAAATATTCTTCGGTAAAAATAAATAAACACGTGTTTCTCTCTCCCTCTCCATCAACCCCGCACCAGTGCCGTTGTGGCGACCAGTTCCAGCGTGAGAGCTCACACGATACACATAGTAGACGACAATAGGTTCTGCCTAATAGTTTAAGATACAGGTTAAGTTTAGCTTCAAAAATGTTCACTCTATAACTCAAATAATAAATCATATCTAACGAGGTCGCAACTCTGCTGGTGAAACAAAACAGTCAAATAAAGGGTGGCGATAATTATATTTTTATCCCATGGTCATACCGTAAATAG
The DNA here is from genome assembly GCA_905163515.2 of Lymantria monacha. Lineage (NCBI taxonomy): Eukaryota > Metazoa > Arthropoda > Insecta > Lepidoptera > Erebidae > Lymantria > Lymantria monacha. The sequence goes on from LR991081.1 coordinate 41,194,784, forward strand.
TATATTAATGGCAATATAATTTGTAGAATTAATAGAACTTTGAACCACCTTTTTCTTTAGTGACCGGCTATGGTATATAGACACAGTACCGGTGGCCCGCTCGCACGGCGAAGAAGAGGTGCTTGCAGGGTGGGTCAATGGGGTTGCGCGCCGCCTCTTCCGTCACCCCGGACCGATTTGGCGGCGTGCGACGTCCATAGCCCACCGCAAAAAAAAAAAAAAAAAATGGTATATAGACACACGCGTGCCGTACACGTACATCTACATTGTGCGGGCGGGCCATCGCAACCGAGTATCATCTCGAGTCAAAGCCCTCATGCAGTGAACCTAAATACAGGTACTCATGCTTGCGCCGCCCAAAGCACCGACTGTAGAGCGTGTCAACGTAGAGTATTTTCTCTCGGACCCACCCTATTGCCTAATTCCGTTAGACAACTAACTCGCAGAATCAACACCTCAACGCATCCCAGTTTCTGACGCTGTTGATTATTATCCTAGCGATAAACCGTCAACACCTTGCATTGCTTTTTCTATTTAACTCTGTCAGAGATGACTTCTGCGTGGACGAAGTCGCGGGCAAAAGCTAATACATTATATAATTTGTGATACTTTTTAAACAGATCTCGTATACGCCACTTTGGTAGTGCACACCAAAACTAATTTATTTTATATAATTTAATGCAGTTTATCCTTCTTGATATCAGTGCTTAAAACAAACAAACTCTTCCAGTTTATGTTAACAACAATAAAACTAGGATATAAAATTAATGTCAGAAGAAATAATCACAAAATTACCTAGAAGAAATATTTAATGGTGTGGTCATCGCACTATTGAATGTGACGATTTAGTTTACTGATAAATGTTGATTTGATTAAGCTAAGCTCAAGATAAGTAAAGACGTGGCATAAAGGTCTTGCCCGCGTCGCAACGCGGATTCGCTAAGCCTCCGCCAGAGCCTCAGCCACTAACGATTAAGGTGGGTCGTCCGCTAACAACGTCGCCGCGGTCCAGGAAACCGTACGGTAGCCCCTAATAGCTCTCACCGCCATGACTCTCTGCGGTCTTCGCAAAAGGGCTCTGTTGCGGGTGGTGAGGGAATCAGCCCAAATAGGGGCTCCGTACAGCGCCATGGAGCCCACGACTCTGGCGTATAAACGCCGGCAGGACGACCCGGGACCGCCAGTGTTTGGCAGAAGCCTACCCAACAGCGCGGCCGTCTTGACGAGCCTTGGGACGAGCTGGGCAAAGTGTGGCCCGAAATTCCATCTAGACACATCAAGGCTACATCAAGGTGCAGGCCCAGATAGCTCATCTGAGCCCGCACTGGCACGGCAACCCCAGACACACCGATGTGTGCTCCTCGGGGAGGACCTCGATTCGGGCCATGAAATAGGAGGGCCTCGGTTTTCTCCGCTGAGACCCTCAGGCCCAACATGCCGATCCGGCCCACGACGAGCGCAACTCACTCCTCTGCCAATCGGACAGCTCCCCGGAAGTCGGGCCTCCTCGCCGTGACGAGGGTATCATCCGCATAGTAGATGAACTCCATCCCGGGGAAAAGCCGACCCCATAGAAGCCAGTCGAATCCGACGTTCCACAGAGCCGGACCGAGGACCGAGCCCTGTGGGACGCCGCACTCCACCCGATGGCGACGTATGCGAAGAGAGCACGTGCCTTTCCTCGAGGTACGCCTCTAATAGCCTTCGGAGATACGGAGGCACTCCATGCCACCGAAATGCCTCCTTCAATGTTTCGTATGAAAGATTGTTGAAGGCGTTCTTGATGTCGAGCGAGACCGCTAGAAGAACCTCCTTTTGGGCCACCGCTTCGGTGGCCAGAGACTTCAGGGCGGCCAATGCATCGATTGTTGACCGGCCGCCCCTGGCCGTATTGACATCCGGATAGTCCCGGCCCGACTTTCTCGAGGTGCTGTACGAGACGGTCCACAAGCATCTTCTCGAAAAATTTAGCCGTCTCGTCCAGCAGCACCAGTGGTCTGTACGCAGAAGGGGAGTCAACTGCGCGACCCTCCTTCCGCAGCAAGCACAATCTGCCAGCCTTCCATTATTTCGGGAACTGCCCGGACCTCAAATACATGTTGAGCAGTTCCCGGAGTTCACTCTTGAGGTATTCTGCGGCGATACCGAGCACAAGCCCCGGGACGCCGTCCGGGCCAGGCGCTTTCCTTTTCCCGTGAAGTTGCGAAAGGGCCACTTCCATTTCTCGGTCGGTGATGGGTGGAATTGTGGTCTCCACCTCCATCACCGACCGAGGAACCATTCGAGGGGGAACATGTCCCATAGAACGCGAGAACAGCTCCCCCATTATCCCCGATAGGAAACCCGAGTCCATCAAATTCGATGATGGCAGCGCCACAGGCACGCAGTTTGTTCCGCGCCCGTTGATATGGGCGCCCCCACAGGTCCCGGTCGAGGCCTGCACGTAGCTCCTCACGAGCCCTCTCCTTCGCCTGGCTGATGGCCAGCTGCAAAGTCTTCTTCCTCGTCTTGTATTCTTCTCGCAGCTGACCCTCAAGGACGTCGTCCCGGTCAACTCTCTGACGATATCGAACGTAGGCACGCCGCGCCCGGTTAGAAGCCACCGAAGATTTGCAATCTCAGGTGACCACCAGTACATCTGACGGCGCAGCGGCCTCCACCGAGCCCTTGGCGTCGCCGTATCGCAGATTGCCTCAAGGGCACTTCTCATTTGACGTGCAAGCCCCTCTATATCTGTGAATAACTGTCCCGTCCTGCCCCAACGCTGTGCTATGGCAGACCGAGCCATTTCCAGGTCGAGTTGAACAATGGCCAGAGAAATAGATACCGATGATAGCGAAGTCTCGCCACCCTACCACAACATAACCATTGCCCTCTCCAGTGCAGAGAGGGGAGGGCCGGAACATCCTCTGGACAGAACAGCCACATCTTCGTTATTGTCCCCCACCCAATTGGGTGAGTGAGGGACAAAATAGGGCTCGCAGGCCACCACCAGGTGATCCGCTCTGGGAGCTTGAAGCGGAGGTCCAGGTAGACGCCTACCGGCTTCGTGCCACGGCGCGAGCCTAGAGTGCGCAGATCTCTGACAGAGAACTGGACAGAGTGATGGTGACGGCCTGGGGAACCTTGATTCAGCGATGAAAGGTAGATAGAATCCTCCGTAACAGGAAGACAAACAGTGGAGGCTGTTGGCCCACATCTATATCGCTGGATCAATAGACGACATCATGTTTATTCCTGCATTAGTATTTTGTGTGACGCAGTTAAATCACTAATTAAAATTGATAAAAACTTATTAATTTCTATACAGAAGCAACATTATCGACATGATCTATGTAAAAAAAACATCGAATATACGCTTATTAATATAGACCATAAAAAAATTAAAAAAAGCAAATAACGACAATCACGCAGTATTGAATTTTTTTTGCTAACTCTGCCCCCTCACTCCTGTAATCCCCGCGATGGCCTTTGCACGATGCCATTTTGTGTGACGCAATTAAACTACTAATTAAAATCGATAAAAACTTTTTAATTTATATACAGAAGCAACATTATCGACATAATGTCTGTGACCAAAATAGTGAATATACGCCAATAATATACGCCGCGCTGAGGCGGCCTCCCGAACTTGCGCGGTATAGTGCAGAACTAAAAAATACGGCAAAAATCACCCCAGTGACAAAATGGAGTCCACGCCAATATTTCACCCATGCGTTGTATCAACCATTTGGCTGCCTCTGGCTGAATTTGAGAGCTGGACAATCGTGCGTCCGTATAAATGATGCAACAAGTGAGTTGGATGCAACATCATCGGTAAAAAGCGCCATGTATGACGCAACATCACTTTGGGGATGTATATATATATATATATATATATATATATGTATATATATATATATATATATATATATATATATATATATATATAACAATACATGTTTATTACAACTCTGTTAGTTGTTGCTAAGTTCTGAAGTGACTGTTGAATTTGACAGGAATTTCGCTGGCAGATAGCTGATATTAGAAGGAACAATTTAGATTACTTTTATTTCAGTAAAAGTATAAGGTTTCATAATACCCATGTAATCGTGGAGAAATTATTATTCAAAATAGAAAATTGTACTTCCTATATAATAACACAGTAAAAGAAATTTAATTAATTCTGAAAACTCTCTACTAGCTTTAAATAAAAATTTAGGCAACTAAATTTTATTAGAAAGTGCAACGAAAAACTACATCGAATCGAAAGACTTTATCGAATACTCAATTCGAGTTACGCTTATGGACATTAACTTTTTATACCGAATAGAGGTCAAATTGTTCGTCATTAAAATTAAAATTTAGTTAGTAGTAGCAGGACTGGGTCTTTTAATGTCCCCTCATAACTAAGCTTGACTGCAAAGATGGTATAGTGGTTAATGTACCGACCTATGGTACTGGTGTCGTGAGTTCGATGCCCACGTAGAACAATATTTCTGGAATCGACTAATTGTTGTTCTGAAGCAAGGTATAAATTGTGCCGGTAAATTATATGTTTGTATGTCCTTTTTTTTGCGGTGGTCTATGATGGAGGTGATCACGACCCGCCAAGTAAAGTCCCCTGCAATATAAGGATTAGTTCCTTATTGCAAGCTGTTTTCTTAATGAAAAGCTCAAAGTTGCTCAGAGTGCTATGGAGCGGTATATGTTCGAGATTCCTCTGCGATATGGGATTCGAAATACAGGCATCCGCAGAAGAAAGGGTGTAACCCACATAGCACGAAGCATTAGGATATCGGACTACGCAGTGTAGAATGCCTACACCAGGTGAACTGAGGAATTGTTGAAAGTTGCTGGGAGTAGATGGATGTGGGCCACACAGGACCGTACTTTTTAGTGAAATATGCTTACATCCAGCAATGGAGAGCAAAAACCTGAATGGGGATGACGATGAGAAAATTTTACTATCCTACCTACATACCTACCTACATAAAGAGGACTCAAAGTCTTCCTCAAGCCGTGCGTATTAGCTTAATCCCCAAAAAATCTGCCAAAAATGTATGTACAATAGGTACTAAACTGCCCAGATGGGTTGGATAGACAATTCTGCAGAAATCTTATCTGGTTAGATGTCTTAAACGACTGTTATGATATCACCTAGAAAGAAAGAGCGATAAATATTACTTTTACCGTATCCGCAGGCAGATCCGCCGGGGCGTCGACTCGAGACGGTACCCGAAAGGGTCACACGCCGGGAGGCCCTCGATCGTAAACACAGTTAGAGAGATATATGAATGGTAGGAGGTATGGGGTCTCACGCAGTCCCTTTTGTCGCCCCGGACGGTTTGGGCGGGGTGTGACTATACTAGCCGCCCCAAAAAAAATCATATGTAAAAATCGGCCAAGTGAGAGTTGTACTCGCGCACGTAGGGTTCCGTAAAACTAAAAAAAAAACTATTGCATAGCATTTTGTACCAACTTATGTAATTATAATTCATCATCATCACAGTCCATAAATGTCCCACTGTTGGGCTCGGGCCTCCTCCGTAATGGGAGGGAAATTAACCTACTATACCACGCTGGTCAGACGTGTTGGTATAGGGGTTTGTTTCGAGTTTTCCTTCTCTCGCATAGATGTTATCGAGAAGTTGCCCCAACGCTCCGTTCACTCTCATTTCCCGCATTCACTCTTCGCTCTATATCAGTGGTGTACCTTCCATCTCGCCTAAATCCACATCCAAGATATACAAATTCATCCACTTGCTCCAGTACATCATTACCTATTGTTACTCTTACATCTGTTCTGGCTTCATCTCTTTCAAAGACCATTATAACAGTAATATATCTGCCATTTAATCTTTCACGCATCTCTGCTTGAGTCTATTAATTACAGAACCTACAATAACACAAACTAGACGTGGTAGATTGCACTCTTATTTTCTTTGTAACTTATTAGTGTTTGTCTTCTTATCATTAACATGATATGCCTCGAATGAATATAGTTAAGTAATAAAATTTTAAAAACTCCGGTAAATATATATGAAATAACACTGATTATGCTTAATTAAATTTTTATTAATATAACTTTATGTTTTTATTTATATGGCATTATTATTTTGTGCTGGTTTCCTACACAGGGAGATATTTGTGCATACCATAAATCGTTGCTCCAAGTCTGGATGCAATGGTCTTGTCAGAGGAAAATCCCATATTGCAAAAATATAATATATTACCTGTTTGCAAGTTATAGGTTATAGGTTGAACAGACATATGTACATTACCACAAAGTAAAAAATGTTAACAATTGTAATATATATTAATATTTTTAATGTTGCCGTTGATGTTGCCTCTATATTTTATTGTTGTATAGGGATATTGCACGCCTCATAAGCGAAGCGTTGAGGTGTTGCTCTACTCTCGACTTATGAAAATCAAGCACTTTTCAAACCTAAAAATGATTGTATTTTTCTCACATTGCACTTATAGGATAATATTATTATACACATGTCAAGAAAAAACATTCGTCTAAACGTATTTGATATTTTTAAAAAGCAATTATTTTGTTTAAAGTAAGAAAAAAGTTGATTAATAAAAATATTCGAGCCCGTCCGGATGTTACCGTAAAGTATCTGGCATTCTGTCGACCGTAAAAATGAATGTATCGAAGTTTTTCTTTTATTAAAAGCTTCATAATCGCAACGCGCTGTTTCCTTTCGAAAATGGCTTAGTAATTCTTTGTCGTTTAATTGCAATTAAATAATTGTGTAATAAAAAACTAAACTGCTTAGTCATTAGTGTATGTATACTTTATGAAAATTGGGTTCGTTATATTTTTTGTTCCTCCATTTGGACAAGCAAAGGAAATAAATCCCATTCAGCCTATACAGCTATGTTTAGCTCTACGTCGAGAATGGCACAAGATATCTAAAGTATTTTTTTTTCTTTCATTACGAGTATGTACAAGCTTTTATTTAGTTTCACCTGTCCCGTTGTCTGTAATCAAATCTTGCAAGTTAAATTTGATCCTCTTTCCAGTTGCCGATTGAGCTGAAATTTTGCATGCATGTATAAATTAGATGACAATGCAATATTATTGTGACATAGAGCTGACCTGATGATGGACCTGGAAGCTGGCCATAGGAACTCCGTAATTAAACGACGCAACCCGATCGAAATTGGGCTTATTTGATTCGTCTTGACGAGTACTTTGTTACTATATGAAAACCAGGGTCTGATCATGGACCTGGAAGCTGTCCATAGGAACTCCGTAATTAAGCGACGCAACCTCATCGAGTTTGGGCTCGTTTGATTCGTCTTGACGAGTACTTTGAGACTATATGATAACCAGGGTCTGACGATGGACCTGAAACCTGGCCATAAGAACTCTGTAATTAAACAGCGCAACCCCATCGAGTTTGGGCTCGCTTGATTCGTCTTGACGAGTACTTTGATACTATATGGTAACTAGGTTCTGATGATGGTCCTGCAAGCTGGCCATAGGAACTCCGTAATTAAGTGACGCAACTCCATCGAATTTGAGCTCGTTTGATTCGTTTTGAGGAGTACTTTTAGACTATATGGTAACCAGGGTCTGACAATGAACCTGGAATCTGGCCATAAGAACTCCGTAATTAAACAACGCAACCCCATCGAGTTTGGGCTCGCTTGATTCGTCTTGAGGAGTACTTTGATACTATATGGTAACTAGGTTCTGATGATGGACCTGGAAGCTGGCCATAGGAACTCCGTAATTAAAAGATGCAACCCCACCGAGTTTGGGCTCGTTTGATTCGTCTTGACGAGTATTTTGATACTATATGGAAACCAGAGTCTGATCATGGACCTGGAAGCTGTCCATAGGAACTCCATAATTAAGCGACGCAACTCCATCGAGTTTGGGCTCGTTTGATTCGTCTTGACGAGTACTTTGAGACTTAACACTAGTGATATTTGTATAAAATAATGATATGCATACTCAACAATAAACTTGAAAGTTGCAGTCGTGCATTTTGGTGAAATATTTACAGCCACTTATATCAAGCTCTTCAAAATATCCCACACATGCAAGTTATTGTAAATAAATTTATTATATTTAAATCACATATCCATCGTAAAATAATATTCCAAAGAGTATTCAAAGGGTAGAAAATTATGCCTTTCCTGAAACATGATAAACATATAAAATAAATTTACAAAGATTATAAACTCATTTGCAAAAAAAACGGGCGGTTTTGATTTTCATTCATATTTAAAAAGATACAATACCAAAAAGGTTTCAATCGTTTGTACACGTTACTGGCCGGTTTTAAAAATGCTGTGGTATTTAAAAAAGTACGTTCTAAATTCAATTTTTCATTTGATGTTCATTTTTACAGAAAACCCCTTTTTATCCTACATTTTTGGCGCGAAGTTCCAGAAGTTAACATCGACTTTCATAACTTTTATTCAATTTTTATCGATTAATTTCATATCCTTGACTGTCAAAGCTTTATTTAATGCTGTTTGGCTGTATCAAAAATGGTAGATAAAGTGGTAAAAGCTACCAAAATTATCGCGCTGCTTGAAGAGGGTTGCAGCCAATGTTTCGTGGCTAGGAGGCTAAATGTTAGTCGCTCGACAGTCCAAAGGACCTGGCAGCGATATCAGGAGACTGGTTCCGTCGAGAGAAGGCCTGGTTCTGGAAGAAAACCATGTACCCAACCACGGGATGATCGTTTTCTTGTGAGTCGCGCATTGAGAAATCGCAAATCTTCGTATGTGGATCTTAAGAACAACCTCCAAGAAGTAAGAAATGTGCATATTAGTCTATGGACGGTCAGGAGGAGGCTTCTCGCTGCCAATATACGCAGTCACCGCCCGGCCCGCGGCCCCAAATTACTCCGTGAGCACAGAGTTCACAGGCTTAGGTTCGCTAGAAATTGTGAATCATGGACTCAAGACGATTGGAATAGGGTTTTGTTCTCTGATGAAGCCAGGATATCTCTGTTCGGTGAAGATCGACGTCGGCGAGTGCTAAGAAGACAAGGAGAACGCTTTGCAGAGGCATGTTTCGAAGAAATCACACCTTATGGTGGGGGCTCTGTTATGTTTTGGGCAGGAATAAATTCAATGGATCGTACAGAGTTAGTCTTCATTGAAAACGGCTCACTGACTGGGCATCGATACATAACGGAAGTTCTAATTTCTCATGCACAACCCGCATTGGCCGCTCTAGGTGAAGACTCGATTTTTATGGACGACAATGCTCGCGCCCACCGATCCCGCGATGTTAATGCGTATGTGCAAGAGGTCGGCATTCGTCGTTTGGATTGGCCAGCTCGAAGTCCCGACCTCAATCCCATAGAGCATGTCTGGGACGTTCTGAAACGGCGTGTGAGATCAGTACACCCGGCTCCGCAGACCATCAGAGAGCTGAAGAATGTGATTACTGCGGAGTGGGAACGTATTCCGCAAGCAAGTATCCGGGATATACTCGCTAGCATGCCCAGACGAATTCAAGCTGTGATTTTAGCTAGAGGGGGTCACACTCGATACTAAACATTTATCTGCTTTTACTTTATTAAAGAAAAACAAACAAAAAAACTTTTTTATTTTTACTTCATGAGCATATGCACTACTAGCGAATATACACTACTAGCGAGGTTTAGCATTATTTCCCATAAATGGTATCTAAATTTTATGAAATACTGATGAAAACGATTATTTTCTTATTAATTTACCAAATTGTGTGGATAAAACTACCTATAATTATCAAACAAAGAAATATTAACATTTGAAATGGTTCATTGCTTAGGTGCCCGTTTTTTTTGCAAATGAGTGTATATGGGCCCACAAATTAAAATAAACTAAAGATTTTATTACAATGGAATTTCAATTTAAAATTAAAAATTTAAGTTACTAATATAACAATCATATAATTAATTAACATTATCAACCAAAAGTATTAAATATAAAATTCATTCAACTCTTACCATATTGTATCCATCTGTGTATTTGTTTTCTTTATGACAGAATAATGGACCACTGCATATTTCTAACCAAACTGGCGATTGTTTTAAATTTCATAGTAGCTTTAGTGATTCATGATTAAATATTGAGGCAGGCATGAGCATCCTATAGCAATAACAGTGGTGCCTGAAGCCTTTTCAATAGCTTTAAATGTAATGATAAGCCAACAGTACGCAATCATATTTGTATCTATTAGTAAATATTCACTACTATTCATTGTATATTAAACAGGCAAAGAAGTATGTTAAGTAACCAATTATACAGCAGATCTGTTTTATGACAATATTAGGTATATGTTATTACCATAGGTTTATATAAAGCAATTAAGTAAAAAGGATGTAAGCATATTTGCTTACATACATATGTAGAAAACATACAATGTACATATGTAGAAAACTTAGCAAGAGAAATCTTGTATTACGTTATACCAATCAGTTTGGCCACGCGAAGTGGATTAGACTAATTTCATTCATTAAAAAAGCTTGTAATCAACAGTAGTACTATAAGAATTGAAAAGAAAAATGTAATTATATTTGAACCCCGTTCTTCAGCAAGAGGTTAATGCCTGCCATGAACATTAATAACGTACAGTATGATTGTCTGCACTATAAGAAACTATAGTGTTGTGAATTTTTCTGTCAATACAACTCAGGATTATTCGAGATCGGATGGCAGTAACTCAGCAGAAAAGTCGTTAGTCCGGCGGATTTGTATTATTGAGAAGGCTCTATAAGATAATGGATAGAGAATATACACTGAAATATACATACCTTTATACAGAAACACACACAAACCAAATAATTAATGCAGCCACTATTTATTTCAGAAATCTTGCGGCTGAATGATGGAATGTCGCCTTGGTTTGACGTCAATATCGGCGTTAAGCAGGGCTGCGTTCTATCAGCCAGGCTGTTTATCATATATCTGGATAAATGTCTCCAAAGGTTGAACGATATGAATGTGGGAGTCCAGATGGGTGACTCAGTGATCTCTGCTCTGCTTTATGCAGATGACGCAGTCCTGCTGGCACAGTCAGCGACTGACCTGCAGACCCTAGTCGACACAATGACAGAAGATTGTAAGAAAAGGGGTCTACGCGTGAATGTGAGCAAAACCAAAATAATGGTCTTTGAAAGAGATGAAGCCAGAACAGATGTAAGAGTAACAATAGGTAATGATGTACTAGAGCAAGTGGATGAATTTGTATATCTTGGATGTGTATTTAGCCGAGATGGAAGGTACACCACTGATATAGAGCGAAGAGTGAATGCGGGAAATAGAGTGAACGGAGCGTTGGGGCAACTTATCGGCAGCCACCACCTCAGCCAGAAGGCACGTGTAGCAATACATAACGCAGTGCTTGTCCCAACATTACTGTATGGAAGCGAGAGTTGGGTATGCAGAAAAGAGTATGAAAGTAAAATTAATGCGGTCGAAATGCGATCTCTTCGGAAAATCTGTGAAGTTAGGCTGACCGACCGCATTCGTAACGATGACGTAAGAGAGCGAGTAGGTATGAAAGAGAGTATTGGTGTAAAGATGCGAAAGGGAATGCTCCGATGGTTCGGACATGTGGAAAGAATGCCGAACGAACGTCTGGTTAAGAAGATATACAATGCGAAAGTGGAAGGATGTAGGTACCGAGGGAGACCGAGACTAACCTACCTAGACCAGATCGGTCAGGTACTGAAGGAAGGTGGAGTCAAGAGTCTCCGAAACCGGCGAGCGTGTATGAAGAGAATTATGAATGTTGAGGAAGCGAGTGAAGTATGCAGAGATAGAGTTCTCTGGCACTCTGTTCTCTCTGCCTACCCTGCAAGGGATATGGCGTGATGATATGTATGTATGTATGTATGTATATATATATATATATATATATATATATATATATATATCTCACTATATATTTAAACGAGCAATTCTTGTATATATATATATGTAATCTGAATCTCGGAAACGGCTCCAACGATTTTCTTGAAATTTAGCATACAAGTGGTTCCGGGGGCCATTAATCGATCTAGCTAGGATTCATTTAGAAAATATTGTTTTGTCAGTATTTTTCGGCAACAAAAATATAATTTTTCGTTGTATTAGAACTATTAGAATATGAAAGTTTTCAAATTTTGACGCTGTCATTAAGAATAGACATTTAGCTCAGTTGGTTCAATTGTGTAGTCTACTCCAAACAAACTGTAGCTCGGTTCGGATCCTTACTTTCTCTTATTTACTTTTGGCCTTTTTTTATTATTTTATTAATTATTATCATTTGCCCGCATTTTTGTCTGCGTAGAAGTCGATAATGTTTTAATAGGATTTTTGTTTGTTTTTTACGTTATTAATTTTATTGTTATTTATAAATAATTATGTATAAATGTTTGTATACATACTTATATAGTAGGTATAACAATCTTATCCATGTGGTGACGGAGTAAGAATACAATTCACCACCCCCTATCTTACCCGTGGGTAATGGGTATGGGGATTGTAAGAGACGACTAAGGGATATAAAATGCATATAACATCTATGCAAGAGAAGGAAAACTCGAAACAAAACCCTATAACAACACGTCTGACCAGCGCGGTATAGTAAGTTAACTTCCCTCTTATTATGAAGGAGGCCCGAGCCCAACAGTGGGACGTATATGGACTGTGATGATGATGATGATGATAATAATCTTTGTTATAGTGTAGGGTAGGTTCGATAAACATAATAATCAAATGAAATTTTGTTATATAATATGAACACCATGCTTTTTCTTAGCAGGCCATGTCTTAAACACACCGCGCTCATTCCGACCGAGGCGACGGAAGGGTAATGTGCGCCCCATAACCCACCGTCTTTTCCATCGAAATTAGGCCGACCACTGGTACCGCTTCTTTGACATCTACCCGCGATACTACACCTATTACATTATTTCTTGGTAAATAATATCTTTTGATTTTCTTTCGGATGCTAGAATAACCAGGCTACTCTGTGAGCTTACTCTGAAGCATGTCACTCATAACTGACCATGGGAGAAGCAGTTTTCTCTCAAGTCTACTCCCGCTACCTTAAGAATTTGCACTCGAGCTTTGTTTGTGGTTATTGCGAAGCAGACTTTAATGGCAAACTGCACTCTCTGAAATTCGAAGGAGTAATTGGATGGTATTTGGAGAATCCTAGGAATAAATACAGACTCTGCTCGAGAACAACCGGTCAGTATAGTTGACCCGATTACATTGCAATGCAATGTTTTTTCTTGCAAACTGGTGGCATTGTATAATTTTGGCGCGCCAGCTTTCAATTTTAAGATGTGAGTTGGGAGACCGGGAGCCTTCAGAGTATTCAGGAGCTCGACCGGTTGTCTGACTAGGAGTTTATCACTTATTCGAAGGATTTATTTTAATATTCGACCCCTTCGAATGATTTAAAATATTTGCAAGTAAATAGTATAAAGAAATCGAAACGACCGTAGTATCGCACATAGGTACAAGTATGTCATGACGTCTTGCGACCAATCTGATCAGCATTAACATCTTGTCTCCCTATCGTATCTTAGTGATTGTTCCTAATATAACTCAGCCTTTCCGTCTCGATTTTTACAAATATGTTGATTAAACGCTAGCTAAACAGCGAACAAAAATATAGCAAATGACTATCTCTCTTTCCTAATCATTACTCAGATTACCCTCGCCAGAGTAAAATTAAAACGGGTAATATGTAACGGGTAGTATGAGCGATGGATTTCAGTTATACGATGCAATGTTGTTATCATGACTCTCAATTACAGTATTCGGCTTAGAAAATTACTGTCCAACAATTTAAAATTTCAAACTCTACGTTCCTATGACGCCATGTCCTGAAATTGTATGACTTCTTTATACCTTAGAAACTTTAAAGGCCGTGTTAATACAATATTGTGACTTTCGAGACATTCCAATTATAAAGAGTATTCCCATTATACTAATCCATCCATTCCATTGTTGCTTTTATGCGAGTTCAACCTTTCCGGGGTTCCATACCCAAAGTGTAAAACGGCACCCTATAACTAAGACTTTGCTGTCCGTCCGTCCGTTCATCTGTTTATCACCAGGCTGTATCTCATGAACCATGAGAGTTAGACTGCATTCAAACAAAAATTTTCACCGATGATATATTTCTGTTGCCGCTATAACGACAAATACTAAAAAACAAAATAAAATAAATATTTAAGGGGTGCTCCCATCCATATAACAAACGTGATTTTGGCTCCTTTTTGCTCAATACATTTTTTAATTTCTATTTTTTGTACTTTTTGCCTTTTTAACTATTTTTTTCATTATTTTTTTATATTTAAATATATCTTTCAAAACACACTAATAAAAAAATACCGAGCAAGGCTCGGTCCTCCAGATATTATATATATATATATATATATATGTAATATGCGGAGACATTGGCTAAACATTTAATTAAAATAAAACAGAAAAATTATACATTTTCTTCTTCTCTTTGTATATTGGCAATCAGCTACTTATACGAGCTATTGGTGCCAGTGTCAAGTTATTATTATTGTATGTTTATAGTCTTGTCAGGTTAGTCATTGTCTAAGTCAAATCGTCACCTTCAACAATGCAATGGCCACACTGTTAATGGTATCTTGTTGGAATTTTGATGGAAAACGAAAACGTTGTAAAACACTTTAATATGATATTCACTACATTCCCGTAGTTCCGCGCATCACATTACATAAAATGCCATCAAAATTATCTGATATAACACGTTAAAACACTAAGATATCGAATATAATACAAGAGCACCACATGACGTTTTCAAATTCCCGTCAAAAGTCCTTATACATTTTCAATCAAAGCGTACGAAATGTCAATGGTAGTGACAACATTTGACGTTTCGTTTGTCTACTGAAAAATCCGCTTTTAGATCATCTATCAGTTTTTTACACAAAATACTACGATCAAAGGGGTATGCCCATTTATGATTTCGTTTAGTACATCAACCCAATTATTATCAAAAATCAAGTTTTCAATTATCATATCCCCCTTTACAATATGAAGTCATAATAATACCGGATATAATATGCTAAACAATTAAAAAAGTATTTTACGTTTGCGCCATTTTTCAATGTATTGTTCTGCATGGTTGTCAGTATTTTAAAACTGTATTAATCGATTTTAGGGCCTGGGTTAGTTTTGCGTTTTTATTTATTGCTTCAAATCTATTTTCCTAAGCTAGAATAATGACATACAGTTACCATATATACGTTCTAAACAAAATAGATTAAAGTATATTAGTCATATACATCTTTTTGGAGTTTACTCCTTAAGAATCGATTTTCATAGAAGGCGCCCGGTTTGAGCAAAATTTGAGGAGTAAAATCTAGTGATCGAATGACCTCGTTACGTTTTTGGTGCGCAACCTATTCTGCGCACCTTTCACTTTCTGACGTGAGATAATACTTCACTGAACAGTTTTAATAAATGTAAATAAAAATATATATATTATTTTTAGTCGAATGAGCCTTTTTTTGCGCCTGTCTTGATAATCGTACTTAAGGAGTAAACTCCAGTCGTGCGTCGAAGCTGACACACACACTTTTCTTTAAACATTAAGTTTTTTTGCCAAGCAATATTTTTGGATGCCAGATATATTGCTAATGGAGATACCATTCTATGGCTACAAGATTTTTAAATGATACTGATCAACCAAAATAAAAACGTTCAAGTCGGCAAACTGTAAATAATAACCTAATTTAATGTGAAAAAAATAACCTAATTTAATGAGCTTTATAGGCCTTTTGTGCAGTAGCCCGGCGATGTAGGGCTATATTTTTTTATTGTAATAGAGTATACATTTAAAGCTCAACAAATCAAGGTAACTTTTTGATTAATGCACAACGTGAAGCTGTACTCCATAGTGCAATGGGCGCAGAGTTGGGCAGTATTTGAATTACTTGTAATTAAAATACATAATTGAAATACAAATACGTATTTGGTATTTGTATTTCAATTACTTCCTTAAACTGTAATTTGTAATTTCTATTTCAAATACTTGAGGCTTCAAAATACATTTTTTACACTAAAATACATTTAACCTTCATTTAACGATCGTGAATGTGAGTGCGAGTGCGAGGCGAGAGTGCAATGATGGTAAAGCAGCTATTAGAGTTAGCAACACTTCATCTGTTATGTACACTATGACTGTACGTTAAGACTCGCCAACAAAACGCAAAAAAATGTACGTCGAATTATCAATGTCAAGCTAAGATGTCAAGTCATAACGGTTTAACGGGACTTTTGACAGGAATTTGAAAACGTCATGTGATGCTCTTGTATTATATTCAATATATTAGTGTTTTAACGTGGTATATTAGATAATTTTGATGGCATTTTATGTAATGTGATGCGCGGAACTACTGGGATGTCGTGAATATCATATAAAAGTGTTTTACAACGTTTTCATTTTCCATCAAAATTCCAACAAAATACCATTAACAGTGTGGCCATAGCACTGTTGATGGCGACAATTTGACTTAGACAATGACTAAACTGAAAGACTAAAAACGTGAAGATATTTAAAACTAGTTATTGGCGAAATCTTGTAAACGCCATTAAAAAAAAACGGTTTAACGGTTTGTTTTTAGTTTTTTCAATGATAAAACACTTGAGGCGTTTTACTCTCATTGTACCACAACTAAAAGAGAGCTTGGAAAAAGATTTGAAAGTTTTTTAAACTGTCACCTGAAG
This sequence comes from Lymantria monacha, assembly GCA_905163515.2. Taxonomy (NCBI): domain Eukaryota; kingdom Metazoa; phylum Arthropoda; class Insecta; order Lepidoptera; family Erebidae; genus Lymantria; species Lymantria monacha. The sequence goes on from LR991081.1 coordinate 41,211,497, forward strand.
TAAATGGAGCCATATTGGCATCATGCTACCACCTCGTTATAAAATGCGTTGGTTGCCAGAAAGCATCACAGCAGATGAGAGGCAAAGAATTCGAAAGATCTTTCCATTCATGCCTTAGAGACAAGTAACAAAAAGCACGAAATAATTAATGGAAACAGCAGGAGTAATAGTGGTAGGACCACGCTATTGACAGTATTCTGTCTACAGCCGCGGGCCGGTCCATCTGGAGTAGTACCATACTCACGCAGAAGATCGACATCTGAGTAATGGCAATGGGCTATTGCACTTTGTTCAGTGAGCGAGAGAGCCGGAAGTCCAGCTGGGGTGGGTTTGGGGTTTGTATTGGTAGGCAGCGGCCTAGCTATATCCTTAGTACTGCAAAGAACCATGGGCGGCAGTGACACTTACCATCAGGTGTGCTGTCTGCTCGTTTGCCACCATAAGCAATAAAAAAAAAAGAGTAGCACCACTAGTAAAGAAGATGATGATTTTATTGTTTTGGAGAACAGAGACAATGATCAACAATCACAGACATATAAAATGGAGTTAGAATTGGTCAGCTTCCTAAATGATAGAAGCAAAGAACTTTCAATTCTTGAGCGCTATCCAAATATAAAATATGTGTTCATACAATTTAATACAAGTTTGTGCTCATCAGGACCTGTATGAAAGATTGTTTTCTTTAGCAGATTTTATTCGCTCTCCAACAAGAGGCTGTTTGTCTGACAGTACATTTAAAAATCTAGTGTTCATGAAAGGCAACACTGGTTTTACTGATTAATTAATCTTGTTTTCCTCTACTTTTCAGCCCATGCTGGTCTAGATTACTTATTTTGTAATATGTAATTTGTATTTTGTATTTCAATTAAAAATAGCTAAAATACTGTATTTTGTATTTTATATTTCAAATACCCTACTTAAAGATATTTTGTATTTTAATTACTTGCGATACTGTATTTTGTAATTTGTATTTCAATTAAAGCAAAGAATGTATTTTGCCCAGCCTTGCCTATACCAACACGTCTGACCAGCGCGGTATAGTAGGTTAATTTCCCTACCATTACGGAGGAGGCCCGAGCCCAACAGTGAGACATATATGGGCTGGGATGATGATGTCATGTTTACAATTTTATTTCGTATCACCTATATTTTCATTCTTTACGTGCGAGTTATATCTTAACTAAATTATGAATATAAAAATACGAATATTTACACCAAAACTTGTACCTCATATGTTTTAAAATACTTAGTAACCATTTTATAAAAATATGATGCTTACGCAAATACAAGGTCTGAACTGAGAATAAAATAGAGATGGGACAATCGATAAACGTAAATCAGTAACAGTCTTATCAGTAATATCCTTACTTCCTTACTAATATTATAAACTAGCTTCTGCCCGCGGCTTCGCCCGTGTAAAAGGTTACTTTCCTAAAGTTTTTGATCCCCTATTTTTATTTTTGACCGTCGGTAATACAGTGCAACGGTATTACAATACTCAGGGTTGGAACTTCATTACTGGACTGCTAGATGGCGTTGAAGAAGCTGGATTTTGAGATTTTTTGACAAATTTTTTTTTTTATTTTTCATATAAAAATTTTGATTTTTTTTTTAATAAAAAGTATCCTATGTTACTTTTAATACCTCCAAGAATATGTGTACAATGTTTCGTGATGATCGGTTGAGTAGTTTTAGCGTGAAAGCGTAACAAACAAACTTACATTCACATTTATATATTAGTAGGGATGCGAAAGTAACTCTGTCTGTCTGTCGCTCTTTCACGCCAAAACTACTGAACCGATCTAAATAAAATTTGGTACATGGATAGTCTAGAACCTGAGAAAGGACATAGTCTACTTTTTAATCCAAAAAAAGGGGTGGTAAAGGGGAATGAAAAGTTGTAAGGAAGTATCATCATTTTATAGCCCGAAGCTTGAAACTTATTTTTAGGTTTCGATTAGATATAAATAAATATGACATTAAAATTTTGTAAATTTTTACCCTTAAGTGGGGAAAATGAAAATAGGGGATGAAAGTTTATATGGAAATTGGTTATTTTTGAAGCTAAATTGAGGAAACACATTTTGGCTTTTGATTAAATAAAAATGGCATAATGTTGTCAGTAGCTCTGCGAGGTACTTTTACCAACTCAAAACCTCTATATAACGTTCCCACCAATATGACCCTTAATTAGAGATGCGAAAAACGACTCACTGAAAAGAAAAGAGAGATATAGCTCTTTTGATCAAAAGAGCTATATCACTCTTTTAGCTCTTTAGTTCATTTAGCTCATATATATCCTGAGTTCATTTAGCTCATCAAGAGAGCTAGCTTTTATTGAATTAGCTCATTTCATTTCAACTCGTTTACGGCTCTAACTCTTTTGAATAGTTCAAACTCTGAACTACGCGATCATTAAGCGATAAGCTTGATATGCATGAGCATGTAAATTTTGATTGGTGATCGCAGGATGAGATATAAAATATATTTATATAAAAAAATAAATAAAATTGAAAGGTCTGTTTGTAATTTAAATGGTTAAAAACAGCTTTTCACTAAATGCATATGGGCTGACAGAATCAATCCAGTGATAGCTTGCACTGATAACTATTATTATTATTGAATATTGTTATTCAAAGATTAATATTATTTTTTAAATATAACATTTTCTTTTTTAAAAATTTTTTCTTTGTTGAACATACAACTTGTACGTTTAGTGCTCGCAATAGTCACAATGCATATCGGAACATGCTCAATACTTTTACTCTTCGGCGGTGATCGGCATATATCGGGCACTTTCGGTCGTCGACTGCTCGCACGACATGACGATGCGAGTAAAAGAGCCGATTGAGCCGTTGAACCATAGATAATATACTATAAATTAGAAACGTTGAACTATTAACTGAGCTACTGAGCTAATATGAGCTAGATTGAAATCAAAGAGCTAGTTCATTTGTATCTCTCATTCAGGAGCTACCCAAGTCTACCCTTAATCCAGTGTTGCATAAAAATCGATAGTTTGACTATCGATAGTTAACCTCAAAAAGTATTCATACTATCGATAGTACTATCGATAGTATCGTCACATATCAATACTATCGAGACTATCGATAGTATCGATAGCTCTCCACGAGCAATACTATTAATAACGGCGATACTATGGATACTATCGATAGTGATTCATTCGATAGTATCAATACTATCGATAGTATTGCTAATACCATTAGTTTTAACCTAAAACTATCGATACTATCGACTATTTCGAGCTATCGATTGCCAGAAAATTTTCAATAGTATTGCTTAAAAATATAAATACCGTAGTTGTGTTCCTGTTGCTTGTTTTCAGTGAATTTTGTGGTGACTTTTCTAGCAGTATTTGCGTTCTTACTTTGAAGCCCAAGTTAGCTAATAATGGTTAAGATGAGTAAAATTATAATGCTCCGAGACTTCTGGACAATTGGGTCAGAATGTGAGTGTGAATGAATGTATGTGGTACCTTGTACTTGTACCACACTGGTGACAGTTTTCTGTCCATAGCCGCAGGCCGTTGCGTCCGGGGTAGTACCACACTCTCGCAGAAGATCGACGTCTGAGTAATGGCAATGTGCTATTGCGCTTCGTTCGGTGAGCTAGAAAGCCGGCAGCCCAACTGGGTGGGTGTGGGGATTTTATTAGTAGGCAGCGGCCTAAGCTATACCCTTGGTATTGCCAAGCTCTATGGGCGGCAGTAACACTTACCATCAGGTGTGCTGCTGCTTGCTCGTTCGCCACCATAAGCAATAAAATAAAAAAAATGGTTTGTTTCAGTATGCTAATGAAACTCAGAATGTCTATTACTGTAAAATTTTATTGTAGTTATTAGTTTTGAAAATTTCGGTTAAACAAAATTAAGAAAAACATAATCAAGAATTTTGAGTTACAATTCTACACAGAATTATGGCCGCAATTAGTCATTAGATTTGTTGTATTTTTAGCAATATTAACCTAGTGAAATAAATTTAACAGGGTCCGAAAAACACAACAAAGTTCTCTGTACGCTCAATTGCAATGTAATTCATCTAGAAGGCTCTGTTAAAAATATGCTTACATACATATATGTAACTTCACATTATAGGGCTATAGAAATATGTATCTAACCGAATCCAGAATCAATTTTCAATTGTATATTATATACAATCGAAAATGAAATGAGCGAGATACAACGTTGACATCAAAATTCCCGAATTGAAAACATTTAAACCAACTTTGTGTTACCCTCTGACTCCACATTAGGTTCATAAACGTCACAATTTTTCACAGCTTGCGTTGCATGTATCTTTTTTATAATAAAGTTTTAAAGTATGTCGAATTTCTTCATAGGATTGACTCGTTTTAACAAAAAGAAAATAAAATGAAAGACGACAGAAAATAACATTTTACTAAATCGTTTCTTTATTTAAATGATAATTTTAATTTGTTATCAATACCAGCCAGATATAACTAGTACAGCCAAAGAAATTGTATTAAAAGTTTATTCAGACTATTTGCCAAAAGACTTTTCTCTGTCTTAGTATATACCAATGAATGTAATATAACACTGTGATAGTGATAAACACACTAGAAAAATGAAATAATCCAAGAATATGACATAATACTTCCACATTCCCACCGAAACTCAAGAAATATTGACAGCAGCAAATATTGCTATTATAATTGTTTCACTTTGTTAGTATCACAAATTTAATGTTATTCATCTGACTAAAATAATACCATACTATATGATGACGCAAATTTAAATAAATTTCTTTAATAATAATGTCAGTACTTGGCTTACTACATGACATAACTTTAGACAACAATACTATCGAATAGTTGCTTGCTATCGATAGTCCAAAATAGTCGATACTATCGATAGTATCGATAGTTTTAAGTTAAAACTGATGGTATTAGCGATACTATCGATAGTATTGATACTATCGAATGAATAACTATCGATAGTATCGTTGTTATTAATAGTATTGCTCGTGGAGAGCTATCGATACTATCGATAGTATCGATAGTATTTACGTATTACAATACAATCGATATACTATTGATACTATTGCTTATACGTAAACTATCGATAGACAATTGATTGTCTATCGATAGTAGACTATCGATATGCAACACTACCTTAATCCCATAGTAATGCGATTCAGTCACGACAGGTTCCGACACGTTTTTATCGTAAAACAATTGAAGTCGTTTGATGGTACGTAATGTAAACAGTGCTGCTCGTCACTATTGTTAGAGATTCTAGTTCCTCATCAGTCGCAGAAAAGCAAAACATTATTAATTATGTATTTATTAAAAAAATATACATAGCTAATAAGTTCGGGATTTCAGCAAGTACATTGGCTACAATTTTAAAATTCAAAGATAAGTTTTCGGAAGAAAGTGGTTTGCTTGTAAACAGTAGAAGATTAAAAACATGCGAGTACAAAGTCGTAGAAAAGTGTGTGTTCAAGTGATTAAAACAATGCCGAGACAAAAAGGTTGCTATCGGAGGCCCCATCCTTCAGGAAAACGCTCAGCAGTTTGCATAAAGTAATACATAAAGTAATTTGGTAAAAATGTGTTATCATTTATAAGTAGATGTTCACTATAACAAAATGAGTAGGTACGTAATTTTGTGGTAAACAAAACAATTTTTTTACCTCGTTATAACAAATTTTAGACGTCAATATAACGAACCTCAGTTTAACGAATTACTTGATATAACGAATATTTACGCGTTCCCGTCGGATTTGTTATATAGAGGTTGCAATGTATTAAGAAAAATTAAAAAAAAATATAGTTATTATTTGTTCCAGTGAATTGCAGGACATGATGCCTATTCCATAAATTGGATCGTCTCGAAGTATGGTCCACATCATAGTATTTTCTTTATACTCGATGCAGTTTACATATAGTTATTTATTATTGTAAAATTAAATACGAAATTCTTACCACTTTAACTATTATCACTACTACTATCATAAATATCAACTTGTAATAAACTGGATGCTAAGTTGTTTTCTTAGTCCGTGACAACAAGAATGAACTTTTTGCTTTAGACTAACATATGTGTAATCTATGTATACTTTTCGTGTGGTGACGGAATAAGAATACACTTCACCACCGCGGTGGGCTATGGACGTCCCACCCCGCCAAATCGGTGCGGGGTGACGGAAGAGGCGGCGCGCAACCCCATTGACCCACCCTGCAAGCACCTCTTCTTCGCCGTGCGAGCGGGCCACCGGTACCCGATCTTTGTCTTCGGTGGCCCGCTCGGCGGTATGCCCTCTTAGGCTCCTCTCCTGTCCAGCTTTCGCCGTCGAGGTGTCGTCCTCACGCGGTGGCCTCGCGTCGGGTGACCGGACAATTCCCCGGTCCGATCAACCGAAGCCTCAGTTAGGGCGGCATCAGGCGCAGGTATTCGCGCCTGCGCCGCCCTAGCCGCGGGCGGTGGCCCGGGTCACGGGAATCCCCGGGAATCCCGGGCACGTTCCGCCGCCTCCTTCTGCGAGATGACAGCCTCGCAGAAGGTGGCGACCGCGTCCCAATTCCTGACGCTGTCGACCATCGCCCTCGCGACAGCCGGCAGCGTCAGGTCGGCACCGATAATAGCGACGAGGTCGCGGCGCTGTCCGTCCCAGCCCGAACATTCCTCAAGCGTATGTTGCGCCGTGTCCTCGTCACTACTGCAATGATGGCAGCCCGGAGTCCATTCCCTGTACACGACCGTGTGCAGGTATTTCCCGCAGCACCCGTGCCCCGTCGAACGTCGAACACCTGCACCAGTCGGAAGGTGAGGACCCCGTGCCGCCGCTCCATCCATTCCATCAGTACGGGCCGGAGGGCCTCGATGGTAACGACACCGTGTCTAGGCCTCTCCAGCCACGTAGCCCAACGGGCGATGACTTCTCGGCGGGCGTCCTCGCGCCAGGTGGCTATCTCGTTGAACGATGGGGAGCCAACCTCTTCGCGCATTGAGGTAACCCGCCGGTAGAGGTCAGAGAGCATCTCCGCCTCTAGGTCCCACGGGGGTGTCCCAGCCAATAGGCACGCCGCCTCTGTCGAGACCGTGCGGTACCCGCGAATGGCTCTGACCGCCATGACTCTCTGTGGCCTCCACAGAACCGCCCTGCGTTCAGAGCCCTCGCCCACACGGGTGCGCCGTACATGGCCATTGAGCGGATCACCCCCGCATACAGCTGTCGGCCCTGGAAACTGGGTCCGCCCACGTTCGGCATGAGCCGAGAAAGGGCGGACGCCGCGCCGACCAGCCGGGGAGCAATTTGACGAAAATGCTCCCGGAACCACCATCGCCCGTCGAGCACCAGACCCAAGTACCTCATATGGGCCTGGATACTGATGTGGATGGAGTTGACGACTAACGAGGCGCCGATGGGCAGCCTCACACGGGGCCCATGGAATAAAAGGGCCTCCGTCTTGTTTAGGGCCACCCTGAGCCCCAGCGCCTCGATTCGCCTGACCACCTCCTCGGTGCCGAGAGTGGCCAGGCTCGCCGCCTCTTCGAGTGTCCTGCCCCGGGCTGTGACGAGCGTGTCGTCAGCATAGCAAATAACGCTCAGCCCGGGGGGGGGGGGGAGACTCCCTCTCAACGCCCAGTCGTAACCGATGTCCCACAGAGTCGGCCCCAGAACCGACCCCTGCGGAACACCGCACGACATGGGCGTCCGCACAATGTCCCCTGCGGGGCTCGCGTAGTGAACACTGCGCCCCTCCAAATAGTCTGCCACCAGCCGCTTGAGGTACAGGGGCACTCCATGAAACCGGAGCGCCTCCCTGATGCAGCTGAATGGCAGACTATTGAAGGCGTTGGCGATGTCCAACGACACCGCCAACAGCACTCCTTTGCCGGCGACGGCCTCCGCGGCCGTCTGCCTCAGGCGTAGCAGGGCCCCGATGGTCGAACTCCCCCTCCGAAACCCAAATTGAGCGTCCGACAGATCGGGCCCCACCTCCTCCAGGTGCCGGACGATGCGGGCAGCGAGGACACGCTCCAGCAGCTTACCCACATCGTCCAGAAGCACAATGGGCCTGTAGGCCGACGGCAAATCCGGGGGCCGTCCCGGCTTTGGCAGGAGAACCAACCTCCCTTCCTTCCAGCACTCAGGGAACTGTCCAGACGTCAGACAGGCGTTGAACAGTCGCCTGAGGCGAGGTTCGAGATGCTCGAGGAGCAACGTCAACACCCGGACTGGGACTCCGTCCGGGCCGGGGGCCGTGGTGGTGGAACGAATCTTCACCACGGCTGCCCCCACATCCGACTCCGTCACGGGCGGAACACTCTGGACGGCCTCCCGGTCGTGATCTGGCGAAGCCATGACTGGGGGCGTGTGCTCCGACTGCCGCGGGAACAGCTCCTCGACCACTCTACGAAGGAGGTCGGGCTGGAGGGTCTCGGTGAAGGGGGGACCCTGCGCGCGAAGCTTATTCAGCGACGCGCGATACGGGCGACCCCAGGGGTCACGGTCGAGACCGTCCAGTATCTCCTGCCAACTCGCGTCCATGGCGGACCGGATGGCCAGCCGAAAGGCGGTACGCGCACTGCGGTACGCCTCGTACAGCTGGCCCTCCCGCTCAACATCGCGGCGACGCCGCCGACTGCGGGTGTAGGACCTTCGGGCACTAATGCACGCCGCACGAAGGTCCGCCAGTCTTGGGGATCACCAATAGACCCCCTGCCTTGGAGGTAGACGCCGCACCCTGGGCATGGCCGCATCGCAGACCTGCGTTAACGCACTGCGGATGCGGACAGCCTCAACGTCCGCTCCGTTCGCTGGGGGTGGTGAGGACAGCCACGTGTTCACGATGGCCGCCTCCGCCAGTAGGTCCCTATCCAGCCGCCCCACAGCCCACCGCGGAAATGCGGGAGCTCGGTCCGCCCTGTGACCCCTGCTGGGGTCCCGAAGAGGGGAGACCTCCATCCGGATGTAACGGTGATCAGACAGGGTCTCCGCCTCCTCCAGGACACGCCAGTTCCTCACTCGTGGTGCGACAGCGGGGCTAGCGAACGACAAGTCCACTATCGACCCACCCTGCTGTTGCACACACGTGTTCACTGAGCCTCTGTTTAGGGCACAGAGGCCCAGTGACGCCGCCCACTCCACGATCGCCCGCCCGCGATCGTCCGTCATCGGGGACCCCCACGCCGTGGATTTGGCGTTGAAGTCCCCCAGGACCAGGACGAGGCCCGCCCTATCTTACTCCTGGATGATCAAAAGACAATGAAGAGATAAAATATGCATATAACATCTATGCAAGGGAAGAAAATCTCGATATAAAACCCCATAAGCCTATACCAACACGTCTGACCGGCGTAGTGTAGTAGGTCAACTGCAGGGTCTCCTATAAATATGCTAGGAGTTCCCTCCTAGTGGAGAAGGCTAGAAACCAGCAGTGGAACATATATGGTAATGATGATGATGCATATTTAATAAACAGTTTAAAAAAGTGATTGTAATAATATTCTCCAAATGCAACGTTCATAAATGCAGTTGCGGTCGTTGTTTGTGCTACTATTGAAGTACATGGCGCAATGTACGTTAGTGGTCTGTTCAGCCTGGATTAAAGATATGCAATCAATGATACATACATATACATATCGTCACGCCATATACCTTGCAGGATAGGCAGAGAGAACAGAATGCACGAGAACTCTATCCTTGCATAATTCACTCGCTTCCTCAACATTCATAATTCTCTTCATACACGCTCGCCGGTTGCGGAGACTCTTGACTCCACCTTCTTTCAGTATGTGACCAATCTGGTCTAGGTAGGTTAGTCTCGGTCTCCCCCGGTACCTACATCCTTCCACTTTCACATTGTATATCTTCTTAACCAGACGTTCGTTCGGCATTCTTTCCACATGTCCGAACCATCGGAGCATTCCATGATGCAGAGTATTATTACAATTCATTAGAGTGATGTACAAATGTGATAAATGTGAAATTGCGACGCAAGGCGCAACTACTACAAGATCGTTAAATCGCAAGATGAGCTTCAGAAAGATTTTTCTTTGAACGGTCCTTTAAAACATATTTTCAAGCAATTTGCAATTGTATGATAGAGCTGGGTAATGTTTGAAGCATTCTAATTACCAAGAGCTTAGTAAAGTTACCAACGTGTAAAGTGAGTTATGAGGACGCGTGAAATTATCATGTGGCTCGTTTCCCGTTAGTATCGAGATCTTGCCAGTACTTGTGGGTGTACTTCACAGTACTTCCAATTGGTTTGGAGGTTCAGACACGGGGGTCACTGTATTACACCACAAAGAAACCTATTAATACTTTTCCTTTTACCGTGCGACCTTAATAAAATCGCTAGAATGTCTACGAAGAACTCTTAACCAAATGGCAATAAAGATGGGATTCATCACTGGAAGTCATCTTTCTCTAGTTTTCCTATGCACTGTAGGCCTAGAGAAAGTGTGGCTGGAAGATAACCAATTTATGACCTAATTTCTAACTGGTTATGGCAACCACAAAGGTATTTTTTTTAAACTCGTATTCTCGCAATGCCGTCAATGTTTCATACCTAACTACAAACATGGACAAACAGCACATCACATTCTCTGGGAGTGTGATCTCTGGCGTAACGGACACGACCTTATGTTAGATGATTTGCAAGTCACGTCTGGATTTATTATACTATACGAACTTTGTAGCAGTTCGAAAAAAGTTTTTAAACAGTCAGGCGTTTCTGCTATACTTACTGTAGCAAGCAACCTTAAGGCTCACATATAGTCTCCGTTAAGCGCTTCTATATCCGTGGTACCGTACTGTTGCCCTTATCATAGCTGTACACTTTTCCTTATTGACTGACTAGTCAATTTTGTTTTTGTCTACCGCATTGCCAATGATGGAAGTAGAATCAACCAACACCTTTAACCTTTTCTCAATAAATTTGTTGCGGAACCAAAAGCAATTAATAGCATCTCCCAGGACCCAGGATAAGGGTGCGAACCTTGGTGTCTTTATGGAGATCATTGTGGATCCTGGTTTACAGGACTTACAATAGCGGCATATGTTGGATTAGTCCCAAAAAAAAATACGTCGCTCTTATTCAATATTTTAGTGTTTTAAAGTCAATTATTGAATAATTTTGCTGGCATTTTATGTAATATAACTCAAAGAAAATGTTCCATGTGGTGACAGAGTAAGAATCATTTGTCACCCTGTCTTACCTGTCATCATCGTCATCATCATCATCATCATCACAACCCATAAATTTCCCACTATTGGGCTCGGGCCTCCTCCGTAATGGGAGGGAAATTAACCTACTATACCGCGCTGGTCAGACGTGTTGGTATAGGGTTTTGTTTCGAGTTTTCTTTCTCTCGCATAGATGTTATATGCGTTTTATATCCCTTAGTCGTCTCGTACGATCACCCACGGGTAAGATATGGGGTGGTGAATAGTATTCTTACTTCGTCACCACACGGAAAACGGTCTTACCTGTAGAAGTCCTAAAAGACCTCTAAGGGATACAATATGCACACAATATCTACATAAGAAAAGGAAATCTCGAAATAAAGCTCTTTAGCAGCAAAAAAATACTTCGCTGGTCAGCTAAGATGTAGTAAATATGACTTAAGTGTTTTCATGTTCAGCTAAAATTCAAAAAGACTAACCTGATAAAAGCCTCTAACTGAGCGGCCAGCGTTCACTTAAAGGCTTATATTAAGCTATGCAATACGAAGAAACTGAAATACTGTTTTAAATTAAGAAAATATATAGACTTGACTGTATAGCCCATGCCCACTACTTTAAAAACAGTCAGTGTGGGATAAGGACCCTCTACCCTCACCAATAGTTTGCAAATGGATGTAACAACCATCGATGCTAAAATTCAAAGTCCAACCAAATAAAAAAAGCTATATGTTTACTTCTAGCATTATTAGCACCGTATGCGTCTATAATAATGTACCAGCGGATTACTACGACGATTTGTATCAATAATTATTGATGTGTATATGAAATTATAACTTTTCTACACGGATAGAAAAGATTCAAAAGTATACATTACTTTTAGAAATAATAATTTAAAATGACATGACGAATATTAAAAATTAATGCGCACGCAAATCATAATATCAACACAGCTTTAAAAATGATTTAGCTATTTGCTCAAAAGCATCACGTAAAAACTTAAGAAAGATGCCATATAAATATTTGATTTAGCTTTATTGTATTGTCATTCAAAAATTTTACCCCTAAAACATAGAGAACCCATTCTAACGCAGAATATATTAGAATAGATTATTTTATATAACATACTCTAGTCATAGGCCACTGGTAGCTAAAAATTAAATGCTATTAAATAATAGATTACATTGTAATTGTAACAACTATCGATGTGAACGCTAATGTTTTCTAGGACTATTAGTAATCTTCATTTTTCTATTCAGCAACCTAAATATTCTATTTAAGATATAAGACTGTCTTCGTGTTCTATATCTCACAGTTTTATCCCCAACCGTCGCATATACTGTTTTACCATTTTCTGCAAATGTGTTCACTTTAGACGTTAAATTTAAACTTCTCTTTCGATATTGGCTGGTCGAACAATTACTTAATTTTATTTCACTTTTTCTTTTCTCTTCAATTTGATTAAGTTTTTTTAATATATCTTCATTCTGTTCGGCTATATGATCTACGATAGATTTTATATTCGCTAAATCGCTGTTCAACTTAGGCAGTTGAATTTTATTTACAAGTTCGAACTTCTCGCTTAGAGCGTTAACAGCTTGTAATATACTGCTGTCCTTATCTCTGCTAGACTCTGAACCGCTGGTGTGAAGACTATTCACATAGTTTTGACAGAGGCTACACTTCCATTGGTAACCTTTATCGCCACTATCGCGGTGCTCCTTTCCAGTATCAGTAACACATCGCAAATGGTAACAGGACTCGCATATTCCACACTTGAGTCCTTCACCGCTCCGAAGAGAACGTTGACATCGCTTACATATCATTCTAAAATTACAAAAAAAAAATTGAATAACTCGCGAACGAAATTACGATATAAGGGAATGCTGATTTTCTGTAAGAGAACCAGAAATAAAAAAAACTATACCAATATTAGGTTGCTATACTTCCTATTATGGAGAAGACTCGAGCCCGGCAGTGATACGTATATGACCTGAGATGATCACGATGATGAAAAGAAGGAGGAATTAGAATCAACTCGTAGATTATTACTCTATATAGATTTGTTTTTTACTCTATATAGGATATTCAATATCGTACTGAGACATCGATCATAAATATATAATTGAGCCTGCCTTTATATAAAATACTTGCGTTTTATATAACTTTCAGGTTGTCTTCTCAGAATCTAACTATTCGAACCGATTCTTACCTATAGCACGCTAGTGAAAATCTTCAGCTTTATGGCGATGGCGAATTTGCATTCCAATCGTTTTGCGGATATTAATTTTATGAAATAATATTCACGGTGTAGAAAAAACAATATATAAAAAAATAATACAACATTATAAGCTAAAATAAATATAAAATGTAAAAATATTCTAAAACATTATAAATAAGTATTTATTGTCATTAAGCGTTCTGTCAGGTAATATTTTTCGCACAGGAAAAAGTTAGCTATACCAAAAAAAGAAAGAAGTAAAGGCATAGAGTGGGTTTATAACATAGCAACGACTTTTTGATAATTGGCTTCTTTCATATTCAATTTCAACTTATTATTTCAGCGGCGCAGGGCCGGTCACGAAGATCAAGAAATCACTATCAGTGGTCGGACTAATAGCGATGGAGAGGGAACACGGGGGGGTTATGAGGCCGGACGTCGCCGTCGTCGCGGTGTGTCCAAACCATAGGCTGCCAATAAAATAAAAAGGATTAGCGCGAATCTATAAGGTTAACGTAGATACTTAAATCACAACGCGGACATTTTCTAATTAGCTAACATTTTACCTGATACTATGAAACACCTAGTTGTATCTTATCAATCCAAATTAGAACAGACCACGTTATATTCGACGTCCCAGACCAATTTCTGAGTCATTAAAATATCGCTTAAATCAGTGGTTCTCAAACTTTTTTGGTGACGGAACTCTTTTGGGAAGCAAAATACTTGATGGAACCCTACAATAAAACAATAGTTTTTAAAAGTGTATTCTTTATTAATAAGCATAATAAAAGTACAATGTAACAGTTACTAATTATTACTTACTTTAGCACATGGCAAGTACAATAATAGAAGATATTAAAAAAGAAAAAATCTAACTAATAGGAGGTATGAAACTGTTTTTTATTTTTCATCAATTGGTTGATATCAGGTTTGATAGAAGACAGTTGAAGTCTCATATCAGGTTTGGCGTCCAGTCTATTGCGATATTTTGTTTTCGTGGCTGCATAGCTGGGGGGGCACACTTAAAACATTACTTATTTTTACTGACCGTCGCGCCGCCTACAGATTGGTTGTACAAACTTAACTGCTGCCATTTTGTCCTGCCTGTCAAACGTTTGACAACTGAGAATTGTTATTTTTTGTTCCTAGCGTAGGTACTTATTGTCATCGATCTATTTTCGGTTATTGATATTTTTCTGAAAATTATCTCAAGTTTCAATGTTAGGCTGATATTATTATTGTTTAATTATCAGCTGATATGTTTTTTTTTTTTTATATTTCAGGGTTGCTTTCATAGTAAAAGAAAATTCTATGTAATTACACATACAAATGTAGATATGTATATATATTACTTCAACTTTAGTTCACCGCCTAAACTCTGGGTGGCAGCACTTTCCATACATGCATATTTTATCATCGAGTTGCCACTCTTTTTCAATTTAATAACTTTACTCTTTGCTGCATAGGTTGAGAATTCTGTTTCGCACAAATATGTTGTTGGGAACGGGAGAAGAGTATTCAGAGCCATTTTGCCAAGCATTGGATATCCATCACGGATTCTGTACCAAAAATCGTTGAGAGGCGTCGTTTTGAACAGTGACTCCATACTTGTGTCATGTCAATCTCTGAATCTCTTTTAGAAATGTCATCACACAAGTATGGAGTCATGTCACAGTGACTCCATACTTGTGTAATGACATTTCTAGAAGAGATTCATATATCTCGTTTGACATACTTTCGGGCTTTTGCAAGTTGGGTAAAAAAGGATTCATAATCCATGAATTCAGTTTCATTTTTGTATTCTGTTCTTCGGGAAAATACCAATCAAAAGATGCGCGCATCGAATTTAGATATTGGACCAATTCTTCAAACACATCATTATGAAACATTTCTGAGTCGTTATCGCTAACAAACTCACTGAGTGACGTAAAGCTTTCTATTTCTTTCTTACCAACGCAAATAATCCAAAAATCTAATTTTCTTCTGCAGGCAGTTATTTTGTTATAGGCCTGAAACACTGTTGTCTGTTTACCTTGCAATGATAAATTCAATTCGTTCAGTTTTTGAAAGATGTCCGCCATAAAAGACAATCGGAACAACCAAGTTTTATCATACAAACGGTCCTTCAAATTAAAAGAAGTATATTTGTAACTCGGCTCTAAGTTCAAATAGCCTTGTTAAAGTTTTACCCCGAGACAGCCATCGCACTTCTGTATGGAGCAGCAGTGTTTTATGTTTGCTGCCATAATCTTCACACAATAATGAGAACAATCGGGATTGTAGTGGTCGTGATTTGATAAAATTTATTATTTTTACCGCTTCATCCATAACTAATTTTAGATTTGACGGCATTTGCTTCATCGCAAGTGCTCTATGCAGAATACAATGGCTGGAATTACAATTAGGCGCTTTTTTTTTTCGTGACACTGCTCCTGCTGTTTTACCTGTCATCGCCTTGGCCCCATCTGGAACTTTTGACGGGAATTTGAAAACGTCATGTGGTGCTCTTGTATTATATTCGATATCTTAGTGTTTTAACGTGTTATATTAGATAATGTTGATGGCATGACTTCTAATGTTTACGCGAGTATTACACATTTGAAATAAAACTACTTTTACGGATTCTATCGCGTTTGTATTTGATTTATAATTTCCCGACGTTTCGAACCCTTTACAGTGATCATGGTCACGGGAGGACATTGAAAAATTAGATTTGCTGTCGAATAAAGGATCCCGACTGTTCAGTTGTCATCTTCTATTATTAAAATATATTTCATTTTCTGCAATAGTATTTATTCAATAATATATTATGGAATTCTAGACCACCGGACATCTAAGTGCTTGTTTTTTTCTTTTCAGTTTTTTTTATTATGTACGTGGGTTTTAGTAACTTTTTACGCAGTCGGGTTTTTTGATTTTTTTAATCATTTTTTTTATTATATAAAAGATTCAGACATCAGTTATAATATTAATAAGACCATTTGGTCTTATTAATATTATAACTGATATCTGAATACTAAATTAACACAATTTACTTATTTTATAGAGTAACCATGTGGTTTATATAGGTAATGTATTGGTTTTACTTGTTTTATAAATAATTAATAAGAATGTTTTCGATTTACGTTTATCGATTGCCCCATCTCTATCTTATTCTTAGTTCAGTTAGGGATGTGAGGTTACTGGAAAAAATCGATTAAATAAAAATCGATTTTTTTTATTTAATATTAATCGATTTGCCAAAAATCGATTATAATCAAAATAAATAATCGATTTTTTCGAAAAAATCGATTTTTTCTATTATTTAAAAATTTATATACTTTTCATATTCCAATAATAAACCTAAGAGATTCATATTAACAATTTATCAGAATAAAATCAAATAAAATTATATGAATAAAAAATCAACCAATTCAAATCTAAAAATTCATCAAAGCGAATATTCCTTTAAATTTTCAAGGTAAGGAATAAGGAAACCAAATGTAATTATTGACACATTTTTTTTATTATCATAAAAATGAAATGATGAGCATCCTAACAAAATAACAACCTTATTGTCTCAAAAACTAAAATATAAATCACAACAAAAAAATGCCATAAATGTCCAGTACTATTTTACATTTAGGCCTACGTCTAGCAGTGGACGGCAATAGCCTGACATGATGATGATTTTTTTTAGGGAACCATAGTCCGGAGCGTGTAGGTGGGCATAGTCCGGAACGTGCACGTCGCGTCCCCTGCCAGTCTAGTCAGACTTCAATCCGGCTCATATGCGTACCGCAGTGCGGGTTGGGGTGTCCCCCGGAGGCGACGCGTACCGAAAGTCGGTACGAACATCGACAGATGCGGCGATGGGAGCCACCACCCATCACGCCTTGCCCAGTCAGGCGAGTCGAGGAGAGCAGAGTGCCGTGAAAGGTAAGTTGCACGAGCTGATAACCGTCATGGCGGACAAACTAGCTAGACATACTCTGTGTAAAAGAGACCAAGCGAAGGGGCAGCGATGCCTGCGATCTTCCTGGTGGCGGGATGGCCCTGTGGTCTGGTGTACCACAGAGCGATCGAGCCAGCATGGGGTAGGAGTGCTGTTGTCCTCTCGCTTGGCCTCAGGTGTGAAGGATTACGAAATTTATGATCCCAGACTTCTTTGGGTCCGTATAAAACTAGGTGTAACCTTTCATGATTGTAGCATATGCTCCCGTAGGATCCTCGATGGCATCAGAACTGGAGAAGTTTTGGGATCATGTTAGGGAAGTTCTGGAGATGGCAGAAACCAGTGAACGCGTGATTGTATGCGGAGATTTGAACGGATGGGTGGGGACCAAGCGTCCCGACTATGAGGACGTACTTGGTCCATTTGGTGATAATAGGTAACGGCATGTGGTCATGTAGATCAACATTCGGCACCGGCGTCCTTCGATGGCATCAGTATGGATGAAGTTGAATGGGCGATAAGAAGTTTGAAAAATGGTAAGGCAGCGGGCATTGATATGGTGTCTGCCGAGATGATCAAGCTTGGCGGCTCCTGTGTCTGGGAGGCGTTCCTGTTGTTCCTCAATTTATGTTGGAGCTCGGGAATGGTTCCCAGGAACGGGAATAGCGCAGTCATCGTGCCTTTGTTTAAAAACAAGGGTTCACGTTATGACTGCGCAAATTACAGAGCCATAAGCTTGACCAGTTTAGCAGCAAAAGTGTATGCTAAAATTATTGAAAGGAGAATGAGGATGGAGTTCGATGGTTTACTGTGTGAGACACAAGGAGGTTTCAGGAGTGGAAGGGGATGCATAGATCAAGTGTTCTCTCTGCGCAACGTTGTGGAGAAGCATCTGGCTCTAGGTCAGAGGGTTTTCTGCAGTTTTGTGGATCTGGAGAGAGCATTTGACACGGTTGCACGAAAGGAATTTTGGGACATTTTACCGGAGTATGGTATTAACGGTAAACTGCTGCAGGCTGTGCAGTCCAGTTACATGGGATGTAGAGCTTGTGTGCGGCTGGATGATGGAATGTCGCCTTGGTTTGACGTCAATATCGGCGTTAAGCAGGGCTGCGTTCTATCAGCCAGGCTGTTTATCATATATCTGGATAAATGTCTCCAAAGGTTGAAAGATATGAATGTGGGAGTCCAGATGGGCGACTCAGTGATCAGTGCTCTGCTCTATGCAGATGATGCAGTCCTGCTGGCGTAGTCAGTGACTGACCTGCAGACCCTAGTCGACACAATGACAGAAGATTGTAAGAAAAGGGGTCTACACATGAATGTGAGTAAAACCAAAATAAAGGTCTTTGAAAGAGATGAAGCCAGAACAGATGTAAGAGTAACAATAGGTAATGATGTACTGGAACAAGTGGATGAATTTGTATATCTTGGATGTGAATTTAGCCGAGATCGAAGTTACACCACTGATATAGAGCGAAGAGTAAATGCGGGAAATAGAGTGAACGGAGCGTTGGGAAAACTTCTCAGTAGCCATCACCGAAGCCAGATGGCACGTGTAGCAATACATAACTTGCTTGTCCCAACATTACTATATGGAAGCGAGAGTTGGGTATGCAGAAAAAAGTATTAAGGTAAAATTAATGCGAAATGCGATCTCTACGGAAAATCTGTGGCTGTGTTAGGCTGATCGATCGCATTCGTAACGACGACGTAAGAGAGCGAGTAGGTATGAAAGAGAGTATTGGTGTAAAGATGCGAAAGGGAATGCTCCGATGGTCCGGGCATGTGGAAAGAATGTCGAACGAACGTCTGGTTAAGAAGATATACAATGCGAAAGTGGAAGGATGTAGGTACCGGGGGAGACCGAGACTAACCTACCTAGACCAGATCGGTCATGTGCTGAAGGAAGGTGGAGTCAAGAGTCTCCGAAACCGGCGAGCGTGTATGAAGAGAATTATGAATGTTGAGGAAGCGAGTGAAGTATGCAAGGATAGAGTTCTCTGGCACTTTGTTCTCTCTGCCTACCCTGCAAGGGACATGGCGTGATGGTATGTATGTATGCTGTTTTAAATTTGTAGTATTACTGCAAGTTTTTAGCTCTTTGGAACAGTACTTGCATATTGCTGTATGTTTCTTAATCGTAAAATATTTTCGCCAAACGCTTTTAGATGTTTTACTATTGGAAGACATTTTTATGGTTTACCAACAACTACATATATTATGGCACTCTTATTAAATTGTAAATAATAATGGATTTACTTCGAGTTTTATTCATCTGTTCCATAGATGGCGCTTTTCATAAAAATCGATTAAAACGCATAATTTATATAATCGATTTTTTAAAAATCGATTAATATTACTATAAAAATAGATTATAAAAAATCGATTTTAGAAAAAATAATCGATTAAAATAAAAATCGATTATTTTTTAACATCCCTAAGTTCAGTATGATCTTGTACTTGCGTAAGCACCATACTTTTATAAAATGGTTACTAAGTATTTTAAAACATATGAGGTACTAGTTTTGGTGTAAATATTCATATTTTTATATTCGTAATTCAGTTGAGATATAACTGGCACCTAAAGAATGAAAATATAGGCGATGTAATCAATTGTGGTGGGACCACGCTGTTGACAGTTTTCTGTCTACAGCCGCGGGCCAGTCCGTTCGGGTTAGTACCACACTCTCGCAGAAGAATGACGTCTGAGTATTGGCAATGTGCCATTGCGCCATTGCGCTTCATTCGGTGAGTCTAGAGAGCCGGAAGCCCAACTGGGTGGGCTTGGGGATTTTATTGGTAGGCAGCGGCCCAAGCTATATCCTTGGTATTGCAAAGGTTCATGGGCGACAGTGACACTTACCATCAGGTGTGATGCTTGCTCGTTTGCCACCATAAGCAATAAAAAAAAATACAAATTAAAATTGTAATAATTACGCGTATTCATAATTACTTCATCGGTTTTGTCGCTATCTGTCACAGAGATCAAGCTATATTTTGAGGACTATAGACAATGACTAACCTGACAAGACTATAAACGTAATAATAATTATAACTTGACACTGGCACTAATAGCTCGTATATGTAGCTGATTGCCAATATATAAGAAGAAGAAGAATTAATCGCTAACAGAAGCCATTCATCAAGAAGAAGAAGAAGAAGGCCCCATCTGTACAAATGTCAATGCAATTGTTCCAACTGCGATTATTTTCTTCAAAAAATATATTTATTTTATTAAAAATTGCCTCCCCAGCAGTGTTTGTGAGCAGCGGTGAACACATAAGTATGTCTTCTTCAAAAGAACTTTCATATGGATATCTCACGATAACCAGCAAGATAGCCAAACCAGCGACATCAGTCGACTCGTCCATTTGCAAGGCGAATCGTGTTTTTTGTAGACGTGTAACCATAGCTGGGCACCGTTAATCAAATAGTTAACTTCGTTAATCGTTAAACCGCTACAAAAAAAGTTAGCTTCGTTAAACGTTAAAGCGTTACATTTCGGCAGAATTAACGCAAGTTAACGTTAATCGTTAATCCGTTAATATGTGTAAAATTGCATCTTTATATCGTTGCGCTAGTGAACTTATAAAACCTGTTGGTTTAGGTTCTGGAAGTTAACAGGTTAGGGAAAAAACAAAATACTTGTATAATTCAAATGTGTAATTTAATCATCGGGCATTAAGTGCACATTCCTCTTCATGAACATTAACATTTTGAAGTAATGAAATGATCAAACGAAACAAATCTTTTCACAGTTTTCTTTCTCACTCGCACGCGCCGGCAAAATATATCTAGTTTTGTTTTTGTTTCACTCGCTGCCACGCGCCACCCGGCACTTGTCAGTCCCGTGCGGTAACTATTAGGCATTGGATTAACGATTAACGGACTTCTTCATATTAACGGAAGTTAACGTGTCCGTTAACATTTTTAAAAGTTAACTTAAAAGTTAATCCGTTAATCAAAATGTTAACTTCGTTAATTAACGATTAACGGATTAACGAGTTAATGCCCAGCTATGCGTGTAACTAGTTCTTGTTTGACGTAGCTTGCCAGATCATGGATTCGCCGTGAAACAGTATCGTTTGATAGCGGCACAGTAGAAAGATGCTTTGCAGATTTTTCATCGAGCATACATTTTGTTATGTCTAATACACATGGCTTTATTAAATTCTCAGCGATAGTGTGCGCTTCACCTGCTTGTGCAATGCGATAGCTAACTAAATATGATGCCTCCGTGGCCTTTTCGTTGATAGTTTGTGTTACATGCATCATATTTTTTTGACCTTCCAATAACTGATCTTTTTTACGAACAAAAAATTCTTTATTCTTGTCTTTAGACTCGGGGTGTACAGTTTCTAAATGCCGGCGCAATTTGGCAGATGCCATGGAACTATTAGGAAGCAGTTTACTACATAGCATGCAGAGAGGTGAACCGTTGGAATCAACAAATCCGAAACTGATATATGATTCATCATACTTCCTTTTTTTTCGTCTTTGAAACCGTCGAGCTTGACGTCGTGGCATCATCGTCTGGATCGGTGATTGCTATATTCTCCGCGCGTACTGCTTTTGAACATTCAGCGTCATTAGAAGATGTTGCAAAACGTTTAACACCTTTAAGCCAACGTTCCATTCTTCTTTATTTATAATGTTACACGTCAGGATGGTGGGGTCTAAATAATGGACAATCGTTACTGCGTATAAGAGACTAAGTTTAGTACAATGAAGAAATGTATAAAACTGAGACCACAGAATACAGCAGGCAGTAGAATAATGAATACTAGTTTCTCGCTAGCGAGCTTATAAGTAGGTAGGTAGGAACTTATCGCCCCGAACGCTAATCGTCAACTGACTGACGAGGCGCGACTTTTTTTTTGTGTCTGTTTTGTAGCTGTTAGCCGCAGATGGCTGTCACAGCTTAACCCGGGCTATGGGTGAGCGCGACGCGCAATCGCCGCTTTTATACTTAGTCCTAGACTCGATCTCGAATATTCTCGAAAATACTCCAGTCGGCGCCTTTGATAAACAAAAAGCAAAAATAAAAAGAGAAATATAAAAATTGCGTTGTAAACAATCTCGACTTTATTTTTTGAAGTCAGAGTCGAAAGTCGCTTGTTGACAACTATAGCGTCTAATTTAGAGGCGGCTTTTATCAAAGGGACTGCGCGCTCACAAGTATACAAGTATACATGTTGATACCAAACTTATGAGATATTGTACCAGCTATTGTAACACATGTTTATACAAATACAAATAAATAAATAAATGAATAAATATACCTTTTTTTTTTTTTGGTGGGCTATGGATGCATCTCGCCCCGCCAAATCAGTCCGGGGTGACGGAAAGGCGGCGCGTGACCCCATAGACCCACCGTAAAACTCGTCTCTCTTCGCCGTGCGAGCGGACCACCGGTACCCGATTTTTGACTTCGGTGGCCCGCCCGGCGGTTTAACCTCGCGGGTTCCTCTCGTCGACGCCCCGACAGATTTCGCCGTCGGGGCGTCGCCCTCACGCGGTGGCCTCACGTCGGGTGACCGGACAATTCCCCGGTCCGATCACCCGAGGCCTCAGTTTGGGCAGCATCAGGCGCAGATATTCGCGCCTGCGCCGCCCCGGCCGCTGACGGCGGCCCGGTTCGCGGGAATCCTCCCGGACTCGTTCCGCCGCCTCCTTCCGCGAGATGACAGCCTCGCAGAAGGCGGCGACCGCGTCCCAGTTCCTGACGCTGTTGACCATCTCCCTCGCGACAGCCGGCAGCGTCAGGTCGGCACCGATGACAGCGACGAGGTCACGGCGCTGCCCGTCCCAGCCCGAACATACCTCAAGCGTATGTTGCGCCGTGTCCTCGTCACTGCTGCAATGGTGGCAGGCCGGAGTCCACTCCCTATACGCGACCGTGTGCAGGTACAAGCCGAAACATCCGTGCCCCGACAACACCTGCATCAGTCGAAAGGAGAGGACTCCGTGCCGCCGCTCCATCCACTCCATCAGTACGGGCCGGAGGGCCTCGACGGTAACGACACCGTGTCTAGGCGTTAAAGAGAAACGTGATAGAGCAAGTATGAGTGCAGAAGAGAGGCTGACTAAAAACTTCGAGGGTAACACCAAACTCTTTTGGAGGGAGGTGAAGAAGTCTCGGGGTGGTTGGTCAGCCTTCAGAATGAATAAAATAAGGTCTAAAGGTGGAGACATTCTTACACAAACAAAAGACGTGTTAAGCCGATGGAGTGAATATTTTGGCGATATGTATGCGGATGCTACGGTTGGCGCCAGTGTCGCATGTGGTTTATTAGATCAATATTCGACAACGGCGTCCTCCGATGGCATCAGTATGGATGAAGTTGAATGGGCGATAAGAAGTTTGAAAAATGGTAAGGCAGCGGGCATTGATATGGTGTCTGCCGAGATGTTCAAGCTTGGTGGCTCCTGTGTCCGGGAGGCGTTCCTGTTGCTCCTCAATTTATGTTGGGGCTCGGGAATGGTTCCCGGGGACTGGAATAGCGCAGTCATCGTGGCTTTGTTTAAAAACAAAGGTTCACGTTATGACTGCGCAAATTACAGAGCCATAAGCTTGACCAGTTTGGCAGCAAAAGTGTATGGTAAAATTATTGTAAGGAGAATGAGGATGGAAGGTACACCACTGATATAGAGCGAAGAGTGAATGCGGGAAATAGAGTGAACGGAGCGTTGGGGCAACTTCTCGGCAGCCACCACCTCAGCCAGAAGGCACGTGTAGCAATACATAACGCAGTGCTTGTCCCAACATTACTGTATGGAAGCGAGAGTTGGGTATGCAGAAAAGAGTATGAAAGTAAAATTAATGCGGTGGAAATGCGATCTCTTCGGCAAATCTGTGGAGTTAGGCTGACCGACCGCATTCGTAACGACGACGTAAGAGAGCGAGTAGGTATGAAAGAGAGTATTGGTGTAAAGATGCGAAAGGGAATGCTCCGATGGTTCGGACATGTGGAAAGAATGCCGAACTGTTAGAATAAAAGAGTGTTTATTTTAATATAAGATCTCTTTTCTTACAAGTTTTATTTTTCTACTTTGAATATTGTATTTGATTTTGGAATGCTCTATTGTTTTCTTGTTTGGAAAAACGTGTGATGTGTGTCAGTACATGAATAAAATTATCTGAGGAAGTTTCATCAAACTTTTATTTATTCACATATAAAACCTGACTCTGATACTAAGAGTAACTCTGCGAGTTGGTGGGTGTTAAAGAGTTACCCCACTAACAGGATATGGGCCCAGTCACCATATATACTAGTAGAACAGACTATTTGCGTTCGCAACGAAATTCAGAAAAATGGCAGCAGCTGGTAACGGGAGTTCGCCAGGAAGGCAGAACTCAACGATGGCGCACACAGAGAGTAGTTCAGGTAATGTTGGCTTATCAATGGAGAAATTGGATGGTAGTAGCAACTATTCAACGTGGAAGTTCCAAATGGAGCTGCTTCTGATAGACGCCGACTTGTGGGAGTATACAAGTATTACGCCTGAAACTACCGACACGCAAGGTATGCGGAGAGACCAGAAAGCCAGGGTAAGGATTTGTATGATGGTCAAATCACATTGCCAGGTGCGCAAAGCAGTACGCAAAGCTAAAACGGGAAAGATGCTTGGGAAGCATTGAGAGTTGCGTTCGAGGATAAAGGTTTGAATAACCGTTGTCGATTATTAGCTAAGTTAGTGAGCATGAAGCTGAAACAGTTCCCAACTGTGAGAGATAATGTTACATCAATGATAATGGTAGCTCAGGAACTACAAGACCTAAGAAAAGAGGTTGATGATGAACTATTGGCTGCTTTACTTCTCCAAGGACTTATGGTGGAGTTCCAACCTATGAGATTGGGTTTAGAGAACAGCAACATGGCACTTACAACTGACTATGTAAAGACAAAACTTTTTCAAATAGAAGAGAACTACATGGCGAGTTCGAGTGCAAGCCAACCGACATCAGCATTACTAACAAATAAGCATAAAGGCAAGAGTAAACCCAAGAAGGTCAGAGGAAAGATCAAATGCTTTATTTGTGATGGACCACACAAGGCGAAGCAATGTTCAGAGAATCCTAAAGCGAAGAAAGAAGCGTTTCAAGCCTACGCATTGGGTATGACGATGACACCAACACCAGGAGACTGGGTCATTGATTCTGGCGCGTCGACACATATGACGAACTGCAAGGCTTGGTTCAAAGGAAGCTTGAAGAAGACTCCTAGGGTGTTGAGAGTGAGGGGGTCCCCAGATCCTTCTGTTGTACTGTCGTCCGTAGCGAATATCTGCGCGATTTCGCTCCTTACTCTACTACAACCTTAGTAGAGGTTATAGGACGCGAAATATTGGGACGGGCTCAGTCACTCATTCATTTGAGGGCTGGGCAGGCACATGCCACCGCCCACACATCGTAAACCTGATTCTTTGCTTGTCTTAGTTTCAGGAGCGAGGGTCTTGGCTTAACTGCCCGGACCGCGAGGAAGACAACCTCTATAAAGAGTTCGAATTAATTCGAAATCGGAAATCACCCAGAATATTAAGTTCTGGCGTGCGGCGAGAAGATGCATGGCAGATGGGTTGTTCTGTCGTTAGCACGCTCCGGCCAGGGTACCGGCTAACCCCCTGGTTGGTAAATGTAGGCTTGCCCGGGTAAAGGGATCTCTGCCCGGGTCGACGTTGTGTATCTCCCCTACTCGTGGGAATCATATGGATACCTTAAAATTAAATACATTTACCGACGGGAATCCCTGTGATTCTCACACCACGGCCTTGTCAAGCCAAAGAAAAACTGACAACGACGCCTCGTCCTCAGGACTTGAGGCGTCCGCCGAGGGCTCGGCATAAATCGTGAAGGCCCAGAAGAAGAAGAGGAAGTCGCCTCGAAAGTCTCGGGGCAACGGCCTGAGCCATAAAAGGCGGATGGAGGAGCGGCGAGCGCGCAGGGAGGCTGCCGCCGCTAAAGAGAAGAAGGACGGTGGTAGACTCGCAGCAGAGCCGTCGACGGACGAGGGCGACAGCGATGTCGCAGAGCCGTCCGAAGACGAGGGCGGCGGATCTACCGTCAGAATGGACGAGGGCGGTGATATGCCCGCAGGGCCGTCCAAAGAGGATGGTGGGCCGGCTGGTGAAGGCCCCACTAGGTCGTCGGCGCGTCTTGCAGCGAAGACCCCGCCGGCGACCGCGACTAAGAAGGAGGAGGCCCTCCCCTCGCAGGTGCGAAAGCGCCCCCTGAGTAAGGGAGGCAGCTCGGGCGCCGACTCCGAGGGGAGCGTAGCCAACATGCCTCCACCGAAGATGCAGGCCTCCCGAAGAGGGCGAGGGGCCTCGGTTGAGGAAAGGGCGGCGACGGTCGCTGCCCGCGCCGGCGTCCCCACGGATCCGCGGGCCGAAAATGTCCGCCTCACTGGCGAGTTGTCAGGCCTGCGGACCCGGAACCGGCAGTTGGGCGACATGCTGGCGGGGATGCGGCGAGCAAACCGCCAACTGTTGAAAGACGTGGCCGACCTGAAAGCGCAAATAGCGCTGCTCGTGCTGCCTGCGCCAGTTGCGCCACCGGCCAAGGCCGGCTGCTCTGCGGCCGCTGCAGCGCTAAAGCCGCCTCGCGCTGCGGTGCCGACGACGTTGGGTGATGTCGTCACAGTAACACCCGTCCCCGCGGCGAGAAAGACGCCTGCCGCTGCGAAGCGCGCGTCGCCGGCTGACGCTGGCGCGGTCGCCGCGGCGAGACGGGTGCCCGTGGTGAGGTTGACGCCTCTCCCTGTGGATCGCGTGCCGCCGGCTAGCGCCCCTGCGGCGCCAAAGCCGCTAGACACCGCAGAACGGGCCCCTGAGGAGGCTCAGTCGACCCCGACGCTGGAGGTGGGAGGCTTATCGGACGAGGCCCTGCGCAAAATCATCGACACAGTTGGGAAACTCGTCGATGCGCGTGTGGCCGTTCTGGAGGCAAGGTTGCCTCCAGAACCACGTGTCCGACCACCGCTCGCCACGGACAAGCGGCCGCATGTGGCACCAGCCCCCGCCCCGCTGCCTTGTCAGGGTGGCCGCGTGGGGAGCTACGCCGCGGCCGTGGCCGGGCCTAGGCCCAAAGGCCCTGGCCCAGCTCCGAAGGGACCCGCCCTGAGGAGGAAGACGGCTCCGGCTCCTGCCGGACCGCTGAAGTCGCCCGCACCAACACCGCCGGCGACGACCAGCGAGGCTGCGACGAGGCCTTCCGCGCCTGGCACGACTGCCATACCCGAACAGGGTTGGCAGGTGGCCGAGCGCGACAGAAGGAGTCGCGGCCAAAGAAGGAGAGCGGAGGCCAAGCGCGCCGCTGAGGTCCCCGCTCCACAGGCAGGAGCCGGAAAGAAGAAGAGGCCGCGCAAGTGGCTCAAGTCGCCGAAGACGGCCGCAGTGGTGATCACTGTGCTGCCTGAGGCGGCCGAGAAGGGCCTCAGCTACGAGGCCATCTTGAGGAAGGCTCGGCGGGAGCTAGACGTCTCCGATATTGGAGGCGTCGAAGCCAGGACCCACAAGGCCGCTCCTCGAGCACTTAGAGCCTCGCCTCAGGCAGCTGTTCAACGCCTGTCTGACGTCTGGACGGTTCCCTGAGTGCTGGAAGGAAGGGAGGTTGGTTCTCCTGCCAAAGCCGGTACGGTCCCCGGATTTGCCGTCGGCCTACAGGCCCATTGTGCTCCTCGACGATGTGGGTAAGCTGCTGGAGCGTGTCCTCGCTGCCCGCATCGTCCGACACCTGGAGGAGGTGGGGCCCGATCTGTCGGACGCTCACTATGGGTTTCGGAGGGGGCGTTCGACCATCGGGGCCCTGCTACGCCTGAGGCAGACGGCCGCGGAGGCCGTCGCCGACAAGGGAGTGCTGTTGGCGGTGTCGTTGGACATCGCCAACGCATTCAATAGTCTGCCATTCAGCTGCATCAGGGAGGCGCTCCGGTTCCATGGAGTGCCCCTGTACCTCAGGCGGCTGGTGGCAGACTATTTGGAGGGGCGCAGTATCCTCTGCGCGGGTCCCGCAGGGGACATTGTGCGGACGCCCATGTCGTGCGGCGTTCCACAGGGGTCGGTTCTGGGGCCGACTCTGTGGGACATCGGGTACGACTGGGCGTTGAGAGGGAGTCTCCTCCCCGGGCTGAGCTTGGTGTGCTATGCTGATGACACGCTCGTCACAGCCCGGGGCAGGACACTCGAAGAGGCGGCGAGCCTGGCCACTCTCGGCACCGAGGAGATGGTCAGGCGAATCGAGGCGCTGGGGCTCAGGGTGACCCTAAACAAGACGGAGGCCCTACTTTTCCATGGGCCCCGTGTGAGGCTACCCATCGGCGCCTCGTTAGTCGTCAACTCCATCCACATCAGTATCCAGGCCCATATGAGGTACTTGGGTCTGGTGCTCGACGGGCGATGGTGGTTCCGGGAGCATTTCCGACGGATTGCTCCCCGGCTGGTCGGCGCGGCGTCCGCCCTTTCTCGACTCATGCCGAACGTGGGCGGACCCAGCTTCGAGGGCCGACGGCTGTATGCGGAGGTGATCCGCTCGATGGCCATGTACGGCGCACCCGTGTGGGCGAGGGCTCTGAACGCCCAACTCAGGGCGGTTCTGTGGAGGCCACAGAGAGCCATGGCGGTCAGAGCCATTTGCGGGTACCGCACGGTGTCGACAGAGGCGGCGTGCCCATTGGCCGGGACACCCCCGTGTGACCTAGAAGCGGAGATGCTCTCCGACCTTCACCGGCGGGTTATCACAGCGCGCGAGGCAGGTGGCTCCCCATCGTTGAGCAAGATAGCCACCTGGCGCGTGGCTACGCGGCTGGAGAGGCCTAGGCACGGTGTTGTAACCGTTGAGGCCCTCCGGCCCGTACTGATAGAGTGGATGGAGCGGCGGCACGGAGTCCCCACCTTTCGGCTGGTGCAGGTATTGACGGGGCACGGGTGCTTCGGTTTGTACCTGCACACGGTCGTGTATAGGGAGTGGACTCCGGCCTGCCACCATTGCAGGAGTGACGAGGACACGGCGCAACACACGCTGGAGGTGTGTCCGGGATGGGATCGGCAGCGCCGTGACCTCGTCGCTGTTATCGGTGCCGACCTGACGCTGCCGGCTGTCGCGAGGGCGATGGTCGACAGCGTCAGGAACTGGGACGCGGTCGCCGCCGCGGCGGAATGAGTCCGGGAGGATTCCCGCGACCCGGGCCGCCACCAGCGGCCGGGGCGGCGCAGGCGCGAATACCTGCGCCTCATGCCGCCCTAACCGGCTTCGGGTGATCGGACCGGGGAATTGTCCGGTCACCCGACGTGAGGCCACCGCGTGAGGGCGACGCCCCGACGGCGAAATCTGTCGGGGCGTCGACGAGAGGAACCCGCGAGGGCGAACCGCCGGGCGGGCCACCGAAGTTAAAAATCGGGTCCCGGTGGCCCGCTCGCACGGCGAAGAGAGAGGATTTTACGCTGGGTCTATGGGGTCACGCGCCGCCTTCTCCGTCACCCCGGACCGATTTGGCGGGGCGAGACGCATCCATAGTCCACCAAAAAAAAAAAAAAGGGTGTTGAGAGTGACCTGTGCGGATGGTAATGAAGTTTATGGAGTTAATCTTAGTTGGATATTGCGAATATTCTAAAGGTTACAGACTTATTGATATTAAAACGCACAAACTGTATAAGGCAAGGGATGTCATATTTGTTGAAACAAAAACAGAGAGAGATGAAAAACAAGAAGGGAAGGAGAAACAGCAGCCTGAAGTTTTGATGTTAGAGATGCAGGAACAAAGCCATACTCCGGCAGAAATAGTTGTTGAGGAACAACAGGTTGTAGGTTTTAAGCCTGATATGACCATGGATGTTCAGACTTCAGAAGTGGAACAAGCTGACACTCTAGGAGAATCGAGTACTCCTCTAGTCCCTGAACTTGAGTCAACGGTGGATGATCAACCTCAAGAAGAGTTTTTAGACTGTGAATCTGACACAACTGTCAATGATCAACCTCAAGCGGTGCAGCGGAGATATCCACTTAGAGTGAGAAAAAAGAAGGAGTTTCCGGACTATATGCTCTATCAAGCTGCAGAGTCGGAAGACCCTACTACAGTCCAAGATGCACTATCAAGACCTGACAGTAGCAAATGGCGAGCAGCAATTCAGGAGGAGATTGATGCGTTGAAGAAGAACAACACCTGGATCTTGGTAAAACCGGAACAAGCGAGCAACGTCGTAGATTCTAAATGGTTATTTAAAATCAAAGAAGAGGCGGGTAATAGACACAGATACAAAGCTCGACTTGTGGCCAGAGGGTTTGGCCAGAGATGAGGCATCGATTATGATGAGACGTTTTCCCCGGTTGTAAGGCACAGTTCTTTGAGAGTTCTCCTCGCAATTCCAGCACAGAGAGGGTTACATATTGACCAGATGGACGTCAAAACCGCGTTTCTGAATGGAGATTTAGGTGAAGAAGTCTATATGAGACAACCTGAGGGTTTTCATGAGAAGGGAAAAGAAGACTACGTGTGTCAACTTAAGTGATCGCATTACGGTTTAAAGCAAGCCCCTAGAGCATGGAACCACAAACTGAACAATGAGCTGTTACAGTTGAAGTTGAAACAGAGTAAAAACGAGCCGTGCGTATACACGAGATCCCAGGGTAACAAGATCATCATTCTAGCGGTCTACGTTGATGACATGCTCTTATTTTGGAATGACGCGGAAGAGCTGCGTAAAGTAAAAAGGGAACTCGTGACAAAATTTGAGATGAAAGATCTTGGTACGGCAGAGGATATTCTGGGAAAGCACAATACACAGAATGACACTGGAATCAAAGTTAATCAAGAGAATTATATCAACAAAATTTTGAAGGTTTTCGGGATGGCAGACTGCAAGGTTGCATCGACACCATCAGTCACAGGGCAAAGGCTAGAGAAGCCTGGACCAGAACACAAACCTGATTCGGAGATTCCATATCAGAATTTAATTGGTTCGCTGATGTACTTATCTGTTTGCACGAGGCCGGATATTGCACATTCAGTAAACTATCTTAGCCAATTTAACACCTGCTATGCTGAAGAGCATTGGACAGCGGCTAAACGTGTGCTGAGATATTTGAAGGGTACTAAGAGCCTTGGCCTACAGTACAAGAAGACAGGATTGAGCAAAGTGCAGGGTTACGCAGATGCCAGTCATGCCACATCTTATGACAGGAGGTCGTACTCGGGTATGGTGTTTCTGCATATGGGAGCTGCAATCTCATGGGAGAGTAGAAAGCAGAGAACGGTTGCTCTATCTACAGCGGAAGCTGAGTACGTAGCAATGTCTGAAGCGGCTAGAGAGGCAATCTTCCTGAAGAGGTTGTATTCAGAGATCACTGGCCAAGCTGAGGCGCCAATGAAGATCTTTAGTGATAGCCAATCTGCTGTGGCTATTGCGCAGAACCCTGTCCACCATCAACGCACGAAGCACATAGATGTGCGACACCATTTTATTAGGGAAGCAGTCGAGCATGGGCATATTGTGCTCGAGTATATAGAGACAGCTCGTATGGTTGCAGATGCTCTGACGAAACCTTTGTTGAAAGGGAAGTATAAGTGGTGTGCACTGAATATGGGTATGGTGTGAGTGTGTGTGTGATGGATGAAAGTAGAAAAATGAAATTGAGGAGGAGTGTTAGAATAAAAGAGTGTTTATTTTAATATAAGATCTTTTTTCTTACAAGTTTTATTTTTCTACTTTGAATATTGTATTTGATTTTGGAATGCTCTATTGTTTTCTTGTTTGGAAAAACGTGTGATGTGTGTCAGTACATGAATAAAATTATCTGAGGAAGTTTCATCAAACTTTTATTTATTCACATATAAAACCTGACTCTGATACTAAGAGTAACTCTGCGAGTTGATGGGTGTTAAAGAGTTACCCCACTAACACGAACGAACGTCTGGTTAAGAAGATATACAATGCGAAAGTGGAAGGATGTAGGTACCGAGGGAGACCGAGACTAACCTACCTAGACCAGATCGGTCAGGTACTGAAGGAAGGTGGAGTCAAGAGTCTCCGAAACCGGCGAGCGTGTATGAAGAGAATTATGAATGTTGAGGAAGCGAGTGAAGTATGCAGAGAGTAGATAGAGTTCACTGGCACTCTGCTCTCTCTGCCTACTTTTTTTTTTTTTTTTTTTTTTTTGTGGTGGGCCATGGACGTCGCACCCCGCCAAATCGGTCCGGGGTGACGGAAGAGGCGGCGCGCAACCCCATTGACCGCCGCCTCCTTCTGCGAGATGACAGCCTCACAGAAGGCGGCGACTCTCTGCCTACCCTGCAAGGGATATGGCGTGATGATATGTATGTATGTATGTATGTTTTGACTACAAAACACTAGCGTGGTGAAGAATTTGGTTTACCAGGCAGCCTTTTAATTTTTGCTTGTATACATACTTTGCAATCGCCTAGTTTCTCATTTTGTTTAAAATCTAAACCAATAAGTACATTATTTTTCAAAGCCAATTTCATGTCAGCTTCGTTCATGTGCCCTAAATATTTATGCCATTTGTTAATGTTGGTTTCTTGTTCTACTGAATGACATTTTTCTTTACGAAGTTTATATGATGAAGGATTTATATAATATAAGCCATCTTTGGCTTTTGGTGCACTAATTACTATGCCTTCATGTGGATGTCTTACAGTAGCTCTTTTCTTAGTAAATAATACTGTACATCTCAAATCTGTAGCTTTGTCAACAGAGAATAAATTCGAGCATAAGCTTGGTACGTAAAGGGTATCGTTCAATGTAATTTTTTCCTGTCTTACCTCTTTCATTGGCGTTCATGTTAAGAATGACAGGTCCTTTGCCTTTAATATCAGCTGTTGCTTCTTTGGAAGCTAATTTAAGCGATTGTGAATTCGACTGAATGATGTTTTCAAAGAAATCTTTATTATGAGACATATGTGATGTACAACCACTATCAAGAATCCATTTATTTTCATCATGGTGTAGATTTCGTTTTTCAGAATATAGACATATAGCGTACGAACTTTTTGCTTCCTGTTTCATTTGGTACGCCACTTTGTTCTTTCTGAATTTTAATTTTCTACATTCTTTAATATGCCCTTTTTTCTTGCAAAATTTACATACTTTAACATAGTAAGATTCTTCTTCTGGTTCTTCTTTATTATGTGTACTATTTCCTAAATTTCTCGCTTCACATTCTTCTAAAATTTTAATCTTTAGCTCTTCTGGTTTTGGCAGTGTGTCTCTTGACTCTATCGCAACGCGAAAATTGTCGTATTCGGCCGGAAGACTATAGAGCATTATTACAAACAGTAGATCATAGTGAATTTTAATATCCATATCAGATAACTTATCTACAGTGTCTATAAATTTATTTAGGTGGTCTCTGACATTACCATCTTGCATTTTGGACAGTATTAACTGCTTAAGGAGAGTAGCTTTTCTAGCAGTCCCTTACTAGCATAGATTTCATTAAGTTTCATCCAAATTTCGTAAGCCGTTTGACAATTTTTTATTTGCTTAATTTCGGAAGGAGAAATTAAAAGTACTAACTCGGATTGGGCAATAATTTCATTTTCTTTACTCTGCTCATCCGCTTTTTGCTGATTTAATGGCTTTTCGACATAAGACCACAATTTATTTTTAACAAGAATGGCCTTCGCTTGAATTCGCCACGTATCATAATTTTCTTTATTTAACAGTTCTATTTTGTGTGTGCTATAAGCCATTATTTTTATTTATCGCAGTATTGCGTTATTGTTCTGCTACCATGTTAAATAAATAAAATAAAATTGTTTTAGAAGAAGAATAATGTTTATTTATTTTTTATATAAATGGCGTTCACAAGATTTCGCCAATAACTCAATTTAGATTGACAGTTATGGGAGTTAGGAAAGTACACTTTAAGTAAATTCACGAGTTAAATTTTGTTGTTGGCTTTAGAATTTTCGTTAGTTGGAAAGAATAATGTTTTATATTACTAATATATTTTATACAAGTGACAGTCAACAACATTGTCTTTATGGTAACTACGAGGCAAAGAGTAAAATTATATTAACTGAAAAAGAGTGGCAACTCGATGGTAAAATATGCATGTGTGGAAAGTGCTGCGAAGTACCGGACGACGCAGTGTAGGACGCCCCCCCAACTAGGTGGACAGACGACCTGGTGAAAGCTGCTGGGCGTCGATGGATGCAGACGGCACAGGACCGCACTCTGTGGCGTACCATGAGGGAGCCTACGTCCAGCAGTGGACGGCGATGAGCTGAAATGATGATGATGATGATGATGGAAAGTGCTGCTACCTAGAGCTAAGGCGGTGAACTAAAGTTGAAGTAATATACCTACATATATACCTACGTATCTACATGTGTGTATGTAATTATATAGGATTTTTCTTTACTATGAAACCTACCCTGAAATATCAAAATGAGAGGTGTCAAGGGACACCCGGATGGAACGAAGTTCTAATTTAATTATATATTTTTTTCTGCATTAAGCGATTTTTATCGTTATATTTTAGCCAATTTGCAAAATATCTTTATAAATTATAGCCTTTGTGTTATTCTGATGTGCAAGCTATATTACTATAAAGTTTCATCAAAATCCATTCGGTAGTTTTTACGAGAAAGAGCAACAAACATGTTCACATCCATACATTATTACAAACTTTCACGTTTATAATATTAATAGGATTAATAGTATATACAATTCCACTAGACTACCAAAACTTTTGGGCCCCGAACTCGAACGCGAGCCGGCCGCGCGGCGACTCGAAATTAATTTCGTTGCGCATTATTTTGATTTTGCTATATCTCTTAAGGTATTGATTTAATTTGCATGGTCTGGAGGAAAAAAAATATCTTCATGAAATGCTCAAGCCAACTAATGTATTTAAAATGATAAAGATTAATACAGTATTTGTGTAAATAGCTTTTCAATTATCGTTTTATAATAGGCCATTTTTTAAAGTATTAAAATGGATATAGTATGTTATCCTTAAGAGATAGACATATACCATCGCGGACTTTTTTGTAGGCCTTTTTAAGCTGTATAATACTGTAGTATTTTATTTTGATCTATTTCGTAGGGTTCAGCCAGCGTTTGCAATGTAAGCGCAAAATAATGTGTTTACTTACGACATCACATTAGAAACCTCAAAAATTGTCAGTGTTTCTCTACTACATTATTACTACATTCTGCACATATTATACATATAAACCTTCCTCTTGAATCACTCTATCTATAAAAAAAACCGCATCAATATCCGTTGTGTAGTTTTAAAGATTTAAGCATAAATAGGGATATAGGGACACAGAAAGCGACTTTGTTTTATGTTGTGTCGTTACAACTTTGTTGTGTCGTGACAACTTTTGGTCTTAATTTTTTCCGTCTAGCCCCCTTTCGCAACGCGCGATAAGGAACTTCGTTCCAAAAAAAACATATCAGCCGTTAACGAAACGGCAATAGTATAAACTTAATAATAAAAATTGAGATAATTTCCAGAAAGAACATTAATAACCGAAAATAGATTATTGACAATAAGTACATACGCTAGGAACAAAAAGTAACAATTCTCAGTTGTCAAACTTTTGACAATTACAACAAAATGGCAGCTATGTTTGTACAAACAATCTGTAGGCGACGCGACGATCAGTAAAAATAAGTAATGTTTTAACCAGTGTCTTAACAGTTCGCCTATAGAGATTTTGTATGAGATTTTTAATTCCACCCTGTTGCGTTAGATGGCGCCAATATTAAGCTTTGTTACGATAAAAATAATATAAAATTAATTTATATTATATGAGCTTATTTCTATTTGAGTAAAACATTAATTTTAACTCTATTTATTTTTATAAATCACATGTTAATTTTTATACATTTTATTGTATTTTGCGTAAAAAGAAACATGCTGCCGCCATGGCAGCCATTTAAAAGAATACCTTGCGAGCAGTGTGACCAAATTTAGCAGAATTCTGCGATTTTAGCAGAATTCAATCTCAAATTTATGACAGTAGATTGTGTCGCAGACTTTAAAATTAGGCAGATTTTGGCATAATATTGAAAAAGTTCCGCAAGGAACTAGCGGGGTTAGACATTAATTAATTACCATTCGGTAGTTGCGGTAAACATATTTAAAAAAACCTGTCTTTCTTAAAGAACGTATTTTTTTTCTTCTGAAGGCACCTTTCATTCTTGGGGAAAATACCCCTTAAATGTATGAACCCTTTGAAATTGTATGTAATATACATTTTATGCGCAGATATCGTTAGTCAATTGTTTCGTCCGCGTCAGAAAATATGACCAGAACCATCGTGTTGAATGGGAGAAGGATCCAA
Source organism: Lymantria monacha (assembly GCA_905163515.2). NCBI lineage: Eukaryota > Metazoa > Arthropoda > Insecta > Lepidoptera > Erebidae > Lymantria > Lymantria monacha. Next base: position 41,248,151 of record LR991081.1, read on the forward strand.
TGTTTTCATCTTGCTTATGAAGATCCAAAAATGAGAGCAATGCCGCTTTTTGTAAAGTATGTAATAACAGTAGTTCCATGACTTTCTGTTTTTAAATAACATGTAAACTCAGTGAAACATAAAAAAATGTGATTATTCTGGACAGTCGTCGGTAAGAGACTCTTTTTACTTATGTTGCTCTAAAAGTACTTGTAATATAGTTAGTAAACAATTCACATCTGTGTGTAACATAAAACAAACGCCTATAACTGAAGAGGTAAAAAAAGCTGAAATTAAAATGTGTATGTTTCTAGCAAAACATAATTTATCATTTAGAGTTATGGATCATTTGAACGAGTTACTTGAAAAATGTTTGCATGATTCAGTAATTGCAAGGTCATTTTTATATAAACGCACTAAAGCTGCTCAAACCTTAGCAGCTGATATATAATGTTCTCAAACCTGAAGTTGGAAAAGAACTGCATACTGAATTGACTTCTTGTTTAATACATATATTTAAACAAAAAGCTAATTCAACATGCAGTGTGTGCCAGAAAACCTTGTTTCTTCAGTTGTCATTGATGAAAGTACCGATATCCACCACATTTCAAAAATCACGAAGGCAGATGGAATTAATTGTACCCACACTCTCCAAGTATATTATTTCGCAAAAGCTATGATGATTTTATCTATGATTTTACATGTACATTTTGTGAGCGCATATTTTTTCAAATAAACAATAAAAAAAATGACGTGCGAAACAAATTTAAAAATGAACATGTTGCTGCAATTCTACATGTCAAACAAGCAGTTAAAGAACAGTCTGGATCCATAAATTTTACGCCATCAAAAAATATGGTCAAGATAGTTCAAAACTCTATAGTTCTATATAAAAATGTGGATAGAACTTAGAATTTCTTTTATTTGAAAATATTGAGTTCCGTTTTTCTCTAGTACACATTAAAACTTATCTATTAGCAGAATTTAACATTTATTCCAAAAATAATATCAGATTTTTAGCAGAAATTAAATGAGTAGCTAGCATAATCATCAACTTAAATCTGGCCACACTGTACGTGAGTTTGACATTATTCTATGCGTAAGCTTATATTAGTCTGTGGCATGGAAGTAATAAGTACTCTGTACAACAGGAATGAGCTGTTGTCGCAAAATTGAAGCCGAGCGAGAGCTCAGAACTGTACCTTTTATCCCTCTCTGGCGATGGTGACCATATTGAAATATGATTTAAGGACAATAATTACAAAAATATTTGTGATCTGACGTCAGCAGATCATTGCTTCAGATGGATTTAAATCGAAGATGCTAATTATAAACTTGCCCTTTGTGGCACTATACATTTCCTGTTTTTGCTTGCTTTTCACCACGTAGTACCACAGGAGTCCGAACGGTATAGACTTTTCCATAGTAGTTTTGGTCACAAAAATAAACCCAGATCTTAGTTCTTTTTTCTGCCACTGGCTGCGCTAGAGTTTAGATTGCACCCACGAAATATAGATACATATATCTATATATGCACATGAATATATATAAACATGTATGTATCTATACTTCGTGGACGTACCGATGCTATTATTATTATTACACGTAAACGCGCGTTGGTTCGTGAATGTTGAATTTAATTAATTTAAATATAAAATAATAATAAAAAGAAATGGGAAGGTGTTGTGCTGTTCATGGTTGTGTTAGTGGACGAAAAGAAAGTTATTGTAAATGTTTCATGTACACAACATCTGCAAAGTTTTCATAAGTTTTTTCATAACTATTTTGGGACTCCTCTTAAAGTTGACAAATTACCTTTAAGAAAAAGAAGAAATTCGAAAATAGTAATTATCTTCCCATCATCATTATCATCACAGCCCCCGATGTCTATGTCCGACTGTTAAGCTCGGGCCTCCTCCGTAATGGGAGGGAACTTAACCTACTATACCACGCTGGTCAGATGTGTTGGTATAGGGTTTTGTTTCGAGTTTTCCTTCTCTTGCAATAGATGTTATATGCGTTTTATATCCCTTAGTCGTCTCTTACGATCACCCAGGGGGTGGTGAATTGTATTCTTACTCCGTCACCACACGGATGTATCTTCCTATACATCCCACTAAACTAAATGCTGATAAAAACAAGTAAAAAATTCAAAATATGACTATAAATTATATCAGCCATTTCCACAGCACAATGTCATTTAAGCATATGATTTATCCAGCAAATATTTATGGTGTTGTAAATGACCATAGTTATGCTGCAAACCTGGAAAAAGAAATTTTGCTAAACTTACATCATTGTGATATAATATTGTATGAAGAGAATTATGAATGTTGAGGAAGCGAGTGAAGTATGCAAGGATAGAGTTCTCTGGCACTCTGTCGCTTCCTCAACATTCATAATTCTCTTCATACACGCTCGCCGGTTTCGGACAATCTTGACTCCACCTTCCTTCAATATGTGACCAATCTGGTGATATAACAGACAGCGATATAAGAGATATTGAACAATTGACGAGAAATCAGGCTGATAACTTTGAATGGCATAAAATTCGCAGAAATCATATAACAGCTAGTTACTTCCATTCCTACATGTTGCAAAGCAGTTTCTATAAAAGCAAAAAATAATGTAGCCCAAGGAATTTTGAATACATTAGAGTTCAAAAGCAAACAATCACTACATGGAAAAGACTGTGAGTCAGGGTCTATACATTTTTATGAAGAATATACTGCAATGAAGGTGCAGAAATGTGAATTGTTTTTATCTAAATATAAGCCATATTTGGGGGCGTCTCCTGATGGACTTTTGGCAAAGAAACGATTTTAGAGGTAAAGTGCCCTTACAATAAAAGTAATTATGCAATTAGTGATGAAACAATGCCTTACTTGTGGAAAATAAATATGGCAATTTGTGTCTAGAAAAGACACATCCATATTACTATCGAATACAAGGCCAGTTGATGGTTACCGGTAGAAAGTATGCTAGTTTATTCATTTACACATTTGTAGAATGGACCATAATTGATGTACCCTGGAATGACACGTTTATAAAGGAGATTGAAAACAAATTAGATATGTTTTATGAAGACTATTTCCGACCAGCATTACTAGAAAAAGTACTCTGTAAAAACTATGCCAAATGATTCTACAAATAATTATTATTTTAATAATAAGCAATACTTATAATGTGGTTTTTAAAGTGAAATGTATGCCAAATGTTTCTTTAAATAATTTTAATATTAAGCGATATTTACATCTGTTTGTTAAAGTTTAAAGTATCTCAATTTTTTCTATAAATAATTTAAATGTTAAGCAATACCCACATGTGATTGTTAAATTATTGATTAATAAATGAGTTTACTTTGATGAGTTTATTTACTTTATAAAAATTGTTTTAAATAAAAATACAAAAGTAGTAAATGAAAACTTTATTTAAGTTAAAAACTAGAGAGTGGAAGAAGTTATACTGTACTTTTAACAATATTTTCATGGAAGTTACATGTCATAACACATACAAAATATATTTTTGATAAGAGAGGAACATAATATTCACAGGATTGTGCAATATACAATAGGTTTTAGTTAAATCTATAACATGTACAATGTGTGTTCTCTTTGAAGAAAGTTTCCGATCTGCTACAACGGTCATACCAGGCAACTGATTTTTTCCCTTAAAAAATGAAGGTACATTTACAGCAACAACACCTTTATGAACAAATAAGTCTTGCACGTTAAACCCTTGGTCAGCCGTAATAATGTCTCCTTTGTCGATAAAGTTCACTTCTTTCTACAATTTGCCTATCACTGGTGAGCATCACCTACTTCATACTTAACAGTAGAACGATTCTTGTATGAACTCCATGCGGCTCTTTGTGTAGCTAAATTAACAAGTCGTTGTATAGGTATTTCCGTACAATCTACAATGACTCTAGTAGAAGGGTAATATTTTTTAAATCCTTCAGGCATGTAGAAATCCACTAATTCCCTGTCGGGCTATCAAATATTCAACATTGACAACATTTGATGCAAAAAGTTAATCCATGTAATAAATATGTTTGATACAATACAGGGACTTGCATCAAAAAACACGGCATAGCTCATAGTCTTCCTTATTTATCCTCAACTTCATTAATGTCAAAAAGAACTGGTCTTCAACACTCAGACCTAAGACAACTTCTTTTATAAGTTATTATAACAATACCAATATTATTTTGCACATTTTCCGAGTTATATACACTATTTTCTTGGATCACAATTTCTTCAACACAATCGACGGCAATGTCCAATGCTGTCACCTTGGATGAAGTATTGCATGTAGCTGTAGCAACACTTGGAGTAAGAGCTAAGCTATCACACTTTTCAATACATACATACATACATATCATCACGCCATATCCCTTGCAGGGTAGGCAGAGAGAACAGAGTGCCAGAGAACTCTATCTCTGCATACTTCACTCGCTTCCTCAACATTCATAATTCTCTTCATACACGCTCGCCGGTTTCGGAGACTCTTGACTCCACCTTCCTTCAGTACATGACCGATCTGGTCTAGGTAGGTTAGTTTCGGTCTCCCTCGGTACCTACATCCTTCCACTTTCGCATTGTATATCTTCTTAACCAGGCGTTCGTTCGGCATTCTTTCCACATGTCCGAACCATCGGAGCATTCCCTTTCGCATCTTTACACCAATACTCTCTTTCATACCTACTCGCTCTCTTACGTCGTCGTTACGAATGCGGTCGGTCAGCCTAACTCCACAGATTTTCCGCAGAGATCGCATTTCGACTGCATTAATTTTACTATCATACTCTTTTCTGCATACCCAACTCTCGCTTCCATACAGTAATGTTGGGACAAGCACTGCGTTATGTATTGCTACACGTGCCTTCTGGCTGAGGTGGTGGCTGCCGAAAAGTTGCCCCAACGCTCCGTTCACTCTATTTCCCGCACTCACTCTTCGCTCTATATCAGTGGTGTACCTTCCATCTCGGCTAAATCCACATCCAAGATATACAAATTCATCCACTTGCAAGTGGATGGATGAATTTGCACTTTTCAATAGGTATATGAAAAACACAAATTTCGTTTAGAATCACGCGCTGATCACGTTCTCGCCTTTGTTTAGACTTTATATCTTCAATTTTAGTCCATGGAATTACTGAAGGCACCATTCCTTTCTTTAAAATGCGCCTGGTATTATTTAGTCCTGGAAATAATAATTAAGATTTTAGGTTATGTTAGGAATAAAATCATAAATAGGTACTTGTTTTAGGTGATAAAAGTAAATGTTATTCTATAAATGAGATTAAATCACCTGAATGCTTTCCAATTTGAATGAAATATTCGCATTTAAAATAAGCTGAACATATTTTAAAATGTTCTTTGGGTTGAAAGTCTTTACGAGTTGCTGTTTCTCATAGTTTTCTAGCTTTTTTCTTTTGGAAATGAATGGTTCCCTGGTTTCCTACATCCAAATACACAGCAATGATGCTTTATCGTTTATAGAATACTTTTCAGAGCTGTCATTAGCAACAAAACTTCCCACGTAAATCTTGAAAAGTGGCGCGCTCTACCGGTAAAAAGTTCTGTCCCCTAAATTGAGACCATTCTTTTAACATTACGTTCGGACTCCTGTGTATCTATACTTCGTGCTTTTCACACTCGCGTCATATAGGTAGGTACTTATCTACTGGTCCTTGTGGGACACGACATGCAGCTGGACTGAGATAAAATTACGAAAAGGTGGTGTGTGGTATATTTAATTAAGAAAAAACAGTTAAGTTTACATTTAAGTTTAATTCTAAATCAGACATTACTAAATAAGACAGTCTTGTGAAGTTTCTGCCGCAAACCCAGCTTATTCCTTATATGTTTCATTGATTCTAAATTTGCATTGAGTTAAACGCAAATTGAGATATGAATTCGCTAACGCCTTCATCAATAGAATATCATGTGGATCTTCAAATATAGATTGAGGAGGATGTGCTGATTCTAACGATGTATGTAGTTTGCTATAAAATTCTCGGACGACATACCTACAAGATAATTTTATTTTTGTTTAAGTTTTTTAACGATTGATTTAATAATGTAATAAACAATGTTCTATGGTGTTGTGATCCAATAACACCACACAATTTGAACAAGAAATTTTGTGAATCATCCCATTCACGATATATCCAGCAATATAAAAAATAATGTTCAGTTTAAAATCTGAAACACAAGCGTTATCTACGAGATCTAACAAATCATCTATTGATGTCGATCATGTCGACTGATCTTTATTACATTCTTCCACAATAGCTTTCTTTTTGTTCCTAAATTTTCTAAAGAACTTAATGTTAGGGACATTAAGATCTTTAGGAAATTTGAAATCTAAACAAAGTTATTTTCATAAAAAAATAAAAAATACATAGGTATTTAAGTTATTTGTTCTTGAACTAGGATTGAATATTCATGCATGGTCACCGTAATTCTTCACTAACAAATTATGTTATTATTATTATTTACGATTTCATGTGGGGTTGTCAGGTCAGGTGTCCGTATTTCATACATATAAAAGAAAACCTATACCCCAATCGCAAAATGTTTGCGTTATAAGGTTTTACACTTAGCAACAAATAATATTGCTTTAATATGTCGGTAATAAATTATTATTTATATTTAAAAACATTTTAGAAGTAAATGTTTTTACTTCATTACATTACATCAATCGCATATTTTTCTACCAACAAGGAAAGGATTGAAATCAACTTAACTCTGGCAATTCTAAGTCCACTGTTAGAACGGGACACAGGGTACACTGGTTGCCCTCTCACTCGACTTCATTTTTATTTTGCGCGCAACAAGACTCTTACTACCTTAGCATAAGGTTTTATTTTCTTTATTTTTGCTGCAAGATGTACAGATAGAGCTCATTCCTGTTGTACAGAGTACTTATTACTTCCATGGTCTGTGGTCATTCTGTTCCCCTGGCATTTTTGTGGTCGCGGTGAAAAAACCATGAAATGTCGGTAGTTCCCCTTATGATCAACAGTGACAACTTAGTATTACAACAGTGTTTTCACGGTGTATCATTCGTGCTTTTGTTTCATTTCACAACTGTCAAAATATGGTATATATTAGAATATTAGACCTAGGTAAATTGGTTAAAACGACACTTTTATATGGCAGCTATAGAGTGAAACCATGGTAAACAGTTGATAAATGTATAGTTAATTGACAGTCAAAGCACTATTGTGACACAGTAAAATAGGAGTGAATCCAAAGTTGTTTCACCGTCGTTTCATGGTCGTTTCACCGTCGTTTAACTGTCATTTCATTGTCGTGTCACTGTTGTTTCATGTTCCTTTCACAGTTAATACTTTAAAATTCTGATGAATACTGTTTCAAAATTCACGAATAATCATATTAAATACTTTTTAATCCTGGAATCATGAATGTTTTGTGTCTTATTGTTAGTTGTTAGCCTCAGATGGCTATGACTAGGGATAAAACGATACGAATAAATACAAATACATACTCGATACTTTTCTACCGATACCAAGTACTTTTAGTATCGATACTTTGAAATTAAATATTGAGTAGGTATCGGTCATAAGTACTCATATCAGTATATCATATTGATAAACAAAAATGCATATTTTAAATTGAAGTTTATGAACGCATGCATTTTAGCTTTATATTTTTTTGATCTTAGCTTTGTGTAGTTGGCAAGCTTGTCTGTCTATGCCAGAAAAAAGTCAGCCAGTGTCGCCATATATTTGTTGTTATTGTTTTCGTTCGTGAGAAAGTTTTGGCTTGAATTCACTATATAGGTTGTTTTCACTATATAGGTTGGTTGATAGATTTTTAAATATGTCCAAAATTGCTGCACAGCTATTACTCGATGCTACAGATAGTCCTGAATTGGTGACTAGACAGGAAATTGCAATATTAAAACAGTTGATGCCATTGTTACAACCATTTGAATTTGTTACAAAAGAATCATCAGGCCAGAATTATGTTACCTTATCCAAAATCATACCCATGATTAATTGTCTCACATATGACTATGTACATATGTCTCACACATTCAATAGAATGTGTTACATAATTGCAAACAAAACTACTAGCTGAATGTAAAAAAAGATTTGGTTTCATTGATTTTTAAAACACTTGCAACAACTTTAGACCCACGGTTTAAAAACCTCTATTTTCAAAAGCTAATGCGTGTAGAAGGGCTATATAAAAATTGAAAAACGTTATAAAAAAAGAAGATACAAAAATGTCAACCAGTGCGTCTGAAGATGAAATGGCTAACGAAGATTTTGATGTTTGGTCACATCGCAAACAACTTGCAGTTGGCCAGAAGCGATGGCGTTTCTCAAAAGCCGATGAATTGTCGATTTATTTGGCTAATCTCGTGTGTGCTTTAAAATCTAACCCATTAAAGGAATGGGAGGATTTAAAACCCGTATTTTCAGCGCGGTACAAGCGCGCATTTATTTAAATGTAGTAGGTACCTCTGTACCCAAACAGTGGGAATGGTTGTTTTTCAAAGCTGCTCAGCAGTCGCTGCTGCCAGAAATCGCCTAACAGTCAAACATTTAGAAAAATTCTTATTTTGAAGGAGCGCTACAAAAGCAAACTTTTTTTTTCATAAATTTTAATAATAATTTTTGTACTTATAAAATGAAGAATACCAATACTTTTTTGGGTTTTACTCTAAATTTACCAAAAACTATTCGATACGAGTAAGTATCGATACTTTTCAAATTGTTATCGAGTAAGTACCGATACATTACGGCCGATACAGTATCGAGTAAAAGTATCGATACCTCTATGGTATCGTTTGATCCCTAGCTATGACAACTTCACCCGGACTGTGGATGAGCCTGGGGGGGCACACTTAAAACATTATTTTTTTTACTGACCGTCGCGCCACCTACAGACTGGTTGTACAAACTTAGCTGCTGCCATTTTGTCCTGTCTGTCAAACGTTTGACAACTGAGAATTGTTATTTTTTGTTCATAGTGTAGGTAGTTATTGTCATCGATCTATTTTCGATTATTGATGTACTTTCTGAAAATTATATCAATTTTCATTGTTAAACTTATATTATTATTATTTCGATATCAGCTGATATGGTTTTTTTTTTTATTTCAGGGTAGATCTCATAGTAAAAGAATATTCTGTATAATTACACATACACATGTAGATATGTATATATATCACTTCAACTTTAGTTCACCGCTTAAACTCTGGGTAGCAGCACTTTCCATACATGCATATTTTATCATCGAGTTGCCACTCTTTTTCAGTTTAATAACTTTACTCTTTGGGATGAGCGCTGAGGGCTCTCAACCCGTAAGCATTTTGTAGCCGGGCCAGTTAGTTTAGCTAGTCTTCAGGGTTAGATCCAAACAACTCTTTTTTTTTTTTTTTTTTTTTTTTTGTGTGTCTTAGTTGTTAGCCTCAGATGGCTATGACAACTTTACGCGGACTGTGGGTGAGCGCTGAGGGCTCTCAACCCGCGAGGGTCCAAACAACTCAAGAGGTAGCAAGAAGATATTTGAAACCATATCGCGTTTCAGAAAATGGTTCATCGCCATCTATCGACGAAAGAGATAATTTTCCGTTACAATTTGTAATTTTTAATTCTATTGAAAACGTTTTGATTCTGAAATAATATTTTAATTTGAGTATTTTTTTAGAATATAAATGAATTTAACCAGCATTTAAAATTTTTAATTCTATTGAATACTTTTCAATCGCGAAATAATATTTTAATTTGAGTAAAAAACGTTTTAATTTGAGTACAAAAAAATTTCAACACTGACATTTTTTAAATATACTTATTTCTGAACAGTTATTTGAGATAAACTGTTGCCTTGCATTGATAATATACATAGATTCTTTAGAATTTACTATCACCGTGGTAAGTGACGTTTTATTTTTTTTTTATCGAGCGAAAAAATAAATTTTATATGAAATTTTTTTGAAGGACTTAATTTTTTTTTTATCCTGAAAATTGAATTCAAATTACTAAATTTAATGTGAAATGTCAATACAGTTCAGAACTCTACACTAAGCTTATAAAATGTTAATTAAACAGTATTTAAATAATTACATCATTTGCTTTGAAAAAAAAAACTACCGAGTATATACGGTGAAAAGATAGTGATTTTACGGTGAGTTGAAGGTAAGTTGATGGTGAGTTGACGGTGAGTTGACGGTCGAACCACAGTAGGTCCACAGTAATATCACTATAAATTTATGAGGTGTTCACTTTGAAAAAAATATTTTTCCACAGTGTAAATATGCCATATCGACGACAGAAATACTAAGCTTCCACAAATTAGAAACGGTCTTTTCACCATAGAACTGCCGATAAGTTAACTCTTATTTACCATCCTATTCCGTTGCGTCACTACCATCATAGTTAGTGACGCAACGGAACGAATATACTGTTTTTCGACAGTGATTTCACTGTACGACAACCCTAACTAGAGAGTGAAATAGCCGTGACATGAAACTACCGTGAATCGTCCATCTTTTCACTATGGAGTCACCGCGAATTCACCGTAAGCATGAAACCGCCAGGGTCTGTTTATTTGTTGTGTGTGTGACTATTTTTTGTTATCACCGACGACTATTTTTTGTTATCACCGACGACTATTTTTTGTTATCACCGACGACTATTTTTTGTTTCCTAGATACCGATCGACGCTTGTTTTACTAACCTGACCCATGTGTAATACCCACGGAGACCAGTGATATAATTAAAATGTTGTAGTTAAATGTTGTATTATAATAAAAGAAAGCACTATAATAAGGTTGTTGTTTTATTTGTTTTTCTTTAAGAGTCTCTTAATAATCTTCAGTTGTGAAATCAATTCTATAAAGATTTTACTTCTGAAAATTACTTAGAAAATTTATATTAATTTTAACAAATAATTGAATCCTCCCTAGCCAGCTAAATGGAGAGCGGCCTCCTGGCCGCTCTCCATTTACACCAGTTATCGACAGATGGCGTCTGTACCTGAGCTTTGCTGTTGCCTCTATACCTATATATTTAAAATACTCTATGGTTTTAACTGTGCCCCCCCAGCACGAAGTCTTTACACGCCATCTATTAGCACCGTGATAATTTAGCACTAAATTTTACCAAATAATCATGCAAAGAAGCGATAGATAGCGTTACTGTCTTCTTAATGGGCTCGGTACTATACATTACCCTGCAAATGAGTCTAAATATTGAGTAGTCATTTTATTTCTCTGCTTTATAGGCCTTATTTCACACATGGTTTTGACTTCTCCTATTACGACATACAATAATACAGACTGCTAAGTTCAATTACCTATCTACAGTTAGAATATATAAAATCTCAGGTCGAAGGTGGACACAGCGTTAAACCGGTCATCCTCTTGCATTGCTTGCTTTAGCATACCTTATTTATAACTTTAAAGACCCACTTCGAAGATCCTTTTTTTTTGTTTTATAAAAAAGCACTTTGCACTGGTTGCTTTCCATTTAGTTAACACAGAGGGACTCTGCGGCACACTGCGAAACACCGCCAAACACTGTAAAAGTTTAAATGAAACAGCTAGCTGTTTCTTTTACACAGTGTTTGGCAGTGCCTCACAATGCACCGCAGAGTCCCTCTGTGTTGTAAATGGAAAGCAACCACTATGTCGTGCGCTTAAAAATGTACTGTAAGGGCATTTTAGAAAATCTTAAGCCACTTCGGATTGGCCATGTGCCCTGCTCGCAAGAATGATATTTCTCAGACCTACACAACTATATACGTACACAAAATTCTTTAATATTTACTATATACCTACACAAAAGCCCATTTATAATATCTAGGCCACGAGGAAATATATCTATCACTTTCGTGTGTGTGTTGTTGACTGCTGAATATAAAACCTATAGCTCTAATCACCAAACTCGGGAGCGGTTGTTGTTATAAATTTTGCAGTAGAGCGTTGCTGTCTAATCCCCTGAAACTAATTTTGTCGATCATGCAACTCACACAAGAAAATGTGATAATATCTCCATTCATCACAAGCTCATCCTTTGTCCATGACCTTTGGAAACCCACTAGTTATGAAAACCTACTGAGTTCGTTGAACGTGGTACCAAGTCAAATACAGATAACGAAAAACCAAAATAACACCGCAAATGGCAACATAATTAATATCTACCACAGACCACACTATACATGTTATCTATTAACTACAATATACATTCGATTCCAAAGGTCAAGACCTTTGGAAACCCACTAGTTATGAAAACCTACTGAGTTCGTTGAACATGGTACCAAGTCAAATACAGATAACGAAAAACCAAAATAACACCGCAAATGGCAACATAATTAATATCTACCACAGACCACACTATACATGTTATCTATTAACTACAATATACATTCGATTCCAAAGGTCAATAAGATGCATACCTACTTACTTTCTTAGCTCATATCAGTTACTGATAAATGGGTTACGATTATAACTACTTATCCATAATGAAAATATTTTAAACTGAATATCACACAATATCAACCTTAATTTGTATAAATTAAGAGACTAATAAAATTAAATATTGCTGTTTCAAGTGTTTCATATTTATATACAATATTTGTACATTTTTAAGGTGATTAGGGATTCTTAAGCATGTTAATCAGATATGATCAACTACTTGAATCTTTGAAAAACTATTAATAATTATAATAAAGTAGTTATTAGGAATAAGTTACACATAGAATACTCAACTATAGTTACAAGAGCCATTTAATATGATAAAATTAGTTAAAATGCATACAGATATTGGAATAAAAAAAAATATTATTTTTAAAATGATTTATTAACAATAACACAAATGTGATATAGCCATGGGTTACAAAACAACAAATTTACAGGGTTGTGTTCAATGTCACACTAACATGAAATATCATAGATATTTCTTTTGGTAGATAGCCCTTGATTATTTAAAAGAGAAGTTTCCCATCAAGACAAAGAAACACCTAGTATCTATTATAAAATAGCACCTTAAATTTATCAGTGTTAAAACATTTTACAGATTAGCATGATATTTCTTGAATGGAGCCAAACCAGCAGCAATTTTGTTGCCTAAATCAGGATGGATTTGCATAAACATTTTAATTGCTCTCTCTTGAATAAAACCAGCAGCATCTTTAAGGTGTCCAACTATGTTATTGACCGTACGCTGCTTTTCATCATCGCTGAACACATTCTTGTACAAAAGTGTGGCTTGTGAGAAGTTGTCTTCAGTTTGACCACTGTCATATTTGTCTACATCCCCACTAACATTGTATCTTGGTTGTAAACGCTGAGCTCGTGGGCACTCCTGGGGGCCTGAGAATGAGTTAGGGAAATAGTTGGGAACACCCTGCTGATTGTTAATAGCTTGGGGGCCATCACGTTGATAGTTTGATATAGAGACATGGTATGGACAGTTAACAGGGATCTGCAAGAAATTGGCACCAAGTCTATGGCGTTGAGTGTCACTGTATGAGAATAGGCGTCCTTGTAACATCTTGTCAGGAGAGGGTTCGATGCCTGGCACCATATTGGCAGGGCTGAAAGCAATCTGCTCAACCTCTGCAAAATAATTATTAGGGTTTCTATCCAAAACCATTCTTCCCACAGGAATCAAAGGATAGTCTCCATGTGGCCAAACTTTGGTCACATCAAATGGATTCAATTTACAGCTTTCTGCTTGAGCCATGGTCATAACCTGAATATGTAAGTTCCAGGAAGGACATTCACCTTTGGCAATAGCATTATATAGATCTCTAATGGAATAGTCAGGATCTGAAGAAGCCAATTCATTAGCCTTATCAGTGGGCAAGTTCTTTACACCTTGGTTAGTTTTGAAGTGGAATTTCACCCAGTGTGCTACACCTTGCGCGTTGACCAACTTAAATGTGTGAGAACCATAGCCATTCATGTGTCTATAACCATCAGGAATACCACGGTCACCAAAGAGATAAAGAAATTGGTGAGCGGTCTCAGGTCTTAGAGTAGCAAAGTCCCAGAACATATCAGCATCCTTTAAATGAGTAGCAGGATTCCTCTTCTGAGTATGAATAAAACTGGGGAATAATGTTGCATCTCTAATGAAGAAAATAGGTGTGTTATTGCCAACCAAATCCCAGTTACCATCATCAGTATAAAATTTAACAGCAAATCCTCTCGGATCACGAACTGTGTCAGCAGAACCACTTTCACCACCAACAGTAGAAAATCTTACAGCTGTAGGTGTTCTTTTACCAATACTTTCAAATACTTTTGCAGCACAATATTTGGTAATATCATGCGTCACTTCAAAGTAACCGAAAGCTCCAGCTCCTTTGGCATGCACAACTCGTTCAGGAATGCGCTCTCTGTCAAAGGCTGACATTTCATCGAGGAAATTGACATCTTGAAGCAGAACAGGACCGTTTCTTCCTACAGTTTGCAGTGCAGTTTTCACTCCAACCGGTGCTCCAGTTTTGGTAGTAATGTAGCCAGGTGAATCCTGGAAACAAAACAAATAATATGTTTAACAACACATTTATATGAGTTATTTCACATTATACATATATAATGAAATAAGAAAGTGTTTAGCATTTTTATATTTAAGGGAACTAAATTTCTACGCTGATAATAAAATGAGCAAATAAGTAAGTTATTAGGGACAAAAATTACAATGAAGATGTGGCCAGCTTGTGTGAAAAGTGATGAATATAAATGACAAGTTAAAATCACTTGGTAAGAAATTTTATCAATATGCTATGTGTTTGTAAAAAGAAGTACAAAGATCAACTAAATGACGTGGGAATAATAATTCGCCTAATAAACATACAATGCGCAGCATGACACAAGCTAAATAAATATGCGTAATATGTTTGATAGGTAAGCACCTACTGCACAATTCAAAATTGTTTCGCTGCATTATTCACAAACAAAAAAGTGCAAGTAAATTTTTATTGAATTCGTTTATAATATTAATATACACATATCACACAGTACCTAATCTACATACTAATTTTCAATTAACTTAAATCGTGCTTCATCACTATTTTGATGGACACAATCAATGTTTTGATTAAGTTATAAGTTACTACTTACTTTCAAATTTTTCTTGTAGTTAACAAGATAGTCAGTGGCAGGGTCTCTTGAAGCCATGATAACAGTGTTTGAATTGGAAGCGTTCGTAATTAACGAGAGGGGCCGGCACACTAAGAACGCGCCGTGAACACAAATACCGGTTCGACGACGCGCAATGCTCTTATATAGAATTCCAAGCGATAAACAACTATCATGCAGAACAAGTGCGAGCGGTGACCGATTTATGTTTAATTTTAATATCAACACTAGTCGTCGATTTCAATTTCTATCACACATTAAAAACCCCATTTGCTGTAGTTAACATAACCCTAATTTAACCTACGATGTACAATAATTCGAAAAGTGTTAGGCATGAAGCATTTTATAAAAAAAAATGTTACTGAATTAATACATAACAAAAAGATCTATCTAGTAAGCTGAATACAATTTAGCTTACTAGATCTTTCTGTTATTAATTTGAAGATAGAGTAATATTGCACAATATATTTTTTTGGCCTTGAACACGATCTTGGTTTATGAAATTGTCTTGTAAAATGGTTATTTAAATATATAATATTAAAAGAAAACAACATATTATTATAATATATGCATTAATAATATTAAAACTGTACTTATTCTTGTCCACATAGAAGGGTATATTTTACTGATTAATTAGGTAGGTACACCAGATTTCACGGGTAGTTTGACAGTTCACTCTGGAGTTCATTGATTACACTGTAAACCTCAGGTACCTACAGCTCGTATAAACTACAGGTAACTCTAGGCTTATACC
This sequence comes from Lymantria monacha, assembly GCA_905163515.2. Taxonomy (NCBI): domain Eukaryota; kingdom Metazoa; phylum Arthropoda; class Insecta; order Lepidoptera; family Erebidae; genus Lymantria; species Lymantria monacha. The sequence goes on from LR991081.1 coordinate 41,264,016, forward strand.
TGTAGTGTTGCCAGGTATCGCGCGGCGCTGTTTGAACTCCATGCGCAGCCCCAAAATGTTGGAGTACCCGTCCGGGTGTTGACTTTGCTCCTCGGGCACCTGAAGCCTTGCCTCGCCTGTACAAAGCCTTTTTAGCGGCTGGATAGTTCCCTGAGATATATACTGCTGGATATATGCGGCTGGATAGTTCCCTGAGAATATACGATGACTGCCTCCGCCAGTAGTCAAAATCAAGTCTACCCACAGCCCACCGTGGAAAATCGGGTGCTCCGTCTGCCGTGTGAACCCTGCTGGGGTGCTCCGTCTGCCGTGTGAACCCTGCTGGGGTGCCGGAGGGTCCGGAAGACCGTGACATTCGGGCTAGCGAACGACTAGTCCACTATCGACCCACTCCTCTGCCGCATGCACATATGCACCGAGCCTCTGTTCAGCAAACAGAAGCCCAGTGTTGCCACCCACTCTTCGACCGCCCGCCCGCGATCGTTCATTCTAGGTGACCCCCACATCTATAGACTTGGCGTTGAAGTCTCCAGCACGAAGACTTGGTGTGGTCCAGTCGCCGTCTCGAGGCCTCCAAGATGGCGAGGAAGGTATCAAAACCTGCTACACTCCTGTTAGGGGAAAAGTAAAGTATAAATTTTCCCTAATCCGCCGCGACATATACGCGACGGGTATGTCGCGTAGACATACCCGACGTCCCTCAGGGACGTCGGGTATGGCCTTGTCGCATCGCCGACAGGGACGGTCCCTGTCGGCGATGCGACAAGGGCGGAGAAGGCTACGACGTGAAGGCGACGATTGCCGCAGAGCCGTCACTGCTACCCAATTAATTAGGTCGGTCAGGCACGCAGTACGTCGCCGCGGCTACGACTACATCGATCAACCACTCCGCCATGGCTTGCAGGAAAAGGTCCTTTTCTTCGGTGATCTATAGCCAGAAATACAGGTGACGGGTGCATCCATGGTTGCAGCTGTGGATCTCTAAAGCAATGGGTTAATCTTGCTTATTTAAGTAATAACTACGAGGTTGGTGGTAGAAATGAGTGTCCTAGAATAGGGTAAGTTTCCCTTATGAGTGTTTTGGTGGCTGCGCCTGAAAAAATGGACGATGTTCTGAATAGTCTGTGTTCTGTATACGGTAGAAGATAAGTATCGATTCCTGTAGATTTTGACAATTCTTACCATGAGAGGCATCAGGCACAAACAATACTGAGTAGCGTCAGTGACTGCTGGGTCTGCATTTTTTGCCGCCCTTGAGAAGTGGTCAATACCTACCACGTCGGAGCAGCATATGTCAGACGAGACTATAATATATATAGAATTATAGAGGCAGTACAAGCGCCCAACTTATGCTAAAGTGTTGTAAGAATTATATAAGAGCGCTTTACATGTGCCTTTTGTTCTACCATAATTACAAAAAGACCACGAAATTGTGTAATCCACGATCAATTAAAATAATTAAAATTAATTTGTGACTAGTTGACTCAGTCCATGTCTAAAATAACTTGACAGAAAAAGGAAATATTACGTTTTCCACTGCCTTCTTAATATATTTAGCTTAGGTTTCAAGGTTCTTTAAAAACTGTAGAAGCGGCAGCAAGCGGGCAGAATATGTTTCATATACGTATACCTAGTAGAACTATAGACAATTCATCCTTACTAATATTATAAATGTGAAAGTAACTCTGTCTGTCTGTCCGTCCGTCGCTCTTACACGCCAAAACTACTTAACCGATCTAAATGAAATTTTTTACACAGATGGTCTAGAGCCTGGTAAAGGACATAGGCTACTATTTAAATAAAAAAAGGGGGATGAAAAGTTGTAAGGAATTAATTATAGTCATTTTTAAAGCCAGAAGCTTGAAACTTATTTTTAGGCTATTGATTAGATATAAGTAAATAGGCCACTAAAATTTCGTAAAAAAAAAAATACCATTAAGGGGTAAGATGAAGAATTTAGGAAAGTAACCATTTCGCGGGCGAAGTCGCGGGCAGAAGCTAGTACTATATATATAGTATTTTTTTTACCACTCCTGATAAAAGGGCTGCATGGAGTTTCTATTTTAAATGGCGGTTTGAACCAATAAATCTCCCATCTTTGTGTACCTATATTGTAACGCTGCCCAATATTGAGAATCGGGTCTACGAAGGTTTTCTGATTAATTTCTGGAATGATTTCTGAATTGTGAATGAAATATCGCTGTAAGAAAATTAAAACTTAGATAAACGTCTGTATCAACCTACCTAACCACCATACTATATTAAATTTTCTCTCACATAGAAAAATATACATAGAACAATGTAATTTTTAGGAAATTGATGTTTGGACGGAAAATGAGAATAGTATTATATAAATATGCGTTACCTAATGGCTTAAGTAGGTACCCATTTACCTAACGATTAAGAAAATAGTGTGTTCTATGACAATCTATCACACGAAAAGTTATCTGAAATATAAGATCATGATTGAATATTCTTTGTTTGAACGACAGTGGTGCTATAAAGCATGTCAATGAAAATAGCACTCTGTTATTAATATACGTAGTCCACGCGATGCGATGATACGTAGTCGAAGCTGAGATCACATCCTTGTTCTAGAAAATTTTAAGCATATCAAATTATTAAAGTTTTCTTTGCCTATTGCTATGCTTTAGATCTTGATATTCATTTGATTAGTAGAGGACTAAGGGAGCGGCAAGGCGTTCTATCTCCCGTCTGGGAGGTAACCAAATCGCGAAGTGCACGTCGGGATTAGGAAATCTTAGATTCAAACCGTCTATAAACTATTTCCCTACAAAACAAAATATATTTTGATGAATATTTAGAGGTAGTTTGAAGTTCCAAGTCTGTTGCCAGGGGCAGCTTTACCTATAGTGCCTTAATCATTTTTAAACGTATTTAACAAGTTTGGGTAGGTTGCTTTGTCGCCATGCTCACTGTAACTTCATAATCCGATCGTGTTTACCTGGTTTCGTGTCAAAACAACGAGACTAAGCATGGAACAACGCATTCCATCGAGGTTTGGAGTTTAGTCGAACTTATCCTAACTATCAACCTGTTCCATTTTGTTCACGCATTTTGATACAAGAGCGCGCCAGCCGCGCCAGGCTATTGATTGCACCCGGGCGCTACATGTGCTAGAGCCGCCTCTGTCTGTTGCATATGAGTACCTACTACTGTTGCATAGTATGATTTCTGTAATCATAAGATTATTATGACGATATCAAAGCTATATGATATAGTTTTGATATCGTCATCATGTCATTTGCAACAGGACTTTGCATACACTTTGTACCTACGGATGAATGGAACACAGAACTTTGCAGTCCCGGACTCCAAAAGACCTTAGTGCTGCAATGCATCAAATTACTTGGCACTAATAAGAGGTATTTTTTTACATTGTCTTTACTGACTCTGTCAAACGTGAAGGAACGCATTACAAAATGAAAACATGCTCATAATTCCTATCTTACAGGGAGCAGAACTTTGGAATGTGTGTGCATCTTTAGATTGTCAAAATATACATATAAATTAAAATTATTAGTGACACCATCTGCAAAAAATAACAAGTTAAATTATCTTCGTAAAGCCATCATTAAATTACGACGTAAAAAGTTATTGGTATAAAGATACTGGCCAATATTGTAATAACATAAAAAAAAAAACAAATTAAAGTTGTCGATAAGATGTAAGTATAGATGAATATATATATATATATATATATATATATAGTAAGATGTATATATATATATTAGTGTCCGACCGAAACTGATTTTGCAGCCGAAACCGAAATCGAAACCGAACTTTCGGCCTTGCTCTCTGTTTTGGCCGAAACCGAAACCGAAACCGAAACTCATTAAAACACTTAAAATAACGATTATTTACTGAAATTTACTGTTTTTTTAACATTAATTTGCATTTATATATATACCTATATATATATACAGACCGTTAAAAAGTGTTAAATAAAATAAAAAAACTCATTAAAATATCTACGTAACAATTTTTTTTATGACATGAATATACAAGACTAACTCATGATAGTAAATTAAAAAAAAAACAACTTTCAGTTAGTGTTTTAGACATATAGGAGGAGGTCCAAAAGTTCGTGGAATGGAGGGGGTGGAGTGGGGTTAGGGGCACTCGCTTAGTGTCATACATAATTGGGGACTCATATTGAGTTTCGAACATATATTGAGTTTCAGTCCTGTTGCATCATTTGTTTACACCAACACTGCCTGCTAAACAGGTGATCCGGAAAGAAACTGAAACTTTGGAAAAAATTTAACACCGTGCTGTGATAAAATTCCTTACCAAGCAAGGAAAGAACACTCAGACCGTTTTGAACGAAATGGAAACCATTTATGGGGAACAGTGTCTTATTAAATCAATTATTTACAAGTGGCATAAACTTTTTAAACATAATCGGGCATCAATTGAAGAGGATCCCTACTTAGGAAGGCAACTGGCCTTCCTCGAGGCCATCACATCAGACATCGCTGAAAAAGTGGAAAATTGTGCTTGAGAGACACCCTTTTGAAGAACAAACAGTTATATTCTTTAGTTGGAGTATCAGATACCACCATTTTCTGAATTTTACATGACAACCTGGGTTTAACAAAAGTCAGTGCAAGATAGGTACTGAAAATGCTCACGCCACTTGAGAGACAGCAGCGTGTCAATTTGTCAAAACAATTTTTGGAATTGTGTGGAGACGAACCTGCACAGATTTTGGAGCGAATTTTTACTGGAGATGAAATATGGGTTTATCATTTTGAGCCGGAGATTTTGCGGCAATAGATAAAAAATATTTTCACAATGATTTCTAAATCATTATTCATAGATCAAAATTAATTCATAGATCTAATAAATAAAGTTGTATAAACTTAAGGGTGATTATATTGAAAAGGAAAAATAGATTTGGGTCATTTTATTTAAAACCCTTCCATTCCACGAACTTATAGACCTCTTCCTGTATAGTACATAGCTAACTAGTAATACGTAATTGTGTTCACAATATTTTAAAGATAAACACTCGAGTTTCGGCGAGGCCGAAGGTTTCGGCTATATTTTGCCGAAACCGAAACTACGGCCGAAACTAGATTTTTTGGCCGAAACTGGCCGAAACCGAAACCGAAACCGAAATTTCGGTCGTTCACTAATATATATATATATATACAGGATGTATCAGAGAATAGAGCAGCTGGTCCGAAGAATGGTAGGTAATGATGCTAGGAACCCATAACAAAAATTTGAAGGGAAAATATCGATTCGTTAATAAATTACAAGCATTTAAAGTTTCCAATTTTGTCATCGCTTTTTCTTTAAAACTGAATGAAATGTACCAAGTAAATGATAAATAGTCTGCTACATACTCATACTTTCTTAAATATTCATTAGTACCTAAATAAATCAATGATTACGTTTGCTACAGTATAACAAACGTCACCTTTACAAACAGCTGACGAGTCAATGACCTTGAAATTTTCCCTTCAAATTTTTGTTATGGGTTCCTACCATCATTACCTACCACCCTTCTGACCAGCTGCTCCATTCTCTGGTACATCCTATATATATATATATATATATATATATATATATATATATATATATATATATATATATGTACATCCTGTATATATATATATATATATATATATATATATATATATATATATACAGAGTCTCCGAAACCGGCGAGCGTGTATGAAGAGAATTATGAATGTTGAGGAAGCGAGCGAAGTATGCAAAGATAGAGTTCTCTGGCACTCTCTCTGTCTGCCTACCCTGCAAGGGATATGGCGTGATGATATGTATGTATGTATATACTATATATACATATATATATATATATATATATATATATATATATATATATATATATATATATATATATATATATATTTATATATATCGAGATTGCAAATGCAAACAGTATGACAAACCTTCTGACTATATTGTTATATTTTGTACATTATTATATCATCCAAATACGTACATATATCTGAAATATGGAATATATTAAAAATAGCAATACCATTGCAGCGATATGCAAGCACAAAGTAGCAGCGATAAAATAACATCATATCTAGCTTATATAATATATTATTGTTGTTGGTATCGACGGCAACATTCAATTCTTTATCTAATTCGACGTAAACAGATTGGTATAATGCTAGTTTCGGCTAAGCAACCTTAGTAATTAAAGTTATTACGAGTTAATAAATATCGTTAAGGTGCCATTCGAACCTCGGCTGCAGGCTGCGGATGCAGGTAGCACACGCATGACACGCAGCAGCTGCCTGCATTCGCAGCCGGTGGGATTCCGAGGCTGGCTGCACGTGCTGCGGCTGGCATAGGTGGCGGCGAGTCGCTTCCAATATTTCAGAATATCGGACGTGAGAAATACTCGTGTGAATAGTTTGATGTTATATATTTTATTAGAAGAGGATGATGATGACATGTTGTCATTGTTAATTAGCCAGAGAAGAGTAGCCACACGTCCTTATATAAAATGTAGACATGCGCATCGACTTGCAGCCGCAGCACTACTGGTCTGCGATCGGCTGCGGCCGCAAGTCGCAGCAGCACTTGCGGCTGAGGCTTGGCAGCACGTGCAGCCGCAGCCGCGTTCGTAATATTTTTACAGTAATCTATACTACTACATAGAAAACCAGTCGTGCAGCCACAGCCGGCATCGTGCAGCAGCTGCATGTGCTGCCTGCACCCGCAGCCTGCCGCCGAGATTCGAATAGCACCTTTACTCTCCTGGAAAAAGCAAGCGACTGCCGTTAGTGCAATACGTAATATACTCGAATCAGGACGAAGAATAAAACTTTTATTGACTTTCTACACTAAGGCATTTTGTAATAGCAGAACGAAATCAAGCATTATACCTACCCAGCAGGCGACTGTAGATAAATTATCGAATCAATGAAGAATTTTTTTTAGATTTGTGTGAACTTCTAACGTCTTTATTTTTCGAAGGGATAAGCGATTGAACGCTTCATGTAGCGCTCAAAAATAATTAGTTAGTCAGTTAAGTGACAGTTTTGAGAAACAAAAACTACTCTGAAATGGTTTGTTACGAGTGTTCTCTTTCTTACAGCTACTCCATGATAATTACTGTTATCTATTTCTTTCTATTTAATTCATTAGTTATGGTCTAAATATAAGCCATTTCACCTGTTATAATTCAGAGGTACTAAACATTATTAATTAATCCAGATTCAGAATCAAACTGCTGATCAGATTTGATAAAACTGCGCAGTAATATAACTTATACCTAATTCACTCTATAATTTGTATAGAGTCAATATATACGATATTTGTGAAGTAAGTTGGTAAAATTCCTATAAAGATATTAATTTTAAATCGATGATTTTTAATACGCACGCGTTGCTCGTTTTGCTTCCAACGTAATCAGTGTTCAAATGTTTTCTGATAAACAGCTTATTAAAAAAAGGATGTGTCATCTATGAGATGATACGGTAAGATTTGAGAATCAATATAAGCCAACGTCGAAAGATTTACACTACGAAATAAATGTTAAAAATCTTTAAGGTCGCTAGAAAAAAGTTGCTTCACTATAAGCACAGACATTCCAATGCTGTTTATGACAACGTCACGGAAGACAAAATGTGGATTATTATTTTGAATCACAGCAAATCTTGTGAATGTTTCGAAAGCAAGAGCAGCAGAAGAGACATTGTCACTTCTGGTGTAGTATATTACATGAAACCTGTAAGAACTCGCTAAAATGCCGTGCTTTTAGGCGTTTCTGCTATACCAACTACTGCAATCAATCTTAAGAATCGCAATGTTATATCCGTGGTGCTGTAAGCAGCTACTGCTGCGCCTCTCGTAGTTGCACATTTACTGTCTGGGAAGAAAGTGGTACATGCTCAACACCTCCTGTTTTTCTTTTCTAATTAAATGTGGGTTCCAAGACCATTAAAAGCATTACCAGAACCTTCCTGAGGGTCAAACCTTGACGCCGTTTATGTTACTATTGTGGTTCCTGGCTTACGAAAGTTACTATTGTAGAAATGTGTGGTGGGATAAGTCGTATTTGAAAAAATTATATATAAACATTTTTAGCTTTCAATAGTTATCAACTGGGGATAGCGCTTATTTGCGTATAGAATATAAATAAATAGGAAATAAATAAATGCGTAGAAAAAGTTAATATTCTTTAAAAAAAATATGATTTTTTTATAAATAATTCATTCCTAAATCACGCGTGTATAACGCAAGTGTGATTACCTTTAGCAATACTAAGCGGAACATTATTAACCGGTTGCAAGACTCGAGGACAGTTGAGGGTGATGACCTGCCCATAATACGCCTTTCAATGTAAATTACATATATAAATTCACTATCACTACATAACAATTTATGTTTTGATTCTATAATCATAAACGGCGCTATAAGTATAGGTACTATAAACTGTAGGATATTACCTATAATCCTGTAATGTAGAAACCGCCCTCATTCAACATACGTAAAATTGTTTCAGTGCTCAAATATAACAATTCATTTGAAATGAACGTTAATCAATCTTTTAATTTATCCTTATTTTTATTAAGTTAAATCTTTACCTAGACTTATATTGATCTAGGTCGACTTAATATGCTTTCTCCTACACATAAATGTCATCGCTGCGCTCACGCCACTGCTGTCAATATTTCGATTTACAACAAACATCTATTTCAGAGGTGTCAAATTAAATTCTGCAGAGGGTCATATATTAAATTTTAAATTCGTAGCTGGGCCAGATTGAAAATAAAAAAAAATGAACTGAATTGTTATAACATTTTATTTATTAAATTATATAGTTTATAATATACAGTTTTTAAAAATCACTGCGATGCGGGCCTTGTTGATACGTCCCAGGGGCCGGATGCGGCCCGCGGGCCGTATCTTTGACATGACTGATCTATTTATTTTTGTCTTTTCTTCACATATCTCATCTATTCCTTACGCATTGCTCTAACTCTAAACAGCTAAATCACAATTATTATCACAATTATTAAATTTTATATGTATAGAATAAATGCCAGAAAATATTTATTAAAAGTATGGTAGATAATACCTACATATAATTTCTAATTTATGCGCGCTTTTGAAATCACCGTGTTATGATAGATAGATTAGATGTACTTATCGGTATTATAAATTCCATAAATCTTCTTCAATCACAGGATAGTTATAGTATGTTATATGTAGCTAGCATGACATAATTTCTGTAGAGGTAAAGAAACATTATTTAACAGATATTTTTCATAGATTAAGCTAATTCATCAGTTGCGATCCTGTATCGAAGTATCCTATAGTGTGTGGGTATCCTGGTGATTTCGGGCTTTCGTCGCTTCTACGGATTAAGCCAATGACTTATACTCGTCAGTGGAGGAGAACTCATCTAGAGGCGGTTTTAAAAACAGAAATTTTGCAGTGATATCATCATCATCTCATCTCATATATGTCCCACTGTTGGGCTCGAGCCTCCTCCATAATGGGAGGGAAATTGACCTACTATACCACGATGGTCAGACGTGTTGGCATAGGGTTCTGTTTCGGGTTTTCCTTCTCTTGCATAGATGTTATATGCGTTTTATATCCCATAGTCGTCTCCTACGATCACCCGCGAGTAAGATGTGGTGAATTGTATTCTTACTCCGTCACCAGGTCACCACACGGAAAGTAGTTATATAACCTACTCACAAATATAATATAAAATAATGCTTACATGTCAAAATTAAAATCATTAATTTTCCTTTAATTTATCATTATCGTCACTTCAAAAATATATATTTGAAAGACCTTGTTAATATCTTAAAAATGTGAAATACTTAACAAAATAATCACAAGTTAAGTATTTTATAGATATCTATCTTCTGTTAATCTATTTCAAATGATTTAGGTGTATCTATCATAATGATTATGTAAGTATCATAACAGTACATATGTGTGGTAGGTACATATGAAATAGTTGCTGACTTTGATAAAAGACTTCTCATTAATGTTCACGGGTCGTGTACTGTGCGCGTATTTATTCAAATTAAAAATAAATATTGATTTGAATGAATAAAAACACTATGTATAAATATGTATATACTTACATTTAGAATAAATAATATAAACATTAAATACAAAATAGCCAATAAACTAATAAACATTTATAATATCAGAATCGTGGATATCGGATATCGAGGAAGAAAGGTTCTCGAGTGGAGACCACGAATCGGATGGAGCAGCGCAAGACGACCCCCCCACTAGGTGGACTGACGACATTATCAAGGTCGCAGGAAACCGCTGGATGCAGGTGGCGCGGAACCATGTTGAATGGCATTCTCGTGGGGAGGCCTATGTCCAACAGTGGACGTTTACGGGCTGATAGATGGATGGATGGATGGATATCGGGTTGATGACAAGTGGAAAATCGCAGTGTCTTGCATTCCTCTGGAAAACGATGCCAACTTGGCAACCAGTCAATGAGATTTACTTGAACGGATATTAAGTTACAACTTATTAGAACTAAAAAGCTCTTATCTACCACAAGAGCGTTTTTGTTTCGTGTTTACCTTCTCTCTCTCTGAACGATAGTCGCCGAAAAGAAGATAGCGGCATTTCTAATCTAATGCCATCATTGAACGTAACTGATCATAGTGGTGACGCATACCGCCATTTCTATATAGGAGATCATCAGTAGGATTTGTTAAGGTAATGTTAGGAGAAAAAAAGTAACCTACTAAAAACAACGAAGGATTGGTTTTGCCTACCTATCAATATCGCGAGCATATCAACGGTGGAAAGGAAAAGAAAATGTTATTAGGTACCCGTATTAAGCTATGTACGATTTGCTCGTTTAAACGATTTATCCAATATTTTTATGTGTCATTTCAATTACATTACTTTTAAACGAGTAAGGAAAGAAAAATGTTAATCAGGTGAATTCGTTTGTGTCGTTGTTATACATACCTACCTTACGATTTGAAAATGGCATCAATCATATATTATTAATTAATATTGTATTGTAATAGATAATATACGAATGATGTAATTATGTAGATAAAATGCAAAAGAGCGTTAAATGTGTGTAAATGATTTAAATGGAAAAGCAACTGAAACGCCACTACTTGTGATTTACTGACAACGAAGAATAGGTATTCAATGCGTTTTTTTTTTATAAAATTGTAGAGAAAAGTATTTATCATCATCACAGCCCATATATGTTCCACTGTTGGGCTCGGGCCTCCTCCGTAATGGGAGGGAAATAAACTTACTATATCTACCACGCTGGTCAGACGTGTTGGTAGGTATAAGGTTTTGTTTCCGAGTTTTCCTTCTCTTGCATAGATGTTATATGCGTTTTATACCCCTTAGTCGTCTCTTACGATCATCCACGGGTAATATAGAGGGTGGTGAATTGTATTCTTACTCCGTCACCACACGGGCAAAGATTAAAGAGCTCAAAAAGGAATTATAAACATTGCTAAGATGCATTATAAATTCCCTTTAATTCCAATTATGCTAATACTTATTAAAACAAGGCAATAAAAACATTATTAATTTTAAAAAAATATTTAAAAAAATTAAACCACCGACAAAACTGAAAAGTAAAAATTGTTTTTATTGACCTTAATAACTAAATTCTTAAACTATTTTAAGTACACCTAAGTAATTTTGAGTGAATCCTACATAAGTAATAAGGATATGGGCATACTGTACGTATGTACTGTATGTATACCTGAAGTTAAATGTTAATATGCTAAATTTTTAAATGTGGGTAATTTTTTTTTTTTTGGGACTAATCCCACCACACATTCCCACCATTGTAACTCCTGTAAGCCAGGATCCACAATGGTCACTATAAATGACACCGAGGTTTGACCCTCAGGCAGTCACGGGAAATGATTTTAATTGTCTTGGAACCCGCAACAAATTTAATTAGAAAATTTAAAGAGGAGGAGTTGGAAAAGAGTGATTCCACTTCCCTCCCAGGCAAAGCGGGAGACAGAAAGCAATATTGACTAGTCAGCCAATAAGTAAAGGGTTGTACAGCTACGATAAGCGCAGCAGTACGGCACCACGGATACGGGATAACTTAACGGGGCCTATATGTGAGCCTTAAGATTGGTTGCAGTAGTAGTTATGGCAGAAACGCCTAAACGCACGGAAATTTTCTCGAGTTGCTACAAGATCTGTATAGTATACTACTCCAGATGTGACTTGCAAACTGTCTAACATAAGGTCGCGCTCGTTACGCCAGAGATCGCACTCCCAGAGAATGTGATGTGCTGATTGTTCATACTCGCAGTTATTTGTAGAACATTGACACAGTGGTGAAGGTACGAGTTTAAAAGAAAATAATTTACTTTTAAAGTTGCCATGGCCAGTTAGAAATTGGGCTACAAAATGGTCAACCTCCAGCCACACTCTCTCTAGGCGCTCGCGGACGCATGGGAAAAATAGATAGAGGTGACGGCCCTTCGATGATGAATCCCATCTTTCTTGCCATTCAATTAAAAGTTTTTCATAGACAACGGACTGCGGTGCAAACAATCGAGCGATTTTATTACGGTCGCGCGGTAGAAGGAAATCTGTGTTCATATTTTCCCTTGTCGTGTAATACATTGATGCCCGTCTCTGAATCTCCAAGTCAACCGGAAGTACACCCGCGAGTACTGGCAAGGCCTCGGTAGTGACCGTCCTGTAGGCTTTACACAAGAATATTAAGGCCAATCGTTGGCTTTGTAATAATTTAAGGCGAGCTGCCCCTATGGTAGCCCTATCTACCCAAACGGGTGCAGCGTAACAAATACACCCCAAATATGTGGCCATATATATAGTTTTCAGTGTATTAAAACGAAGGCCCCAGGTAGACGTTGATATTCTAGTAAGCGCATAGAAATTTCGTTTCGCTTTTTCACCTACAGTTTTAATATGCTCGACAAATGAAAAATTTTTTTCTAAGAGTAGACCAAGATAGGAAACTGAATCTTTCTTTTTGACTGTCATATTATTGAATTTTATACGCGGCAACGATTGTAAATTTCCTTTTAATAAAAGGTGATACGTTTTTTGTGGGGCAAATGTAAGCCGATTTCGTGTGCCCCATTCGAATATATTACTGAGACAAATTTCTGCTAATTTCTCTAAACCGTCTCTAGTGTTGGATTCTACGAATCCGTCGTCGGCATAGCCGATCAATTGACAGTGTTTCGGCAGAGGTAATTCGAGGAAATCGTCAAAACCTAAATTCCATAGATATGGACTTAGCACCGAACCTTGGGGGCAGCCCATCGTCAGTGGCTTCGACACAGCATGGTGACCAAGTTTCAGTTTAGTCGAGCTTTGTGAAAAGTATGACTGTATAATTAGGTAGATGTTCCTATAGCACCCACGAGTCTTTAATTTAAGAAGTAGCATTGGCCACCAGTCGTTATCGAAGGCACCTGAGATATCCAGGAAAACGCCTAGCACGTAGTTAAAAGCGGATGTATTAATAACTTTTCTCACCGCAATGGCTGCGTCGATAGTTGATTTACCGCGAGTGAAGCCGAATTGTTTATGGTTGATTGTTGGTCCACCCGGCAATAAACGAGGAACAATTAGCCGTTCTAAGAGTTTGCCTAGTGAGGGCAATAAGGTGATTGGTCGATATGATTTCGGGTCATCTGGTGGCTTATCACCGCCTTTAGGAATTATCCGTATATATCCGCGACGCCATGACCGAGGAAAAATACCTTCAGATATACAACGATTAAAAACCATTAACATTGAGCTGCCCGATGCTCGACTAGCTTCTTTGATCATTTTATTTGATATTTTGTCTTCACCAGCAGCTTTGTTGAGGGGAAGAGCTCTAACGGTATTCATAAACTCGGCAAAAGACGGAAGGTCAGACATAGGCGAGAGAGGTGGGTCAGCGGCCCACGCACGTATTTGTTTATGGTGTTCGCTGTCGAATGATATGTTATCGTCTGGAATTAACGTATTTAATAAAACTTCCGTGGTCTCCTCAATACCCGTAGTGTGTTTATCATTCACTTTGATATTTTGTACGTAAGTTAGGTCGATTGAGCGATTTGCTTTAAACTCATGATATAGTGGAGACCACGGACCTTCACTTTCTAATTTTTCTACAATCCTATTTAATAAAGCGTCTTACGACTTTTCCACCGCAGTTCGGTAGCAAGACCGGGCAGCTTTCAGTAAAGATAGAGATTCATCAAAGGCCGCTCCCATCCTGCATGTCTTTTTGAGTTTATTATGTTTCCTGTGCGCCTTTCGGAAGCGTTTGCGGAGCTCTACTAAGTGACTATTCCACCAATCACACCTCTTAGTGTTATGCAGGGGTGTTCGACCCAAAGCTATATCAGCACAGTATATTAGAGAGTTTGAAGCGTCTTTCGACTTTTCCACCGCAGTTCGGTAGCAAGAACGGGCAGCTTTCAGTAAAGATAGAGATTCATCAAAGGCCGCTCCCATCCTGCATGTCTTTTTGAGTTTATTATGTTTCCTGTGCGCCTTTCGGAAGCGTTTGCGGAGCTCTACTAAGTGACTATTCCACCAATCACACCTCTTAGTGTTATGCAGGGGTGTTCGACCCAAAGCTATATCAGCACAGTATATTAGAGAGTTTGACATTATTTCAGCACTTTCTTCTGCGGTTAATTGACTGCGAGTGAAATCCCTAGCACATGAGGAAAAGAGCGAGCTGAAAAATTCCCAGTTAGCTCCTTTAGATTTATACCTAAAATTGTAGCTCTGTCTAGTAGGATCCTGCGACAGACTCGATCCAAATTCGTACACGATCAGACGGTGATCACTACACAACGCGTCAGAGAGAACGCGCCATCTATTTAAGCGGACGTCTGCGCTTGAAAGCGTGACGTCAATAGAAGATTCACCCATAGGGCTGCAAAATGTTGGTGGTGCATCAGGTGTATTGTGGATGGACAGATTCATCTCAGCGATGAAATCTTCTATCGCACACCGTCGATCAGTGTCGGTGTATCTAAACTTGCCATACCAGAGAGTAGATGACGCATTCACGTCAGCACCTATTATGATTTTACGGCCCGTGAGAGACCGCAAAACATGGCGAAGATGGTGTAAATGTGGATTTACGGGGTCTGAATATTGAAAATAATAGCTCACAACGTAAACCCTGCAGGATGATGATGTAATCTCAGCGACAGCACAGTGTGACGTCATAAGATTTTGTAGTGACGTAACCGTAAATTTGGAACTTGCAACATAGATGCCGGCTCGTGCCTATGGTATTGTTCTTGTATAAGTACGATATCTAGATTATATTCCATAACTAGACGGTCTAGCTCTGATGTCGCTACCCTATCATTATGGAGATTTAATTGCCCTATATTTAAACTATCTATTTTTTTTTATTAATTTGTATTGAGTACTAATTGTTCTAACTTTAACTTGTAGGTGGGGCAGTCCGATGCGCCACATAGATGATCATAAGGTTTTTTAAAACGTTTACACGACGCACATTTTGGTTTAAAATCTGATTTGTCTTTATTTGGGCAGGACTTCGTGATATGTCCTTCGGTACAGTGACCACACGTACCTAGGTGTTTTTTCTGTACAGTACTTCGCGACATGACCGTGAACCTGGCAGTTTGAGCAATGTACTACTTCTAAATCATCGTAGAAGCGGCAGTTGGCCCAGTCTATAAATAGTTTTTCTTTTGTGGTTAACAGATGGACGCGCACTTCGCGATCAAGTTCGATGCCGATCCACTGCCGCCCATTCTCTAATTTTCTATTACGGATAATTTTCGTAGATTTAATGTATAAATGTGGGTAAATCGAATAATATTTTGTTATAATCTTTCTGGAGACTCTCATCTTGAGAGCCCTCAGCGCTCACCCATAGTGCGGGAATAGTTGTCCTAGCCATCGGCAGATGACAACTGAGTCACATACTTCATATGGGCCTGAATACCGATGGGGACGGAGTTGACGACTATCGAGGAGCCGACGAACTAAGTACTTTAATTTGTCAATTTTTTGTAAAGGTTTCAAGATTTAATCATGAGCTTTGTTTTATTTTTATTTACTAGTTGCCTGGTTATCTCTATGCATAAATGAATTCGAATCGTAGATTCGATTTACCTACATATCATTGAACAAGGACTCAATATCGATGTTGAGTCCAAATGGCAGCAGAGAAGCACAATATGGCATGTTAGGGACTGCACAGCGTCCCCTTCGCCGACACAGACAGTTTAGGCGGGTAGCCGAGCTACCAGCCCGTACATTTATTTCTACTTTATTGGTACTTACATTTCGCACTTTCTGACTGTGCAGTATTTTATAAAAACATGTCGTGGCATCGGTCCAATATTATTCACACGCTAATAATGATAATGGTCGTAAACCACGATCTGTTATTTCGCATATTGTGTCATATTATGGCAAATCTCAAAATTACGTAGATAGATATAAATGGTCATATCCAACACCGTAAAATATTAGGCAATCATTTTAATTTTCTTACCTAATGTACCACCATTACTCAATAAGTTCACCATTACTCAAAATAATATAACAAAACTTGCATATAATAAAGATGATAAAATAAGATGATAAATATGGTGAAAAATAGAAGTAGGTACGTATGTGTAAAGTTGTAAACTAACCAAGTCAAATGTCGAGATTCAATAGGTGCATCATAAGTTATTAGGTTTATTTAAATAATTCGACTATAAGATTAAAAAAAGTTACAATAAATAAACCTTTATTGTAGTAGTAAAATAAACATGAAATTACGTTTTAAAACGACTTAGGAATGTTATATACAGAGTGGAAGTGGACCGCTCCCAAAAACAAAGACAGGTGACCCTACTAGTCCTACTTGTATTGATAGGCTAGAAAAAATTCGATTCGGATGGAAAAACTATTTTTTCACCACTTTAGGTCGTTACACTATAATTATTATACCAATTTGGCATTGAATTTGGCTCTCATTTTCATGTTTTGATACGATATAAATTTAATGGTAACCAATCCAATTAGATTAAACACCTTTTGTGTAACTGGCCCCTTGTGTTGGTCCATACGCTTGTTTGTACACACATGTAAAACTTTTATTATACCTATATGTGTGTACAAGCGCATGGACGACACGAGTAGAGAGACGCAAGTTTCGACACTCACGACACGACCAAGTCTTTATTCAGTCTATCGGATTTAAAGCCCTCAGCACTCACGCAATAGTCCAGGTTAAAGTGGTCATAGCCATATGCAGATAACAATTGTGGTCACACTGCTAAAACATTTACCATACAGGCTACTGTTGTAACAACTACTTAGTGTACAGAGAACCTTAATTAAAATAAAGTATTTTTTTAAGTAAAGTAATAGGCCTCAAGTATAGTTAGATCTGAGGGTACTACAAAATACTACTAAACCGATACCTATACTAAAAGGACGGGGAGGGAATACGGTGGGTTATGGGGCCACGTGCTGCCCTTCTGTCGCCCCAGACGGAAAGGGCGGAGTGTGTCCGGACCATTGCCTACCCAAAAAAAAAACCTATTAGGTATCTACGTATAGAACTATTTAAAAAACTTATCACTGTGTACAGTGTTTAACATTTGTACCTATTATTTTTTTTAAATATATTTAAGTAAATAACTTAAATATTTATGTACTATTCTTAGGTTTTTCAAAAAAACCTTCAAAATACGAGTTTTCAGTTAGACAGTTATGTATGTGATAGTTACTCTATATAATCACAATTTAGAAAAAAAAAGTGGTAGAACCCGAGCTTAATCCCATTGTCACCAAGTCAGTACTAAATTACAATGTACTTATAATACGCACATATTACCTACATTAAGTGTGTCACAAAATTTATCACAATTAATTGCAGTTATCGCTTAATCAATAACATTTTTATCGGCCAACAAAATATGAATGATATATACCTACCTATGTATTTTATTTGATAGTAAAAGAGATTACCAAATGACGACATTTTGTACTAAGTTACGTACTTACCTACTTGCCTTCAGCGTAACACTCGAGAATTGGATTACAATGAATATGTAAATCAAACTATTTTTACCTTACCAGAAAATGTATTTTAATAGCAATTGCGTCAACACTTTAATTAAAGATATGTATTATTCTTTTAACAAATCATAATCAAATGTTTTTTCATTTAATATGAATGCTTGTTCGTGTAAATAATAAAGATTTGTTAGTGAAAATAGAAAAAAAATATATTTTGTCAAAATAAAGTACGATTTATTTTAGGTCACTATTGTAACTCACTTACTTCTCTCCAATTTTACATCCATATCCCTAGATGGAATACCTATACCACCAAAGGAAATATGGATGGGTGAAGCATGACATGGGTAGACAGGGAGTCACTATAGAGATGATAGGACTTAATGGTAGAAGATGATGACATCTTGGGTATTGCGTCATCATTCTCCCACTCTTATCCAAATTACTTGGGGTCGATACAAATACAATGTACTCTTATTTCATAGTACATATTGTGAAACTTATTGGCAATAGTTTTATGACCGGCCGCCTGCCAGACGTCAACCCTACTTGGGAATATAATTGTTGACCAAAGGATATCAGATGGAGTTGGCCCAGGTCGTTATAAGGCTCTTAGTCGTCTTTTACGTCATCCACGAGCAAAGTAAGGGTTGGTAGTATTCGTAGCCGCTACCACACAGCTAAGATGTCATATTGCGTCAACCCCAAATAATTGGAATAAGAATAAGATGATGATGTTTTTACTTACGTTTCGTTACTTTTAAACTACTGACAATAAATAATTATCACACAGTCAACTCTATTTATATTATACAATGTGGTCAACCTGTGTGCCCTCTGGTTAACATTTTTTTTACAATACACATAACGTCATCTAGCGTTTTGGGGCTTCTTAATTAATTTGAATCTAGTTTAGTAATTTTCATTAAAATAGAAATTTTAATAAAAAATGTATGAAATTGCAATTATGCTTGAATAAACCATTAGAGATTTTTACAAAACCCGTCAAATAGACAATTATTACTAGTTTGGCTGTCTCTGCACATCATAGGTACCCATCATAGGTGCGACTGAACGTGGCCAGATGGTCTAGCGCAGGGGTGTCGTGGATGGAATGTCAATAGAGGATCTCACCGGCAACCCGTAAAAGCGCGGCAGGTACTGCTGTGGTTTTAGTGGGTATGCCGGCCGCCATTCTCAATGGCCTCAATTTTTGTTAAATTGCATTAGTATTGATTTTCGTGCCTATACTGTGTTTAAATATTCTCTCAAGTAAGTATAGACGTGGGCGGAGTCCCTGACCGTCCGACTCAGGGCTCTTCTGTGGCGACCACAGAGGGCCATGGCGGTCAGGGCCGTACGCGGGTACCGCACGGTGGCGACGGCGGCAGCGTGCCTGTTGGCCGGGACTCCCCCGTGGGACCTGGAGGCGGAAATCGTCGCTCAAGTAGAGGATACCCCTCAGGGGGTATTCCGTCGGGCCGGCCACTGACGACAAGTTCACGCTGCTCCAGTGGCCGGTTCAACGACGAAGGCGAGGTTCACGAGTGCACGGGTGGGTTACGGGTATGTGTGCGTACGCTCCTCTGTCGCCCCGGTCGGAGTGGTGCGAGGAGTGCGCCGAACATAACCCATCCCAAAAAAAAAAGTAAGTATAAACAATGCATTTTAGAAATGATTTTGTATATAGGGTTTCATCATTTTCTGATTGCTATATATTTTGATAGCAAAAACTTCTTTGCTCAATGAGCCTGTATTCTGTCAAGAATTCTATCAGCTAACTCTATTGGTTAATTTTTTGGACTTATTTATGTGCAATACTTGTGTAGATATTCATCACCATCTTACCCGTGGGTATCACCCACGGAGGATATGAAACACATATAACATCTATGCGAGAGAAGGAAAACAAGTCTGACTAGCGTGGTATATTAGGTTAATTTCCCTCCCATTATGGAGGAGGCTCAAGCCCAACAGTGGGAACTGTATGAGCTGAGATGATGACGATGATGACTTTTTTAGATATTATTACTAAAAATTAGCGTATCAATGC
This sequence comes from Lymantria monacha, assembly GCA_905163515.2. Taxonomy (NCBI): domain Eukaryota; kingdom Metazoa; phylum Arthropoda; class Insecta; order Lepidoptera; family Erebidae; genus Lymantria; species Lymantria monacha. The sequence continues at coordinate 41,284,120 of LR991081.1, forward strand.
GACCTTGAACATTACCCTCATGCCAAAATCATTCAATGCGATTAAAGTTTTTTGTTTAAAAATTTAAAGGTCGCAGAGTTGTGATATAGTTTAAATAAATATCCTACAGTCATTTTCTTCACCATACTATCTAAATGTTGTATTAGAGGCTTCTCCTTACTCTTCACTGTCAAATAAATTCTTGTGTATGTAAATTCTTTTGGCCTATACAAACATCCAATTAAGGGACACAAGTTACACCTATAATGATTATTTGTGGATCTCGCAAAGAAGTGTCCTGCTCGAACCCATTAGGCTCTTATATGAAATTTATATTACACTAATACGCCGTAAACACGACAACAGATTAATTTGGGGCCTCAATGTCCTGTATTAAAGGTTGTTTGACTAATACACCACTTTAATTCGGAGGAAATAATATCTATGGTTGCTAAATTAGTTTGATAAGTTTCGGCGGACACTAGTCGAAGTTCTCTCAAACAGATACCTAGGAATGTTGCATTTAATGTTTTCCAAAGTGTCTTGACAGGTATTTACTAAATCCATAATAATAAAAAAGTATATTTAAAAGTATAGTGACGTATCGTAGTAGTATCTTTAATATCAATCACAAGTAACGATGCGGTTTAATATTTCTTTGTTTCTGTTCCTGACGAGAAAATACTCCACCTTGGTGAACGTGCTGATTTTACCAAATTTGTACAAGTCATCTTTAATATCATATAACTATATATTTTTTTATTTTATGTTTATTAAATGATAATACCCTGAAGTAAGGAAAGAAAGTAGGTACTAGGAAATAGTTTTCCTTAGTGCAGAGTGTTGTCTTTTTCGGTAAGCTTTACAAACAAATAATTAACATAGAAATTACACTTATACTCAGATCAATAACTTGTAAATCGCACAGAGTGTCCTGCGTGGGAATGGAACTCATGGCACTGGCTCGGTAAGCTAATATCTTAACCACTACGCCATCTTTTTAGTCATACCTAGACCTTAGAAAGATCATGTACTGGAGCAAATGATAGGGTCTAAAAGCGATATTTATTAATACTGTACAAATTTTAACTATTTTCTTATCTATAAATACCCGATACGAAACGAAAAATGATGTCACAAGCGGGGTTCGAACCCGCACCTATTGGGAATCCGGCCCAACCGTATTTTCTTATGTATTAGGTTTATCCTTTCTATAGGTACATCATAATTACGGCTACGAATATGGATGGATGTCAAAAGACGACTAAGAGCCTTATAACGACCAGAGCAAACTTCATCTGATGTCGTTTGGTCAACAATTACATTCCCAAGGGAGGGTTGACGTCTGGGCGGCGGCCGGTTATAAAATTATTGCCAATAACTTTTGCAATATGTACTATGAAAGAGGAGTACATATTGTATCGACCCCAAGTAATTGGAATAAGAGTAGGTAGGAGAATGATGAGGTACATCATAATTAGCCACATTCATTTATTTTAATAATATATCATATTTATTTATTGCTAATTAATATAAAAATTAAATAATGTGGAGTGCAGCGGACTAATAAGAGCTTGTATGTTAAATGAATAAATACGTATGTGCGCAATAGACAACGATTACTTCATAGTGATTTTATTACTTTAATGATTTTGTTATGTACATTTAATAAAGTCAGTCTCAAAGTCAAGCCCTCGTTTGCTATAACCGGTCTGACACGTTCGTTTGAGTGTATTCGTGGCAACTGCATTCGACAAATATACACGGCTAACACTTATATGTACAATTTTAGCGCTTATTGACATTACATACTTTTATTTTCTATAAAATTTTTGAGCTACTCATTTATCTAAAAAAGTCCAAATAATTTTCTATTCCGTTTCTGATACTTAGTTTTTTTTCGTAGCTAAGTCCCTATACAAACTTTTCTTATCATATGATATTTAGGCGATAATTTGAAACGTAAGGAGACAACTATGCAAGATACGGAGATATAATTATGAAAAACTACATCGAACTTTCCGTGTGGTGACGGAGTAAGAATACCATTTACTGCCCGTGGATGTCATGACCTCGGATATATATCATATTCTAATATGCACATAACATTTATGCAAGAGAAGGAAACCGAAATAAGGCCGAAATAAAACCTATACCGATACGTCTCACCAATGTAGGACAGTAAGTCAATTTCACCCATTCCAAGACGGTATAGGATTTATTGTTCGTAATTCTCTCGTAGATAGTGTAGAAGATCGAGAATGTGTCGACAAGGATAGCGTATATACTCAGAATTACATAATGATATTCATTGAAGGTCGCACAAATGTACACCGACTTTGAAAAACTCTGACAACATACCCTATACGACATCTCATAAGTAATCCACGCGTCCAAAACCCTCTTCATCGTGCTTATGAGAGACTTAAACGCGAAACTAGGCAAAAGACAGACTATGAGCTAAAAGTGTGACAATACGGTTTTGGACAAAGTAACCAAAGGGGGCAAAAATTGGCTGACTTTTTGAAGAAGGAAGGCATCTTTAACTGGACCTGGGTTCCGCTCCCTCTGTCCCGCTGGTTGAACTGAAAATATGATAAACTTCATCTTGACGGACAAACAACAAATATTCAGTGATTTCTCTGTGATCGTAAGGATTGATCACTGTGTGTGGCACATTGAATCTTCGTAAGAATGTCTAGCGGTCTCTCCCGATGAAGTCTATACACCAACCAACACCAGTCCAATACCAGAAACCCAATAACTTTCAACTTTTATTACACAATCACTTTCAATGCCTGGAACAATGCTAATCCTCGAACAATGTAAGCAACAGATTCGTGGAAACTGTCCATGTGGCCGGGTCAAAATTCATCATGCTTCATCGCGCAATTAAACCCACAAAACTTCCTGACCAGACGCTCGAGATCATGGAGAGAAGAAAGGAAATGACGGTGCAGTCTTCAACCATTCGGTACGAACATAGGCATCTCAATAGACAAATCTCTAAATCTGTTTAACACGACATCCGCCCATTCAATTCACTACGTATTGTAACGAGTGTACTGAATAAGACCGGGTGTCACGTAGCCCGTATAATTAGCACGATAAAGTGGCAATCAGCAGGTCACATCACTCGTCAAACCGAACCCTCACTAGGTAAACTGAGATCTCCAAAGTTGCGATCAGCCATTGGATATAGGTGGCACAAGTTCGTTCTGAATAGCATTCTCGTGGGGAGGCCTATGTCTCCTAGAAGACTCGAGCCCAGTAGTGGAACATATAAGAGCCGAGATAAATATAACATAAATTTGTTAGTTGACACTCTTGCGCCATCACGTCTTCCGAGCACGTCAGGTTGTGCTGGCACTGCTGCAGCATCTGCAGAGAACCTCAAGCGGCGAAAGTACAATAACCTTGAAGGAAATTATATTTTCGAGACGTTTGGGGTCGAAACGCTTGGCCTTGGGGTCCGAATGCTCACATTTTATTTCATAAGATCGCAAAAAAATTAATCGCTGTTTCAGGTGTTCAGAGGGCTGGCTTATATTTCGCACAAAAGATTAGCATTGCCATTCAACGTGGTAATGCTGCCAGCCTTCTGGGCACATTACTGGTGGACAGTGTGTGGAGGAGTTTTTCGATGCCTGATTGCGCCTTTTGTTTTTTTTATTCCTTATTCTATTGTTCTTCTATTTTTCTGTAAATATTTTAATTTAAAAGTTAGTGTTAAATGTACTTTACCATTAACTCACTATTTCATTGCTAATAAATTATATTCAGCAGTGATTTAATATAAATAAAAAGAAATGTAATAATACCTAGTATAAGTAACCGCAAAGAAACCGCAGGGCAACTTGTAGCGTGCTGAATGTGACAACACGGCAGTCGTAATTTCGTGAATGTCCTACAGAATCGGTTAGGGCTTCGTTCCCAGCTTGCCCTCATTGGCGACAGATGTGGAAACCGAAGAACAGTCGCAGGGCTCTCAACTGTGGTTTACCTTAAACGGCTGGCCAGAGCGGAGTCGCTAGGGCTACATGCTTGAGGGTGGAATTATCATTCTCAAAGACATAACTACGGGGTAATCATGGCGGGTCTGCATTTATCAGAGACTTGCGGTGGTGAAACCAGCGCCACACTACTCGACACGGACCCATTCAATGAGTTAGCGAGTCACCGTCTGCCATCGTCAGCAAGATTTTGAAGGCAGATGATAGTTTTAAATTCAATAGATTTACGATAAACCAGTTTACTAAAGATACAATTATTCAGGAACTTTGATACTATCATCATACAATAGTTTTTTTCTCGTCTTACCGCTCCTTACTTTCCTGTGAGATTCGTAAAGATCAGTTACGGCGTCCACACCAGATGGCCAGCAGCATTTTCTTATAAATTTTATAATAAACCTCTGCTAATTCCATCCCATCTGCCAAGCAGGGCCATTATATCATTACCCGCCCTTGTGGGAGTCAATTGTCCAAAAGTGAGCATCACCGAGCTATTGCGTGGATGGATGGAGAAGGCTTCTGTCATAACATACATATATCTTCATCTCAGCCCATATAAGCTCCACTGTTAGGTTCAGAACTCTTACGCATCAATTATTTGGGGTTAATACTACTCTATATCTGCAATAGGTACTCTTCTACCATCGTACGTAATGCAAAAGTTATTGGCAATAGTTTTAAGACCGGCCGGCTGACATGAACTCGCTGGAAATATAATTATTAACCAGACGGCATCAGTTGAAGCTGACTCAGGTTGATATAAAGCTCTTAGTTGTCTTTTACGACATCCACAAGCAAAGTAAGGGTTGGTGGTATTCTTAGCTGCTACCACACAGCATTCAGGCCTCCTCTACAATGGCAGGCAAATTGTCCTACCTTACAATAGTCAAACGTGTTTGGTATAGGTTCTTATGTCGAGTTTAAACTTTTTTTGTATCGATATTATTTGCTTTAATTTGCTCTGCTTTATCTGTTATTCACAACCTCCACGGTCAAGAAAGGGGCTGATGAATTATATTCTTACTCCATCACCACACGAATAATATACAAATATAGCTCCAATATAATAAAAAAAAGGCCAAGTGCGACTTGTACTCGCGCACGAAGGATTCCGTACCATTATATATAAAAACAAATTTGTTGTATGGGAGCCCCCCTTAAATATTTATTTTATTTTATTTTTAAGTATTTGTTATAACGGCAATAGAAATACATCATTTGTGAAAATTTCAACTGTCTAGCTATCACCGTTCTTGAGATACAGCCTGGTGACAGACGAACGGACGGACAGTGAAGTCTCAATAATAGGGTCCCGTTTTTACCCTTTGGGTACGGAACCCTAAAAAGGAATATGAAAATGTATGTATATCATATTACGGTTGTTTATATTTTCAATTATACGTATCGTACGTATCTATTGATATTACAAAGTCACGATTTGTGAAATAGATAAAATGAACCATTAATTCGTGGCCTATATGTGTCGTTTCAATAATAAATGTTAACACCATTTTTTTCCTTAAACAATTTTAAGGAAAACACTTTTTTTTTGCAATTTGTAGATTCAAGATTCAAGTAAATACTCACCTTTGTACGAGTTAACAATACAATGAGTCATCGTTCGGAGGCGTTAATTCATTAAGTGAGGGGATTAGTTAGGCAGACGAGTTCCAGTCGAATCTTACTAAATCTCACGTGGAGTAGAGAGGAGACTTGGCAAACATCACGTAAGGTAACGTAACGAATTTTCTTTTCTCGAGAAACAGTGTAAAATTCTAAGAGAACCAGATCAATTTAGTCGCCATTGACTAAATTGATGTCGCCTATTCATTTTAGTAATTCCCATTCGTTCAGTGCTTCATCTCAAACACTAGTCTTAATAAAAGTAATAAAACAAATTGTGTTTTTGTAATGCAATCCAACGCATTTATACACAAAATGCAATGAAAAATTTCACGTGAGTAATTGGGGGAGAAAGCGTTGAGACAAATCTCACAAGATTTTACAATGAAATTTCAAAATCCTCAAATATGCCTCAAGTAATTAATGGATGGTGGCCAAGGACTTCAGGGCAGCTAGAACGTCAATTGTTGACCAGCCGTTCTTAAGCCCTATTGTCTCTCTGACAGTCCCGGAACGACTTCCTCGAGGTGCTGGACGGGACGGTCCGCGAGCACCAGTTGCCTTTTATAGGTGGAAGGTGAGTCGATTGGGCGACCCTCTTTCAGCACCAGACACAACCATCCGTGCTTCCATTACTCCAGGAACTGCCAGGATCTCAAATAGGCGTTTCTTGTTATGTGTCCTGTATGTTCTAGTGAGAGTCTGATGATCGGTCACACAGGTTTACCCTAGTACTGACCTGCTCCTCACAAAAGCTCCACATAATGTCTACATATACCCATATTGTAGCTTACCTATGTTTTTTCATTAATATTATTTATTAAATTTTGGTCTAATTTCATTCAATAGACGTAAATATGTTGGTGGATGGATTAGTGGCAGTTAATTCCTATTTTTCGATTTGGCAAGGAATAGCTTGAGCTTATATTCGTGAAAATTTAAGTCTTATTTTATGCCTCTCTACTATTTTATTGTGTTTTGGTGGCAGAGCAAGCAGCCCACTTGATTATAAGTGGCAACTGTTGCTTACGCACCTCAGCAATACGAAGAGCAAAGCCAAGTCACCTACCGTGAGAAAAGAGCTCTACTTAAACCCGTTTAAAGAAGGTATATATCCATAACACGTGCAAACACTGAAAACGTAAACTCAAGGATCATAGGTATTGTTTCCTGATCGAATGAGGTAAATCTTACTTCGGCGTAGAGTGGTCCGAGGATCAGATAGGTATTCCAAATATCAATTAACTTTATACATACTACTTGCACATATTCAATATACATATCCACCTACATATCTGTCTAGATATTCATTTATTAAGTGGCTTGTTGCTTTATTTAAAATAATTAACATAATTATAGTATAACGATATACAATTACCTAGTTGCTATTCATGATTAATGCTAGATATAAAGTTATTTTCTTTGGGTTGTTAGGTCCCTATTGATCTAATATAATTAAGAGTCGATATTCTTAGTTGGGATTTAGTATGAAACTGTATTCGCTATGGAGTCACTGCTATATTATTGTAAATATAAATATTCCATTAAGCCTATTGATGTTAACTGTTGGACATCACAGAGGACGACAACATCTACAAGTAGAAGGATTTCGAAGAAGATCACTAATAACAAGACCACTAGCACCAAGCAGAAACCCTAAAAAGACATGTAGTCACTTAACATTTGTGAGACATAAATTGCGCTCTTAAAGCTTTAACCAATTGTAATAAAGCTACTTCAAGAAAATTAATTTTGTAAACCAACCACCATAAAAATTAAATTAAACATAAAAAGAGGACACGGACTAAAAGTCTGTGGAATAGCTTAAAATAAATTTAAAAAAAACTGTTGGATATCACGGCGGTAGCCTAGCCTTCTACTAGCCTTCTTCACACGTCCACTACATGGACGTCAACAGGAAACAGACGCAGTAACTATTGCCTACCTAGTAATTTAGTTCTAAATTTCATTATAAATAAATGAACCAATTTTCTCAGTCACCTAGATACTTAACTTACCTATATTATTTAGATTTGTACTATCTACCCTATGATATCCTCAATAATTACCTACATATTTATAAAATGGGTAGGTGTACTGCTTAGGCGACAAGTAAACTGGATAACGTTAACGTTGACTATCATAAAATTTCACTTATTTTTGTACCTCATAATCTTCAAAGATTTTTAATAAATTAATATAAATGTTCTCCGTGTGGTGACGGGCTAAGATTACAATTCACCACACACTATCTTACCCGTGGGTGATCGTAAGAGACCACTAAGAGATATAAAATGCATATAACATCTATGCAAGAAAAGGAAAACTCGAAATAAAACCCTATACCAACACGTCTGACCAGCGCGGTATAGTAGGTCGGTTTTCCTCCCGTTATGGAGGAAGCTCGAGCCCAACAGTGGGACACTGTGGGCTGAAATGATGATGATGAATATAAATGTAAAAAAACACCAACATTATTTAGTAAAAATTTCAATAATTCTAAACCTTTAATTAGAAACTACCTCTCAGAACAATATTTCAATGTTAAAACGAACACTGAAGCATCATTATGATGAGTTTAGAATCGCATATTTCACAATATATTAATTAAATTAGATACTATAAAAAAATTCTCGTGGTCGGAAACATACCTTAATATCATTGTGCAAGATTTCACACGCTTCAGTGCACGTTTAGAGTAGGGTTGCCAAGTTTATGTACTAAAACATTTTTTTTAAAGTGCAAGAATTAAAATAAACAAAATTATACGAAAATGAATAGAATTTCTTTTTTTTCAGCCCTTTCATCATGAGACCAACATAAGCCATAGGCTCGTTACAGGGGGAAATAATACCTTAATTCGACGTGTTTGGCAGTCGGCTTAGGGGTCGCTTCTAGGAGAATCCATTCTTCTGTTTGCATCCCATTCGCTATCCATTCTACAGTTGAATTTTACAACTCCTTCGGGAAAATGAGGGATGATACACTATATTTTTAAGTCATGACCACACGGCCACCTGCGACGGTGATAAAATATTTTGTATACCTTTGCCTTTCGAATAAAAAATTAAATAGTGTTGGAGAATGAAATAAAGTATTAACTAGTCTGCCTGCTACACTGTTTCATATTATAACCGTACTAGAAAAGGGTCAGATAAAAAAAGATTTTTATATTGGAAAATTTAAGCCTATGTCAATTAGATTGATTCATCACCACCTCCAATCCGGACGCGTGTGATACGCGCACGGACCGTCAAGTCGGCGATGTTTTGCCTAAACCGCTACGTTTCTTTCTATTAGCCCTAGTAACATATTCCGTGTCATGTTTCTTGCCGCGCCTGACACGTTCCTACCACGATACATACATACATACATACATATCATCACGCCATATCCCTTGCAGGGTAGGCAGAGAGAACAGAGTGCCAGAGAACTCTATCTCTGCATACTTCACTCGCTTCCTCAACATTCATAATTCTCTTCATACACGCTCGCCGGTTTCGGAGACTCTTGACTCCACCTTCCTTCAGTACATGACCGATATGGTCTAGGTAGGTTAGTCTCGGTCTCCCTCGGTACCTACATCCTTCCACTTTCGCATTGTATATCTTCTTAACCAGGCGTTCGTTCGGCATTCTTTCCACATGTCCGAACCATCGGAGCATTCCCTTTCGCATCTTTACACCAATACTCTCTTTCATACCTACTCGCTCTCTTACGTCGTCGTTACGAATGCGGTCGGTCAGCCTAACTCCACAGATTTTCCGCAGAGATCGCATTTCGACCGCATTAATTTTACTATCATACTCTTTTCTGCATACCCAACTCTCGCTTCCATATAGTAATGTTGGGACAAGCACTGCGTTATGTATTGCTACACGTGCCTTCTGGCTGAGGTGGTGGCTGCCGAAAAGTTGCCCCAACGCTCCGTTCACTCTATTTCCCGCATTCACTCTTCGCTCTATATCAGTGGTGTACCTTCCATCTCGGCTAAATCCACATCCAAGATATACAAATTCATCCACTTGCTCTAGTACATCATTACCTATTGTTACTCTTACATCTGTTCTACTTCTCTACCACGATCATAGTATGAAAAGTTGTAGTGGACGAACTGTTTAATACTGTTCTTAATATACATATAGTTGGTAACCCTAGTCTAGAGGCGCTTCCACAAGCGATCAACCTTGAGCATTTCGGTGGTTCTCTTATGGCTTATCCGCGTTCCTGTTACAGTAATAACATCACAAACTCCATAATCGAGTACTGAGCACGTTAAAGGGCTCTATTAAAATGTGAGTAGGTACAGTATACTTTAAATACTATAAATACATACAGTTAATAAATTAATATAATTTCAAAAGGTTTTTATTTCGTTACTGTACCTGGGTAAATACGAGTCTAGAAAGGTAGATTAGTATTGGCTGGGGAAGTACGTTGAGCGGCACAGATACCAGAGTACCTGCGCCTGATGCCGCCCTATCTGAGGATCCGTGTGTATAGAGCGAGGATTAGTCTATCACCCGCAGAAAGCCGCCGACCGCATGACGCGCCGTGGACGCCCCGGCAACATAAAACATTTATTTGTTGCCGTGAACACAGTTATTTGTTGCCAGGACATCGATAGAGATGATACCCGTAAGAGTAATCCACCGAGCCAGCCTTGGATGTCAAGAAAGCGGTACCAATGGTCGGTCCATTGGCAATGGGGAGAGAACACGGTGGGTTATGGGGCCGCACGTCGCCTTTCTGTCGCCCCGGACGGAATGGGCGGAGTAAGTCCAAAGCATATCCTGCCAAAAAATAAAAAGGAAATAGATTATAATTAGATAGATCTGGAAAGTTTCCGTGTGGTGACGGAGTAAGAATACATTTCGCCACCCCAAATCTTACCCGTGGGTGATCGTACGAGACGACTAAGGGATAAAAAACGCTTATGATGCAGACGCAGCAAGAGATGGAAAACACAAAACAAAACCCTATACCAACATGTCTGACCAGCGTGGTATAGTAGGTAAAATTCCCTCCTATTATGGAGGAGGCTCGAGTCCAACAGTGCGACATATATGAGCTGTGATGATGATGAGATTGGGAAAGGTGTTGTCCCCAATACGCACTTTACATCGATCAACACGTGCGATATGCCGAACAAAATAACTATCCTCTCCACGAGAGAATCCTGTTACGAACGTACAGGACAAACAAAATAACTATCCTCTCCACGAGAGAATCCTGTTACGAACGTACAGGACAAACAAAATAACTATCTCTCCACGAGAGAATCCTGTTACGAACGTACAGGAATATTGCCTTTATATTGTGTTCTCGTTTGACCTTATTTTCTCTACGCTGGGGCTTGATGAAACCAAGTAACCACATCGCCAACCACGATACGCTAACACTAACTGTGTTACTAGGTAAAAATACTGTTAAATTAGTACATATTTATGTATATTTTCATTAGACACATTGCCATTATACGCTCCAATGTCGAAAATTCTACAATTTTGATAATAATATAACATTCGTTATCGTAAGTAATGTACCTATCTATATCACAGAACGATAAACGTATAAAGTTCTAGAGAAATGGCATTCACCGACATTGCCATGCCAATCTCGTATCTCCGTTTTAAAAGTAACATATCGTTTTTAATCTAATTATTGATAATAATCGTCCTTGCAGCTTACGTCTCAAAGAATTTTAACAATGTCGAAACTAGGTAACTATAAGGGGCGACCAGCTTTACGAAGATGGTGTTTAATAAGCTTGAGAAGAAAATCTATCTATATAAGTACACGGAATAAGAATACAATTCACCAAACCTTATCTAGCCCATGGATGTCGTAAAACACGACTGAGAGTTACATACACATACATACATATCATCACGCCATATCCCTTGCAGGATAGGCAGAGAGAACAGAGTGCCAGAGAACTCTATCCTTGCATACTTCACTCGCTTCCTCAACATTCATTTTTCATTCAACATTCTCTTCATACACGCTCGTCGGTTTCGGAGACTCTTGACTCCACCTTCCTTCAGTACGTAACCAATCTGGTCAAGGTAGGTGAGTCTCGGTCTCCCCGGTACCTACATCCTTCCACTTTCGCATTGTATATCTTCTTAACCAGACGTTCGTTCGGCATTCTTTGCACATGTCCGAACCATCAAAGCTTCCCTTTCGCATCTTTACACCAATACTCACTGTCTTTCATACCTACTCGCTCTCTTACGTCGTCGTTGCGAATGCGGTCGGTCAGCCTAACTCCACAGATTTTCCGTAGAGATCGCATTTCGACCGCATTAATTTTACTTTCATGCTCTTTTCTGCATACCAAACTCTCGCTTCCATATAGTAATGATGATAACTGAGAGTTAAATATACGTATAACATGTATGTAAGAGAAGGAAATCTAGAAATAAAGTTTTATACCAGTTATTCCTTTCCGTGTGGTGACGGAGTAAGAATACAATTCACCACCGCCTATCTTACCCGTGGGTGATCTTACGAGACGACTAAGGGATATAAAACGCATTAATATCTAAATGAACGAAGGAAATCTCGAAATAAAACCCTATACCAGCACCTCTGACCAGTGCGGTATAGTGGGTCAATTACCCTTCCATTATGTAGGATGTTCGAGCCCAACAGTGGGATATACATATATGAGCTGAGATGATGATACCAGTTATACCGTTCGACTAGCGTGGTGTAGTAAATCAATTTCATCTTATTGTAGAGGATATTCAAGCCCAACAGTGGGACATATGGTGAAATTATATGTTTATATTTCATATGTAAATCTTCCGTACAAGTATAATTGAAAGTAGGTATACATATATAGTGATCTAAATTATTAAAACGTATTGATTATGGGTAATGGTGTAGTTTAGAACACCCGTGTATGAGGTTACATTTATTTATGTAATGTTACATGAATATGCAAGTAATGTTTATTCATGAATCATGATATATGTCATAAAAATACGACTGTTCTGATATTGTTAATAAAATCACAAATAATGTGGCTATAAGATTGTTCACACGAACTAGTCGCATTCAACGTCGCGCGCCGGCCAACATGCATCCATTCATTTTTTTTTGTGTGTCTTAGTTTTTATCCTCAGATGGCTATGACAACTTTACCCTGACTGTGGGTGAGCGCTGACGGCTCGCTAGTCGTGTACTTTACACTTATAAATATAATTTTAATGACATCGCTATTTATGCGAACATTACTCTCATATAAATAAGCAGTGCGCCTATTTATATGAGAGTAATTTTTAAGAAATTATTTGAATTTAATAGCGTACACAGAAATCATAAGTCTAATTTTAAGTGTCTACTTACTATATATCTAAATAACAAAATTATATCTCAAAAAAAAATACATGTAAGCCTACGCCTTTTATATACATATAATGTATTTGTTCAATCAGTTGTAAACGGTTTCGCTATTACTTTTTTATTAATACCTACTGTCCAGCTTCACACCATCCTAACTAAACTGTATAGTGATATTGTTTTGTTTTCTTCTTCTTCTTTTTATGTATTGGCAATCAGCTACTTATACGAGCCATTTTTGCCAGTGTCGAGTTATAATTATCTTCACGTTCTTAATCTCTTCAGGTTAGTCATTGTCTGTCAGTCAGTCGAATTGTCGCCATCAACACTGCTATGGTGACACTGTTAATGGTATGTTGTAGGAATTTTGATGGAAAACGAAAACGTTGTAAAGCACTTTTATATGATATTCACTACATCCCAGCTGTTCTGTCACATCATATTACATAAAATACCATAAAAATTATCTAATATAACACGTTAAAACACTAAGATATCGAATATAATACAAGAGCACCACATGACGCTTTAGATTTCCGCCAAAAGTCCATTGTTTTGTTTACTCAATAAAATAAAAATATACGTCATCACTAGTGGTGTAACTATATAATCGGAGGCTCGTGGCAAAATCATTGAATCAGACCATCCTAGTAAAAATCATCACAAAGCTGTTTTTCTTAAAAATCACTTAAGTAGGTACTCAATACCACAACTATTATTAAAATGTGTAGTTTAGTTAAAATGTTAATTATTTGAAATGTTAATATATTAACGAGATTTTTAATAATAAAATTCTTTCCTCCGAGCTTTGTATTCAGCAAAAGTATTAATAACATCTTTAATGATCGGGTCATAATATTTTCAACATACATACATACATACATATCATCACGCCATATCCCTTGCAGGGTAGGCAGAGAGAACAGAGTGCCAGAGAACTCTATCTCTGCATACTTCACTCGCTTCTTCAACATTCATAATTCTCTTCATACACGCTCGCCGGTTTCGGAGACTCTTGACTCCACCTTCCTTCAGTACATGACCGATCTGCTCTAGGTAGGTTAGTCTCGGTCTCCCTCGGTACCTACATCCTTCCACTTTCGCATTGTATATCTTCTTAACCAGGCGTTCGTTCGGCATTCTTTCCACATGTCCGAACCATCGGAGCATTCCCTTTCGCATCTTTACACCAATACTCTCTTTCATACCTACTCGCTCTCTTACGTCGTCGTTACGAATGCGGTCGGTCAGCCATATTGCAGTCATATTTTCAATAGCCTTGATAACTAAGTTACATAGCCTTTCTTGTCATCCATAGTTTCATAAACGGGTTCAATAGATGCGTTCTAAAATTAATCGATATCCTTGCCTTATGAACGCGTTTAAACAATAATTTATATGAATTTTTATATAATCTTTAATTGCACTTAACTTTAAATGATTTTAAGTATTTACTTTCTTTTTTAATATGTGGTCTCTCGGACCGGGGGCCCCGTAAGGTCAGGGCCTGTAGCATTTTGCCGACTATAGTTACACTACTTGGTTGAACTGACAACCATTTGGGAAAAAAAGTTCTCGAATGGTGACCACAAATCGGACGACGCACTGTAGGACGAAATTAGGTTGACTGACGACTGACTGACTGAAAGTCGCAGGCAACTGTTGGATGTAAGTGGCACGCTTATGTCGTGTCGTGGGGAGCCTTATGTCCAACAGTAGACGTCTATGGGCTGATCATGGTGATGATGGATGAAATACAATGATTAATCTTCCTTTATAGCCTATACTTGCCTCACTGTTCAACACAGGAACCTACTCCTCAATGAAGGAAAAATTGACCTACAATGACGCTGGCATGATTCGTTGGTATTCAATTTTATTTCGTATTTTCTTTCTGTATTTAATCATGTTTTTAAATTCGTAACGTATACTTAGAAGATTATGTAATGTTTCTAGACACGACATAAAAAGGCGAGGTGTACGTCTGTCTGTATTTCCGCTAGCTTCTACTAAATCACAGAATAGAATGGAGATTTCAAATTTAATTTATTTTTTTACGAATAATTTGTAATAAAAATACATGTAATTTTTTTTAATAAAATTATCATTTATAGTAACATGGATTTAACATATAATGAATAGGTATTAATATTGCTTACATTTTGTAATAAAATCGCTCTCATTTAATAATGTCACTTTATTTATAAATAAACATTGAAATAAACATGCATTTAATACCTTCCTGCTGACATGGAACTAATTTTCTTCATTAGTAGGTATATTGCACCCGTGTGAAACTGGAGCGAGTCGCTAGTGTGAAATAAATCGAACAAGGCCGCCTGCCCACATTCTATTCAACCAGGTCACATAACCCGAATTGATCTATTCGTTGTCAAAAGGTGAAACACAACAATTACGCAACCAGTAATTAACAGGCTGTTTGGTTGCAATGATCACTAAATATTGGCTTTATAAGAAAGCTTGTAGTTGCTCAGTTGTGAAGAGGCAGGAATTGTCTCGAGATTTCTCAGTGAGAAATTCCGGAACGCAGTTATCTGCAGGATTAGGGGCTTAATTGACATAGCCTGAAGGGTTAGTACGCTGAAATAGAAACATTCAGACTACCTTGCTAAATTAATCGATAACTTTTAATAACGTTGGTCAAGAAAGTTTCAAGGGTGCTGACCACGAATTGGAAACAATATACCCAATATTGTCTTCCTTGGTGGACTGATGACTGTACTGATTCTAAAAGTCGCAGGCATCTTACCTCAGGCACTATAAGACCATTCAACGTGGTACCTACTTCACGAGCTAGACTGTGTCTATCAGAGGACGCTGATAGTTAAATAGACGGATTATTTACAATATTAATGATCTTAAATTAAAAATATATGAAAATTAAGGACTTTTCAAAACTAAAGGATTGTATTTTTCCCACGCTGCACTTATAGGATAATATTAACGTACATATGTCAAGAACAACATTCGTTTAAACGTATTTGATATATATAAAAAGTAATTATTTTGTTTAAGGTAAGAAAAAAGTTGATTAAAAAAAAATATTCGAGGACGTCCGGATGTCTGTCCCTATGGAGCTAGCTCTCTCACGACCGTAAAAATTAATGTATCGAAGTATTTTTTTTAAAAGCTTCATAATAGCAACGCGCTATTTCCTTTCAAAATGGCTTGGTAATTTTTTGTCGTTTAATTGCAATTATAAAAAACTAAACTGCTTAGAAAATTGGGTTCGTTTACAATTGCAAGCTATGTTTTGCGCTATGTCTAGAATGGCGCGAAGTTTCAAGTGTTTTTTTTTCTTTCATTTATAGCATTGACTATAGTCTGTCTAATCTAAGAAGTGCACTTTGACAGCTGTCTGAGTAAGTTGTCTAGGTATGTGAACCAAATAATCGCTATCGAAAATATCCGATTTTACTAAGAAATCGATATTGATTCTTTATAATTAATAATCGGTTTATTTTTTATTTTTCAAAAAGGTGATGAATAAATAAAGTGCTAAATTAGTACTAAACAAATTTAATTATTTCAGCATAGAATCTACTCATCATATTTAGTAGGACTAGGTTAATTAAAAACAAAAACTGGATTTGAAAATAGCTATTTATTAAGAATTACTACTATTACTTGAATTATCAGCGTCGCGAACATTAATATTTACTTCCTCATCAATCAAAGTGTCGAAATGTACATCTCTGTCAAAATCTCTATTCGATTAATTGTATTTTTCTAATATTTTTACCGATTATTTGAATATTCATGAATTGGAAGTTGTCAAGCACTATTGTATAGATTGTGATGACGTGACATTGTTAGGTCGTCACTAACAATTACTATTTACCATGTTATTTCTATTTTAAATTAGTTTTACGAGTTTCAACATTAGATTATTGTACAAGAAAGCCACCCGCAATGTTAATAATGTAAATAACTTAATAGTCGTATAAAACTTCAGATTTTGTGTTTACAATCATGTGTATACGTTTGACCGAGGTTATTGTGTATTAAAAAATGCAAAACGTCAAAATGCACTTCTTAGATTAGACGAACTATATTAGTAAATAATAAATAATAAAATTATGAGGCGTGCACTTTAGGGTTTTCCAAACTATATCATTTTCTTTATTGTGGTAATTATTGCGGCTGTACGAATATACCTACTCGTTTTTAAGTCTTAAATATAACGTAAAAAGGGAGTTATGTGTGGGTGGCATTGCAAGTTGACTGGACAGCAATACTCACTATAATCTATAAAATATAGCATGATCTCTGTGACAGTTCTCACTAGTGCCGTACGCTTACGATGCAGTCCGTATTTTTGTCGATATATATCCTTATTTTTTAAAGTTATTTGCAATTGAAAAATAATACACGACAATTTTATTGAACTTCAATCAAATGGATGGATGAATCGATTATAAATTTAATACAATTAATGAAAATCTTATTGAATTTAAATTAATGGATTTTATTTAATTTAAACTAAAGCTGTTAATTAATTCTTTTTATTATTTGAAAGGAATACATCCAAGTTCATCGTCACTATTATCATCATCGCTGGAGCATTCCTGTAGGTTGATGATGAGTTCTTGGTCACAGATTATTTCATGAATAATCATGTTTATTTTATAAAAGAAATTATCTTTTTAATATAATAGAAATGGTCTTATTAATATTATAACTGATGTCTGAATACTAAATTAACACAATTTACTTATTTTATAGAGTAACCATGTGGTTTATATAGGTAATGTATTGGTTTTACTTGTTTTATAAATAATGAATAAGAATGTTATCGACTTACGTTTATCGAATACCCCATCTCTATCTTATTCTCAGTTCAGTATGATCTTGTACTTGCGTAAGCACCATACTTTTATAAAATGGTTACTAATTATTTTAAAACATATGAGGTAATAGTTTTTGTGTAAATATTCATATTTTTATATTCATAATTCAGTTGAGATATAACTGCCCCCTAAAGAATGAAAATATAGGCGATATAATCAATTGTGGTAGGTCCACGCTGTTGACATTTTTTTGTCTACAGCCGCGGGCCGGTCCGTCCGGGGTCGTACCACCATACTCTCGCAGAAGATCGACGTCTGAGTAGTGGCAATGTGCTATTGCGCTTCGGTCGGTGAGCGAGAGAGCCGGAAGCCCAACTGGGTGCGCTTGGGGATTTTATTGGTAGGCAGCGGCCCAAGCTATACCCTTGGTATTGCAAAGGTTCATGGGCGGTAGTGACACTTACCATCAGGTGTGCTGCTTGCCCGTTTGCCACCATAATATCAATAAAAAAAAATACAAATTAAAATTGTAATAATGACGCGTATTCATAATTACTTCATCGGTTTTGTCGCTATCTGTCACAGAGATCAAGCTATATTTTAAGGATTATAGTTAATTATCAAGACCAAGAGTTACCGCGAAATGTCACGCTTCGCAGGTGACCAAGCGTCTCGATTATGTCATTATCCAACTTTGAGGAAATTCTTATGTCCCACAGTGGCCGTCGCTGGGCTAACGGATGATCGATGAAACTAAAAAAAAATCACTGACAAGCTTCTAGCTATACTCCAGTCATAAACTTTAAACTTACATATAATTCGTGCTAAGAAAAATTAAACAACATAACAAGACACCTTTTTTTTTGATATCGTAATGGTCCGAATGCGTTTACGCACCACCCCCCGGAACGGGGAGTGTGGGACTCGCTAGCCTCAGGGCTAGAATACTCACTAAAAGTATCCACTGCGATCGCTGTTAGCCAAGAGGGCTTTGACAGCTTAACCGGACTATGGGTGAGCGCTGAGGGCTCTCAACCCGGTAACAAGACACCGTTAGTGCTTACATATTTATTGAATAAATCAAACAATAATAGATACATTTTATTCTAGCTTAAGTCATTACATAGTTTGAGTTGTAATATAAAAACATATAGGTACTTACAATAATTAGAATCATGGTCACTGACTTTTTGCCGGATCTTTCTTAGTCTCGATACGATACCATTGCAACATCTTAGATTTTATATCGAAGTCGATAAATATTTAGAATTAATTTGCTTTATTTTCTTTGGTAATATTGAATCAAACTATGGTACAAAATGAATAAATTAAAATTGTACGCAGCTTCACCATTCTGAGTAGCTACGAGTACCTACTAAGAATCTCCAGCTCTCTGAAACCAATTTACCGACTTTTGTCCTTGGTATCTCGGTCATTAGGCCTGGAAGAAGACTTAAACAAAATTCAATAGATCGTTGCAGAATTTCTAATAGGAGAGATTACGGGCGTATAATCGACCTTCCAAAAGTGATGTAGGAATATTTATTTTTCTTTAAAATACTTTCAGATTCCGAAGGATTTTAAGTTCCGTAAATTATTAAATACTCTATAAAATAATGGTATGAAATACTCAATAAAATTTGTTTTTAATGATTTCTGATGTTTACGCGAATGTTGCACATTCGAAATAAAGCTACTTTTACGGATTCGGTCGCGTTTGCATCGACGTTTCGAACACTTTACAGTGATTATGGTCACGAGACCGTCACGTGACTGACTCCCAAAAAATGTAAAATCAAATACAAACGCGTAGCGATAGAATCCGTAAAAGTAGTTTTATATCAAATTTGTGTTTGTTGAATTATGTGATGAATTTTAATAGGTAACCATAAAATTAACGTAATATTGTTGTGATCGCCATTTAAAATTATCTCTAAAATTTGTTTAATGCCAATGTGTAACCTAATTGACATGTTATTAAGATAGGAGTTAATTATTATTGCTTGAACTATGAACCTTTAAATAAGTTTTTACTAATTTACCTAATGATAACTTCTCGCATCTTTCAATAATATTATATAGCTTAATATGGTGTAATACTTGCTATAAAATAAAATATTAAAGATATTTCATAGACTCAAAAGTTTTAAATGCTAACATTACATCATCATCATCGCAGCCCATATATGTCCCACTGTTAGGTTCGGGCCTCCTCCGTCATGGGAGGGAAATTAAGCTACTATACCATGCTGGTCAGACGTGTTGGTATAGGGTTTTTGTTTCGAGTTTTTCTTCTCTTGTGTAGATGTTATATAAGTTTTATATCCCTTAGTCTCTTACGATCACCCATGGGCAAGATAGGGGGTGGTGAATTGTATTCTTACTCCGTCACCACACGGATAAACATCCCATAGTGGCTATGCTCTGTTTTGTGTCCTGTATATTAACCGCCGTGCAGTTGAAATTTGAATATACAGAGCACAAAACAGAGAATTGCGATCTGTACCTATCAGAAATGTATTTGTTACTTCATGTCTCGCTTGCTCCAAAAGATAGAGTTTTAATGAAAAAAACCGTGGCTGTATCCTACTTACTTAAGTTTACAATATCTGGATGACCGAACCTTGCTCGGTATTTTCTTTTTAATGTGTTTTGGAAGATATATTCAAATATAATAAAAATAAAGAAACCTTATTGTGTAGAAACCTTATTGTGTAGAAACCTTATTGTGTAGAAACCTTATTGTGTAGAAACCTTATTGTGTAGAAACCTTATTGTGTAGAAACCTTATTGTGTAGAAACCTTATTGTGTAGAAACCTTATTGTGTAGAAACCTTATTGTGTAGAAACCTTATTGTGTAGAAACCTTATTGTGTAGAAACCTTATTGTGTAGAAACCTTATTGTGTAGAAACCTTATTGTGTAGAAACCTTATTGTGTCAAACACATTTTTCCAACATAAGGACATCCATATGTATACATGGAGAAGGAATGAACAGAAAAGTATAATAGATTTAATTTTGGTAGACAGTCGCCTCCGAAGCAAAATATTGGACGCAAGAGCCTACAGGTGCCCCACAGTCGATACGGACCACTATCTCGTTATTGCGAGATTTAGTGGTCTGTTCAGAAAGTGGAGGCACTGGCGAGAGCGTGTCCACTTCGGAGGGCTTGAAAGAATAAAGGTTGAAAGGTTGCAAGAAGAGTGTGTAAGAGAAAAATATGCAGAGGGTGTCCGAGAACGGCTGACGATGGCAAGCCAGCCGCAATCGGACATTGAAGAATGCTGGAGAGTATTGAAAGAGAGTATGGTAGATACAGCGAAAGAAGTATGTGGAAGTTCAAAGAAGCATAGAAAAACAAATGGTGATGCATGGTGGGATGCGGAAGTGGCAGCTTCCGTAGAGCAAAAGAAGAAAGCGTGTCTGGACTATGTCTCTTCTTTGAATCTGAATGACAGTATGACTGAACAGAAGAAAGAAATATATCGGCAATGTAAGAATGACACCAAGGCCTTAGTGAAAGAGAAACGTGATAGAGCAAGTATGAGTGCAGAAGATAGGCAGACTAAAAACTTCGAGGGTAACACCAAACTCTTTTGGAGGGAGGTGAAGAAGTCTCGGGGTGGTTGGTCGGCCTTCAGAATGAATAAAATAAGGTCTAAAGGTGGAGACATTCTTACACAAACACAAGACGTGTTAAGCCGATGGAATATTGTGTGGAGTGAATATTTTGGCGATATGTATGCGGATGCTACGGTTGGCGCCGGTGTCGCATGTGGTTTAGTAGCTCAATATTTGACAACGGCGTCCTCCGATGGCATCAGTATGGATGAAGTTGAATGGGCGATAAGAAGTTTGAAAAATGGTAAGGCAGCGGGCATTGATATGGTGTCTGCCGAGATGATCAAGCTTGGTGGCTCCTGCGTCTGGGAGGCGTTCCTGTTGCTCCTCAATTTATGTCGGTTATTATGCTCGGGAATGGTTCCCAGGGACTGGAATAGCGCAGTCATCGTGCCTTTGTTTAAAAACAAGGGTTCACGTTATGACTGCGCAAATTACAGAGCCATAAGCTTGACCAGTTTGGCAGCACATTTGCTGAGAAAATTCATTTGACGATATAACTAACAGATAAATTTCCTAGCACAATTTCCTTAAATTGAACACTAGAAAGACGGGAAATCTGTCTACCTACAAAGACGGCGACCGGTCAAACGACTCCTCCTCATTTATATTTTTTTTTATTTTATTCTAAGTGTTAAAAATGGTAACTATAGTAATAAAACAGGGTTTAATGTATGATTAATTATAATATTTATACACAATTTATACATTTTAACATTTTGTTTACGTTACAAGAGCCGCAAAGTGACTTTTTATAAGTGTCGCATACTTTATTAGTTTTATTTTTGCACAATTCTCGCCTTTTCTGAGTTGCCGGATTTTCAGTAGAAAATCAAGAAGTAAAAGGTATAGACTCTTCAGGCAACTGTTGGGTTCCAGAAAGTCCGCCTTCAATCTTTACTTTGTCGCTAAGTTCACTTGCTAAACTAAATATGAAATTACTTGGTTTTATGTTGGTACCTGATATTTTCTTATACAAAATGAAAGAATTTATCCTTGCTAGGTCTAATATATTGATAAAAACTTGTACAGGTCACCCTCGAGATGCCGCGTTGACACTATATTTTATTGCAATCTGGTCAGCCACATCCACGCCGTACTTGGTAGCATTGTAAAAGTTACAGTTTCTGGCTTTTTCTTAGGGTGATTAACATCTATTTCAACATTATTATGTAACGTGCTAAGCAATAAAACGTTCTTGTTTCGTTATCCTTGATAAATTGTAAGTGTACATCTATCAGATTTCAGGATTTTTATTTCAAACAAAGTTATATGAAGTGATTTGACGTAGGCCCTCCTTGCTCAGTTATGATATTGTGCCATGCTCGGCGACCATTTCGAGTTGACTCCATTTGAATTGTCCACGAGGTACCGTCGGTAGAATGGACAAGAACTTGAAGTTTAAAATCATTCGATCTATGTCTCCTACCACGGCCTCGACCACGAGCACGGCTAAGACCACGGCCACGAAAATTCCAGGTCACTTTCTTCCGAGAGGAACTCAAACCGAAAAGTGGTACCGCAAAATCATCGTCATTATCGCGCTCTGCACTTTCAGAGCTACAACCCCATTGATCTTCTCGAGTGTCATGTAAGAATGGAAGTATTTCTTCAGTCTGAACCCTTCGAGACATTGTCCAGAGATTATTTACAATAATTTCGACTAAATTCACAGGCAGCCGAAACTATACCGACTCCTTTGACTAACGAACTAGAAACAACTGATAAGCATACCTAATTTATGTTCTACCCTCTCACGTTACAATTCATCATCATCATCATATCAGCTCATATATGTCCCACTAATGGGCTCGAGCCTCCTCCATAATGGGAGGGAAATTGACGTACTATACGACGTTGGTCAGACGTGTTGGCATAGGGTTTTATTTCGAGTTTTCCTTCTCTTGCATAGTTGTTATATGCGTTTTATATCCCTTAGTCGTCTCTTACGATCACCCACGGGTAAGATAGGGGGTGGTGAATTGTATTCTTACTCCGTCATCAGATGTTACAATTATGAACACTTATCTGATCTCAGCGGTCAAATGACTGCCGCCGTCTTTGTCGGTATAACAAGATTTTAAATAATAAATAAAAGCGATGTGAGTAAGTTTCATACATGGTTTCATTTAACTACTAATATTAATAAAAGTCACAAAATTTCAATACATTAAATTAAATGGTTTTTAAAATAATCAACATTTAAATTCAAATTGCAGTCAAATGACTGCTCCCGTCTTTCTAGTGTTAAATAACTAAGATTCGAATTAAGTTTTCATCGAAATGTAATAAGTTCATAATGCTGTAAATAAAACTCGATCACATTAAAGTCTATGCCACACGTTTGATGATTGAAACTATGACATGAGTGATGGATAAATGAAAAGGCTTGACCCAGCTCAATTACGAAATGACATAGCTAGCGACTAGCGTGCAGTAAACAAAGGACAGAATTAAAAATCTTTATGGGATGAGAAAGTTTTGTATGATTTATGTTATTATTTTTTCATTCTACTGTGTAGTAGCGGCTACAATTGCTGGCCCTGGATGGCTAAGATGCGGTACCAGTAGCTGGCCCAATGATGATGGGGAGGGAATACGGTGGGTTATGGGGCCACGCGCTGCTCTTCCGTCGCCCCGGGCGGAACGGACGGCCTGTGTCCGGACCATAGCCTACCAAAAAAAAAGCCGCTGCAAATACTACCAACTCTTACAGTGCCTATGGGTGTTGTAAACGCCGACTAAGAACTTAACATCGATCTGTGCTAACTCATTATAATGCCGTGCGGTCAACAATTACATTGCCAAGGCCGGTTGACGTCAGGCAGGCGACCTGTGATAAATTTTATTTGTAATATGTACAATGAAATAAGACTACATATTGATGTTATCTCAAATAATTAGGATAAGAACAGGATGATGATGGCAGGGACGGCTCTAGCACATGTAGCGCCCGGGTCCAATCACTCACCTGGCTCCCTCTCGTATCAAAATGCATGAACAAAATGGAATAGGTAGGTTGATAGTTACACGTTCAACTGAACTCCGAACCTCGCTAGAATGCGTTGTCGCATGTTTATCTCGTTGTTTTGACACGAAACCAGGTAAACACTATCGGATTATGAAGTTATAGTGAGCATGGCGACAAAGCAACCTTCCTACGTGTCCCGAGCGGCTCTCGGCACCCCCTAACATCCGGCGCCCGGGTTCACAGCATTATCTGCACTATAGGTAAAGCCGCCCCTGGATGATGGTTTATATCATTATGTGTACTCCCTGAACTTAATTTAATTACCTGTCTAATAAACTAGATACACTTTTCGTTTAAACGTTTGCCATTTACCTATGCTGACTGGCTACATTCAGTAGCTGCGGTAATGCTGTTGTAATTTAGTTACATGTTACCGTAATGTTATATTATGGAATCCATTGCTTTTACCTATAGCTTCATTTTTAAATCATACTCCACGTAAATTTATTTTAACCTTCAACAAGGTTATCTTGATTAACATAGCATACATTATTACAAAATAAAATAGTTACTTATTTACATATACTTGATAAATATTCTTACATACAATAATTATTGTAAGTAGGTAGATACTTAATCAAACTAGGTTTTTTATCCATAATTATATTTTAATGATCATCATCATCATCACAGTCCATAAATGTCCCACTGTTGGGCTCGGGCCTCCTCCGTAATGTGAGGGAAACTAACCTACTATACCGCGCTGGTCAGATGTGTTGGTATAGAGTTTTGTTTCGAGTTTTCCTTTACTCGCATAGATGTTTTATGCGTTTTAAATCCCTTAGTCGTCACGTACGATCACCTACGGGTAAGATATGGAGTGGTGAATTGTATTTTTACTCCGTCACTACACGGAAAAATATATTTTAATAGGGATGTTTAAATCACAGTTAAAAAGAAAAAAAATTCCCAGTCCTAATCAGAGGCTAGAACGATTCGGTAAGTCTAAAACTACATCTTGGCGCAGTGATAGACATGCATTTGCTTACATAATTTTCGTATCTGGTATATTGATGACAAATATTTGGGTGCCGCTTATGATAAGACCGTAGGCGGGTGTAACGTGGTTTAGGTTTGATATCTCAAACTATGGCTAGGTCTTAATTTTACAACCTGTGATAATATACATATATACCTAGTATCTACCTAGTATATACCTAGTATCATCATCATTTCAACTCATATATGGCCCACTGTTGGGCTCGAGCCTCCTCCAAAATGTGAGGAAAATTGACATATCACCCTGGTCAGACGTGTTGGTATAAGGTTTTGTTTCGAGTTTTCAGTGGTCTCCTACGATCACCAACGGGTAAGATAGGGGGTGGTGAGCTGTATTTTTACTCCGTCATCACTTGGATAGTATATACCTAGTGGTATATAAAATGTTTTGTTGCAATGATCAACATGGCCGTAAGACGGTTAGGTTCATGGCCATCTAACATTATTAGCTATCTTTATATTTTTTTTAACTATCACGTAGCATTACGCGCTAAATCTCTTTTAATCGTTGTAAACAAAAACTAAATTTAACAATATCAAGGTCATGTCGAAATAGTTAACTTATCTTTGATATTAAACAATTAATCATCCGTATTTTTGGGATATATAACTAACAATAATAAAAGTTACTACTTCTTATAGTTATTGCCGCGTTGCTTGCAGCAGACAATTAAAGTAGGCACGTTAACAAATACTATTGCTGAAAGAAATAAAAAAACTCAACATAAACCCTTTCCTAAATAATCCGCCTAAAATTATATGGTAAGGTTATTTCACTTTTATTTTTAATGCCGCATTATGGTTTGAACATACCGTACCTAGTCGTTCAAGTTGAAGACCGTGTAGCAATAGGCAACTCATCATCATCATTCTCCTACTCTTATCCCAATTACTTGAGGTCGATACAATATGCACTCTTTTTTCATAGTACATACTTTAAAAGTTATTGGCAATAGTTTTATAACCGGCCGTTTGCCAGATGTCACCCTCCTTGGTAATGTAATTGTTGACCAAACGGCATCAGATGGAGTTGGCCCAGGTCGCTATAAGGCTCTTAGTCGTCTTTTACGACATCCACGGGCAAAGTAAGGTTTGGTTGTATTCGTAGCCGCTACCACAAAGCTACAGCACTAGTACTACATATTGCTGTGAACCCGCACCCAACTCTCAAGCGAGCCCTTTTGAGTGGATATCTGCCTTCGTGAGACATCCCGTCGTAATAGAACACTTACTTTAAGAACATCCTCATTTTCCTGTAACATTTGCTTTAAGCAAACAGGAAAATCATCATCAGTATCAGCTCATATTTAAACCACTGCCGGGATCAAACATTCTCCATAGAACTGAAATTGAATAAAACACACTAGTCAAACTAGCTGATATAGATTTTATTTTCCTTTTCTTGCAGCGATGCGATGTCATCTGCTTATGACCCGATATTTGCCTTTTTTGCGATCACTCACTTAAAGACATTAGAGGAGGTAGGTGATCATGGCAAATAACACCATTATCACACGGAGGATTGTGACTTCTCAATTTATTTAAATTGAATTCAGAACTATACTGAATATATCAAACTAAAGGAAAAAAAAATAAAAATAATCAAAATACTTTCTAGACACTACGTCAAGTCTGTGTTTAGTCACACATTTTTACCTCCAACCAGTGTAATTGAACATCTGCGGGCTTTAGTCTATAATCAAAGATGGCGTGACATTTAAACGTAGAATATTTTTTTTTATTGTGCTAATTCGATATTATTACCTATCTGTACACTTTAACAACAAAACATTTTACTTAGTTAAATAAAGAATTTTTTCTCATCCACATGTGCAAGTTTTGATTGGTATTATTCGAATTATCGTATTAACAACGCTGCTCTGTATACACCTACAGTCCATGATGGTCGCAGTCACACTAAAGTGAGGTGTACGGATTGCAGTACACCTTAGTTGAACAAAGCAAGTGTTCGGAACGCGAAATCTAGTACGTAGTACATATATATCGATGATAATTATAACCATGACGCTGCTCATTTTGTAGATATTATATATTAATATATATGTAGGTGCGCGTCTATTTGATTTTATTAACATGAAACGTTTTATTATGTTGTAAGAAAAAGAAAATATATATTTTTTACATACATACATACATATCATCACGCCATATCCCTTGCAGGGTAGGCAGAGAGAACAGAGTGCCAGAGAACTCTATCTTTGCATACTTCACTCGCTTCCTCAACATTCATAATTCTCTTCATTCACTTCATGTACTGAAGGAAGGTGGAGTCAAGAGTCTCCGAAACCGGCGAGCGTGTATATTTTTTAATTACAATAATATATTTTTCTCTGATATAATTCAAACAACCGCACGATCCTCAATTAAAATAATTAAATAATCTTATTTTAATAACGGATTATGAATACAGTGTTTTAGTAATTCTTCCCTTCTCTCTCTTGGGCATCGTCAATACCTCATCACCAGTAGGTATATTCATTTTTTTTATATACAATGATATCGTTATCAAAATACATACAAATTGGGGTCATAGTGTTAATTATACGATATTATATAGATAGGACGATAGGTATCACATGCAAAGTTCTTTTAATGGTATTTAAATACCAATTCTTCTTAAATTTAAAGTACCTAACATTATCAGTTAAAAACATTGACGATATAGAATTAAATTGTATATGTAGGTACTGCGGCTTAAGTAGCCAACACAAATGCAATGTCACATTTTCATACCAAGACACATATTCTATATCATCTGCTAAGAAAAGAAATATTATATATTATTATACGAAGCGACCATTATCACCATCATTATCATCTCAGCTTATACATGTCCCACTGTTGGGCTCGAGCCGCAACGGCAGGGAACTTAAACTAACTATAGGACGCTGGTCAGACGTGTTGGTATCATGGGCGTACCCAGGTAGGGGCAGGGTGGGCAGCTGGCCCCCCCCTAGAAGATAAAATAAACGTCAATTTTCCTGGCAAGTGTTCAATATACCCGACCGACCATCATGACCATCATATGAGCTGCCCCCTCCTATCTGAAATCCTGGGTACGCCCTTGGTTGGTATAGAATTTTGTTTCAAGTTTTCCTACTATTGAATAGATGTTATGTGCATTTTACATCCCTTAGTCGTCTGTTATGATCACCCACGGGTAAGATAAGGGGTGGTAAATTGTATTGTTACGCCGTCACCACACGGATAGAAAGCAATCATCGTAGCATGTCAAAGAAAGGCAGATTAAATGTGTCTTCAGGGGTAAGATAACTAATTAATTACACTTTAAAATTTAGGTTTTATCACCACAAAATCACAAATTTATATCACCACTGTTGCTTTCACAGTGGGGTTAATCATTAAAAGACTATCCAATACCTGATATACTGTAGGCATGTAATTAGGCGCTCTAAACGATGATGTGGTAAGATAAATGGTACTCCCTCGGACATGTTGATGGCGGACAGCCTTATCTATATTAGGTACTTGCTCGGGGCACGAGAGAATGGCATGGAATCATCAAGATATAAATATTCTGCAAAATAGTGACAAGACTTGGTAGTCTAGCTGGTAGTCTCTAGTGTAGTGGTTCACACATCATGAAAGCGAAAAGCATTCTATGGAACCCATGATAGAAATACTAAATTAAGGTGTGACATCATAGCAAACAAACATATGACATATTGCATGGCGGTCTCTGGTACTAATGTGCACCAGTGCGTACCAGGCAGTGGGTGTAATATTTCCCCTCAAATGGCTGGGTGTGTGAAAGAGTATTACTATATTATTGCACTGACGAATGAGGAATATAATAAATAAACGCCGCTTTCTTTATGGCGCGTGTCGTAAAGACGATTAATATATCCTCATGCAGTCAAACCTATAAGATCGACGTGACGTAGCAAGCCAATTGCGCTCAATAAAAAAACACATATAAATAACAATAAAAAGCCTGTATGCATTACATAGGATATATATATATAGGAAGATAAGAATATGATAGTAAATATCACCCAAATTTGCCGTGTTCCCCATATTATATTGAACAAGCGCGTTTGACGAGCAAATGCCTGCTTCATAGATGGCGGTTTTCATAATATTTAAAATGTAATGTAAAAGCATATTGATAGTTAATGTTGTACAGTGCCATCTACTGACCTTGAGCTTAATCTATATCGAAAAATAATACTCCAATTATAGAGGCCACCTGGGGGGCACACTTAAAACATTACTTTTTTTTACTGACCGTCGCGCCATCTACAGATTGGTTGTACAAACTTAGCTGCTGCCATTTTGCCCTGTCTGTCAAACGTTTGACAACTGAGAATTGTTATTTTTTGTTCATAGTGTAGGTAGTTATTGTCATCGATCTATTTTCGATTATTGATGTACTTTCTGAAAATTATACCAATTTTCATTGTTAAACTTATATTATTATTGTTTCGATATCAGCTGATATGGTTTTTTTTTATATTTCAGGGTAGATCTCATAGTAAAAGAATATTCTGTATAATTACACATACACATGTAGATATGTATATCACTTCAACTTTAGTTCACCGCCTAAACTCTGGGTAGCAGCACTTTCCATACATGCATATTTTATCATCGAGTTGCCACTCTTTTTCAGTTTAATAACTTTACTCTTTGGAGGCCACCTTCACACTTAAAACATTACTTTTTTTTTACTGACCGTCGCGCCGTCTACAGTTTGGTTGTACAAACTTAGCTGCTGCCATTTTGTCCTATCTGTCAAACGTTTGACAACTGAGAATTGTTATTTTTTGTTCATAGTGTAGGTAGTTATTGTCATCGATCTATTTTTGATTATTGATGTACTTTCTGAAAATTATATCAATTTTTATTGTTAAACTTATATTATTATTGTTTCGATATCAGCTGATATGGTTTTTTTTATATTTCAGGGTAGATCTCATAGTAAAAGAATATTCTGTATAATTACACATACACATGTAGATATGTATATATATCACTTCAACTTTAGTTCACCGCCTAAACTCTGGGTAGCAGCCAAAGAGTAAAGTTATTAAACTGAAAAAGAGTGGCAACTCCATGATAAAATATGCATGTATGGAAGGTGCTGCTCCCCAGAGTTTACGCGGTGAACTAAAGTTGAAGTGATATATATACATATCTACATGTGTATGTGTAATTATATAGAATTTTCTTTTACTATGAAAGCTACCCTGAAATATAAAAAAAAACATATCAGCTGATAACGAAGCAATAATAATATCTGCTTAACAATGAAAATTGAGATAATTTTCAGAAAGTACATCAATAACCGTAAATAGATTGATGACAATAAGTACCTACGCTAGGAACAAAAAATAACAATTCTCAGTTGTCAAACGTTTGACATACAGGACAAAATGGCAGCAGTTAAGTTTGTACAAACAATCTGTAGGCGGCGCGACGGTCAGTAAAAATAAGTAATGTTTTAAGTGTGCCCCCCCAGGTAGCAGCACTTTCCATACATGCATATTTTATCATCGAGTTGCCACTCTTTTTCAGTTTAATAACTTTACTCTTTGGAGGCCACTGAGACTTTTAGTCTGTAAAATAATGCCATCTGTTGTCGTAACCTACAAGTTTATTGTTATAAATAGTTTTATCTAATTAAATTTATAGTAATAATATACAAAGTTAATTACCTAATAAATCTACATTGATAAAAGGCTACGAGTACCATGCGTACAAGTATTATTAAAACAATTTCATTCAAATATTTTATCATACATCTACGATTATTATTTCTTATGCGGCTCATCATCAAAAATCTCATGTCTATGATGATAAATTGTTTATTTTCAACTCCCTTTGACAAGTACCTACGGTATAGACCCCTTGTGTGTAATCCAATGAGCATTATAGCGATCTGTCAAATGATCTATGAAATATTAGCCTGATTGATGAGATTTTGGAGATAGTAAGCTATCAGAACTGCCGAGAGCGTTGATGCGCATTATGTGGTTATGATTTTATTAATTAACTCTTATGTATTTATGAGACTATCCAGGTGTTTTAACATAATTTACACCTTTATAAATATTTTAAAGAATTTCTACATAGCCTAACTCAGGGGCGGCTACACCTATAGTGCAGAGGGTGGGGTGCACCCGGACGCCGGGCGTTAGGGTGCGCCGAGAGCCGCTCGGGACACATAGAGCCTCCACTGTAACGTGCTGTGTGCTTCTGCTCCATGCACAGGCACGGAGCGTAGGCATCTTACGCAGTGAGTGCCTAACTATTTATAAACGTAGTGGGTGTATTATTTGACAAGTTTGGGTAGGTTGCTTTGTCGCCATGTTCACTGTAACTTCATTCGGTTTCGTGGCAAAACAACAAGACTGAGCATGACAATGCATTCCAGCGAGGTTCAGAGTTAAGTCGAATGTTTTGTTAGTATCAATCTATTCCATTTTGTTCACGCATTCTGATACAAGAGGGCGCCAGGTTATTGATTGCACCCGGGTGCTACAAGTGCTAGAGCCGCTTCTGGCCTAACTATAGGTATGCAAAGTTGACTGACCAACCCTCTTACTTACTATGCAAGCAATGGGTTTCGGTACTTTCTGCCAAAGGACATATGGAATTTCTTTAACCAATTAAATGATAGCATTAAATAAATAACATTATATCTATTTTTCTTTCTGTACAAACTAAAATGGCAATCTAAACCCATTTCTCTTAGAAAGTAGTAGACCTTTTAAAAATTATGACAATTATTAAAATTTGACAAGATTTACAATTTTAAAACAAATTATAGGTATATGTTATATTACCATATAATAAGGCAGTTATTGTGTGTTTTAGTGAATAATGCGGCAATTATATATTTTTAATATATCATCCCTAAATTTCATTGGAATTACACTAGAAGCCATTATCTTTATAACCCGTGCCAATATCATCAATCTAAAATGGTGGATAGTACTTGTAATTAAAAGTTGGATTGATGATCCAACTTTTAATTACATAATATGGTTGCATAATGTGGTTGTCTAATAGGTGACATTTTTTTTAATATAGGCTTTTGTTATTTGATAATAAATAGCTAGATATTTAGAAAGCCAACATGTAATAATCGAAATGGCAAAGAACCGCGGTTTCAATACTTTTCGAGAATGTTTAAAACCAAAGAGTAAAGTTATTAAATTGAAAAAGAGTGGCAACTCGATGATAAAATATGCATGTATGGAAAGTGCTGCCACCCAGAGTTTAGGCGGTGAACTAAAGTTGAAGTAATATATATACATATGTATCTACATGTGTATGTGTAATTACATAGAATTTTCTTTTACTATGAAAGCTACCCTGAAATATAAAAAATAACATATCAGCTGATAACTAAACAATAATAATATCAGCCTAACAATGAAACTTGAGATAATTTTCAGAAAAAATATCAATAACCGAAAATAGATCGATGACAATAAGTACCTATGCTAGGAACAAAAAATAACAATTCTCAGTTGTCAAACGTTTGACAGGCAGGACAAAATGGCAGCAGTTAAGTTTGTACAACCAATCTGCAGGCGGCGCGACGGTCAGTAAAAATAAGAAATGTTTTAAGTGTGCCCCCCCAGTTTAAAACCTAAATAAATATTTATACATTTTTCAAGGTAACTTGTAAAAAATGATACTCGTTTACATTAACGCAAATTATCGATATACGCGTGGCATATAGGCCTATAGGCCTATGCAATTCTTAAATTTTTGCAATCCTTAAATAGTGATGTGCATAGTGGCACGTCACTATTTAAGAATTGCAAAAATCTGAAAACCGATATTTTGGCGGGCATCTAAAACGTTATGTGGTGCTCTTGTATTATATTCGATATCTTAGCGTTTTAACGTGTTATATAAGATAATTTTGATGGCATTTTATGTAATGTGATGTGACGGAATTGCTGAGATGTAGTGAATATCATATAAAAGTGCTTTACAACGTTTTCGTTTTTCATCAAAATTCTCACAAGATGCCATTAACAGTGTGGCCATAGCACTGTTGATGGCGACAATTTGACTTACTGACGGACATGACTAATCTGAAGACACTAAAAACTTGAAGATAATTATAACTCGACACTGGCAACAATGGCTCATTTAAGTAGCTGATTGCCAATACATAAAAATAAGAAGAAGAAGAATCTGATAACCCGAGGACTTTTGGCGGGAATCTGGAAACGTCATATGGTGATCTTGTATTATATTCGATATCTTAGTGTTTTAACATGTTATATTAGATAATTTTAATGGCATTTAATGTAAAGTGATGTGATGGAACTACTGGAATATAGCGAACGTGATATAAAAGTGCTTTACAACGTTTTCGTTTTCCATCAAAATTCCTAAAATTTGCCATTAACAGTGTGGCCATAGCAGTGTTGAGAGCGATAACTTGACATGCTGACGGACAGTGACTAACATGAACATATATTCTTCTTATTCTTATGTATTGAATTTTGGCGCGAATATGGAAATGTCATGTCACGCTCTTGTATTATATTCATTTCTTTAGTGTTTTGTAGTGTTATATTGAATAATTTTGCTGGTATTTTATGGAATATTATACAGTTAAAGTGCTGAAGTATAGTGAATATGGTATAATAGTCGTTTTCGTGTATTTTTGTGTTCACTCAAAATTCCCAACGAAACTATGAATTTGGTTATCAGTGCCAAATTGATAGTAACGACTTGACTTACTGACGGACAGTGACTATCAAGGACTAATTACAATTTGAAGAAGTGGTAAACAATAATACGGAAGACAAGGCACGAAGTGTCTAAACTATGAAGTCTTGGCTTAAAGGTCTAAGTAACCAAGCCATAAACTCCATTAAAACAAAAAATATCTTATGTATTGGCAACTGGGGGGCACAGTTAAAACATTACTTATTTTTTACTGACCGTCGCGCCGCCTACAGATTGGTTGTATATATTATACAAACTAAGCTGCTGCCATTTTGTCCTGTCTGTATGGAGGGTAAAAACTAAGGAGGACCATCTCAGTGTATTAAGAAGTGTCCATTGAACGGGAGCAAATTAAGGTGGCGCTATAGTAGCAAGTGGAAGAATTTTAAAAAGAGCGCCACAAATTTCATAGGTTCATAGGTGATTATTTATCAAATCACAGTTGACTACATAACTCAGCACACTTCACTCTGCTTATTAGTTACATTCATATCATTTCCACTTCTACGCTAGCGTTATTTCGGTGAGGGTTCGAACAATAATTTGCTGCTTATAAGTGGACACTTTCTGGACTAATCCCTCATACAAGATGGTTCTCCTTAGTTTTTACCCTCCATACCTGTCTGTCAAACGATTGACAATTGAGAATTGTTAGTTTTTGTTCCTAGCGTAGGTACATATTGACATCGATCTATTTTCGGTTATTGATGTACTTTCTGAAAATTATCTAAATTTTCACTGTTAAGCTTATATTATTATTGTTTCGTTATCAGCTGATATGATTTTTTTCATATTTCTGGGTAGATCTCATAATAAAAGAAAATTCTATATAATTACACTGTACACATACACACGTAAATATGTATATATAGTCTTCAACTTTAGTTCACCGTCTAAACTCTGGTGGCAGCACTTTCCATACATGCATATTTTATCATCGAGTTGTCACTCTTTTTCAGTTAAAATAACTTTACTCTTTGCTGGGGGGGGCACACTTAAAACATTACTTATTTTTACTGACCGTCGCGCCGCCTACATGTTGGTTGTACAAACTTAGCTGCTGCGATTTTGTCCTGTCTGTCAAACGTTTGACAACTGAGAATTGTTATTTTTTGTTCCTAGCGTAGGTACTTATTGTCATCGATCTATTTTCGGTTATTGATGTACTTTCTGAAAATTTATCCCAACTTTCATTGTTAAGCTGATATTATGATTGTTTCGTTCTCAGCTGATATGTTTTTTTTTATATTTCAGGGTAGATCTCATAGTAAAAGAAAATTCTATGTAATTACACATACACATGTAAATATGTATATATATATATATATCATTTCAACTTTAGTTCACCGCCTAAACTCTGGGTAGCAGCACTTTCCATACATGCATATTTTATCATCGAGTTGCCACTCTTTTTCAGTTTAATAACTTTACTCTTTGACTCTTTGATTGGCAATCAGCTACATATACGAGCTATTGGTGCCAGTCATGGAGACTAGAGTAAGGAGTACCATCTTGTATGGGGGATTAGTCAAAAAAGTGTCCACTTGTAAACAGCAAATTATTGTTCGAACACTCACCGAAATAGCGCTAGTGTAGCAAGTGGAAATGATATGAATGTAGCAGTAATAAGCAGAGTGAAGTGTGCTGAGTTACGTAGTCAACTGTGACTGGATAAATAATAACCTATGAACCTATGAAATTTGTGGCGCTCTTTTTAAAATGCTTCCACTTGCTACTATAGCGCCACCTTAATTTGCTCCCGTTCATTGGACACTTCTTAATACACTGAGATGGTACTCCTTACTCTAGTCTCCATGGTGCCAGTGTCAAGCTATATATAAATATTTTCACGTTTTTAGTCTTTCAAGTCAGTCGTTGTCTAAGTCAAATTGTCACCATTAACAGTGCAATGGCCACACTGTTAATGGTATGTTGTGGGAATTTTAGTGGAAAACGAAAACGTTGTAAAGCACTTTTATATGATATTATATCCCAGTATTTCCGCACATCATATTACATAAAATGCCATCAAAATTATCTAATATAACACGTTAAAACACTAAGATATCGAATATAATACAAGAGCACCACATGACGTTTTCAAATTCCCGTCAAAAGTCATGAACATATATTGCACGCCTCATAAGCGAAGCGTTGAAGTCTTGCTCTACTCTCGACTTATGAAAATCAAGCACTTTTCAAACCTAAAAATGATTGTATTTTTCTCACATTGCACTTATAGGATAATATTATTATACATATATCAAGAAAAAACATTCGTCTAAACGTATTTGATATTTTTAAAAAGCAATTATTTTGTTTAAAGTAAGAAAAAAGTTGATTAAAAAAAATTTTTATTTATATTATTAAGCATTTGAAAAAAGTTATAAACTCGACACTTGCTTTTTTTTTGGAGTTTATGGCTTGGTTACTCAGACCTTTAAGCCAAGTCTTCATAGTTTAGACACTTAGTGCCTTGTCTTCTGTATTATTGTTTACCCCTTCTACAAATTGTAATTCCTGTCCTTGATAGTCACTGTCCGTCAGTAAGTCAAGTCGTTACTATCAATTTGGCGCTGATAATCAAATTCATAGTTTCGTTGGGAATTTTGGGTGAAGACGAAAATACACGAAAACCACTATTATACCATATTCACTATACTTCAGCACTTTAACTGTATCATATTCCATAAAATACCAGAAAATTTTTCAATCCTACTAATATTATAAACGCGAAAGTTTGTAATAATGTATGGATGTGGACATCTTTGTTGCTCTTTCACGCAAAAACTACCGAATGGATTTTGATGAAACTTTATATTAATATATCTTACACATCAGAATAACACATAGGCTATAATTTATAAAGATATTTTGTAAATTGGCTAAAATATAACGATAAAAATTGCTTAAGACAGAAAAAATCGCCCATCTGCGAGCTATTTTTGCATACGCTGCGAAGATCTTCAAACTCAGACTAATGTTATGTATTGTGGAAATGTACCTCTTAAATAGCACTACAACAAAGTCCGCGACAGCATATATCTATTTTTAATACGTAAGCATTTATCGTTAAAATAGAACATTAAAAATACAAAATAATTTGGTATTTATTGCCGATGCACATTTTATAGTAACTAATTGATTCTTATGCAAACAAATGCTTTTATTGCTTTCAATATTTAAAGTACATATTTTTTGCCTTTTACCGTGTGTCGTTTGGTACAATATTTCAAAAGTTAGGACAATAAGAATGCGCAGTGCTGTGGTCAGGCAGCAACCGGGCGTACTACAGAAATATGGCTAGAAATCTATGATCGCCGATTGTGCGACCCGAACACAAGTAAAGGCGTGAGAGCAGTCATCGTTGATGATTGTTGTATTTTTGATAGCACTATCGATTTGTTAAGAACATACTATACCTGCCATATCCAGAACTTCCCTAACATTGTCCCAAAACTTCTCTAGGTCTGATGCCACCGAGGATCCTACGGGAGCATATGCTACAACCATGAATACCTTGGTGACACCTAGTTTTATACGGACCCAGAGAAGTCTGGGATCATACATTCCGTAATCCTTCACACCTGAGGCCAAGCGAGAGGACAACAGCACTCCTACCCCCATGCTGGCTCGATCGCTCTGTGGTACACCAGACCACAGAGCCATCCCGCCACCAGGAAGATCGCAGGCGTCGCTGCCCCTTCGCTTGGTCTCTGTTACACAGAGCACGTCTAGCTGTTTGTCCGCCATGACGGATATCAGCTCGTGCAACTTACCTTCCACACAACCTCTTACATTCCACGTGCCCACCCGGCACTCCGTTCTCCTCGACTCGCCTAACTGGGCAAGGCGTGATGGGTGGCGGCCCCCATCGCCGCAACTGCCGATGTTCGTACCGACGGGGGCGGGTCGGTACGCGTCGCCTCCGGGGGACGCCCTAACCCGCATTGCGGTACGCATTTCGAGCCGGATTAGCAGTCTAATTAGACTGGCAGGGGACGCGAACGAGCACGCTCCGGACTATGCCCCCCCTGTGCAGTCCAGTTACATGGGCTGTAGAGCCTGTGTGCGGCTGGATGATGAAATGTCGCCTTGGTTTGACGTCAATATCGGCGTTAAGCAGGGGTGCGTTCTGTCAGCCAGGCTGTTTATCATATATCTGGATAAATGTCTCCAAAGGTTGAACGATATGAATGTGGGAGTCCAGATGGGCGACTCAGTGGTCACTGCTCTGCTTTATGCAGATGATGCAGTCCTGCTGGCACAGTCAGCGATTGACCTGCAGACCCTAGTCGACACAATGACAGAAGATTGTAAGAAAAGGAGTCTACGCGTAAATGTGAGCAAAACCAAAATAATGGTCTTTGAAAGAGATAAAACCAGAACAGATGTAAGAGTAACAATAGGTAATGATGTACTAGAGCAAGTGGATGAATTTGTATATCTTGGATGTGGATTTAGCCGAGATGGAAGGTACACCACTGATATAGAGCGAAGAGTGAATGCGGGAAATAGAGTGAACGGAGCGTTGGGGCAACTTCTCGGCAGCCACCACCTCAGCCAGAAGGCACGTGTAGCAATACATAACGCAGTGCTTGTCCCAACATTACTGTATGGAAGCGAGAGTTGGGTATGCAGAAAAGAGTATGATAGTAAAATTAATGCGGTCGAAATGCGATCTCTGCGGAAAATCTGTGGAGTTAGGCTGACCGACCGCATTCGTAACGACGACGTAAGAGAGCGAGTAGGTATGAAAGAGAGTATTGGTGTAAAGATGCGAAAGGGAATGCTCCGATGGTTCGGACATGTGGAAAGAATGCCGAACGAACGCCTGGTTAAGAAGATATACAATGCGAAAGTGGAAGGATGTAGGTACCGAGGGAGACCGAGACTAACCTACCTAGACCAGATCGGTCATGTACTGAAGGAAGGTGGAGTCAAGAGTCTCCGAAACCGGCGGGCGTGTATGAAGAGAATTATGAATGTTGAGGAAGCGAGTGAAGTATGCAGAGATAGAGTTCTCTGGCACTCTGTTCTCTCTGCCTACCCTGCAAGGGATATGGCGTGATGATATGTATGTATGTATGTATGTACTATACCTGTATATATATAGATAGGTAGTGAAAGTTTGTAAAACATCTTTTTGTGCGCCTTGGCAGTAAAATTGTGTCGACTACAGGAAATGATAGTTTAGGTAGGTACTAAGGTAAATGTGTCACGCCGTGATACTACACCGCTATTCTCTATTCATTTGTGTGTGCGCGCGTATGCTAGGGATAGCTGTCCTTTATCAAAAAACACGCGGGCGAAGCCGCGGGCGAAAGCTAGTATAAATATAACATAGAAACGAATATAATACAAGAGCGTGACATGACATTTCCATATTTGCCCTCGACACTTGCAAAAATAATTCTTAAAGTAGCTGATTGCCAATACGATAAAGAAGAAAAGAGCTGGTAACCCAAGTAATGTCAATTTAGTCTCTGAGATTAAAAAAACGGACTATAATGGGTTTGAAAATAATGATGTTCTTAATCTAGCAGTTTCAAATCATTAGTATTATGATGATTCGGCCACGAGTAAGGTAATAATTATAAGAGTTCAAATTACATGTTATAAAAACTTTCTTCAAATTATGATTATTGAGACTAAGGGTTATTATAATAATAATAATAATAAATAAAACCGCCGGGCCAGTCGTTACCTCACCATGAGGCTAATGCAAAACTCGGAGGAACATTATACGGCTTCCTAAGTTCTTTTGATATATAAAAAAAAAATGTATCACAAGATTTACAGGAAAGCCAATAAACCGCAGGGCAGCTTGTGGCGAGCTAAATGTGAGTGGCGACACTGCGGTCCCGAATACTCCAGAGAGTCGATCAGGGCCTCGTCTCTAGCTGGCCTTCATTGGCTGGCTAGAGTGGAAACCGAAGAGTGCCCGAAGGACTCTCAGCTCTGGCTTGCCTTAAACAGCTGGTCAGAGAGGGGTCGCCAGAGCTATATGCTCGGGGGTGAAAGTGTCATTTTCAAGGGCATAACTACGGGGAAACCATGGCTCTGTTTATCACAGACTCAATGGTGAAACCGGCGCCGCACCGCTCGACACCCCTAGCCACTTGCACCAATGTTGCCCCCTGTTGCCCGTATGGCATGTGTGCCTGTGGCGACTGTTTAGGGGGCCCATTCAGTGAGTTGGCGAGTCACCGTCTGCCACCGTTCATCTCTCAATATGGGTTTGAAGGCAGACGACAGTTAAAAATTCATAGATTTAAGATGAACCAGTCCACTAAGCACCCACTCCCATAATCAGATATTAGCTACCATAATCACACAATAGTTTTACACTT
Source organism: Lymantria monacha (assembly GCA_905163515.2). Taxonomy (NCBI): domain Eukaryota; kingdom Metazoa; phylum Arthropoda; class Insecta; order Lepidoptera; family Erebidae; genus Lymantria; species Lymantria monacha. The sequence continues at coordinate 41,324,644 of LR991081.1, forward strand.
ACCGCTGGCAGTCCACGTATGTTATGTGCAGACGTGGAATGTCATTGGTAGATGTCCCATCCCAATATTTAGATTAAATTTCTCCAAAGGCCTCTGCGTGTTGGATCCATATCCCCATGTAAGCCTCCCAAAGGACCGGGCATCTTCCCTATGGAAGATCCCGTGAAAAAAGGAGATACAATATAATAATAATAATAAAACCTCCGGGCCAGTCGTTACCTCACCATGAGGCTAACGCAAAACTCGGAGGAACATTATACGGCTTCCTAAGTTCTTTGATATAAAAAAAATGTATCACAAGATTTACAGGCAAGCCAATAAACCGCAGGGCAGCTTGTGGCGAGCTGAATGTGAGTGGCGACACTGCGGTCCCGAATACTCCAGAGAGTCGATCAGGGCCTCGTCTCAAGCTGGCCTTCATTGGCTGGCTAGAGTGGAAACCGAAGAGTGCCCGAAGGACTCTCAGCTCTGGCTTGCCTTAAACAGCTGGTCAGAGAGGGGTCGCCAGAACTATATGCTCGAGGGTGGAAGTGTCATTTTCAAGGGCATAACTACGGGGAAACCATGGCTCTGTTTATCACAGACTCAATGGTGAAACCGGCGCCGCACCGCTTGACACCCCTAGCCACTTGCACCAATGTTGCCCCCTGTTGCCCGTATGGCTTGTGTGCCTGTGGCGACTGTTTAGGGGGCCCATTCAGTGAGTTGGCGAGTCACCGTCTGCCACCGTTCATCTCTCAATATGGGTTTGAAGGCAGACGACAGTTAAAAATTCATAGATTTAAGATGAACCAGTCCACTAAGCACCCACTCCCATAATCAGATATTAGCTACCATAATCACACAATAGTTTTACACTTACTGCTGGCAGTCCACGTATGTTATGTGCAGACGTGGAATGTCATCGGTAGATGTCCCATCCCAATATTTAGATTAAATTTCTCCAAAGGCCTCTGCGTGTTGGATCCATGTCCCCATGTAAGCCTCCCAAAGGACCGGGTATCTTCCCTATGGAAGATCCCGTGAAAAAAGGAGATATAATAATAATATATAATAATAATAATATATAACTTTTTATTGTATATGTATGTGTGCGTGTTTGTATACCCCTTTAATCTATTTAAAAATGTACAAATATGAATTGAAAATATAAACGATATTAATATAATAATCACTATCGAATAAGTTAACTGAGCATCATCATTATCATTTTTGATAACACACTGCTGGACGTAGGCCTCCTTTATATTTCACCACAAAATGTGATCTAGCACCGCCCGCATCCATAGACTTCCAGCAACTCTCACTAAGTCGTCGGTCCACCGGTCGTATTTAATAGTATGGATTTTTAAAAATATCACCTAATTAATTAGGTACCCAAATGAATAATAGGGTTTACTAATCATTAAAAAAATAATACTCACCACCATTTATGATTGTTTGATTAATTACTGAAACTATTAAAACTAAAACTTTTGTTTCACAATCATAGCAATGTAATTATATTTTTTATAGTATTTTCTAGTTAAACCAAGTTTAAGCTGCTAGACACCTCCACAGAATAATTTCAGTTTTCCTTGTTAAAGAAAGAATTAAAATAAATGATTAGGTACGCTTTTTATGAACTATCAACAGTGTTTTGTATATTTAGTGACATTCATATTTTATAACATAAAATACATTGCACCCTGTAAGATAAAACACATTATGTGTAATAATAAACTTATGAAAATGATATGTTGATTCATATTCACCCCAATTACTTTATATTCCAATAAGTCAAAACACACTATCACAAGTGCTGTCCTCTATATTTTCGCTGTCTTACGAAGAACTAATTATTTTTAACATTGGCTACATTTGGCTAGCATATTGTCCGATTTTGAAACGGTCACACTGAAGATTAGAGTAGAATAAGAGCGGTGAACATCGAGGAGAGGTCGTGGAGGAATTTACCATCTAGCCACCATCGCCGTTCGCCAATTACACCATGGCTGATACCGAAAAGGCGCCGCAGCCGCAGCCCCAACAGCAGCAGCAACAAGAGCAACAACCCTCACAACAACCGCAACAGGCTAAAGCGGCTAAACAAAAGCAGGTCATTGGTAAGTGCCGCTACGCCATCTTAGTTTTTCGTGTGCTGGCGTCAAATAAATTAAAAGCACATGTTCGTAAAACTATAATTCAGTTATGTTTCGTGATATTTTGTTTATATTATATTATAAAATAATTAAGATTTTCGTAGAATTATGTTATTTATAACTTTATTATAACATGAGGCGTCATTGGTGCCGCTATTGATCGTATGTTGACCCCGTTTGAACTAGGTGTATACTTCTCATATTGAGTCACGCGGAACAAAATCGATAGCAGACATAGGCGTCGTGGTGAAGCCATTTTGTAGTACATTGGATACTTCTAGTACCTACTTAGTACGTTATAATTTCAATATGAATATTGCGTGGTTTTTCGGCGTTTTGCTTGCTGATTTTTCCATTGGTATTTTGATCGTAATATAATACAAGTATTAAAATTGGCTGTTTGGGCAGCAAACTATTAACTATTCAAGGTCTAGGTTGGCGCCATGCGGAAGTTTCGATTAACCTTTCAAATGTTACCCAATTTCACCCTATATAGCTTTGGTGATGCTGATAACTAAAATTTTAATTCTCTGTATTCAAAGGCTCAAGTGGGTGAAGTTGTCCATTGACTGTCACTAGCAGAGTTCATGAAAGCCACTTTAAAACTGCAGGTTTTACACTTATAAAACCCCATCTTTACAAAAATAATATTGAATAAAGTCCGTTGATATTTACTCCACATCGTTGTTTATCCATTTCTTTCATTTAATTCTATTACTACTATTATGATGGTTCTAAATATTTTGAAAATATACCTAAATACTTTGAAAATATACATAAATACTTGTCAAAATATGATTGACAACTGCAAAGTTGATAATGAAGAGAAGTAAGGAGTAAAAATTGAATCTATTTACTGTTTATTACTAATGTTCGCTCATGGCTTGACATATGACATGACAATTTTTTTAGATGTCCTTCATCATTGTCCAGGCTTATCTGCTAAAGGTCCCTTTTACTTTTCCATTAGTCTAATACTATACAATATAGATATAACTTATTTCTGTCAATAGATAGTATGATGAATAAATAACCTAAAAGTTAGGAATAATAAATCCTCAAGAATAATACGTTTTTAGAATCATTTTTGATTCAGAAAAGGACAGGAGTCATCTGTCCTTTTCTGAATCATAAATGATTACCCAAAATGCCATGATAAGTGTTAGTTATTGTTAAAGTATGAATGTATATTAACAAACTCACTTACAAAACTATATTATTACCTGGAATGCTATTAACGTCTTTTGAATTTTAATTAAACATAATATTAAAACTCTTTTAGGAAAAATAAAGCTGTAATTTTAGTTTTGATAAAATATGTGCTGTGTGGTATCAACTATGAATACTACCAACCCGTACTTTGCTCTTGGACCTCGTAAAAGGCAACCAAGAGTTTTATACCTAAAACTCCACCTGATGCAGTTTGGTGAACAATTACATTCCCAAGAAGAATTGACATCAGGCAGGTGACTGGTCATAACACTATTGCTAACAACTTTAGCAATATGAATATGTATTAATTATATTGATCCTAATTAATTGGGATAAGAGTAGGAGAATGAAGAGTTATAGTTTTGATAAATAGTACATTCCTAAGCTTGTTTCAAGAATAGAAAATTTAGAGCACAATAAATTATGGTCCAGTGAAGATCTTTATTTCCTAATTATTAAAAGATATTTAAGATTCTATTTACTATCACACAAAATATAAATGTGTTTATTTTCTAGCAATAAAACTGTTTTTGCAACTTAGAAAACTTTATGACAGACTCAGTACGGTTTAGTCAATGTAATGTATCATGTGAGTTTTAGATTTATTAGTATACCTAAATTACTTTTTATCTAATATTTTAAGCTTTCATAAGACATGAAAAGTAGTGTGTAGTCTACAAAAATTGTTGTACAACCAGTTTTATTGCAAGAACCGTTTCAAAATTTATACAAATACCTCCACACTTCACATACACACATACCAATAACAATACCACATTTCTTTGAAAAAATAAATTGCATTACAATATTTGACACAAGTATAACTTACAATGTAAACCCTAATATTGCAGAGACTACTACTACCACTTGGTTTTAACTTTGTCTTTAGGTGAACTTTATTCTTGGAAAAGCACACCAATGCTGAGAAATTATTTCATTTCTGTGCATATTATTCAACTTAGGCAAATCAACAGCGTAAGTTATTGTACTGTTCTTGCTGATGGTTAAATTTGACATAAATTTGATTTAATTCAGTAAAAATCTATAGACTAAGAACTAGATGCTTATAAAACATGCAAATTTTGTCAACAAGTAATGGTTTCTTGCTCTCTGTAGGATCACCAAACAAACAAGTCATTTTGGCACTTTAAAATTTAGTAATCATATAATTGGAATCGCTGCTTTATAACATTTTAATGGAGATTGTCTATTGAAGATGGAATACCATATTAGAAATAGTAGCTGAGAATTTATGAAACATTATAAATATTAATTTGTTACAGTGTGATTCATTCTTGATTGTATAATTTTTGGATGTGTCTTTTCAAAGCTGCCTTTAGAACACAATTTGAATAATTTACATTATAATATACAAAATGTGAAAGTATGTCTTTAAGAGAGTTAGAATAAAGTAAAATTTCTTGTATATCTTAATATTACTTACAATTAGCTACATAGTCTTGTATTTTGAATAATATAAACGAAAACTACTTTATGAGATAAAAGTAGTGCATATGCAATTTAATTTCATAAAAGTAACTGTACATAAATTTAAAGCAACACACTTTCAAATATAAATGAATTGCTTACATTAATTTGTTACTACATTTACTAATATATTTTTCAGCGGAAAAAGTTTCGGGAACCGTCAAATGGTTTAATGTGAAGAGTGGATATGGTTTCATCAACAGGTATAATATCTTAATTGCAATTTGTAATATTTTGCTAATGATGTATTATTTATTGATAATTGTGTTCTGCTTTTATCAGGAATGACACCAAGGAGGATGTATTTGTGCATCAAACTGCTATCGCCCGGAACAACCCTCGCAAGGCTGTGCGCTCGGTCGGTGACGGGGAGGCGGTGGAGTTTGCCGTAGTTGCCGGGGAGAAAGGCTTTGAAGCAGCCGGAGTTACAGGTCCCGGTGGTGAGCCAGTAAAGGGCTCGCCCTACGCAGCTGATAAACGCCGTGGCTTCCATCGCCAGTGAGTGTCTTTGAAGTAAAAATAATTTTAGACTTCAAGTACATGTCTCTAAATATCAAATATTTGCAGGTATTATCCCCGTCAAGGAGGCGGACGTGGTGGTGAAGGCGCTCCACGTAGGGGTGGCATTGGACGTCGTGGACCCCCGCCCAACCAAGGGGGTGCACAGGGGGATGAAGGCCAGGAGGGAGGTGGAGCGGCACCACAACAGCGCTACTACCGTCGCAATTTTCGGGGTGGACGCCGCGGTGGCGGACCAGGCCCTATGAACCGCGGTGGATACCGTCGCGTGCGTCCACGTAATTACCAGCAGGGCCAGCAGCAGCCTAACCAGGCGGCCCCGCGTCAAAATGGACAGGAAGGAGCAGAGGCCCCAGCCACCACATCTTCACCACAACATCAACAGGCAAAACCCAAAGCCAACAACAAGCCTGCTGGTACCACCATTGAAACCACCACTAATGAGAGTCAGGCCTAAACACCTGGCAGCTGCAGTGTGGCACACTTATGTAGTGCATGTTAATTCTAGCTGTGCCACATATCCAGCACATTTGTCTGTACTACTGAAGAGTTTTGTTTTATTGTTGTTGCGGAAGCTATTTGTATTACATCTAAGAAATTTGGTAAAATGTCATCTTGGATCGGAAGATGTAAATGGAACTGCAAAGTATCATAGATTCAAAATGTGATATTTAAATTATTCTAAATAACTATTTCCATTTGTGTTGGACCTAAAGAGCTAAGTACAAGTTTTGGAAATAAATAATTTTAAAAGTGCAATGAAATTAGACAATGATATGCAGGATCCAAAGCCCCAAGACAAAGAAACATGTACTTGCTAAATATTAATTATTTTACTATAAATTTACTACATGGTTGCATGTGTTAATTAAAAAGTATTTTATTTGTATTAAAACCATTTGTGCTCTGTAAACAACAAAGCAAAATAAATACATCTTTATTACCTTGTGTGAAAATTTAATTTTATTATTCTGAAATTGCCATTATCTGCAACTTATTTACTATAGTCCTTAACATATAGCTTGATCTCTGTGACAGATAGCTACAAAACCCGATGAAGTAATTTTAAGTACGCGTCATGTTTACAAATTTATTGTTTTTTTTTATTGCTTATGGTGGCAAACGAGCAAGCAGCACACCTGATGGTAAGCGTCACTGCCGCTCACGGACCTTTGCAATATCAAGGGTATAGCTTAGGCCGCTGCTTAGCAATAAAATCCCCAAACCAACTGCAATAGCACATTGCCATTACTCCGACATCGATCTGCGAGAGTAGTACTATCCCGGACAGACCGGTCTGCGGATGGTAGACAGAAAACTGTCAACAGCGTGGTCCTACCACTATGATCACCTATATTTTTATTCTTTATGTGCCAGTTAAATCTCAACTGAATTAGGCTAAGTTCAGATGACCGCGCGATTTAGCTGTTCAGATGGAGGCGGCTTGCGCGCGGTAATCTCGGTAATACTTTGTGCGATCCACAAAGTATTGTTCTGAGTCTGGGTGTAATTTGTCTGCGTTAATTGCATGTTTGTAAAGTCATCGATACAAGGATTATTTTCCTTAGTGCAGGGAGGTGTCTATAAAAAAAAAAATCTAGCGTGAACATTCAGCGATAATGGACTTGGAGGAGGCTGTTTATTTCGTGGTGGAAAGCAAAGATAATACTGGGTGTACCCTATTTTCAGTCAAAGACTTTCTTTAAGTCTTTTTGTGACTTTATATACCACACAGACTACACGAAGATCGATTTTTCAACTACTTTAGGATGACGATTGATTCCTTTGAGTTTTTTTATGATTGCGTTGAAAAGGATATGCAACCTGCAGATGGTGCTGTAAGATATTGCATATCGCCCAAAGAAATCGTCCTCCATTTTCGTGGCTCCATGTGTCCGTCCCCCTAAAACCGCGCGGGTCAACTGAACAGGTCCATACAGGATTGTAGATCTCAAACCGCACGTCGCCGCGCGGTTCAAGATCTTGCGCGCGGTGCATGGCGGTGCGCGCGGTCATGTACACAACATTGATTTGCTATAATCTTAAACCGCCCATCGCCGCGCGGTCATCTGAACTTAGCCTTATGAATATAAAAATATGAACATATATACCAATACTTGTACCTCATATGTTTTAAATGCTTATAGTCTATCTAAGAAGTGCACTTTGACAGCTTCTTATTTTTATGTATTGGCAATCGGCTACTTAAATGAGCCATTGTTGCCAGTGTCGAGTTATAATTGTCTTCAAGTTTTTAGTGTCTTCAGATTAGTTATTGGTTGCTTTCCATTTAGTTAACACAGAGGGACTCTGCGGTACATTGTGAAACACTGTAAAAGTTTTTTTTTTGTTTTTTTGACCTGGTAACAAGGACCTTTAGGTCAATGTAAAAGTTTAAATGAAACAGCTATAGGTATGTGAACCAAATAATCGCTATCGAAAATAACCGATTTTAGGGAGAAATCGATATTGATTCTTTGTAATTAATAATCGGTATATACATTTTTTTAACAAAGTAGATGAATAAATTAATTGCTAAATTAATACTAAATAAATTTAATTATTGCAGCATAAAATCTATTCATCATATTTAGTGGGATTACATACATACATACATATCATCACGCCATATCCCTTGCGGGGGAGGCAGAGAGAACAGAGTGCCAGAGAACTCTATCCTTGCATACTTCACTCGCTTCCTCAACATTCATAATTCTCTTCATACACGGTCGCCGGTTTCGGAGACTCTTGACTCCACCTTCCTTCAGTACATGACCGATCTGGTCTAGGTAGGTGAGTCTTGATCGCCCCCCGGTACCTACATCCTTCCACTTTCGCATTGTATATCTTCTTAACCAGACGTTCGTTCGGCATTCTTTCCATATGTCCGAACCATCGGAGCATTCCCTTTCACATCTTTACACCAATACTCTCTTTCATACCTACTCGCTCTCTTACGTCGTCGTTACGAATGCGGTCGGTCAGCCTAACTCCACAGATTTTCCGTAGAGATCGCATTTCGACCGCATTAATTTTACTTTCATACTCTTTTCTGCATACCCAACTCTCGCTTCCATACAGTAATGTTGGGACAAGCACTGCGTTATGTATTGCTACACGTGGCTTCTGGCTGAGGTGGTAGCTATATACCTAGGAGTTGCCCCAACTCTCCGTTCACTTTATTTCCCGCATTCACTCTTCGCTCTATATCAGTGGTGTACCTTCCATCTCGGCTAAATCCACATCCAAGATATACAAATTCATCCACTTGCTCTAGTAGGTACATCATTACCTATTGTTACTCTTACATCTCTTCTGGCTTCATCTCTTTCAAAGACCATTATTTTGGTTTTGCTCACATTCACGCGTAGACCCCTTTTCTTACAATCTTCTGTCATTGTGTCGACTAGGGTCTGCAGGTCAGTCGCTGACTGTGCCAGCAGGACTGCATCATCTGCATAGAGCAGAACAGTGAGCACTGAGTCGCCCATCTGCACTCCCACATTCATATCGTTCAACCTTTGGAGACATCCAGATATATGATAAACAGCCTGGCTGACAGAATGCACCCCCTGCTTAACGCCGATATTGACGTCAAACCAAGGCGACATACCATCATCCAGCTGCACACAGGCTCTACAGCCCATGTGACTGGACTGCACAGCCTGCAGCAGTTTACCGTTAATACCATACTCCGGTAAAATGTCCCAAAGTTCCTTTCGTACAACCGTGTCAAATGGTTTTGCTCACATTCACGCGTAGACCCCTTTTCTTACAATCTTCTGTCATTGTGTCGACTAGGGTCTGCAGGTCAGTCGCTGACTGTGTCAGCAGGACTGCATCATCTGCATAAAGCAGAGCAGTGACCACTGAGTCGCCCATCTGGACTCCCACATTCATATTGTTCAACCTTTGGAGACATTTATCCAGATATATGATAAACAGCCTGGCTGACAGAACGCACCCCTGCTTAACGCCAATATTGACGTCAAACCAAGGCGACATTCCATCATCCAGCCGCACACAGGCTCTACAGCCCATGTAACTGGACTGCACAGCCTGTAGCAGTTTACCGTTAATACCATACTCCGGTAAAATGTCCCAAAGTTCCTTTCGTACAACCGTGTCAAATGCTCTCTCCAGATCCACAAAACTGCAGAAAACCCTCTGACCTAGAGCCAGATGCTTCTCCACAATGTTGCGCAGAGAGAACACTTGATCCATGCATCCCCTTCCACTCCTGAAACCTCCTTGTATCTCACACAGTAAATCATCGGACACCATCCTCATTCTCCTTTCAATAATTTTAGCATACACTTTTGCTGCCAAACTGGTCAAGCTTATGGCTCTGTAATTTGCGCAGTCATAACGTGAACCCTTGTTTTTAAACAAAAGCACGATGACCGCGCTATTCCAGTCCCTAGGAACCATTCCCGAGCTCCAACATAAATTGAGGAACAACAGGAACGCCCCCCCAGACACAGGAGCCGCCAAGTTTGATCATCTCGGCAGACACCATATCAATGCCCGCTGCCTTACCATTTTTCAAACTTCTTATCGCCCATTCAACTTCAGCCATACTGATGCCATCGGAGGACGGCGTCCTCAATGTTGATCTATTAAACCACATGCGACACCGGCGCCAACTCGTGTATCCGCATACATATCGCCAAAATATTCACTCTATCGGCCTAACACGTCTTGTGTTTGTGTAAGAATGTCTCCACCTTTAGACCTTATTTTATTCATTCTGAAGGCCGACCAACCACACCGAGACTTCTTCACCTCCCTCCAAAAGAGTTTGGTGTTATCCTCGAAGTTTTTAGTCAGCCTATCTTCTGCACTCATATTTGCTCTATCACGTTTCTCTTTCATTAAGGCCTTGGTGTCATTCTTACATTGCCGATATATTTCTTTCTTCTGTTCAGTCATACTGTCATTCAGATTCAAAGAAGAGACATAGTCCAGCCACGCTTTCTTCTTTTGCTCTACGGAAGCTGCCACTTCCGCATCCCACCATGCATCACAATTGGGTTTTCTATGCTTCTTTGATCTGCCACATACTTCTTTCGCTGTATCACCATACTCTCTTTCAATATTCTCCAGCATTCTTCAATGTCCAATTGCGGCTGGCTTGCCATCGTCAGCCGTTCTCGGACACCCTCTGCATACTTTTACACACTCTTCTTGCAACCTTTCAACCTTTATTCTTTTAAGCCCTCCGTAGTGGACACGCTCTCGCCAGTGCCTCCACTTTCTGAACAGATCACTAAATCTCACAATAACGAGATAGTGGTCCGTATCGACTGTGGGGCCTCTGTAGGCTCTTGCGTCCAATATTTTGCTTCGGAGACGACTGTCTACCAAAATTAAATCAATTATACTTTTCTGTTCATTCCTTCTCCATGTATACATATGGATGTCCTTATGTTGGAAAAATGTGTTTGACACAATAAGGTTTCTCTCCATGCATACATCCGCTATGAGCCTACTTGCGTCATTCACTCTCTTATCACCAAATGGATCAAGTACGTCCTCATAGTCGTGACGCTAGGTCCCGCCCCACCCATCCGTTCCATCCCATCCGAGTAGGATTAGGATAAGTAAAAACAAAAACTGGATTTGAAAATAGTTATTTATTCAGAATCACTACTATTACTTGAATTATCATCGTCGCGAACATTGATAATTATTTCCTAATCAATAAAATTGTCGAAATGTACATTTCTGTCAAATCTCTACTCGATTAACTGTATTATTCTAATATTTTTACCGATTGTTTGTATTGTCGTGAATTGGAAGTTGTCAAGCACTACTGTATAGATCGTGATGACATGGTATTGTAAGATCGTCAATAATAATTACTGTTTACCATTTTATTTTTATTTTAAATTAGTTTTACGAGTTTCAACATTAGATTATTGCACAAGAAAGTCACCCGCAACGTTAATTATGTAAATAACTTAATAGTTCTTTAAAATTTCAGATTTATTGTTTGCAATCATGTGTATCGTACGTACGTACGTTTGATCAAGGTTATTGTGTATTAAAGAATGCGAAACGTCAAAATGCACTTCTTAGATTAGATGAACTATAGTAACCATTTTATAAAAATATGCTTACGCAAATACAAGGTCATACTGGACTGAGAATAAGATAGAGATGGGACAATCGATAAACGTAAATCGATACCATTCTTATTAATTATTTATAAAACAGGTAAAACCAATAAATACATTACCTATATAAACCACTTCGTTACTCTATAAAATAAGAAATATGTGTTAATTTAGTATTCAGACATCATTTATAATATTAATAAGATCATTTCTTTTATATTAAAAATATAAATTCTTTCATAAAATAAACATGATTATTCATGAAATAATCAGTGACCATCATCGTCACTATTATCGTCATTGCTGGAGCAATCCTGTAGTTAATGATGGCATTAACTACAGGATTGCTCCAGCAATGACGATAATAGTGACGATGAACTTGTATGTACTCCTTTCGAATGATAAAAATAGGTAATTAACAGCTTTAGTTTAAACTAAATAAAATCCATTGATTTAAATTCAATAAGATTTTCTTACATTGTTTTACATTTATAATCGATTCACCCATCCATTTGATTGAAATTCAATAAAAATTTTATACTTTATTTTTTAATTGCGGTAGCGAATAACTTTAAAAAATATATCGACAAACATACATCGTAAGCGTCCAGCACTAGTGACAACTGTCACAGAGATAGGGGTGTCCACTTTGAAAAAACATCGATGTTTTTATCGATTCGATAAATCGAAACTGTACATCGATGTCTTTTGATGTATCGGATGAAAACATCGACGTTTTGTAAACATCGAGTACTTTTTTCTAAAATATATTACAAAAGAAGTGATACTTCTCAAAACAGGTCTTCTTTTTAGGGTGTAACTTTTGTATTTGAAGGTTATGAAAAGAGCTAAATCCATTATTTTATTATAGTTTAAGTAATTCATAGACAACTCACTGACTCTTTCTTGCTTGCGTAGTTCTGCCAATATGATCAGTGCTTCCCACTGCCTACATCATTTCTATGTTGGCCAAACCAGCACGCCCAGATTTTTTTTAAAATCTTTAACGGTATATTTTATTATGATTTTATTTTTGATAATTTTACAAAAAAAATTTTTTTTTTAGGTATTGTGGCATTTATACCCATTCCAATCTCTTATAAAACTGCAATTTATTATTAAAAAAAATATTTATATTACTTTGAAATATCATTGAATCATTTATTTAAACATAAATTTGAGTTTTTGTGACATTAACTGGTTATCATCGATTCGATGTTTTATGAAAAAAAAAAACATCGATACATCGAGTATATCGATAGCTTTTCAAAACATCGGATCGATTCGATGTATCGTATTGTAAACATCGATGTTTTCGATGCATCGATGTATATCGAATATCCCTACACAGATATTAAGCTATATTTTATAGACTATAATAACTGCATAAGACGAAATAAGTATTTCCTTCCTATTCCCAAATTCAAAATTAATGTCTATACTTATTTTTATCGATTGATGCTATGTTTTATACTCATAGTTTTTGCGAACACCGAAGAAGTAGATCTCCAAGTGAGAACGATTTCTGGAGCGATGTTACAAAACGGCTCGTTTCGTAATCTTAACCTGGTAATTGATAAATTTAAAGATCCTAATTGCAATACGGATTCATTCATTAATGATCTTTATTGTAATACATCCGTAATGTATCCACATTTGATGATCTTTATTCAACACTTCTAGTCAATTTGGCAGCAATATTAGGGCGGCAGCGATAGCCTATATTTTATTGAATCAAAAGTTGTTCAAATGCTAAGCAGGGAGACCTTTTTTATTTATTATTTAATTTAATAATTTGGACGATATGTATGTAACATATACTTTCTACGTTTAAAACTACTATGCTAAAGAGATATGTATAATTGGTAAGTTAAAAGCAGCACAATCAAACGTTAGGTTTTGAGAGTAAAAAAGAAAACTGCAGGATTAAATGTCATCTAGATTTTAAACTTGAAAGGTCGTAAACAAACGTCACTGAAAGAAAATACTCCACCGATTGAGCTAACAGCTTTCTTCTGACTACAGACGAAATCTCAAGACGGTGTTCATCATCATCTCAGCTCATATACGCTACTGGACTCTAGCCGCCTTCACATTAGGAAGGAAATTGACCTACTATATATATTATGCTGGTCAGACAAGTTAGTATAGGGTTTTATTTCGAGTTTGCCGTCTCGTGCATAGATGTTTTATACATAGGTATTATATTCCTTAGTCAAGCGCAGGCAACATAGGATGGTGAACTGTACCTTCTCTGTCTTATTTATTGTACTTATTGTATCTTACTACGTCACCACACGGCAGTGTTATTTCAGTGCTAGCAATATTTTATGCCTCGTTTTTAAGATGGCTAATAGGGCGGTGCCGAATTTAGGAATTTCCGTTAGGTGAGTCGGAGACCAAGAAAGAGTACCACTGCTCTAGAGCATGGATGCACAGACCGCGGCCCGCGGGCCGCATGCGGCCTGCCGATCGAATACTGGTAGTCCGCCGACAGCAAAAATAATACTCTCGTACATTCGAAAAATATTGAATTCTATTCCAGAATAAAACCAAAAAAATATGTTCGAAAAGTAATTTGAATCTCGCGCGCGCGCTATTAAGTGTGCTTATCGGTGCGCCGTGCGTGCGTCGGTAACAGCGGTCGGTAATGTTCGTGCTGATTTCGGTTAAATTCGTTTTCTTGAGGAAGCGCGGCGGCCGGCGGCGCAGCGACGACGGCAGCGCGGTGGCGGCTTATCCACGGGTTATATTGTTGGTGTTAATTTAAAAACTGTTTTATTATAATTACTAAGATTATTACAAAATAATAAATATTAAAGTACTTTGTTTCTTTTGATATTGTGAGCGACGTCCATAAAACTTATGAAAATCATTCAAATACCGCGCCAGTTCATGAATAAAACAACGCCGTGGCCGCGCCGCCTCAAGCGCCCAAAAATACTAAGTCAAGTAACATCGCTTGCCGCCTTTATATAAAGTTCAAAATAGTAGAGAAATCAAGAATTTTCTAGCGCGGTGTGAGCAAGCGAGATAGCAATAGTCCCGAATTCCCGATTGCTCCCGTAGGTAGACACACGAAGCTTCCAGAGTCGGTTTCGAGATTTCTCCAGACAGTTTTCGACTCTATACGCGCGATATAAAAGCCACGCTAACCGCAGCGACCGACAGTTCGGTTTTAATTTGAGTGAAGTGTCAACAGAAAGAAATAAGCGCGAAAATACAAAGCGAAGTAATAAGTGATTGAGAATAAGTGCAGTTTAATAGTGTTTTTGGAAGGCAATAGTTCTAGTGTAGATTTTAACTCCACTAGCCGGTGTCATATATTTTGATCCACATTCAACATAGATTGCCTGTTGCAGTGTTAACCCGTCAAGTGCCGTGTATAATTGTGTTGTGAATTCGTAAGTAAAAGTCTGATATTAATAAGTGTTTCCCTACCTATTTAATCAATTATTTTTGGTAATTTAAAAAAGGATGGATAATTTAAGTAGGTACTGTAATTGTTTTTAAGTGCTGTGTTAATCCTAGCCAGGATTCGAACGCAACATGGACAAGCCAGGACATAGTAAAAAACGTAAGGTTAAAGATGAAAATCGGCAGTTTCAAGAAATTTGGACTGAGAAATACTTTTTTTGTATGGTCGCATAACAAAGTCGTTTGTTTAATTTGCAAGAATTCTGTTGCGATTGCAAAGGAATATAATGTAAAAAGGCACTATGAAACGCAGCATCCTACTTTTACAAAGTTTACAGACGAATTAAGAAAGCAAAAAATGTTGTCTTTAAAACGGGAGCTTATTGGTCAGCAAGCTATGTTTGCAAAACCCATTCAAGATTCAGAAACAGCTACAGAAGTTAGTTATGAAATTTCTCGAATGATAGCAAAGCGAAGTCGCCCCTTCAGGGATGGCGATTTTGTAAAAGAATGCATAGAAATTGCCGCTAAGAAAATGTGTCCAGAAGCAGCAAAAAGTTTGAGAAAATTCAACTGAGTCGTATGACTATCCAAAGACGAATTATGTCTTTGTTAGGTTTATTGCGGAACAATTAACTGAAAAAACTAAGATCATTGAATTTTTTTCATTAGCACTCGACGAATCCACTGATATTAGTTCTACAGCTCAACTTCTCATATCCATACGAGATGTTACTCAAGATTTTGAAGTCTTAGAAGAGTTATTAGGAATGTGTTCATTGAAAGGTCAAACCAAAGGAGTTGATATACTCAATCTACTTTTGGATGAGTGTTCAAAAACTGATTTGGACTTATCAAAATTATCGGGCGTTGCGACTGATGGTGCACCTTCGATGATTGGTGTCAATTCCGGGCTAGTTACTTTGCTGAAAAAGCATCTGCAAGAAAAAAACATAAACGCTGAAGATCTCATGCAGTTTCACTGCATTATACACCAAGAAGCCCTCTGTTCTAAAAAAATTGAATTTCAAAATGTCATGAAAGTGGTAGTTTCGACTGTAAATTTCATAAAATTGCGAGGACTCAATCACAGGCAATTCAAACAATTCCTTGATGATATCGAAAGCTAATATGGAGATTTACTGTATTAGAAAGGTGAACGTTGGTTGAAGTAAGGTGGCTAAGTCGTGGATTGACACTGGAACGATTTCTAAATTTAATAGAAGAAATTGGAATATTTCTGGCGGAAAAGCAAAGGGATGTCCCGGAACTTAAAAATCCTGATTCGTTGTGTAATTTGGCTTTTTTAGTTGACATTACAAATCCTTTGAATGTCTTGAACACACGGCATCAAGGCAAAAATCAACTGATATCCCAGCTCTACGCTCATGTATCATCCTTTCAATGCAAGCTGACACTTTTCAGATCGCAATTGAATTCTGGAAATTACAATCATTTTCCGAATTATAAGAAAATGGCTGAAAAATTCAACAAAACTGCGATTAATTTCAGTTATGTAGAAAAGCTAGATATTTTGATTCAATCTTTTCGAGACAGATTTTCGGAGTTTAAAAAAGTGAAACCTCTGTTGGACATATTCAGCAATCCTTTCACGATTTCAGTTGAAAATGCGCCAGTAACAATGCAATTAGAAATTATTGACATTCAAAATGACCAAGATTTACACAACAAATTCAACGAAGGAACTTGCTGAACTTTTACCACTGCATTGATAAAAATATGTACAAAGAGTTGCGCATAAACGCTCTGAAATGTGCCAGCTTATTTGGTTCTACCTATATATGTGAACAAACTTTTTCAATACTAAATGATAATAAAACAAAAATCGAAACCGCCTTGCAAATGAAAGTTTGGAAGCAGTTTTACGTGTTGCTACAAGTAAATTTGAGCCAAATATAAAAAAGATTGTAAGCACTATGCAGTGCCACGCTTCAAATTAATAAATTCTTTTTCAATTTTAATACATTATTATCAATTCTTTATTGTCTTTAATTACCTATACTTCTGGCGGCCCGCCATCAGTTCATGATTTGCCCGAGTGGCCCCCAGTCTTAATAAGTCTGTGCATCCCTGCTCTAGAGTATGCATCGATGAAATTCCATACCGTAGTTTCGGCTTGATGCATTTACATACAGAAATGATGCATTTACATACAGAAAAAAAATTGCTTCGACCTCTGTTACCTACTCTTATAAAAAGAGACTAATAGTTCTTTGTCTATTAGTATATAATAGATCACATATCGTATGAAATAAAACTATTTATACAGATTTTATATAGATATGGGCGTTTTCTGTTTGTGCCACAAACGGTTATGTATCTGATTTACAGTTTGCATATCGATATCGAAAACAGTTTTCTGATATCGATATTAGTTGTAACAACTCAAATTCAACCTTATCACTTCGAAATTTAGTTCCATTTTGTAGAGTAAGTGTCTCACTAATATCGAGTAACCGTAGCCGCCAGAAACGTTATCATAACTTTAACTATACAATGGAAACCAAATCTTATTGCTAGTAAAGTAAGATATATTAACCACGCAAACATGGCTAAAGTTATTTCATATTCTCTTTATCTCTTTTATACTAATAAAAGAATATACACTTAGAACGAGAGGTAGCGAATATGGTTCATATCTTAATATCGTTTGTGAAATTTGCGTTTTGTTCGTACGTGTTCACATCGTTATAGTTTTAAGTTTTGACTTAATAGTTATCGCATGTTAGTAGAAGTTTTGACTCGATACAGTTTTTGTGATATCGGCTACATTGATATCGGCTACATTCATATATCGATATGGTATGATATCTAACACATATCCGATATAAGTTACGTTTTGATATATCGAACTCATCATTAATTTTATAGCATTTGCATATGACTTTTACTTGGCTGACGTTATGAACACTTCAGCGTTCATAGTCACGTTAGGAACGAGAAAAAACGTTAGTAAACTAAGAATTTATAAATAGTGGTATCAAAAGGAAACTCAGAATAGAAACATCGTTAAACAATAGACTACATGGAAAATGTTTTATTGCTGTTGTAACTATTTGAGATAACAATTGTAATTGTGATTTCTATTGAATATTTTATTACCTTGTAATAAGATGGCGTTGTTTCAGCTATTCAAGTAAATATTTTTTTCGACTTCTTTACTTTTCATATTGTTCATAAGATATATGTCCAATTACTTTCAATCCACTACTTCCTGGTTCAATTTCCAAATTTAGGAATGAGCAAAAAATACATAAAAATGTTAGAGACATAAACAGCGTTAAACACTTGAATACGTAAATGCTCTTGTATCTATTGTATAAAACAACTGTAGCTGAAGTCTATTAAATATTTTAAGACTTCGTAACAAGATGGCGCACAGTAGGCTGAAAATCGCGTTTCATAGACATAGAAACTTAAGTGATTGTTGAACTTAAGTTGATGATTTTTTTTGTGTGGAAATGGATTCTCCTGATCATTACTACATTATAAAATATCATATGAGATAATTTGGTCAACAATTGAACGAGTTACGATTTTTTTAGAAAAATTGTATAAAGCGAACATGAAAAATGAGGATATCTCTGAAATCGCAAGGTTGGCCGTTATATCCTCGCAGTTGTATATAGTAATAATTATTTATGATTTTTTAACGTACTTCGTATTACGGCATCACTTGCGATATTTTTTTTAAAATCGTCAAAGTTTTAAATTTTTATTTTCGTTGATAACTACTTTTACTTGTACGTTTATTTAATAATAACGTTTAAATTTTTCAAATACGCATGTATCTAGCTTTCATACAAAGAAGTGTAATAAATCACGTTAGTCCGTTGTTTTATTTATCGTTTATGTCCTTTGAACGTAAGTTAGTAATTTCTAATTCTTAGGTACTATACTATTACTTAATGACTTCGCAGTAGTTAATCATTTCAAATATCATTAAGAACCTTCATTATACTTACGGCATTGCTTAATAAAACATAGAAACACACACACAAAAGAAATAAAGGAGTATATGGTTAATGGTGCAATTAGGTAATGTCATGAGCATCCTGTATTTCGTATCTTGGAAGCCTTTTGAAGATCTAGGCAATAAGCAGAAGAAGAGAAGGTCTAACGAACATAACGGCGAAAAACCTTTTGAGTTAGCATATTCAGCTGCAGCACTCTTGAAAGAAGATGGTCGTGAAGATATTGCATCCGTTATTGAGTACATGCTCAAGAACCCACAAGCAGCAGCAAAATTCAAGGAAATAATGAGGAAACCAGTTTCTTTATCATTATTTTCGCCAGAAAAACCACTCGCATTGCTACTTTCATTAAAACTCTCAAAATGGCAATATATCACTTTGAAGGAAACTACAATTCGAGAAGGTTCTAAAGATGTATATCCATCTTATTATAAAGTACAAAAAGCTAAGCTGCAGTGTTACCATCCAAAAAACTTCATAACTGTAACGGAATCTTCAGCTAAAATTGCACTTCAAGTATTACTGGATTTAACAGTAAACAGGATTCTAGAAAATCTTCCTAGTGCTATTAGGATACAAGACCAGAAATTGAATTTTATATCAAAGTGGGGATTTGACGGTGCATCTAACCAAAGCCGATATAAACAGAAAATGGACAGTGAGTAAGATGATTCCAGCATATTCATGACCTCTTTGGTTCCACTAAAATTGACAGCTGGAGATGAAATAATATGGACGAATCCAAAACCCTCCTCATCTACATATTGTCGTCCAGTGCAGTTTACTTTCATAAAGGAGAGTAAAGACATTGTCATGAATGAAAAAACTTGGATGGATAACGAAATCGAAGCACTGCTCCCCACAAAATACAAAGCAAAGGAGGTCAGTCACCAATTATTGATGACAATGATAGACGGTAAAATTTGTACATATTTATCTGATGCCAAATCAAGTGCTGCTTGCTACCTGTGTTTAGCTAAACCTACAGAAATGAATAATCTAAATAGCGTTACGTCAAAGACAGTGTCTTCTGGTGTATATGAATTTGGATTATCATCATTACATGCCCGCATTAATGTGATGGAATGTCTTCTACATATAGCCTATCGTCTCGATTTTAAAAAGTGGTCTGCGAGAGAAAAATTTTACAAACAGATGTTAAAGTCAAGAAAAAACTTATTCAAGATAAATTTAACAATGAACTAAATCTTTTAGTCGACATCGTTAAGCAAGGATCTGGCACAACTAATGACGGTAATACCACGAGAAGGTTTTTTTGGAGTTTCCTGACAAAACTGCTGCAATCATTGGACTAAACGAAAGCCTAATTCGCATGTTTGCTGTGATTCTGCAGGCAATTACTTCTGGTGAGATTATTGATGTAACGAAATTTAAAGAATATGCCAAAATAACAGCTGAGAAATATGTAGAACTATATAATTGGTATTACATGTCGTCGACAGTCCACAAGTTGTTAATCCATGGAGGTGACATAATCGCAGAAAATGCTATTGTACCAATTGGTAGTCTTTCAGAAAAAGCTTCAGAGGCGCGCAACAAAGACTTCAGAAGGTTTAGAGAACACCATTCTAGGAAAACAAGTAGGGAAACCTCTAATGAGGATATTCTCAATATGCTTATCCTCTCATCTGATCCCCATATTACAGCAATAAGACCAAAGCTGGACGCTTATAAGAAACAAGCATATTTTAGTGAAACATTAGACCTGCTTAAACTCCAGGATGAATGTTGAGGAAGCGAGTGAAGTATGCAGAGATAGAGTTCTCTGGCACTCTGTTCTCTCTGCCTACCCTGCAAGGGATATGGCGTGATGATATGTATGTATGTATGTATGTAAGATATTAAATTTTTGACCCACAACCAAGTCTGAGAAACCCTGCCTTAGATATTATGGCTGGGCGTTGCAGTGTCTTGTAAGCTTTTGTAAATAAATGGTACCCAGAGTATTGGCATACACTACCTTAAGCAGGAACAACTTTAGTTGCTAACAGTCTCGAGTATTCATTTGTAAAAGAATCGCAATTTGTCGAATTTGGTGTAGGTTTAAGCGGTTGAACACGCAGTTTTGCCTTGTGTGTAAAAATGGGTCACTTTTTGTGGGTACGGTTCTAAAAGGAACTGTTCGAAAGAAGCACTACCAAACTAATTAGGTTTCAAAACGATATTCTTTGTAATTATGAAATATCACAGTATCCTTTGGATTGCCTTTTTCTTTTAATAACCTAGTGTAAAAGTTTTGGTTGTATAGCTACTGGAAAAAAATCTAACAGAAAACAAAGAGTTGTTTTTTGTTACTTTTTTTTTAATTTTATTTTTTATTTTATTTATTAAAGATTCAATCAAGCTAAATCAACTTTATTCTATTTTTTAAGTACCTACTAACAATACCTGTCTATGCATCAGCTAACATATTCAATGAAAATATATGAAAGCGACTTGTTTAACGTAATTATCATATTTATAGGCAATACAGAGATTATTTGTAACCATTAAACTACTAAGTATATAAATAAAAGAAAATAATTATACTATGGAAGTGCTAAACAACAACGAAAAAGAAATATTATTCTTATCAGAGATAAGCAGGACAGAAATTTAAATAAATTACTACAGCAACAACTATGGAATAAAATAAAATTAAAACCTAGAGCGAAATGAAAAGATGTTTTTATGTTAGAATAAAGTTAAGTAAAGTTGTATGTATAATTTGACGAAAGCCGACATTGTGATCGACGCCTGGTTTAGCAAAATAGCATTGTTTTAATACTAGAATTGCCAATGTTTCCATATTGTATGTAATAAGTAACACTTTTATAGCAGGTTCAAATATTCTACTTGTTTGGTTATGATTTACTGCTAAAACATTGATTTAGCGTGGGGTATAATTGACAATACACTGCCACGGATGTCACTGAATCGGTACCAGTGGCTGGCTTAATGGTGAAGCGGAGGGAACACGGTGTGTTATGAGGCCGCAAGCCGCCCTTCAGTCGCTCCGGACGCAATGAACGCAGTATGTCTAGACCAGCCAGCCAAAAAAAGGATATAATTATAAAAGATAACCTAAATTAGCCAAATCAAAGTCCAGAGACGATTTCAGGTATTCTCTAGAGGTCGGACGGTTCCAGCCATTTTGTACCAAAACGTAATCGTGACCGATTAGATTTAAAATGTAATCAATTTAGCTCCTACCTATATTCAAACTGTCACTTTGGAATATGCTTAACTATCAGGATGATATTAGCGTTATTTATATTTCTGATGGCACGCCAGCATCTCCTTTGAAACCCCATAGTAATATGGGCGGTCAGTACCCACAAATATCCTAACTATTCCTAGCATACTTAATCTCTGGATTGTGGAGGTCAGATAGTAGTTATACTATATAATCGTTGGAGTAGTTTAATAAAGACTGGTAGGATTGTTATGAATAAACGAGTTAATCATAAATTTACAATTGAGTAAACATATCAAAGCACTTAAAATTTTTATTTCATAACATTCGTTTACGTCGCTGATATGCTGAACTATAAGAATATTAAAATATTCTATTGGTGCTTACGTTGTACCTCTCACTGAGCTGTTTTGTACACTGAGCTGTGATGTACCTTGAGATGAGAGTGACGACAAACATGGCTTCGAGTTGCTACTCAGTGTAATGTTAATGGTGATCGGTTGTGCAGCGCTGCAGGTTCCCCTATCGTGTTCTGTATTACAAAATTATACGTTCGTGAACATTACTTGAACAGGTACGAATGTATTATATATAATATTTTAAAATATTTTTTTTATTGATATTTAATATGCTATGAATTTATTTTGTCATTTTCTTGTTTTACCTTGGCCCTAGGTCAGTGAAAGTGTTTA
Organism: Lymantria monacha; assembly: GCA_905163515.2. Lineage (NCBI taxonomy): Eukaryota > Metazoa > Arthropoda > Insecta > Lepidoptera > Erebidae > Lymantria > Lymantria monacha. The sequence goes on from LR991081.1 coordinate 41,347,423, forward strand.
GCAATAAATAGATACTTGAAATGTAATAGCATTACGTTATTTTACCATGACTTTAATAAACCTGCAGTGCGTATACTTGTATATACATTATTTTGTAATATCTGCATACGTTAGTTTTAAATATTTATATACAGTATTTTTAAATATTTCAAGAAAAATAATTATATATGTTATTAACAAGCTATATATATGTTAATATTAAATTATATTTATTTATTTTTCTTTCGTCTAAAGTAACATCACGTTAAATGGTAAGTGTCCTAGCCTTGAATAACCGTGAATGCTCCTATAGCCCGCGCCAAATAAGGTAACAATACAGATACCTAGTTGACCCTATTTACCTACATCCTGATATCTTCTATTTCTAATGTTTATTATGATTTTACACAATGTTTTAGTTTTATATATAGATAGTACTTACCTACAGTAGTTGGTTTGCTTGGTTAAAATTACAAAAATTATAATAAATAATAAAGCCTATTATTTATTAATCAATAATAATCAATTTAATTAAGTATTTATTACATTAATTGCAGTAATTTAATTGTTACTAATACTAACAACTTAATTGTTAATTAGTAAATATACATTCTATAAATAGAATCAAAATATGCAGTAAATGCTTTTTTAAATGTTATAATAAAATAAAATATATGAATTCTCCTCTGTTATTGTAGGGAACCTTTTTTTTTATTTTCTCCTTGCTGGGTGGACCATGGATGTGGTCGCGCCACGACAAATCGATCCGGGGTGACAAAAGAGGCGGCGCGCAACCCCATGCACCCACCCTGCAAACACTTCTCTTCGCCGTGCGAGCGGGCCACCGGTACCCGATCTTTGTCTTCGGTGGCCCGCCCGGCGGTTTACCCTTACGGGTTCCTCCCGTGTCAACACCCCGACAGCTTTCGCCGTCGGGGCGTCGCCCTCACGCGGTGGTCTCACGTCGGGTGACCGGACAATTCCCCGGTCCGATCACCCGAAGCCTCGGTTAGGGCGGCATCAGGCGCAGATATTCGCGCCTGCGTCACGGAAATCCTCCCGGACTAGTTCCGCCGCCTCCTTCTGCGAGATGACAGCCTCGCAGAAGGCGGCGACCCCGTCCCAGTTCCTGACGCTGTCGACCATCGCTTTCACGACAGCCGGCAGCGTCAAGTCGGCATCGATGACAGCGACGAGGTCACGGCACTGCCCGTCCCAGCCCGAACACACCTCGAGCGTATGTTGCGCCGTGTCCTCGTCGCTACTGCAATGGTGGCAGGACGGAGTCCACTCCCTCCGCACGACCGTGTGCAGGTACTTGCCGAAGCAACCGTGCCCCGACAAGACCTGCACCAACCGGAAGGAGAGCACTCCGTGCCGCTGCTCCATCCACTCCATCAGTACGGACCGGAGGGCCTCGACGGTAACAACACCGTGTCTAGGCCTCTCCAGCCGCGTAGCCCAACGGGCGATGACATCTCGGCGGGCCAGGTCTCTCAGATCTCGTCAGACGATGGGGAGCCACCCTCGTCGCGCACTAAGGTAACCCGCTGGTCGAGGTCGGAGAGCTTCTCCGCCTCTAGGTCCCACGGGGGTGTCTCGGCCAATAGGCATGCCGCCTCTGTCGACAGCGTGTGGTACCCGCGAATGGCTCTTACCGCCATGGCTCTCTGTGGCCTCCACAGAACCGCCCTGAGCTGGGCGTTCAGAGCCCTCGCCCACACGGGTGCGCCATACATGGCCATTGAGCGGATCACCCCCGCATACAGCCGTCGGCCCTGGAAACTGGGTCCGCCCACGTTAGGCATGAGCCGCGAAAGGGCGGACGCCGCGCCGACCAGCCCGGGAGCAATCCTGCGGAAATGCTCCCGGAACCACCAACGCTCGTCGAGCACCAGACCCAAATATTTCATATGGGCCTGGATACTGATGTGGATGGAGTTGACGACTAACGAGGCGCCGATAGGCAGCCACACGCGGCCCATGGAATAGAAGGGACTCCGTCTTATTTAGGGCCATACTGAGCCCCAGCGCCTCGATTGGCCTGACCATCTCCTCGGTGCCGAGAGTGGCCAGGCTCGCCGCCTCTTCGAGTGTCCTGCCCCGGGCTGTGACGAGCGTGTCGTCAGCATAGCATATCACGGTCAGCCCGGGTATTGTAGGGAACCTACCTCAAGAAACAAGTAAGCCTTGACTTCCTAGAGCCCAACGATGATTTATATTTGTTTGTATATACGTAATCTATTATTTGGCACCTACCAATTTATTTTTATATATTTTTTAGTGGTAGGACCAAGCTGTTGACAGTTTTCTGTTTACAGTTGCGAGCCGGTCCATCCGGGGTAGTACCACACTTTCGCAGAAGATCGACGTCTGAGTAATGGCAATGTGCTGTTACGCTTCGTTCGGTGGGCGAGAGAGTCGGAAGCTCAACTGGGTGGGTTTGGAGTTTTTATTGGTAGGCAGCGGTCTAGTTATATCCTTAGTATTGCTAATGTCCACGGGCGGCAGTAACACTAACTATTAGGTGTGCTACTTGCTCGTTTGCCTCCATAAGCAATAAAAAAAAAAAAAAAAAAACAAAGATAATAGGTATGTGTTAGATCGTAGTCTATTGTTGTCACTGCTTCCCAGAGATACTAATTTTCTGCAATTACCAGATTAATGCGACATCTTTTACGTATAGACGTATCTTGGAGTAGGCAATCTACATGTGCAATTGTATGCAGAAACAAATAATTGCTTTTGTGTGTATTTGAAATTTATTTTTATTGGGCTGCTGTGTATAAAACTTTATAATGTGTGAGATAGCTAATGCCTGCTACTTCGTCCGCGTATTGTTGAATTGGCCCTTCCAGTGACATTAAAAGCAAAAGCCTATTTAAAAAAAATTAAATGACTATATCTTTTGTTACTGACATCAGTTTTTAATGAAACAAAGGTTAATTGTTGCTCTGAGCTGGGCTTTAATCTACTTGTGCTGCACAATTCATTCAGTAATATTAATATAGATATACAAATAGACAAAAAAAATAATCATAATTTTGTTTTTGTGTTCTGCTGGGCTTTTCTTACTACCTGTACTCATTTGTTAATAAATTTATCAAATGTACAAATTCACGGTTTTTACTCATTATATGTAGATGAAGCGGAAATGCACAAAATATATTGTTTAAATTGTACAAATGACGGAAGAGTTATATAATAGATAAGTGTTTGTTGTGTTACGGTGCGGCTATGTGACGAGACGAGAGAATGTTAAATGTCGAAAAGCTTTATATAGGGGTAAGGGATAAATAAGCAAAAGTTGGATTGATTGTGTGCGTTTAATTAATTTACTAAAAATTTATCAGGTATAAGGTACAATTAATATGTTGGCGATGTATGTTGATACGTATCTTACGTTACTATTCTAACAAATGAAAGTTGCAAAAGTCAAAAAGAAACGGACCTGCATAGTTCAATGTTTTTAATTCAGGTTCTAAAACAGGATCTGGTACATTTCATTTAACGTCTACATATTTCTATGTCAGATGTATAATTAATTGTCTATTGGCCCTCACAATTAAGTAGGGCTGCCAATACGTCTGTATATGTGTTATTACTTTTAAATGGAATTATTATTGTTGTAACACTTTGTGAAAGAAAAGGTATGAAAGTAAATGTAAGTAAGACGAAAGTAATGGTCTTTGAAAAGGATAAATGTATGACGGAATGTAATATTTTTATAAATGTTGGGAGATTGGAACAGGTGAAAGAATTTGTATATTTGGGTGTACTGTTTACTAGTGATGGTAAAAATAATGATGATGTTGAAAGAAGAGTGAATGCTGGTAATAAAGTGAATGGGGCTCTGTACGCTTTTATGAAGAGTAGGAATGTATCTAAAAAGGCACGCCTAGCTGTACATAAGGGAGTGTTAGTTCCCACTCTCATGTATGGCAGTGAAAGTGGGATTTAGCAGGGAAGACATGAAAGTAGAATAAATGCTGTAGAGATGAGAGCTCTTCGTAGTATGTGTGGTGTAAGTTTGAAAGATAAAATTAGGAATAGTGTTATAAGAGAGCGCTGTGGTATGAATGAAGAAGTAGTGGAAAAAATAAAAAGGGTATGCTGAGGTGGTTTGGACACGTGGAAAGAATGAGTGAAGAAAGGTTGACGAAACAAGTATACAAAGCGAGTGTAAGTGGGACGATTACAAGGGGAAGACCACGTCGTACTTTCCTGGATCAAATTGAAGATGTGTTAGTGAAAGGTCAGATTAAGAGTACGCGTAATCGTAGAGCATGCATGAAGACTGTGATGAGCGTGAATGAAGCGATGTAGGTATGTCAGGATCGTGGTTTGTGGCAATCCGTAGTCTCTGCCTACCCCTCTGGGAAATAGGCGTGAGGCTATGTATGTATGTAACACTTCGTATATTTTGTAACATTGACATGGTTACATGTAATGGTCGATTTTGTACAATATGTCTGGAGACTTGAAAAATGCTGGAGCATTTGATATAATAAATATCCCACCAAACGCATTAATGTGAAAATGGGAGCCAAGTTCAATTTCATGATATTGACATCTAATAGGGCTATATTGAAAAAAAGGACGTATTGCTTCGACCCCAAGTAGTTGTGATAAGTGCAAGAGAATGATGTATGCTTATTGACTCTTTCAACTTGAGTTTTAAACTGTTGTTAAGTTCTGTATACAATTTCCAGTTTATAAGACAATTTCTTGTTATTTTTCTGTTAATAAAATGTTTGTTATTTATTTATAAGTTTGACCTTTTAAATGCTTATAGTTGATAATTTATAACTTATGATATATTGAATCTCAACATTTGAATTGCAAGGCTAAAACAACTTTTTAGATACTAGTCATGATCATTTTAGCTAATCGTCTTATCCTCTTTGTGTTACATTATTGTTTTTATGGTTGCCTAAATATTTTTAATTTCTAGTGGGGACGTCGTTTTTTATTTATGAAGGAATCAAAAATATCTAGAAATGGTACGTGTAAACATTCACAGGGTGCCGCCCGCCTGTTCTCTTGCAAGGCAAGAGAATTGTCACGCTGTCGCGTCTCTAGTGTGACTCTTCCTTTTTTTATTTTTTTCAATTTAGAATAAAGAATAGTTTGTAATAAATTTTTATTGAGAAATCTACTTGTTAGAAATATTTTATAAATAAAGAGAAATAAATAAATTTTAATTTGCTTTACGGATATTGCAAGTAATTTACGATCCATTTTTATATAAAAATATCTTAAATAACTAGCATTGTGGTCAATAAATAATTAAATCTCTTGTTTCTTTTTATTAGTGGTGTCTTTTTATTATAAATTCTGCTTTTTAAATTTTAATATTAGCTAGTGCTACACTATATTATGCGTTTTCCTTGCGGGGCAGTCAAAATATGACTAGTAAACCAAAACGAAACGTCGGGAAATTAAAAATCAAATACAAACACAATACAATCCGTAAAAATAGTTTTATTTCAAATTTATCAAATTATTTTAGTAAATATATAGTTATTGTGTGTTTGACTAGCGAGTGTATTTATACGTACCTGAATGGCACATAATTATGTAGTACAAAATTGCTTAATAACATATTTTAACTATAATTAAAATTGTCGCAATTCACAAACGCGGGTGGACCTTACTTGTTACTTACAGTACCTACTTAGAATGTTTTGAACGCAGCGGAAATAGCTATTGTGTTTGCTAAATGCAACGCATGGAAGCTCACCCACCAATGCCACAGATTAATAAATAACAGATACTTCACTCGGTAGAAAATTACCAATACCTACTGCTATAATAACCTACTCTGTCGCGTCAGCAACTGCTGCATGCTAAAATGTGCCAAAAAGCGTACAATTGTAATTGCTTCGCACCTCGCGATCCCACAGCAATCACAGGGCTGCCTCTTCGATAAAATTCATGAGTTCTTCCGGGTTGAGAGCCCTCAGCGCTCACCCACAGTCCGGCTAAAGTTGTCACAGCCATCTGAGGCTAACAACTAAGTCACAAAAAACAAGCATATTTCAAATGAATAATTTTGAGATTGCCCTCATGAAATGTATCGGTGTAGGGTCTCGACAATTACAACTCTGTTGAGGGCGGTGCCAAAAATTTTTTCTAGGCAATCCTGATGTAAGCGTTTCGTAAACATAAAATTAATGCATTCTTTCTTCAAATCCTTGCATAGCCTGACTAGTTAGATTAGTTCCCCAGATATTTTTTCTTCATCATGTACAAAATTATTTGTCAGTAAGTTATTCCTGATACATTTAATTAAATGTGGGACTTCGAATATGTAGTAATTTTTTTTACCACCTTTTTTTACTTGATTTGCACCCATTTACTGCACATAAGGCACCAGACGCCATCGTAGGTACACGTACAAACGAATGGAACGAATAATATTTAACAACGTGGATACGCTTCGCTTGCGAAAACCGCACTGAATTTGGTCCGCAAACGGCCCGCGACCGCTTGGTCGGGCGGTAGGCAATTATAGCGCGTAAGTCCATGGAGTGACGTAGGCCTGCCAATGCACTTAAAAGGTTTAGCGCACAAGTCACTTTTACTATCAAAATGGGGCAATACAGTTTAGTATCGCAATCACCCGTTTCAGCGACTGCATAAGTATACATACAGTATTATTACATTTTAGCGATTTATACTGCTCTATTGTGATGCCAAATACACTTATATGATGCTTAAGTATTAAAATTTATTATTATTTAATTAATAGGTATAATCAATCATAACAGACAAATTATTTTGAAATACTCATTGTTGTTATTTTGTTTTTCTTTGGCGTGAACCGTGTATCGGACACGGTAACCCAACCATCCGGGACAACTGATGGAGTACATGGGTTGGACCCAATAGTCAACCGTACTTAATGGCTTTGCCTAATACCCGACTAGAAATTTTTTCGTCTTCCTTAGCAGGCCCGGACCGGACATGCCCGATCTGGACCAGATAAGGTATGTAACGCAGAAGATATATCTGGACCCGATCAGGAAAACCTTATCGGGTCCAGATCAGGCATTCCTGATCGGGTCCAGATCAGGCGTTCCTGATCGGGTCCGGATGAAATTTTACTGATCGGACCCAAATCAATCATCTGCGTTATATATCTTGCCTGATCCAAAACGAGTATGGTCCAGTCCGGTCCTTTTAAAAAACATGAATATCTTAAAGAACATGTTTAATAGGTAAAAATATAAATTAATATATGACGTATGCACCGAATGCAGTGCTATATTCTTATCATAGAGAGTCCCAGTGAGCCGTTCCGATTATGGCGCAACCACTAGATGCTAACGACTGCAACTGTCGCCTGAATTAGTGTTGCATATCGATAGTCTACTATCGATAGACAATCAATTGTCTATCGATAGTTTACGTATAAGCAATAGTATCAATAGTATATCGATTTTATTGTAATACGTAAATACTATCGATAGTATCGATAGCTCTCCACAAGCAATACTATTAATAACAACGATACTATCGATAGTGATTCATTCAATAGTATCAATACTATCGATAGTATCGCTAATACCATTAGTTTTAAATTAAAACTATCGATACTATCGATAGTATCGACTATTTTGGACTATCGATAGTAAGCAACTATTCGATAGTATTGTTGTCTAAAGTTATGTTATGTAGTAAGCCAAGTACTGACATTATTATTAAAAAGAAATTTATTTAAATTTGCGTCATCATAGAGTAGAACAAATTTTAGTCAGGTGAATAACATTAAATTTGTGATACTAACAAAGCGAAACAATTATAATAGCAATACTTGCTGCTGTCAATATTTCTTGAGTTTCAGTGGGAATGTGGAAGTATTATGTCATATTCTTGGATTATTTCATTTTTCTAGTGTGTTTATCACTATCACACAGTGTTATATTACATTCATTGGTATATACTAAGACAGAGAAAAAGTATTTTCGTAAATAGTCTGTATAAACTTTTAAGACAATTTCTTTGGCTGTACTAGTTATATCTGGCTGGTATTGATAACAAATTAAAAGTATCATTTAAATAAAGAAACAATTTAGTAAAATGTTATTTTCCGTAGTCTTTCATTTTATTTTCTTTGTGTTAAAATGAGCCAATTCTATGAAGAAATTCGACATATTTTAAAACTTTATTACAAAAAAGATACATGCAACGCAAGCTGTGAAAAAATTGTGACGTTTATGGACCTAATGTGGAGTCAGAGAGAGAGAGAGTTTTTTTTATTTTATTGCTTATAGTGGCGAACGAACAAGCAGCAGCACACCTGATGGTAAGTGTTACTGCCGTCCATAGAGCTTGGCAATACCAAGTTTATAGCTTAGGCCGCTGCCTACTAATAAAATCCTCAAACCCACCCAGTTGGGCTGCCGGCTTTCTCGCTCACCGAACGAAGTGCAATAGCACATTACCATTACTCAGACGTCGATCTTCTGCGAGAGTGTGGTACTACCCCGGACGCAACGGCCCGCGGCAGTAGACAGAAAACTGTCAACAGTGTGGTACAAGTACAAGGTACCACTTACATTCATTCACACTCACATTCTGACCCAATTGTCCAGAAGTCTCGGAGCATTATAATTTTACTCAACTTTCAATGGCTATTGATCTTAACCATTATTAGCTAACTTGGGCTTCAAATTAAGAACGCAAATGCACGTTACTGCTAGAAAAGTCACCACAAAATTCACTGAAAACAAGCAACAGGGACACAACTACGATATTTATATTTTTAAGCAATACTATTGAAAATTTTCTGGCAATCGATAGCCCGAAATAATCGATACTATCGATAGTTTTAGGTTAATACTAATGATATTAACAATACTATCGATAGTATCGCCGTTATTAACAGTATTGCTCGTGGAGAGCTTTCGATAGTCTCGATAGTATTGATATGTGACGATACTATCGATAGTACTATCGATAGTATGAATACTTTTTGAGGTTAACTATCGATAGTCAAACTATCGATTTTTATGCAACACTGGCCTGAATTTCTCAATCATGACCTGATGGATGTGTTTTAATCTGATTCGATAACAACTAATTTAATATTAGGCCATGTCATTACGCTTCGGATAATCTTAACACCGCGATTCAAATAATGACGTCTTTTTACTAACGCCATCTATTTATTAAGACCCAAAACATTAAATGTTAGAATGGTTGTTACAATATAATATTTTTATCTATCTATGTTTTCAAATGTTAGGTACATTTATATATATATATTATTTATTTTTGTTTTTACTTTAAATATAAATTATTTTTATATTGTTAATTAAACATTATTATTATTTTTAAATACATATGATTAATTAAAGATTTCAGATTAATCTCCTCTAATGCAAATACAATTTCGCCGTGGCATAAATATGACAATCATGTCACTTTTTTAAATTTTGATTGATATTTTTTTCGTGTTACGAAAACTGTTTCTGGTTCTGATATACTACAAGCCTTACTATATACTTGATGATATTGCACATCAGGCTATCCTTATTTGGTCCTGATCTGGTCCTGATCCGGTATGCCTTACCATACTTGATATTATTTCACATCAGGCTATCCTGATCAGGACCAGACCTGGTCCTGATAGGGTTTGCCGGATCCGGCATGCCTCATTCTGTCCTGATCGGGTCCTGATCCGGTATGCCTTACCATACTTGATGATATTACACATCAGGCTATCCTTATTTGGTCCTGACCTGGTCCTGATCCGGTATGCCTTACCATACTTGATGATATTACACATCAGGCTATCCTTATTTGGTCCTGACCTGGTCCTGATCCGGTATGCCTTACCACACTTGATGATATTTCACATCAGGCTATCCTTATTTGGTCCTGACCTGGTCCTGATCCGGTATGCCTTACCATACTTAATGATATTTCACATCAGGCTATCCTTATTTGCTCCTGATCTGGTCCTGATCCGGTATGCCTTACCATACTTAATGATATTTCACATCAGGCTATCCTTATTTGGTCCTGATCTGGTCCTGATCCGGTATGCCTTACCATACTTAATGATATTTCACATCAGGCTATCCTTATTTGGTCCTAATCTGGTCCTGATCCGGTATGCCTTACTATACTTGATGTTATTTCACATCAGGCTATCCTGTCTGGTCCTGATCGGGTTTGCCGAATCCGGCATGCCTCATTCTATCCTGATCGGGTCCAGATACATGATCTGGTTAAACCATACTTTTTTTCTAGTCGGGATGCTGTGATATATATATATATATATATAATCTATATAAATGTTGTAAAAAGCCGCCATAAAAAAGTCGCTCAGCATGCTAAGGAAGTCCTATGGCCCGCTCGCACGGCGTGGAGAGGTACATGTAGGGCGGGTCTATGGGGTCGTGCGCCGCTTCTTGTGTCGCCCTGGACGGATTTAGCGGAGCGTGACCACTACATAGCCCGACGCCAAAAAAAAGCGTGCTATGGAGTGCGATATGCTCGGTATTTCTCTACATGATAAAACCGGGTATACGGAAATCCGTAGAATAACGGATGTAACCGACATAGGCCGTAGAATTAGCACGTTGAAGGGGCGATGGGCAAGTCACATCGCTCGTCGAACCGACAACCGTTGGGAAGAAAGGTTTTCGAGTGGCGACCACGAAACGGATGACGCAGCATAGGACCCGCATTAAGTGGACTGACGATATTAACCCTTAACTGGAGTCGGGGGTCAAAAACGACCCCCATGATTCATTTTTTCGACATAACTTCGCAGTTTAAGTGCCTACACTCGCGCGCCTTTACGTAATCTCACTACGTCGCGGGACGCGGTGGGTGACGGACGCACGTCACTCTAATATTTCTGGAAGTAGAGGTACGTACATACGTGGGGTCACAAATTACCCCCGACTCCGAAAGTGTGTGTTTTTTGCGTGAATATTTTCTAATGTTTTATGGTTTTTTCAGTAGTTTTTTTCATAGCTGGTATTTTGGGCGACGACAATATTGCATTGCATTGATTATTGCATTGCATTGATTGCACATTGCGTGTTGTGATGATTTCCACGATGCACCACGAACAATCTGTTGACACTAGGAGCGGCAAGCCAGAAATCATAACATTTTATAATAGTACAAAAGGAGGCGAGGATTTCTTAGACCAGAAATGTGCAAATTATTCAGTGGCTTGACGATGGCCGCCGATACCGCCAAAACAGTCACTTGTACCAAATGTTAGAGTCAACATTCAATATTTATAAAGCTATTTTATTCGCTTTTGTGAAGTCCATAGATTTACCGTGTCATTTTTCTATTTTTAGCTGATCTCGGTAACTGTGGTCATTTTATATTATTTAGATAATATTAGAAAAAGATATACCGAAGTGATTTTTTGTTATTTTTGCTTTTACTTTATTTTTTTAATCTCTGTAGTTGCCTCTTAAAAATTTGTATTTAAAAGTAGTGATAAGTTCGAATGAAGAAAAATTATTAATGATAAATAAAAAGTGCCATAAGTGTGAACTATTGTTTAGATTATAAGTTGTTTTTTGATAATTAAAACAGATAAATAAAAATATATGCATGGTTTTTATAATATACGTAACACCAACGTGGGGGTAAGTTTTGACCCCCGACTCCAGGTACGTTGCCATTTTTAGCGACTCCAGCTAAGGTTTAAGAAGGTCGCAGGCGACCTGTGGATGCAGGTGGCATTTCATAGAGACACCTATGTCCAACAGTGATCGTGTTAAGACTGACAGATGGAGACTATAATAGAATCAATTGTATAAATTAATTAAACACAAACAAATTAAATAAAACTATTTATAAGGTAGGCTTTGTGTCGTTTGTATTTTCACCGTGAACGTAAACCCTAAAAAGTACTCGAAAATCGAGAAAGGCAAAATGAAATTCAAACGCGATAAAATCAATTAAAAATACTTTCATTTCTCATGTGTAACAATCCCGTAAACATTAGAAATCATCACATACAAATTGTTTGATTAGAATTTTGCACGCCTCATAAGCGAAGCGTTGAGGTCTTGCTCTACTCTCGACATATGAAAATCAAGCACTTTTCAAACATAAAAATGATTGTAATTTTCTCACATTGCACTTATAGGATAATATTATAATACACATGTTGCACGCCTCATAAGCGAAGCGTTGAGGTCTTGCTCTACTCTCGACATATGAAAATCAAGCACTTTTCAAACATAAAAATGATTGTAATTTTCTCACATTGCACTTATAGGATAATATTATAATACATATGTCAAGAAAAAACATTCGTTTAAACGTATTTGATATTTTTAAAAAGCAATTATTTTGTTTAAAATAAGACAATAGTTGATTAAAAAAAATATTCGAAGATGTCGGAGAAAATATTGTGTATCTGGCAGGATCACGACCGTTTGGAGGGGCGCAGTGTTCTCTACGCGAGCCCCGCAGGGGACATTGTACGGACGCCCATGTCGTGCGGTGTTCCGCAGGGGTCGGTTCTGGGGCCGACTCTGTGGGACATCGGGTACGACTGGGCGTTGAGAGGGAGTCTCACCCCCGGGCTGAGCGTTATTTGCTATGCTGACGACACGCTCGTCACAGCCCGGGGCAGGACATTCGAAGAGGCGGCGAGCCTGGCCACTCTCGGCACCGAGGAGATGGTCAGGCGAATCGAGGCGCTGGGGCTCAGGGTGGCCCTAAACAAGACGGAGGCCCTACTATTCCATGGGCCCGTGTGAGGCTGCCCATCGGCGCCTCGTTAGTCGTCAACTCCATCCACATCAGTATCCAGGCCCATATGAGGTACTTGGGTCTGGTGCTCGACGGGCGATGGTGGTTCCGGGAGCATTTTCGCCAAATTGCTCCCCGGCTGGTCGGCGCGGCGTCCGCCCTTTCTCGGCTCATGTCGAATGTGGGCGGACCTAGTTTCGAGGGCCGACGGCTGTATGCGGGGGTGATCCGCTCAATGGCCATGTACGGCGCACCTGTGTGGGCGAGGGCTCTGAACGCCCAGCTCAGGGCGGTGCTGTGGAGGCCACAGCGAGCCATGGCGGTCAGAGCCATTCGCGGGTACTGCACGGTGTCGACAGAGGCGGCGTCCCTATTGGCCGGGACACCCCCGTGGGACCTAGAGGCGGAGATGCTCTTCGACCTCTACCGGCGGGTTACCTCAGTGCGCGACGAAGGTGGCTCCCCATCGTTGAGCGAGATAGCCACCTGGCGCGAGGACGCCCGCCGAGACGTCATCGCCCGTTGGGTTACGGGGCTGGAGAGGCCAAGACACGGTGTCGTTACCGTCGAGGCCCTCCGGCCCGTACTGATGGAATGGATGGAGCGGCGGCACGGAGTCCTCTCCTTTCGGCTGGTGCAGGTATTGTCAGGGCACGGGTGTTTCGGTTTGTACCTGCACACGGTCGCGTATAGGGAGTGGACTCCGGCCTGCCACCATTGCAGCAGTGACGAGGACACGGCGAGACACACACTGGAGGTGTGTCCGAGTTGGGACGGGCAGCGCCGTGACCTCGTCGCTGTAATCGGTGCCGACCTGACGCTGCCGGCTGTCGCGAGGGCGATGGTCGACAGCGTCAGGAACTGGGACGCGGTCGCCGCCTTCTGCGAGGCTGTTATCTCGCAGAAGGAGACGGCGGAACGAGTCCGGGAGGATTCCCGTGACCCGGGCCGCCGTCAGCGGCCGGGGCGGCGCAGGCGCGAATACCTGCGCCTGATGCCGCCCTAACCGAGGCTTCGGGTGATCGGACCGGGGAATTGTCCGGTCACCCGACGTGAGGCTACCGCGTGAGGACGACGCCTCGACGGCGAAAGCTGTCGGGGCGTCGACAGGAGAGGAGCCCGAGAGGGCATACCGCCGAGCGGGCCACCGAAGACAAAAATCGGGTACCGGTGGCCCGCTTGCACGGCGAAGAAGAGGTGCTTGCAGGGTGGGTCAATGGGGTTGCGCGCCGCCTCTTCCGTCACCCCGGACCGACTTGGCGGGGTGCGACGTCCATGGCCACCGCAAAAAAAAAAAAAAAAAAAAAAGGATCACGACCGTAAAAATGAATGTATCGAAGTTTTTCTTTTATTAAAAGCTTCATAATCGCAACGCGCTATTTCCTTTCGAAAATGGCTAGGTAATTCTTTGTCGTTTAATTGCAATTAATAAAAAACTAAACTGCTTAGTCATTAGTGTATGTATACCTTATGAAAATTGGGTTCGTTTACATTTTTTTGTTCGTCCATTCGGACAGGCAAAGGAAATAAATCCCATTCAGCCTATACAGCTATGTTTAGCTCTACGTCGAGAATGGCACGAAATTTCAAAAGTATTTCTTTTTTTCTTTCATTACAAGGGACAGGTGAAACTAAATATAATTTAATTTCACCTGTCCCGTTGTCTATAATCAAATCTTGCAAGTTAAATTTGATCCTCTTCCTGGTTTCCGATTGAGCTGAAATTTTGCATGCATATATAAATCGGATGACAATGCAATTTTATTGTGACATAGAGCTGATCTGATGATGAACCTGGAAGCTGGCCATAGGAACTCCATAATTAAACGACGCAACCCTTTCGAGTTTGGACTCATTTGATTTGTCTTGACGATTACTTTAATACTATATGGTAACCAGGGTCTGACGATGGACCTGGAAGCGGGCCAAAGAAACTCCGTAATTAAACGACGCAACCCCATCGAGTTTGGGCTCGTTTGATTCGTCTTGATAATATATGCTAACCAGGGTCTGACAATGGACCTGGAAGCTGGCCATAGGAACTCCGTGATTAAACGACGCAACTCTATCGAAATTGGGCTTATTTGATTCGTCTTGGCGAGTACTTTGATACTATATGGAAACCAGGGTCTGACCATGGACCTGGAAGCTATCCATAGGGACTCCGTAATTAAACGACGCAACCTCATCAAGTTTAGACTCGTTTGATTTGTCTTGTCAAGTACTTTGAGATTATATGGTAACTAGGGTCTGACGATGGACATAGAAGCTGGCCATAGGAACTCCATAATTAAACGACGCAAACCACTCGAAATTAGACTTATTTGATTCGCCTTGGCGAGTACTTTAATGCTATATGGAAACCAGGGTCTGATCATGGACCTGGAAGCTAGCCATAGGAACTCCGTAATTAAACGACGCAACCTTATCGAGTTTAGGCTCGTTTGATTTGTCTTGTCGGTTACTTTGATACTATATGGTAACTAGAGTCTGACGATCGACCTGGAAGCGGGCCATAGGAACTCCGTAATTAAACGACGCAACTCCGGACTCGTTTGATTCGTCTTGACGAGTACTTTGATACTATATGGTAACCAGGGTCTGATGTTGCAACTGGAAGCTGGCCCTATGGCCAGATTAATCAGCTATTAAGAACATTTAGCACCTTCTTTTTCCTATGAAAAAGAAGGTGCTAAATGTTCTTAATCATACCATCAAAATGTAACACGCTTTTATTTATAAAATTGGGACTGTGATAAAACGGAAGTTTTAATAATTATGGTGTAAAGTCTTAGTGTTAAAAATATATAATTATGTACGATATGGAATTATTTTGTAGTAGACGAAAAAGCTTAATTATCGTTAAAGGTTACAATGAACTTATAAAGTGTTATATGTCTTATTAGAGTTAATTTATTTTTAACTTTTTATTTTATTTTATTAGCAAATAATAAAAGCTTGTTTTTAAAAAAGGCTTTTTCTTTAATTTTATTTTTATTTCTGGCATTGACTAATAGTAAATGATAAATAATATAAAAGTTATGAGGCGTGCACTTTTGGATTTTCCAAATTATTAATACTCTGTATTGATACCGTAACTCTATAAAGTTTATTAACATAACCTCATAATAGTCCGTGATGTGGCAGGCGATTGAATTGTGACGTAACAGACGGTGTAGAAATGTTTACGCGATACTTTTAGCAATTTAAATGCAAATTATGTTCATGAGTTAAAATATATATTATTGCAATTGTTACAACATTGTTGACAGCTCGAAACTGTTTACTGAAAATATTGTCCTATTGTTTTAATTCTATATCTTCTTAACAAGTAACCTTTTATATTCAAGATATATTGAATGTAAATATAAATCAAGAGTGTATATATTCTGTATTGTTTGAATTGTTAAGCCCCACAGAATATTAAGCAATAATACCATAAATAATCCTTACAGGCATTATCATATTTCCATCGATTTTTGACCATAGACCTCCTCGCCACATAATTCCATAATTGCCACACTTGGCAGGCTGTAGCGATCACAGTTTTAAGTTTGCTAGGAAAGTTGCTGTCGAAAACGCAAGCAAAACGCTTGTTAATTTAGCATTAACCTTAAACTTATTCTTAAGTTGAACTGTTGAAGATTTTAATACTCTTGGAGTTAGAGAACAGCATATTCTTAGTACGAACTTGGAATATTATAGACTTATGAATAAGTTAAACACCAAATATATATTTTTTAAAAAAGAAAGAAAATATTTCAATTTGTTTTTAGAGAGAAATTTGAATAAAATATATAAGTGTTTTATTGAAGATATTTTTTTAGATTTTATTAAAGATAAGGAGTAGAAAGGCAAAAAAGGGTGTTGTCCAGCTTGTAGTCGTGAATGCAGTTGGTGTAACTATTGATTTTCAGCTCAACCCAAGCTTACGTCTAGGATCACATTAATTTGCACTTCTGGAACACAAAATAATCTAGTAGTTAATTATTTATATTTTCAAGCATTTATTAGCGTAATAACTATTATGTAAGAAGTCATGTCAAAATTCCCTATAAATACTGCCCACAAATGTACATGTGTCTGTAATTTTGTGATATCTATAAGAAACATATTTAATAGTGGTAGGATCACGCTGTTGACAGTTCTCTGTCTACAGCCGCGGGTCGGTCCGTTCGGGGTAGTACCACACTCTTGCAGAAGATCGACGTCTGAGTAATGGCAATGTGCTATTGCGCTCCGTTCGGTGAGCGAGAGAGCCGGCAGCCCAACTGGGTGCGTTTGGGGATTTTATTGGAAGACAGCGGCTTAAGTTATACCCTTAGTATTGCAAAGGTCCATGGGCGGCAGTGACACTTACCATCAGGTGTGCAGCTTGCTCGTTTGCCACCATGAGCAATAAAAAAGAAAAATATTAATATATAAGCCGTTAACAATGTTACAATCATTTTAGCTCATATACCTCTGATCGCTGAGCTCGAGCCTCCACCACAATAGGGGAGAAATCGTCAGACGGATTGACTTTATGTTTTATTTCGATTATTTATATTTATTTTTTTATCTTGCACTGATGTTATTTGCATATTATATCACTTAGTCGTTTTTTACGACACCTAAGAGATAGAGATCAGTGAATAGTATTCGTACTCCATCGCCGCACGAAAAGCTGCAGGTGAAACAACATTAAACTATTACATAACTAATTACGTCTGTCAGAACTTATGTATTTTCGAAGTTTATACAGTGTACATATAAATGCAAATAGGTGTTGAAAGTCATACATTTTCATCTAATGATTATATGTACCAGATATAGAACACAATTACTTTGAAGGACGTTCATTCCATTTATTTTAAAACTATTAATTTAACGATTTCTTAGATATTTAGATAAATTTAGAGATATTTAGAGAGGTTAAGAACGAGGCCATATCTCAAAGACCATTCAAGTCGAAATGCTGGCGTAAGTTATTTAGTGCAAAATATACACCGTGATGATTTATAGGAGGGATGACGGATGTATAAAATGACGAACAACTGTGTGCCCAGAAGCGAACCTTGAGTCAGTCCTCTATTGGATGGTAGCAATTTCTCGAAATCTGCTACAAAACATAAAGTACTCAAATATTTTAAGGTTAATATTTGTAGTTAATATAATTTTGTAAATGTTTCATATGCATATTTAAATAATATTTGCTCTCTTACATGAGTACTTACGTCTTGAATATCTTGGATTCGTTATATTTTTCAGCACACACTTTACATCTTTAGCTAACATTGATACCTTGACCGGATTTCCAGTAATTCCTGGTAATTTTCTCCCAATCCCAAGTTAAGTGAATCGTCTTTTTAGCACTTGTATGTACAAGTAGGAAGTAATGTAACCTTCCTTATGGTGATGAAGTAAGAATACTACTCATAAGCCCGTGGGTAAAAAGGTGGTCTGGTAAAAAGACGACCAAGATATGTAATATATGTACATATTATACATAAAACATCCATGTAGGATTACGAAAACTCGATATAAAACTCTATATCCATACGTTTGACTAGTGTGGTATTGTAGGCTAAATTATCTCCTAATGTGGAGGAGGCTTCAACCTAGCAATGCGACGTATATGGGCTGAGATGATGATGATGATAAACTAGCACATACACAATAATATTAAACCGTTTCTTGTTTGTTATGTGTATTATTAAGAAATTGTTTAGCTTTAGTTGACCCAGTGACGATCTTTTTCAGGGACTGCATCGGTTTACGTAGCATGTTAAGCATAATTATTAAATATTACGTACAATATAACATTACACCAAAAATTTAACTAGAATCTTTTCAGTCCTTTTTGAGACTTATATTACCGAATTAGATTAAAATTACAAATATCCTGCCTAGCCTACTTCAACGGACTTTCTAATCTCCGATATCAAGCTTAAGTAGTACTATCATCCACATTATATGAAAAACTTCATTAATTTGGTAGATTTGTAGATGAGACAAAGTAAATGTGACTTTAACATTTACCAATTATAAACATTTACTACCAAATATTAATAGTTCTTATAAAGAAATATTAATTTCGTGAATTAAAGTTAAACGCTGAATGTAGTATAATATTTTGTCTGATCAGGTGTGGAATTTTGTAAAATAACACACGCACCTAAGCACACAAAAGATTCTACAAAATTTTATCATTACATTAAACTTATTATTTACAGTATTATTAATATTTTTTCGCAGACTCGTTATAATTTAAATATATATCTTTTTCAGTGCATATAGGTTCCTACATTTAGGCATGTGTCCTACTTAAAAATCGAAGTGAAAGTGACTTCCACTGCCACGCTGACCGAAAGGGTCGACGTATGCTATTTATTTTTCCGTTCAGTAATGTTATCTTCGCAAACGCATGCTCGACGGTATTTGTGCTAAAATTAATTTCTCTTTTGCTGTGTCCTTAACTTACATAGATTATTTAATATTAATATTAATTTTATGTGTAGTGCTACGACTCTATTAGACAACAGCGTTGTGTAGCAATAACCAAGTTTTACGCAACTTCTGAATACAATAGATAAAATATGTATAAGAATTAAATAATCGTTAGTCTATCATATTATTATAGGAAACCGTCACCTTCACCAAGAGGAGGGTAATAATCATAATCGCTGTGCAGGCGGGTTGACGATCATAGTCGTTCCTATAAGTATCCAAGGAGAATGCTGCTACAAATTCTCTTTCCTTTCCTTACCCGATTTTTACGACTCCCATCGGAATCTTACGGAGATATGTTGACAGAGGCACTGATATTAAATAGTAGGTACTATAGTGTTAAATAACTATTACAGAAACTACATGTTTTTTAAAGAGATAATATATCTACCGTTACTTAGGAAGTAATCTTTGTATTGCGGAGAACTTTGCAAACAATTATTTTAACGGACACAAATTACACCCAGACTCAGAACATCAATTTGTGTTGTGGATCGCACAAAGTATTGTCCTACGTAGGTATCGAATCCATGACATTGGCATGGTAGGTCGGTATCTTAACTGCTACACCGTCTGTGCAGTCAATTATGCTTCTTCCAGAGGCAGATTAAACGTTGAGAGCGCCGTAGGCAAGCATCTCGTCGGCGCCCCTATATTAAAAATAACTAGTAGTAGTAAAAATTTAATGACTATAGTTGGCAGTACTACATATGTGGTAGAAGCTACCTTACAATGCCACCTGCGCGCCTTTTTGCACCCTCGCGCCCCTAGGCACTTGCTTCGTTTGCCTTTTTTTTTGGGTAGGCTATGGCCCGGACACACGTCACTCGTTCCGTCCGGGGCGACGAAGAAGCAGCGCGTGGCCCCATAACCCACCGTATTCCCTCCCCATTGCCATTGGGCCGGCCACTGGTACCGTAATCCGCTTCTGACCTCTTCCATTCATTTAATCTATAAGTTATTGCCCGTTTTCACTCTCGACCCGAAAAATTTAGGTAACACCTATATAATAAGATGTAATGTTACATCTTATTTATAGAGCTATAAGTGTTACTTCAGCTATAAGTGATACATACAATTATTATTTTACGTAACATTAATTAATATCCAATAATTTAATTGTGTCTTTCATATCACCTTGAGTGCAACCTAAAATTTTGTCAAAGTTGGTAAAGATGAGTATAAGATGTTTTCATTTATGTAGTCTTTATTGTTCAATTATATATTAGTCTAGCAGATTATCTCTTAGTATGATATGTAGTCAAGATCACACTGTATCCTAGCCGAGGCCACGGCTGGTCGGATCGAGGATATGTCCACTATCCGTTAGTGAGGCTCAGCGCGTGAGGACGGGCATTGACTCGAGAGGATACCCGTGAGAGTAATCCGCCGGGCAGTCCACCGAAGACAAGGACCGGGTATCGGTGGCCTAGCCGCACGGCGATGAGAGGTACTTGTACGGCAGGCCTATGGAGTCACGCTGCGTTCGTTCTGTGGTCTCGGACTGATTTAAAGGGGTATAACCAAATTATAACCGGGCGTCAAAAAAAAACATCACACTATCTGACCTACTGATGCAGTTTAATATATTCTTTATGGCACTTCAGCAATCTATCGATAATATACATACATATCATCACACCATATCCCTTGCAGGGTAGGCAGAGAGAACAGAGTGCCAGAGAACTCTATCTCTGCATACTTCACTCGCTTCCTCAACATTCATAATTCTCTTCATACACGCTCGCCGGTTTCGGAGACTCTTGACTCCACCTTCCTTCAGTACATGACCGATCTGGTCTAGGTAGGTTAGTCTCGGTCTCCCTCGGTACCTACATCCTTCCACTTTCGCATTGTATATCTTCTTAACCAGGCGTTCGTTCGGCATTCTTTCCACATGTCCGAACCATCGGAGCATTCCCTTTCGCATCTTTACACCAATACTCTCTTTCATACCTACTCGCTCTCTTACGTCGTCGTTACGAATGCGGTCGGTCAGCCTAACTCCACAGATTTTCCGCAGAGATCGCATTTCGACCGCATTAATTTTACTATCATACTCTTTTCTGCATACCCAACTCTCGCTTCCATACAGTAATGTTGGGACAAGCACTGCGTTATGTATTGCTACACGTGCCTTCTGGCTGAGGTGGTGGCTGCCGAGAAGTTGCCCCAACGCTCCGTTCACTCTATTTCCCGCATTCACTCTTCGTTCTATATCAGTGGTGTACCTTCCATCTCGGCTAAATCCACATCCAAGATATACAAATTCATCCACTTGCTCTAGTACATCATTACCTATTGTTACTCTTACATCTGTTCTGGTTTTATCTCTTTCAAAGACCATTATTTTGGTTTTGCTCACATTCACGCGTAGACCCCTTTTCTTACAATCTTCTGTCATTGTGTCGACTAGGGTCTGCAGGTCAGTCGCTGACTGTGCCAGCAGGACTGCATCATCTGCATAATATAGTTACATTATAATAGATAAAAATCAAAAATATGTCAGGGTAATTATAATTACGTTACATACTCGATAGTACTGCGGATAAAATTTTATCCAAGGCTATTATATATATACAATGTTTATGACTAAGTTTCTAAATTTATTTTATATTATTTAAGGTGAATTAAAAACATCAACAACTCGAATTAAAAACATCAACTTAGTTAAAGGTTGATTTTAATTATTCCTATCGTATATATAAATAAAGTAACAAAAATGCAAATGAATGTAAATAAACTTAGGTAACAAACTCTACATAGGTAGGTACAAGCTTAGAGCAACTTACTCAATGTGACACAGTTCCTCATTTAGCAATATTATTTACCAGACTGCGCAACGCAAAGGAGTGATATTGTGTTTAACAGTCTATGTATGTATGTACATACATACATACATTTGTATGTATGTATGTTCCTTTGAAGCACTATATAGACCAAACGCCTGGGCCGATTTTTATGATTCGCACGTCAATCGATTCCTCTTAATCCGGCGAGTGTCACTAAAGATATGACGTTAATGAAAATTTAATATGGCGACTACTGGACGTCATATTGTGAAAATTAAAAAAAATAAAGTCAACAAACTATGTCGAGTGGGGTATTGTCGAATAGGTATTTGAAAATCAATATTAGTTTTTTCTCAACATTTTTCGATTTGACCGTCCGTTTAGGATCTATATCGATTTATAGTTTCGTAACAACCTTTCTCACATATAGGTTTTTTAGACAGTAGAAATTTACGATGAAAAGACAAAAGCTTCATATAACTGGATGTGGATGGACATATACTGAAGTATCTAGTAGGTATATTGTCCAATATACCATAGGTAGTCCTACCTAAAGTATCTGTCTTACGCGGTCGCCCATCTCCAATTTCTAACGATTTGGTACTCAACTTCAGTCGAAAAACTATATATAGTTAGGTACTTATCTACTTATTAATAAATAAGATAACTATAGCTGCCTAGGTATTCATAACTAAAAAGTATAAAATAAAAAAAATAATTAAAGAAATCAAAAAACCCGACTGTATAAAAAGTAACCAAAACTACGTACATAATAAAAAAACTGAAAAGAAAAAAACAAGCACTTAGATGTCCGGTGGTCTAGAATTCCATAATATATTATTGAATAAATACTATTGCAGAAAATAAAATATATTTTAATAATAGAACATGACAACTGAACAGTCGGGATCCATTATTCGACAGCAAATCTAATTTTTCAGTGGATCTCGACTGTTCAGTTGTCATGGTCTATTATTAAAATGTATTTTATTTTCTGCAATAGTATTTATTCAATAATATATTATGGAATTCTTGACCACCGGACATCTAAGTGCTTGTTTTTTTCTTTTCAGTTTTTTTATTAGGTACGTAGTTTTGGTTACTTTTTATACAGTCGGGTTTTTTGATTTATACATTACGTTGCTATAGTACCTGATGCTGTGTGGTAGCGGCTACGAATATACCATACTGTATGGTATATGTATGTATGGTCCATACATACATACATACCATCACGCCATGTCGTAGGCGGAGAGAACAGAGTCCCAGAGAACTGTATCCTTGCATACTTCACTCGCTTCCTCATGCTGTCGTTGCGAATGCGATCGGTCAGCCTAACTCCACAGATTTTCCGTAGAGATCGCATTTCGACCGCATTAATTTTGCTTTCATGCTTTTTTCTGCATACCCAACTCTCGGCTCCATATAGTAATGTTGGGACAAGCACTGCGTTATGTATTGCTACACGTGCCTTCTGGCTGAGGTGGTGGCTACCGAGAAGTTGTCCCAACGCTCCGTTCACTCTATTTCCCGCATTCACTCTTGGCTCTATATCAGTGGTGTACCTTCCATCTCGGCTAAAACCACATCCAATATATACAAATTCATCCACTTGCTCTAGTACATAATTACCTATTGTTACTTTTACATCTGTTCTGGCTTCATCTCTTTCAAATACCATTATTTTGGTTTTGCTCACATTCACGCGTCGACCCCTTTTCTTACAATCTTTTAGGTACAATATGTACTACGAAAAAGAGTAGGTACATGTTGTATCGACCCCAAGTAATTGGGATAAGAGGAGGAGAATGATGATTACTATAGTACCTGCATGCACCTGATGCCGTCTGTTTAACAATTACAATCCCAAGGAAGATTGACGTTAGGAAGGCAACTGGCCATTAAACTACGATCATTAACTTTTGGAATATGTACGATGGAAGAGAAATACGTATTGCGTCAACACCAAGTAATTGGGATACGAGCAGGAAAATGATGATCAATATAGTATATGCATCAGCATATATGAAATCCATACATACATATCATCATGCCATATCCCTTACAGGGTAGGCAGAGAGAACAGAGTGCCAGTGAACTCTATCCTTGCATACTTCACTCGCTTCCTCAACATTCATATTCATATATGAAATCATTTCGTAAATAACAACAACTCAGACAAAGTTTAAAAAACATGGCCAACAGTCAAGGCGAGGGGTAAAGCCATTCATACATTTCATACCACGTGCTCGATGCTTTGATTAATGTGGCCGGTTGACCTTATCAACATCGGCAACTTTTACATAAATATAAACAATTTGATACTATGACTGGTAATGAACAATACGAAAGTTAATTACCAAACTATTCGTTGGTTTTCAACCCTATTCGCCATGGTTTAGATCACTAAATGAGACACAGAGTACCGAAAACATAGAGTATTCTGAGAAAAGAAAATCCAGCTATACATTTTAAATCTATAATTAGCTACACAATTCATGGCATTAGATTTTATTAAAGAAAGTAATTGCACCAATCTGCTAGTAGCGAGGCTTCGCCTTACAAGAGTTTACGTAATAAACACTTTCTCCCGAGACTAAAATATTGAACGATGGTAAATCGTTTAAGCAAAGGATATTAAAACGGCAATAATAATATTATCTTTAGTATTATTTCATAATGCCAAAAAATCCTTTGAGAAATCATATGGTTTAATGATTTAAATTATTTCATCGGTTTTCGGATGGGCGTTTCTGGTATTTCTCGTCCAATTATGGAACCAGGTTCTGGCTGGAGTGTCAATTATCAACAATACTGTTTTGTTCTTTTCTTATTTTGATTAATATCCTGAAACAATTATTTATTCTTAAAATCATGTATAGTTTCAAGCTCTGATGGACCGCACGTCTATGAGCTATTATACTACACCAGAATCTTTTATCAGATGTGGTGCCTGCTCGTTTGCCACCAAGAGCAATAAAAAAAAATACTCCAGCATATCATTAGTTAGACGGTGCTGCACTTAGTTTTATCAAGTTTTTATTTCTGTTGATTTACTAATAAAGAGTAGCTTAAATACGAGTTTATATTTAATTATGTATATACTGTATCTGTATAGATAAGACGGACTTTCATATGAATTGAAACTGTTCAATCTGTCGTTTTGCGGATGGCATCCATTCGGACAGGCAAAGGAAATAAATCCCATTCAGCCTATACAGCTATGTTTAGCTCTACGTCGAGAATGGCACGAAATTTCAAAAGTATTTCTTTTTTTCTTTCATTACAAGGGACAGGTGAAACTAAATATAATTTAATTTCACCTGTCCCGTTGTCTATAATCAAATCTTGCAAGTTAAATTTGATCCTCTTCCTGGTTTCCGATTGAGCTGAAATTTTGCATGCATATATAAATCGGATGACAATGCAATTTTATTGTGACATAGAGCTGATCTGATGATGAACCTGGAAGCTGGCCATAGGAACTCCATAATTAAACGACGCAACCCTTTCGAGTTTGGACTCATTTGATTTGTCTTGACGATTACTTTAATACTATATGGTAACCAGGGTCTGACGATGGACCTGGAAGCGGGCCAAAGAAACTCCGTAATTAAACGACGCAACCCCATCGAGTTTGGGCTCGTTTGATTCGTCTTGATAATATATGCTAACCAGGGTCTGACAATGGACCTGGAAGCTGGCCATAGGAACTCCGTGATTAAACGACGCAACTCTATCGAAATTGGGCTTATTTGATTCGTCTTGGCGAGTACTTTGATACTATATGGAAACCAGGGTCTGACCATGGACCTGGAAGCTATCCATAGGGACTCCGTAATTAAACGACGCAACCTCATCAAGTTTAGACTCGTTTGATTTGTCTTGTCAAGTACTTTGAGATTATATGGTAACTAGGGTCTGACGATGGACATAGAAGCTGGCCATAGGAACTCCATAATTAAACGACGCAAACCACTCGAAATTAGACTTATTTGATTCGCCTTGGCGAGTACTTTAATGCTATATGGAAACCAGGGTCTGATCATGGACCTGGAAGCTAGCCATAGGAACTCCGTAATTAAACGACGCAACCTTATCGAGTTTAGGCTCGTTTGATTTGTCTTGTCGGTTACTTTGATACTATATGGTAACTAGAGTCTGACGATCGACCTGGAAGCGGGCCATAGGAACTCCGTAATTAAACGACGCAACTCCGGACTCGTTTGATTCGTCTTGACGAGTACTTTGATACTATATGGTAACCAGGGTCTGATGTTGCAACTGGAAGCTGGCCCTATGGCCAGATTAATCAGCTATTAAGAACATTTAGCACCTTCTTTTTCCTATGAAAAAGAAGGTGCTAAATGTTCTTAATCATACCATCAAAATGTAACACGCTTTTATTTATAAAATTGGGACTGTGATAAAACGGAAGTTTTAATAATTATGGTGTAAAGTCTTAGTGTTAAAAATATATAATTATGTACGATATGGAATTATTTTGTAGTAGACGAAAAAGCTTAATTATCGTTAAAGGTTACAATGAACTTATAAAGTGTTATATGTCTTATTAGAGTTAATTTATTTTTAACTTTTTATTTTATTTTATTAGCAAATAATAAAAGCTTGTTTTTAAAAAAGGCTTTTTCTTTAATTTTATTTTTATTTCTGGCATTGACTAATAGTAAATGATAAATAATATAAAAGTTATGAGGCGTGCACTTTTGGATTTTCCAAATTATTAATACTCTGTATTGATACCGTAACTCTATAAAGTTTATTAACATAACCTCATAATAGTCCGTGATGTGGCAGGCGATTGAATTGTGACGTAACAGACGGTGTAGAAATGTTTACGCGATACTTTTAGCAATTTAAATGCAAATTATGTTCATGAGTTAAAATATATATTATTGCAATTGTTACAACATTGTTGACAGCTCGAAACTGTTTACTGAAAATATTGTCCTATTGTTTTAATTCTATATCTTCTTAACAAGTAACCTTTTATATTCAAGATATATTGAATGTAAATATAAATCAAGAGTGTATATATTCTGTATTGTTTGAATTGTTAAGCCCCACAGAATATTAAGCAATAATACCATAAATAATCCTTACAGGCATTATCATATTTCCATCGATTTTTGACCATAGACCTCCTCGCCACATAATTCCATAATTGCCACACTTGGCAGGCTGTAGCGATCACAGTTTTAAGTTTGCTAGGAAAGTTGCTGTCGAAAACGCAAGCAAAACGCTTGTTAATTTAGCATTAACCTTAAACTTATTCTTAAGTTGAACTGTTGAAGATTTTAATACTCTTGGAGTTAGAGAACAGCATATTCTTAGTACGAACTTGGAATATTATAGACTTATGAATAAGTTAAACACCAAATATATATTTTTTAAAAAAGAAAGAAAATATTTCAATTTGTTTTTAGAGAGAAATTTGAATAAAATATATAAGTGTTTTATTGAAGATATTTTTTTAGATTTTATTAAAGATAAGGAGTAGAAAGGCAAAAAAGGGTGTTGTCCAGCTTGTAGTCGTGAATGCAGTTGGTGTAACTATTGATTTTCAGCTCAACCCAAGCTTACGTCTAGGATCACATTAATTTGCACTTCTGGAACACAAAATAATCTAGTAGTTAATTATTTATATTTTCAAGCATTTATTAGCGTAATAACTATTATGTAAGAAGTCATGTCAAAATTCCCTATAAATACTGCCCACAAATGTACATGTGTCTGTAATTTTGTGATATCTATAAGAAACATATTTAATAGTGGTAGGATCACGCTGTTGACAGTTCTCTGTCTACAGCCGCGGGTCGGTCCGTTCGGGGTAGTACCACACTCTTGCAGAAGATCGACGTCTGAGTAATGGCAATGTGCTATTGCGCTCCGTTCGGTGAGCGAGAGAGCCGGCAGCCCAACTGGGTGCGGTTGGGGATTGTATTGGAAGACAGCGGCTTAAGTTATACCCTTAGTATTGCAAAGGTCCATGGGCGGCAGTGACACTTACCATCAGGTGTGCAGCTTGCTCGTTTGCCACCATGAGCAATAAAAAAGAAAAATATTAATATATAAGCCGTTAACAATGTTACAATCATTTTAGCTCATATACCTCTGATCGCTGAGCTCGAGCCTCCACCACAATAGGGGAGAAATCGTCAGACGGATTGACTTTATGTTTTATTTCGATTATTTATATTTATTTTTTTATCTTGCACTGATGTTATTTGCATATTATATCACTTAGTCGTTTTTTACGACACCTAAGAGATAGAGATCAGTGAATAGTATTCGTACTCCATCGCCGCACGAAAAGCTGCAGGTGAAACAACATTAAACTATTACATAACTAATTACGTCTGTCAGAACTTATGTATTTTCGAAGTTTATACAGTGTACATATAAATGCAAATAGGTGTTGAAAGTCATACATTTTCATCTAATGATTATATGTACCAGATATAGAACGCAATTACTTTGAAGGACGTTCATTCCATTTATTTTAAAACTATTAATTTAACGATTTCTTAGATATTTAGATAAATTTAGAGATATTTAGAGAGGTTAAGAACGAGGCCATATCTCAAAGACCATTCAAGTCGAAATGCTGGCGTAAGTTATTTAGTGCAAAATATACACCGTGATGATTTATAGGAGGGATGACGGATGTATAAAATGACGAACAACTGTGTGCCCAGAAGCGAACCTTGAGTCAGTCCTCTATTGGATGGTAGCAATTTCTCGAAATCTGCTACAAAACATAAAGTACTCAAATATTTTAAGGTTAATATTTGTAGTTAATATAATTTTGTAAATGTTTCATATGCATATTTAAATAATATTTGCTCTCTTACATGAGTACTTACGTCTTGAATATCTTGGATTCGTTATATTTTTCAGCACACACTTTACATCTTTAGCTAACATTGATACCTTGACCGGATTTCCAGTAATTCCTGGTAATTTTCTCCCAATCCCAAGTTAAGTGAATCGTCTTTTTAGCACTTGTATGTACAAGTAGGAAGTAATGTAACCTTCCTTATGGTGATGAAGTAAGAATACTACTCATAAGCCCGTGGGTAAAAAGGTGGTCTGGTAAAAAGACGACCAAGATATGTAATATATGTACATATTATACATAAAACATCCATGTAGGATTACGAAAACTCGATATAAAACTCTATATCCATACGTTTGACTAGTGTGGTATTGTAGGCTAAATTATCTCCTAATGTGGAGGAGGCTTCAACCTAGCAATGCGACGTATATGGGCTGAGATGATGATGATGATAAACTAGCACATACACAATAATATTAAACCGTTTCTTGTTGGTTATGTGTATTATTAAGAAATTGTTTAGCTTTAGTTGACCCAGTGACGATCTTTTTCAGGGACTGCATCGGTTTACGTAGCATGTTAAGCATAATTATTAAATATTACGTACAATATAACATTACACCAAAAATTTAACTAGAATCTTTTCAGTCCTTTTTGAGACTTATATTACCGAATTAGATTAAAATTACAAATATCCTGCCTAGCCTACTTCAACGGACTTTCTAATCTCCGATATCAAGCTTAAGTAGTACTATCATCCACATTATATGAAAAACTTCATTAATTTGGTAGATTTGTAGATGAGACAAAGTAAATGTGACTTTAACATTTACCAATTATAAACATTTACTACCAAATATTAATAGTTCTTATAAAGAAATATTAATTTCGTGAATTAAAGTTAAACGCTGAATGTAGTATAATATTTTGTCTGATCAGGTGTGGAATTTTGTAAAATAACACACGCACCTAAGCACACAAAAGATTCTACAAAATTTTATCATTACATTAAACTTATTATTTACAGTATTATTAATATTTTTTCGCAGACTCGTTATAATTTAAATATATATCTTTTTCAGTGCATATAGGTTCCTACATTTAGGCATGTGTCCTACTTAAAAATCGAAGTGAAAGTGACTTCCACTGCCACGCTGACCGAAAGGGTCGACGTATGCTATTTATTTTTCCGTTCAGTAATGTTATCTTCGCAAACGCATGCTCGACGGTATTTGTGCTAAAATTAATTTCTCTTTTGCTGTGTCCTTAACTTACATAGATTATTTAATATTAATATTAATTTTATGTGTAGTGCTACGACTCTATTAGACAACAGCGTTGTGTAGCAATAACCAAGTTTTACGCAACTTCTGAATACAATAGATAAAATATGTATAAGAATTAAATAATCGTTAGTCTATCATATTATTATAGGAAACCGTCACCTTCACCAAGAGGAGGGTAATAATCATAATCGCTGTGCAGGCGGGTTGACGATCATAGTCGTTCCTATAAGTATCCAAGGAGAATGCTGCTACAAATTCTCTTTCCTTTCCTTACCCGATTTTTACGACTCCCATCGGAATCTTACGGAGATATGTTGACAGAGGCACTGATATTAAATAGTAGGTACTATAGTGTTAAATAACTATTACAGAAACTACATGTTTTTTAAAGAGATAATATATCTACCGTTACTTAGGAAGTAATCTT
The DNA here is from genome assembly GCA_905163515.2 of Lymantria monacha. Taxonomy (NCBI): domain Eukaryota; kingdom Metazoa; phylum Arthropoda; class Insecta; order Lepidoptera; family Erebidae; genus Lymantria; species Lymantria monacha. Next base: position 41,378,002 of record LR991081.1, read on the forward strand.
TGTATTGCGGAGAACTTTGCAAACAATTATTTTAACGGACACAAATTACACCCAGACTCAGAACATCAATTTGTGTTGTGGATCGCACAAAGTATTGTCCTACGTAGGTATCGAATCCATGACATTGGCATGGTAGGTCGGTATCTTAACTGCTACACCGTCTGTGCAGTCAATTATGCTTCTTCCAGAGGCAGATTAAACGTTGAGAGCGCCGTAGGCAAGCATCTCGTCGGCGCCCCTATATTAAAAATAACTAGTAGTAGTAAAAATTTAATGACTATAGTTGGCAGTACTACATATGTGGTAGAAGCTACCTTACAATGCCACCTGCGCGCCTTTTTGCACCCTCGCGCCCCTAGGCACTTGCTTCGTTTGCCTTTTTTTTTGGGTAGGCTATGGCCCGGACACACGTCACTCGTTCCGTCCGGGGCGACGAAGAAGCAGCGCGTGGCCCCATAACCCACCGTATTCCCTCCCCATTGCCATTGGGCCGGCCACTGGTACCGTAATCCGCTTCTGACCTCTTCCATTCATTTAATCTATAAGTTATTGCCCGTTTTCACTCTCGACCCGAAAAATTTAGGTAACACCTATATAATAAGATGTAATGTTACATCTTATTTATAGAGCTATAAGTGTTACTTCAGCTATAAGTGATACATACAATTATTATTTTACGTAACATTAATTAATATCCAATAATTTAATTGTGTCTTTCATATCACCTTGAGTGCAACCTAAAATTTTGTCAAAGTTGGTAAAGATGAGTATAAGATGTTTTCATTTATGTAGTCTTTATTGTTCAATTATATATTAGTCTAGCAGATTATCTCTTAGTATGATATGTAGTCAAGATCACACTGTATCCTAGCCGAGGCCACGGCTGGTCGGATCGAGGATATGTCCACTATCCGTTAGTGAGGCTCAGCGCGTGAGGACGGGCATTGACTCGAGAGGATACCCGTGAGAGTAATCCGCCGGGCAGTCCACCGAAGACAAGGACCGGGTATCGGTGGCCTAGCCGCACGGCGATGAGAGGTACTTGTACGGCAGGCCTATGGAGTCACGCTGCGTTCGTTCTGTGGTCTCGGACTGATTTAAAGGGGTATAACCAAATTATAACCGGGCGTCAAAAAAAAACATCACACTATCTGACCTACTGATGCAGTTTAATATATTCTTTATGGCACTTCAGCAATCTATCGATAATATACATACATATCATCACACCATATCCCTTGCAGGGTAGGCAGAGAGAACAGAGTGCCAGAGAACTCTATCTCTGCATACTTCACTCGCTTCCTCAACATTCATAATTCTCTTCATACACGCTCGCCGGTTTCGGAGACTCTTGACTCCACCTTCCTTCAGTACATGACCGATCTGGTCTAGGTAGGTTAGTCTCGGTCTCCCTCGGTACCTACATCCTTCCACTTTCGCATTGTATATCTTCTTAACCAGGCGTTCGTTCGGCATTCTTTCCACATGTCCGAACCATCGGAGCATTCCCTTTCGCATCTTTACACCAATACTCTCTTTCATACCTACTCGCTCTCTTACGTCGTCGTTACGAATGCGGTCGGTCAGCCTAACTCCACAGATTTTCCGCAGAGATCGCATTTCGACCGCATTAATTTTACTATCATACTCTTTTCTGCATACCCAACTCTCGCTTCCATACAGTAATGTTGGGACAAGCACTGCGTTATGTATTGCTACACGTGCCTTCTGGCTGAGGTGGTGGCTGCCGAGAAGTTGCCCCAACGCTCCGTTCACTCTATTTCCCGCATTCACTCTTCGTTCTATATCAGTGGTGTACCTTCCATCTCGGCTAAATCCACATCCAAGATATACAAATTCATCCACTTGCTCTAGTACATCATTACCTATTGTTACTCTTACATCTGTTCTGGTTTTATCTCTTTCAAAGACCATTATTTTGGTTTTGCTCACATTCACGCGTAGACCCCTTTTCTTACAATCTTCTGTCATTGTGTCGACTAGGGTCTGCAGGTCAGTCGCTGACTGTGCCAGCAGGACTGCATCATCTGCATAATATAGTTACATTATAATAGATAAAAATCAAAAATATGTCAGGGTAATTATAATTACGTTACATACTCGATAGTACTGCGGATAAAATTTTATCCAAGGCTATTATATATATACAATGTTTATGACTAAGTTTCTAAATTTATTTTATATTATTTAAGGTGAATTAAAAACATCAACAACTCGAATTAAAAACATCAACTTAGTTAAAGGTTGATTTTAATTATTCCTATCGTATATATAAATAAAGTAACAAAAATGCAAATGAATGTAAATAAACTTAGGTAACAAACTCTACATAGGTAGGTACAAGCTTAGAGCAACTTACTCAATGTGACACAGTTCCTCATTTAGCAATATTATTTACCAGACTGCGCAACGCAAAGGAGTGATATTGTGTTTAACAGTCTATGTATGTATGTACATACATACATACATATGTATGTATGTATATTCCTTTGAAGCACTATATAGACCAAACGCCTGGGCCGATTTTTATGATTCGCACGTCAATCGATTCCTCTTAATCCGGCGAGTGTCACTAAAGATATGACGTTAATGAAAATTTAATATGGCGACTACTGGACGTCATATTGTGAAAATTAAAAAAAATAAAGTCAACAAACTATGTCGAGTGGGGTATTGTCGAATAGGTATTTGAAAATCAATATTAGTTTTTTCTCAACATTTTTCGATTTGACCGTCCGTTTAGGATCTATATCGATTTATAGTTTCGTAACAACCTTTCTCACATATAGGTTTTTTAGACAGTAGAAATTTACGATGAAAAGACAAAAGCTTCATATAACTGGATGTGGATGGACATATACTGAAGTATCTAGTAGGTATATTGTCCAATATACCATAGGTAGTCCTACCTAAAGTATCTGTCTTACGCGGTCGCCCATCTCCAATTTCTAACGATTTGGTACTCAACTTCAGTCGAAAAACTATATATAGTTAGGTACTTATCTACTTATTAATAAATAAGATAACTATAGCTGCCTAGGTATTCATAACTAAAAAGTATAAAATAAAAAAAATAATTAAAGAAATCAAAAAACCCGACTGTATAAAAAGTAACCAAAACTACGTACATAATAAAAAAACTGAAAAGAAAAAAACAAGCACTTAGATGTCCGGTGGTCTAGAATTCCATAATATATTATTGAATAAATACTATTGCAGAAAATAAAATATATTTTAATAATAGAACATGACAACTGAACAGTCGGGATCCATTATTCGACAGCAAATCTAATTTTTCAGTGGATCTCGACTGTTCAGTTGTCATGGTCTATTATTAAAATGTATTTTATTTTCTGCAATAGTATTTATTCAATAATATATTATGGAATTCTTGACCACCGGACATCTAAGTGCTTGTTTTTTTCTTTTCAGTTTTTTTATTAGGTACGTAGTTTTGGTTACTTTTTATACAGTCGGGTTTTTTGATTTATACATTACGTTGCTATAGTACCTGATGCTGTGTGGTAGCGGCTACGAATATACCATACTGTATGGTATATGTATGTATGGTCCATACATACATACATACCATCACGCCATGTCGTAGGCGGAGAGAACAGAGTCCCAGAGAACTGTATCCTTGCATACTTCACTCGCTTCCTCATGCTGTCGTTGCGAATGCGATCGGTCAGCCTAACTCCACAGATTTTCCGTAGAGATCGCATTTCGACCGCATTAATTTTGCTTTCATGCTTTTTTCTGCATACCCAACTCTCGGCTCCATATAGTAATGTTGGGACAAGCACTGCGTTATGTATTGCTACACGTGCCTTCTGGCTGAGGTGGTGGCTACCGAGAAGTTGTCCCAACGCTCCGTTCACTCTATTTCCCGCATTCACTCTTGGCTCTATATCAGTGGTGTACCTTCCATCTCGGCTAAAACCACATCCAATATATACAAATTCATCCACTTGCTCTAGTACATAATTACCTATTGTTACTTTTACATCTGTTCTGGCTTCATCTCTTTCAAATACCATTATTTTGGTTTTGCTCACATTCACGCGTCGACCCCTTTTCTTACAATCTTTTAGGTACAATATGTACTACGAAAAAGAGTAGGTACATGTTGTATCGACCCCAAGTAATTGGGATAAGAGGAGGAGAATGATGATTACTATAGTACCTGCATGCACCTGATGCCGTCTGTTTAACAATTACAATCCCAAGGAAGATTGACGTTAGGAAGGCAACTGGCCATTAAACTACGATCATTAACTTTTGGAATATGTACGATGGAAGAGAAATACGTATTGCGTCAACACCAAGTAATTGGGATACGAGCAGGAAAATGATGATCAATATAGTATATGCATCAGCATATATGAAATCCATACATACATATCATCATGCCATATCCCTTACAGGGTAGGCAGAGAGAACAGAGTGCCAGTGAACTCTATCCTTGCATACTTCACTCGCTTCCTCAACATTCATATTCATATATGAAATCATTTCGTAAATAACAACAACTCAGACAAAGTTTAAAAAACATGGCCAACAGTCAAGGCGAGGGGTAAAGCCATTCATACATTTCATACCACGTGCTCGATGCTTTGATTAATGTGGCCGGTTGACCTTATCAACATCGGCAACTTTTACATAAATATAAACAATTTGATACTATGACTGGTAATGAACAATACGAAAGTTAATTACCAAACTATTCGTTGGTTTTCAACCCTATTCGCCATGGTTTAGATCACTAAATGAGACACAGAGTACCGAAAACATAGAGTATTCTGAGAAAAGAAAATCCAGCTATACATTTTAAATCTATAATTAGCTACACAATTCATGGCATTAGATTTTATTAAAGAAAGTAATTGCACCAATCTGCTAGTAGCGAGGCTTCGCCTTACAAGAGTTTACGTAATAAACACTTTCTCCCGAGACTAAAATATTGAACGATGGTAAATCGTTTAAGCAAAGGATATTAAAACGGCAATAATAATATTATCTTTAGTATTATTTCATAATGCCAAAAAATCCTTTGAGAAATCATATGGTTTAATGATTTAAATTATTTCATCGGTTTTCGGATGGGCGTTTCTGGTATTTCTCGTCCAATTATGGAACCAGGTTCTGGCTGGAGTGTCAATTATCAACAATACTGTTTTGTTCTTTTCTTATTTTGATTAATATCCTGAAACAATTATTTATTCTTAAAATCATGTATAGTTTCAAGCTCTGATGGACCGCACGTCTATGAGCTATTATACTACACCAGAATCTTTTATCAGATGTGGTGCCTGCTCGTTTGCCACCAAGAGCAATAAAAAAAAATACTCCAGCATATCATTAGTTAGACGGTGCTGCACTTAGTTTTATCAAGTTTTTATTTCTGTTGATTTACTAATAAAGAGTAGCTTAAATACGAGTTTATATTTAATTATGTATATACTGTATCTGTATAGATAAGACGGACTTTCATATGAATTGAAACTGTTCAATCTGTCGTTTTGCGGATGGCATTTATATATGTATACTTTTTAGGAATTTAAATAAGTGTTATTATAATAATGATTTCTGAAGTTTACGCTTTCGTATTGCACATTTAAAATAAAACTTTACGGTTACGTATTGCACATTTAAAATAAAACTATTTTTACGGCTTCTATTGCGCTTGCATTTGATTACAATTTCCAACGTTTCGAACACTTTACAGCTGTCATGATCACGGGACGACTGCCCTCTCGTGTCTGTCGGGCAATTAAAAATTAAATACAAACGCGATAGTATCCGTAAAAATACTTTTATCCCTTTGATGTTTGCATAAATTATAATACAAATTGTAGGTATACCTATCTAATGTTACGTTGTATTGTATTGTTGTATTGTATGTTCAGATTGTATATTATTCAGTTATTATAATTTTCTATATAGATTATGAACATGAATATTAATGTTTAATTTCAATAACTTCCTATCTTCAGCCATCAAGGTTGTTTTGAAGCCACCGTTACAACGAGGTTATTGAGTTAAATAGTGTTACTGTTTACAAGTTTCATTTTGAGTTTTATATATTAGTTAAAGGATAGGTGTAGATGCTAGCTGTATAGGATGTTTCACGTGCTAAGATATTCTTTATCCTTTAGACTTACCTTAAGTTAAGAGACCTCGTGGTCACTAGTGTTTTTTGCTTTTCATGCGATTTGGAAATATATGTGAATAATCATTGCTGCACTGCGTTGCTGAGTTAAGCTTTTATTGTCTAAAATAAGTCGAATCTAACCCTCTAACACCAATGTCTCGGATGATTCTTGCAGGTTTAGCAGAGATCTGTAAATAATGTTAGCGAATAATATAATGCCAAGGCAACGTAATAGCATAGGAAAATTTAAATAAAAAAAGTTTAAAATAAAACAAAAAATAATTGGCGACATGAATGTAAAACTGTCTGGCCATCAGTTCTTGAAGGCCTATTTATCTCTTATTATGCAAGTCTGTGGCCAAAAGTAGATATAAATGAATAATAATTTTACAAAAAATTCAGGCGACGATAAGGTTACACACAACTCAGTATTAAAATCAATCTATCATCCCCTATATTGCCAGCTTTTTTTTTGGCGGTGGGTTGCAATATTTTCACCCTCAAGGTTGGTTTTATTTTCCAAACATTATTCATATGAGACCAACTACAAGGTAGGAGAGGTGTATACGTAACTCATTGAAATCAGTGAGTGAATACGCAATCATCCCTTATTTTTTTATACTTTGGGTAAGTTTTTATTTCAATAATTTATGGGACCATTTTTATCTCTATCTATTAAAAAAAAAAAAGAGTTATCATAATTGGTCTACTCTGTAAAAAAAGTTATTTCGTCGGTTAAAGAGAGAACGGCCCATTCAGTTTTGTATTCGTAACATAACATAAATATATCATAACCAAACCATTATAATATGTTTAAATTTCCTGTGATACGTGGTGATTGTAATAATTATATAAGATACTGATTACGACTTACTTTCAAAGTTGTTATTGAGGATATTACTTCTAAATAAATGGTCTTACCATCACATTCAAACCGGGATGTGTTGCTAGATGTTGAGCTGGACGCCACCTAAATAAAATTGTTTTATTACTGTTACTTTTATTATACGCTAACTTAAAGAATAAATATTGTAAGTCCTTGAGGACATTATAAAAATTAATAATTCGTTTGCACGCGCAGATTATATCGACGTTTCAAGCGTACTATGGAACGCACAAAGATTTTCTGTATTAGAATCGAACTGATGATACTTGGTACGTAAAGTTTACTCAATTACTACGCTTTAATTTTAATAAAACTACATTTTCATATTATATTACATTGTATAAGAGTTAGGTACCATGATTAGGCTATCAAGATTTTCATTCAATGAATCACAATATGGATACATATTTCTACGATTATCTTCTATATCTTAAGCGAAGTACCACTCACTCACTAAATAACTCATCACGAGATCGCCGAAACCATGGGTCCGATTTACTTCAAATTATTCTAAGGTACTCCCTGTAATGTATTACGTATAACGTACCGGATTTTACGATAATCCTACACTATTGCCTTTTTTTATCAGAAATCAAAAATAATATGTACCATTCTTTGATAGACTTTGCCTTTGTAATCGATGTCATAATAACCGTTGTTACTGTAACGATTTTAATAATGACATGACAACTGAATGGATCCATTATTCGACAGCAAATCTAATTTTTCAATGGCTCACGACTGTTCAGTTGTCATGTTCCATTATTAAAATATATTTTAATTTCTGTACTTTAGATAGTCCAATATAACTACTAGATACTTTAGTATATGTCCATCCACATTCACACGCACAGTCATACCAATTTTTCGTCTTTTCATTATATGGCGTCCATTAGTCGCCATATTGAATTTACACTAACATCATATCTTTAGTGTCACTCGCCGGACTAAGAGGAATCGATTGACGTGTGAATCATAAAAATCGGCTTAGGCGTTTGGTTTGTATAGTGCTTCAAAGGAACATACAAACATGCATACATATATATATGTATGTATGTATACATACATAGACTGTTAAACACAATACCACTCCTTTGCGTCGCGCAGTCGGGTAAAAAAGTTCTTCACTCGGCCTTTGTGACACAATAGGTGCGTGGTGTAGTTCTGTTATTAGTGTTCTATTTATACAAGATGGACTTTACTTTGATTGCTTCAACAACGTAGACACTATTAAACATTAAGACCATGACCTTTGACAATAAACAAAGTATAAACAAATACCCGTAACTGCCATGAATATTTAAAAGACCTTGCGTTGCACACGATCTCTTCACACACGTCAGGGACGTGATTATATCGTGGACTCGACGAAGTTTCATTCCATCTTTTGCATCTTTTGAATATAACTCAAGAGAATCAACCTATTATATGCATCATTTATATTTTATAATCAAAATCGTAGAGATTTAAAGAAAGTTTTCGTGCAAAGGCGCACTGAACGCTTAAAAATGTAATATATATTCTTAATTCAATGAAGTTCCATCCCTGATTTTGACTAACTCGCTATTTTTAATCACTAACGAGCTCGGCTCATCCACATATCCAGGAAGTAGCCACATAAGGTACGCTATCTACATATTACCGAACAATCTGTTTGCTACACAATTTTTTGTAAACACATTTCGTGGCATAATTTCTAACTGGCCATGGCAACTTCAAAAATTGCTATGAATTTATTGCATTTTAAACTTGTATCCTTACCATTATGTCAGTGTTCCACACCTGACCATGAGTATCAACAACAGCACATGGCATTCTCTAGAAATATGATTTCTGGCCTAAAGAACGCGATAGGTCGCGTTATATTAGACAGTTTGCAAGTCACGTTTGGAGTAATATGAATCTTATAGCAATTCGAGAGAATTCCTGTGCGTAGGCGTTTTTGCATTATCTATTGCTGCAATCATTCTTAAGGCGCACATATTTTTAAGTTAAGATCTAACCTATTGGTGATGATGTACTGCTACGCTTATCGCAGCTGTATACCCCTTTACTTATTGGTTGACTAGTTCTGCTTGCCGACGGAAATGGAATCATTTTTTAAATAATTCCTGCTTTTTAACTTATGTAATTAAATTTGTTGCGGTTCCCCAGACAATTAAAAACTTCTGGGAATACGTGAGGGTCAAACCTCGGTGTCATTTATGAAGACCGTTGCCCTATCTTTTGGGAGTTATGAGGTGAGATTAGTTCCAAAGAAAATCATACATTATTTAACTATAAATAACAGATATTATAAATCACCTTCGATATAAAAGACCACTATAAAGTAAATGACTGCAACTTTTTTGATTTGCTTATATTTGATTGCAATAAAAACTACTAAACAATAATCACCTCATCCGTTTATTAGTTACGATGATGCATATAGAAATAAATAAATTAAATTAGTGAATTTGACCAATTAAAAGTGCAAATGACTGCAAATCTTAGACTGGCAATCATTCGAATTTTAAATATAAATGTATAGTGACAAAGACCTATAATTTTTTTAGCTGGAGCCTATTGCACATATTTTAGCACATCACAAAAGTATTTTCTTTCGTTTTGACGTTTTCGTTTTCGTTTTTTTGACTTTTTCGTTTTGAATCATCATCATCGTCACTGCTTTTTGCGTATGTACCTACTCTGTGTAGCAAAACTCATCCCCCAACCGTATCATTTTCTTCATACAACTTGGATTAAATACAAATCACTTCAGTATTTCTTTACTGAAGAGAACACCCGTATAAAACTTATAAATAATGCTTTAGGTTCTAACACAATACGCAAGTTGACTGCCGGACTGCGGATTCAACCCATGGCCGGTCACACCCTGTCTGGTCCGGAAACGGACAGTGTGCAACCCCATAAACTGCCCTATACGCACATTTCAATGGTACCGAGTCTTTGTCTTTGGTGTCACGTCCGGCAGTTTACTCTCTCGGGTAACGTGTCCTGTCGACACTTCGGCAACATTTGCAAATATTGCCAGGGCCTCGCGCTCACGCGGTGGGGCTCTCCACGGGTGGTAGACTGATAGCTAATTCATCCGCAACCTTGGCTAGGGTACAGATATAGCTTTTTTAAGTAGCAGGCTATGGTATCCGCATGGCGCATGGCCCATGACTTACTGCATTCCGGCCCCATCGTTTACTACTGGTACCGATTCCTTGACCTCAGTGACCAGCCCTTCGCTTTACCCTTTCTGATACTCTCCCCGTCGACGCCCCGGCAACAAAAATATTGCCTTACAACTTATATTATAATTTCCAAAGTTAGTATGGCTACGTACATACTTATCTGTAAGGCAAGTCTACAGATGATTGAAATAAAACTAGTTTAGTTTGTATAGTTTAGTTTGTATTTTATTTCGTAACGTTTCGAAAACTTTACAGTGTTTATGGTCACGGAGTCTGTGACTGTCAGACAGTCCTGCCTTGACCGTAAAACTAGTTTTATTTCAAATGTTTAATAGTCTCCTGATGATATTTTAATGATGTTATTATACACTTCATTTGAATCAGAATAACATGTTGTATGTATAGGCAGCGCGGGACCCCATAGCTGCAAAGCGTCTCTCTTCGCCGTGCGAGCGGGCCACCAGTACCCGATTTTTGTCTTCAGTGGCCCGCCCAGCGGTTTACCCTTACGGGTTACTCTCGAGTCTCGAGTCCCCGACGGCGAAAGCTGTCGGGGCGTCGTCCTCACACGGTGACCTCACTTTGGGTGTTAACGACCTAACTTGCGTGATTTATAATGGTGAAAAGATGAAGCTTTTTCTCATTTTGAAGCCTTGCGGGCTGAGAAGAAGAGGAAAATCCAATTGGTCCTAAATTATAGCGCGAGCGTGGTACTTTGAAGGAACGGTTCTGGAGTGGTGATTACGATTTGAACAATGTCGTAGGTATACAATTAAAAAAACCCTGTCAGTAGAAATTACGAGATTATCAAATCAATCCCAGGGAACGGTGCCATGAAGGTGGCTCAGTTCTATGGTATGCGGGATTCTTGCGGAGATATCAACAATTATCATTGATGGGCTGATAGATAGATGGAGACTTCCATATCTTATTAATATTTTAAATTGATGATTTGTGAAGGTTAAGCATAGCCTAAAAGATAGTTCTGAAAGAAGTTCGATGCTCTATAGTCGAACGATTAATAAATATGATTATGTAAAAAAAACCATTACAAAATACTGATCCATACTACCAGTACCGGTGAGTTCTTATTGATTTTCTTAACTTCAGACGCTATATGTTGAGGTGGTTGTAATATTGGATCTACACGAAGTCTATTGTCTTCATTGGCGTTGAATATGAAGAATGAGCCCACTAAGGGTGGCAGGCATCGTAGTAGAATATGGCTAGCAGCCAATAAAGCGCAAGCCAATGCTCCAACCACTGCGATTACTGGGGCGTAGCCAAGATAATCGCTGGGTAAGCCACATTCAGACTGGCGTTCATCAAACCTATTATATAAATAAAATTAAAGGTCACTCGAATTTGAAACACGTATTACTTTATTGCTAGGTAGGTTATTTGTTTATGCAAACGGTAATAGCTTGCATCTCCAATTTTTGCTAACTTTCTTGGGAACGTCGTCAATAACCTTTCATAATCGAGTCACGTACTTATAACTAAGAGGGCTATGAATAATAATTAATCTCTTTACATATATTTTTAAATTGAAATTCTTATAGCAATAACAATATAAACACTCAAACATAATTATCAGCTTAGAAAAAAAGAAAAAATAAGACATTCGTAATCTATTACAGTATAAAGTTATTAATAGTAGTTGCGTAATTGACTTTCTGATTATATATACGATCCAGTCTTTTCAATATGCAATATATATGTATCACAAATTGGCAGATATAGTATGTAATAGTGCATAATATGCTTCTTATTCATCATCATCATCATTACAGCCCATAAATGTCCCACTGTTGGGCTCGAGCCTCCTCCGTAATGGGAGGGAAATTAACCTACTATACCGCGCTGGTCAGACGTGTTGGTATAGGGTTTTGTTTTGAGTTTTCCTTCTCTTGCATAGATGTTATATGCATTTTATATCCCTTAGTCGTCTCGTACGATCACCCACTGACAAGATATGGGGTGGAGAATAGTATTCTTACTCCGTCACCACACGGAAATGCTTCTTATTATTATGACAAAATGTACTGCGGTCCTTGAATAGATGGTTTTACAAAAGATTCATTAACACGTGCGAAGAACCCAGAAAAGATTTATATATTTAGGAAATTTATTAAAACAGCCTGTGCTTGGTTGTGTTTGATGACGTCCTAACACAGACTGCAAGTGAACGGACCGGGTTTAGTTCGCCAACACAAGGAGGACATTCGCGTGACGTTAATTCCTAGCTGGATGTTAACGGCGATAGGTACCCGAAAGGATAACTCGTAGAATCTTGGATAATATCTTTAAACGAGTAAGGTGTGAGGTAATAATCTTTAAACGAGGGAAGGGTAGCGTGCTAGTGGTGCATGTTTTTAGCCATTACCTAGCCATCGTCGGCGTCAGTGTGTGTGATTGCTAAGTCATAAGTTAAAATAATTTAGTATTTAATCTCTCTCAATCTGCATGTTGTTTAAGCTCTCAGGCATCGCGATCTTTAATTTTGAAAAAAAGAACAAAGAATAATGTAAGAGGAGACGTAGATTAGCCGGCACCGGACGGATTAATATAGATAAAAATACTAAGAAGTCATACCAATCTTTGACGCCACAATTTTTTATTCCATCGCATACTACCCCAGTGGTGAAACAAAACTCTTGGCGGTTAATTGCACACATTGTTTCATTTTTATCATGACATATTTCAGAAGATTGTTTGATCCGAGCTGAAGTAGCTGTGACTTGGTAAATATTAGGCTGTAAAATCAGTACCTACCAGTCATTAATAAAAGTGTGTAGGCATATATCTACCATTCGTTTATTAGCTAATACGAAACCGGCGAGCGTGTATGAAGAGAATTATGAATGTTGAGGAAGCGAGTGAAGTATGCAGAGATAGAGTTCTCTGGCACTCTGTTCTCTCTGCCTACCCTGCAAGGGATATGGCGTGATGATATGTATGTATGTATGTATTAGCTAATATTGATAGAACTAATTAATATTTATCAGATTTGTAACCGTTAAGCTAATACACGTTCTAGGATCTATCTCTATCAGAATTTTTAATCAAGGACCTAATCCAGTATTTTCAAATGTATTCATACAATATACGATTTAAGCTACAACTGCAGAGATGTCATAGTGATCAATCTTCTGTGAGAGCTATGAGTTCGTTACCCATGGAGGCCAATTCTTTGTACAATCCATTGTTCTAATTCTGGGTATTATTTGTGACGGTTTAATTTCATGTTTATTAAGTCTAAGACTTATTGCTAGTATAGCTATAGAGTTACTTGTCGAAGTAACAATGTCTCGACAGTGCCTGTACGAGTCTGAGAACAATTAGAATCATACTTACATTAACATCCGAGCTAATACTACTGTTACTTGTGAATCTGAATCGAATCCTCCCTTTAACCGTGATAACGAAATAAGACGAGTAGACATTTCTGTCCCCGATTAGTTCACACAGGCGAAGACATTTGTTTTTCTTCATCACCATGAATGTGTCTTCGTTCGTATAACAGTTTTGCAGCAAATTCGTTGGAAATTTAATAGCTACTATGAGATACACGTTCTCCACTGAAGTCGCTATTTCGATGTTGCAAGTGTAGTCAAGATCACTTATTGAACGAAATACCTGAGGGATAATAGATATTTGTGCTTTTAAAGACAGACTCAACAAAATCAACATTAATTATTTATTGCCAACCAGTAATAATATCTGGAGGACCGAGCCTTGCTCGGTATTTTCTTATCAGTGTGTTTTGGAAGATATATTTAAATATAATTAAAATAATGAAAAAATAAATTAAAAAGGCAAGAATACAAAAATGGAAAATAAAAAATGTATCGAGCAAAAAGAAGCCAAAATCACGTTTGTCGTATGGAACTCAACGTCTGGCACTCCTTAAATATTTATTTTATTTTGTTTTTTAGTATTTGACGTTATAGCGGCAACAGAAACACATCATCTGAGAAAATTTCTGTCTGACTACTGTCTAACTATCATGGTTCATGAGATACAGCCTGGTGATAGACAGATGGACGGACGGATGGACGGCGAAGTCTTAGTTATATGGTGCCGTTTTACGCTATTGGTACTGAATCCTGAAGAAGTTGAACTCACATAGAAGCTTGGTACAATGGAAATACTTTTTAAAATTGGAATGCCTCAAAAGTCACAATACTGTATTAACACGGCATTTGAAAGTTTCTAATCTGTAAAGAGGTCACTTTTAGGACACGGCCTCATAGGAACGTAGAGTTTGAAATTTTAAATTGTTGGACAGCAATTTTCTAAGCCGAATATTGTAATTGAGAGCCATGATAACACATTGCATCGTATAACTGAAATCCATCGCTCATAAGATATATTACCCATTTTAATTTTACTCTGGCGAGGGTATTTTTACCGCATAATGATTAGTAAAGAGAGATGGTCATTTTCTATCTTTTTTTCATTGTTTAGTCAGGGTTTCAGGGTTTTTTTTTAGTTCAGGTTTAGTTACGGTTAAATCAACATATTTGTAAAAATTGAGACGGAAAGGCTGAGTTATATTAGGAACGATCAGTAAGATACGATAGGGAGACAGGATGTTAATGCTGATCAGATTGGTCGCATGACGACATGACCTACCTATGTGCGCTACTATGTCGTGCGCTAATATTTTAAATAATTCAAAGGGGTCGAATATTAAAATAAATCTTTCAAATAAGTTATAAACCCCGAGTCCGACAACCGGTCGAGTTCCTGAATACTCTGAAAGCTCCCGGTCTCCCAACTCACATCTTAAAATTGAGAGCTGGCCCGCCAAAATTATACAATGCCACCAGTTTCCAAAAAAAACATTGCATTGCAATGTAATCGGGTCAACTATACTGAACGTTTGTTCTTGAGCAGAGTCTATATTTATTCCTAGGATTCTCCAAATACCATCAAATAAATCCTTCGAATTTCAGAAAGTGCAGTTTGCCATTAAAGTCTGCTTCGCAATAACCATAAACAAAGCTCGAGGTCATATTCTTAAGGTAGCGGGAGTAGACTTGAGAGAAAGCTGCTTCTCCCATGGGCAGTTGTATGTGACATGCTTCAGAGTAAGCTCACAGAGTAACCTGGTAACTCTAGCATCCGAGAGGAAAACAAAAGATATTGTTTACAAAGAAATACTATAATAGGTGTAGAATCGTTGGTGGGCGGTGATGTCAATGAAGCGGTACCAGCGGTCGGCTTAATTTCGATGAAAAAGACGGTGGGTTATTGGGCCGCACACTAACCTGCCGCCGCCTCGGTCGCAATGAGCGCGTTGTGTTAAAAACATGGCCTGCTAAGAAAAAGCCTGGTGTCCATAATATATAACAAAATTTCATTTGATTTTTATGTTTATTAAACCTTCCCTACACTATAACAAAGATTGTTATCATCATCATCATCACAGCCCATATACGTCTCACTGTTGTGCTCAGGCCTCCTCCTTAATAGGAGGGAAGTTAACCTACTATACCGTGCTGGTTAGACGTGTTGGTATAGGGTTTTGTTTTGAGTTTTCCTTCTCTTGCATAGTATTATATGCATTTTATATCCCTTAGTCGTCTCTTACGATCACCCACGGGTAAGATAGGGGAGGTGAATTGTATTCTTACTCCGTCACCATACGGATAAGATTGTTATACTATATAAAAATACACACATTTATACATATTTATCTATAAATATAAATAATAACGTAAAAAACAAACAAAAATCCTATTAAAACATTATCGATTTCTTCGCAGCAAAAAACGCGGGCAAATGATAATAATTAATAAAATAATAAAAAATAATGCCAAAAAATAAATAAGAAAAAGTAAGGATCCGAACCGAGCTCCGGCTTGTTTGGATTAGACCACTTGATTTTCCAACTGAGCTAAATGTCTATTCTTAATGACAGCGTCAAAATTTGAAAACCTTCATATTCTAATAGTTTTAGTACAACGAAAAAATACATTTTTATTGCCGAAATATACTGACAAAATAATATTTTCTATAAATGAAACCTAGCTAGATCGATTAATCGCCCCCGGAACCCCTTGTATGCTAAATTTCAAGAAAATCGTTGGAGCCGTTCCCCAGATTCAGATTACATATATATATATATATATATATATATATATATATATATATATATATATATATATATATATATATATATATATATATATATATATATATACATATATATATATATATATATATATATATATGTATATATATATTATTTTATAATTGATATATAAATTATTTTAAGAATAAAAAAATAACATTTGACATCGGTATAATAAGATTTTATACATTATTTTACAATGACGTTTTTTGTTACTATGAAATATCTTCTAGAACTGTCGTATTAATATTAAGACTGCAGTCCTCGAGCGTAGGAACTTATGATTGAACACAGACATTCACATTTTCTAATCACACAGACGCATCGCACAGTATTAATACATGCACCCTGGAAACGAATAAATCTAATTGTAGATGCTTGCATTAGTTACATATTTATTACACGCTTGTATTAGTAGAATCTTCACAGTGTCACAGAAAACACGCAATGTATTAGGCATATGCTTGTCGCATCGCTAAGCCTGCAGTGAGTAAGTAAGCCAGCAAAAGATGGGGTCAGAGTCTCAGAGTGTATGCTTTCTGGGTATTATACACAGAACAAAATACTTAGAGAGAAGAACGACAACTTCATACTGTAGAATTGCTCACACGGTGCACACTAGTAGACATGTGTAAGTAATGCGAGTGATGTATCACACGTAATATTACCTGACCGTGTACTGTCCCATTACACATTACGCGACTAAACATCACATCACATTAAACATGACGTGAACACCCGTGTACTGTTCTGCATTTCTGCAATGTTCGGTGTCTGGCAATTCAATATTTATTTTGAGCTTTATTTTTAGAACGTTAAGGCTTATATTTCTTGACGCCGCCCGCCGTATGTATAGAGCGCTATCGCATTACGCATCACATATGACATGAAATGTCATGTGTAATATTTGAAGTGATGGTTAAATGTAATATTACTCGGCACGAAATGTAATGCCATATCACATCACTTCGCGAAGTACTGTTTCGCGCATGTCTACACACTAGCGCTCCAGTTTAATTCATCGAAAACATTCGTAGTGCAGGTTACTTAAAAATGTGATTATTTCAAAATAATATTCTGCTATCGAATTCCTGATTGCTGTGTTTGCACAATACGATTTAGGTCCATATATTCGAATGTATAAAAATTGTGCGAATTATGAAATCTCTAATATTAAAAGCAATAGTTCCATATAAGCTTGCAACTCCATTTTGATCATTTTTGTCAGTAAAAAATGAATAATTTACTGCATAACTATACTTACCACGTTATTTTGAATTTGACTTTATTTTTTATGTTTATTTTATATTATTAATTTTCTTTCGGTTTCCCCATATCTACCTGAAATATGTCTTCGATACGATTACGATAAGTATTTGCATAGTGTTTGACAATTAATTCGGTTTACAAAAATACATAGTTAAATTTGCATATGTATTATGTACCTTGATCTTTTATTTGCTCGAAGAATGTAAATTAGCAGCCGTGTTCGACGCTGACACTCGCAACACACCCTAAAGAAATTATCGCGAAGCTATGGAGCTCGACTCGAACCACTAACGGACATGCTCTCACCTTGGATACTGAGACGGCACTGATTATTTTTCTTTGGTCGTGTTTTATTATAATGCTGATTACAGAACTTTTTTGTTTCATAGTAAAATGTATGGACGATTTCGGCTAAAAATCAACGGTTTTTAGGATTATTTTATAATTTTTTGTTTTAGATTAATAAAAAACTTGAATGGTGATTGTATTATCCTTACTTTCGTCTCACGATTCAATTGAAAATATTTACAAATATATCAACTGAATGGTCTAGAATCTAGGCCATTCCGAGATAGATAGATTCCCTAGATAATAGCAAAGGTCGATTTCAATATTTTTGATCAATGTTGAGGATTTTTTTTCTCAAAAGTTAAGAATTATCTTAAAATTATGACACGGTGTTTCAATAGAGTCATTTGTTAAGCATTTGAGATATTTTTTTAGTATCATGCAGTGCAGTAAATTTTTAGATATATTTAAAACCATAAGTGGCTATTCGCGCGTTTCTTAGGGACGCGCCCCTTAATATTTGATACGCCATTTGAAATATTATTTTAATTTATTTAAATATTGTTTTAAACTTGCTAATATCGCCAAGCTCTTGCACTGTTGTACTGTCAACACGTCTGACTAACGCAGTGTAGTAGGCAATATCCTACCTAAAGTGGAAGAGAACCTGAGCCTAGCAGACGAGATAGAAAAACAATTTTCTATTTCTGTAGACAAATATTTTGTCTCTCGTCTCACATAACAACTCAGGCTTATGATATTACTATTTAGAGCATGATGCGTGAACAAAAATCCTGTCCGATACGAGTTTGGAATTACTTACAAAGGATGCCCTACCATCAAACAAAATCATGTGGTTTTTAAAAAGTAATTCGCAAGCGTAGTTTTCGGTGAAACTGAGTAATAAGTGATTTTAATTGCAGATGGTTGGAATGGTTTACTTTAAAACATCGGGGTTGATAGAGGTTTTTTTTTATGTAGAAATATCCACGAACTTGATGCCCGAACCGCGAGACCTTTAACGTGACTGGAGATTGATTTACGCATTTGATTGTATGAATAAATCGTTTTGAAGAATATTTTGATGTGCAATTTGTTTATGTATTTTAGTAATCTGATGTTGATTAATTTACTCATGTTTAAAATAAATTGATTAAAATATGCTATTGTATGTTTTTTATATGATTTATATATATTTTATAAAATTCCATGGCATTACCTGCTTTGTTTTAATTACAGTTTTAAGTTAAGATATTATATATATGCTACAGTTTTGTCTTGATATATTATATGTGCAAAATTAATTAGCATTCAGCAATGTTGAGTTGAGAGTAATAGGCTGAAATGATGATAATGATGATGAATTAACTTTTATTATGTTAATTGATTATAATAATTACTATTATGATACATTGATTATTCTGTTGGGCGATTCTTGGTATATTTTTATTTAAAAAAATAACATCAGCCGTCACTAAGGAAATGAATCCTTGTATTGCAGGGGACTTTACAAACTTACAGTTTAACGGGCACAAATTACACCCGGACTTAGAACAGCAATTTGTGGTTTGCTGAAAGTATTGTCCTATGTAAGAATTGAACCTACGATAACGGCACGGTAGGTCGGTATCTTAACCACTACGCCATCTATGTAGTTGTTAATTGTTTGTATCTCTTTTGTGTATAAGTACTTACTTTGTTCTATTTTCTGTATGGCAATTTATTTTTGGCTGTAAGTATACTAATTTAAGATTTACTATCCTATTATAAAATACTATATAAATAATAATCTTACTTGATATGTGATTTCTTGTGTTGTGTATTATAGGTATGTGTTTCTATTTATTGTTATCCAAATGCAAGACTCTTGCGAGTCTCGCAAGTCTTGCAACTCTGTTAGAATTACGCAGTCACTTGTTTTGACAGAAATGAAAAGTACACAAAGAAATGAAAATCCAACTAAATTAATAAAATTCCATTCCATTGGGGCACTAACTGTACAACTGTCAATAATTAGGTAGGTACATACCACTTAACGGGAGTGGGGCTACAATCTCACCTTTTTATCATAAGACTGTTTAAAATAACATCAAATTATTTCCCGTGTACTGGTATTAAGAATACAAAATGTTGACAATGCTTTATAAAAACTTGATTACGACCGAAAAATGGGTGTCACATATGGGATGACAATCATTTTTTCGCTCGTAATCAAGTTTTTATAAATAATCAAGCATGTTGAATGCTAAATTTCAGTAATTTGTTGACAATCCTTTTTTTGTCACAGGAATCGTAAAATGTTGTCTAAGGGAGCACTGCGAGACTCTTACAGAGAGTCTTGGTCTTGCATTTGGACAACACATCTATTTATATTTATTGACATCTGAATTGATTATAACTGGTAGTAGTGCAGTTTTTATTATTCACGTTTTAAGTGGTTATGTAGGGGGAGTCCGGGAGAGTTTAGCAGGGGGGAGGCAATAGCCACTGATCATAGAATCTCTGTATAACTAGATATTGCGACGTTGCCACACTTCTTACAGCCCATAGGCGTCTCCCACCTTGCTCACGCGGCGATGTTGCGATCGGCAGTTTCGCCTTGGAGTTACAAGTGAAAACACGTTTTTGTGCCCAGTAAGTTATTTTTTTCAATTTTCGATATTTGATTGCTGTTGCTTACTGTTTATAGATTCCAGCATGTCATGAATACATATCCATAGTGTAATTATCCTTGTAACCTTTACGACAGACAGTTTTTACTTAAATATTATAGTTTTTTTTGTAAATTGAATAACGGATAGCTTGGCGTAGGGTGGGAGACATTACCATGGTGACGGGAGAAGACTTTACCCTGGATAATCTCTCCCTGATTCTCTTGCATCTCTCATAATATGTTTTGTTTTATTTCATATAGGTAAGTATCCACAATGCCCTTCAAATATATAAAAAAAGAAACGACAAGAAACAGAAGCAATTTAGATCTGTCAGTAATAAGAAATGCTGTAAGTGACATTGATAACGGCAAGTCTATTAGAGCTACTGCTTTGGAGTATGGAATAGATCGAAACACTTTACGAAATTATTTAAGAGACAGGACTAAATTGTCAAAAATAAGTGAACAGGGAAGTCAGTTTAAAACAGCTTTGATATTTACGATCGAGGAAGAAAAAGCACTTGTTGAATATGTTCTAACTTGCAGCAAAATGAATTATGGCTTAACCAGACAGGCGGCTATGAAGCTGGCGTATGAATATGCAACCATTAATTCCAAAAAAGTTCCAGATTCATGGACTTCTAACAACTGCGCAGGGAGAGATTGGTTCAGAGGATTTATGAAAAGAAACCCTGAACTGAGTTTGAGAACCAACCAGTTTATCCAGATCCACCAGCTTCAACAGAAAAAACGTTACTGATTTCTTCGAAAACCTCAAGGCAGTTAGAGAAAAATATAAATTTGAAGCTCATAACATCTACAATTGTGATGAAATAGGGTGTACGACGGTGCAAGGGTATCCTAAAGTTTTAGCGAGCAAGCATGTGCGTCAAGTAGGTCAAGTTACTTCAGCTGAACGTGGTAGTCTTGTGACAGTCTGTTTCGCCATGAATGCTCTGGGAAATGTTATTCCACCATTTTTCATTTTCCCTAGGGTTAAATATAACGAAGCCTTTGTAGCTGGTGGACCACCAGGGTCACAAGGTGACTCCTACCCGAGTGGATGGATGACGAACAAGAGTTTTCTGAAATTCGTGGAGCATTTTGTGAAGTATTCGAACGCATCTCTTCAAAACAAAGTCTTGCTTATCCTCGACAACCATGAAAGCCATGTCAATATTGAAGTCGTGAAATACGCAAAATTAAATGGAGTAACTTTGCTGACTTTACCCCCTCATTGCAGCAATAAGTTGCAGCCATTAGATGTTGCCATTTATTCATCCTTCAAGACTAGATATAACTCAGCCATGAATATTTGGATGGTTAGTAACCCAGGCAGAACTGTTACGATCCCCGGATTTGTGAGCACAATCATGTCGCAAGCTTTTAGCCAATCAAATATTTTGAGTGGATTTCGAAAAACTGGGATACATCCGTATAACCCGGACATCTTCACAGATGAAGACTTTTTATGTTCCGCAGTAACAGACAGAGAAATGATTGGTGAATTTCCGGAGCAAGATGTTTCTTCGATTGCTTTACCCTTAGTAACTGCAGCACTACTTTCAGATGTGACCACGATCGAGTTACCTACATCGTCTACTTTACAACGTCAGTCAGAGCCTTCAACATCAGCGTCAGTATTTATGAATGAAACTGCGGAGTCTAGAGCGAGTTCACCATCAATTTTGACTCAGGAATCTGAGCCAGCAATTGCATTAATAAGACAATCAGCAGAGTTAGCTTCTACGTCTCAAGATCTGGATAGGACACCAGTAGATTTTGATTCACGACAAAAACCAAAAATAGTTTTACCTCAAACGATTCGTCCATTTCCAAAAGCTTCTCCCAGAAAAAATCTCCGTCGTGTTAGACAGCCCGGAAAAACTAAAATTTTAACAAAAACGCCAGAAAAGCAGGACCAAGATGAGAATCGAGATGAAAACGCACCAAAAAATAAAAGAAATAAAATGACTAAACAGAAACAAAAAGGTAAAGCAAAGAAAAAGACAGTAAAAAAGCAAGTTTTACAGTCAAGTGACAGTGAGATAGACCCTGAAGACAAACCCAAGTATGATGATAGCTCTGATAGTCCATGGGATGAAGTACCAGATGTTATTGATAATTGGTATTGTTTCATCTGTGGAGAAAACAAAGTTATGGATATGAGACTTTGCGCTTTTTGTGGTAAATGTGTCCATGAGATGTGCGTTGGACTATCCAAAGATGATAAGGAACAGTTTATTTGTCCTAATTGCTCCAATTAAAAAAGGAAGACTGATAATTATGATTATTTTTTTAGAAGATTTTGTTTTGTTTTGAATTTTATTTTTGTTCATAATTTTGAAAGTATTTTTATTTTACTGACCACATACAAGGTTTCCTACTTTAAACTGATTTGCAATACCTACTTTTAAGATTTAACTATTTGTAAGTTTGTTATCTAGTTATGACGTAGATAGAATAGGTTCAGACTGTTATGTTTGCTATAAAGATACCTAAGTTACCTTCGATTTTTCTCCATTTTGATAAGGTATTGTTAAATGTCTAAGATATTTTGCTGTAGGCAGACTGAAATTTTTATGAAATAACTGTTGGTTGTGAAAGTTCTTATTAATATTGTTATAACTTACGTTAGAAAGAGTTTCAAATGATAAAAGTTTATAAACACTCATTGTTGTAAACTTAACTACTTATTTTAAGAAATATAATATGTGATAGGTACTTAATTAATCACTACCTGTATGTCAAAGATACTCAAAGTATGTACCACGTGTTCTCATTTACTAAGTATTATTGTGCCATTTTTTTTGATTAAATTTCTTTATTTAATTATAATTTGTTATTTTTATTTTGCCTACTTTTAAACCCGGGTAAAGGCTCCCTTCCTCGGGGGTCAAGTCTCCCAACCAGGCGGGAGATATTAGCCAAATCTCACTTCGGTAGAAATCGTTAATTACTCATAAAGTATTAATGACTTATAAAACTTTCTTAAGAAAAAATAAAGCTTAATAATGCAGCTTATGGTACAATTTGTAGAAAATAGTTTTTTGTAAATATAAAGCGATTTATGAGCATTTTAGTCGAAGGCGGGTAAACTGTCCCGGACTCCCCCTATATTATATTTTTATGTATAGGTTGATAAAGGTTATAATGTCATCATAAATATATCTTCTTCTTCTTCTTATGTATTGGCAATCAGCTACATAATACGAGCTATTGTTGCCAGTGCCAAGTTATAAATATTTTCATGTTTTTAGTCTTTCAAGTCAGTCGTTGTCTAAGTCAAATTGTCACCATTAACAGTGCAATGGCCACACTGTTAATGGTATCTTGTGGGAATTTTGATTTAAAACGAAAACGTTGTAAAGCACTTTTATATGATATTCACTACATCCCAGTATTGCCGCACATCACATTACATAAAATGTCATCAACATTATCTAATATAACACGTTAAAACACTAAGATATCGAATATAATACAAGAGCACCACATGACGTTTTCAAATTCCCGTCAAAAGTCTTCTTCTTCTTCTTCTTATGTATTGGCAATCAGCTACATATACGAGCTATTAGTGCCAGTGTCAAGTTATAAATATTTTCACGTTTTTAGTCTTTCAAATCAGTCGTTGTCTAAGTTAAATTGTCAACATTAACAGTGCAATGGCCACATTGTTAATGGTATCTTGTGGGAATTTTGATGGAAAACGAAAACGTTGTAAAGCACTTTTATATGATATTCACTACATCCCAGTATTTCCGCACATCACATTACATAAAATGCCATCAAAATTATCTAATATAACACGTTAAAACACTAAGATATCTTCTTCTTCTTCTTATGTATTGGCAATCAGCTACATATACGAGCTATTGGTGCCAGTGTCAAGTTATAAATATTTTCACGTTTTTAGTCTTTCAAGTCAGTCGTTGTCTAAGTCAAATTGTTACCATTAACAGTGCAATGGCTACACTGTTAATGGTATCTTGTGGGAATTTTGATGGAAAACGAAAACGTTGTAAAGCACTTTTATATGATATTCACTACATCCCAGTATTTCCGCACATCACATTACATAAAATGCCATTAAAATTATCTAATATAACACGTTAAAACACTAAGATATCGAATATAATACAAGAGCACCACATGACGTTTTCAAATTCCCGTCAAAAGTCCTTGTTGAATTGACACTAAGATATCGAATATAATACAAGAGCACCACATGACGTTTTCAAATTCCCGTCAAAAGTCCCGTCAAAAGTCTTCTTCTTCTTCTTATGTATTGGCAATCAGCTACATATACGAGCTATTGGTGCCAGTGTCAAGTTATAAATATTTTCACGTTTTTAGTCTTTCAAGTCAGTCGTTGTCTATAGTCCTTAAAATATAGCTTGATCTCTGTGACAGATAGCGACAAAACCGATGAAGTAATTATGAATACGCGTCATTGTTATAATTTTAATTTGTATTTTTTTTTTATTGCTTATGGTGGCAAACGAGCAAGCATCACATCTGATGGTAAGTGTCACTGTCGCCCATGAACCTTTGCAATACCAAGGGTATAGCTTGGACCGCTGCCTACCAATAAGATCCCCAAGCCCACCCAGTTGGGCTTCCGGCTCTCTAGCTCACCGAATGAAGCGCAATGGCACATTGCCACTACTCAGACGTCATTCTTCTGCGAGAGTGTGGTACTACCCCGAACGAACTGGCCCGCGGCTGTAGACAGAAAACTGTCAACAGCGTGGTCCCACCACAATTGATTATATCGCCTATATTTTCATTCTTTAGGTGCCAGTTATATCTCAACTGAATTACGAATATAAAAATATGAATATTTACACCAAAACTAGTACATCATATGTTTTAAAATACTTAGTAAACATTTTATAAAAGTATGGTGCTTACGCAAGTACAAGATCATACTGAACTAAGAATAAGATAGAGTTGGGGCAATCGATAAACGTAAATCGATAACATTCTTATTAATTATTTATAAAACAAGTAAAACCAATACATTACCTATATAAACCACATGGTTACTCTATAAAATAATTAAATTGTGTTAATTTAGTATTCAGACATCAGTTATAATATTAATAAGACCAAATGGTCTTATTAATATTATAACTGATGTCTGAATCTTTTATATGAAAAAGATAATTTCTTTTATAAAATAAACATGGTTATTCATGAAATAATCTGTGACCAAGAACTCATCATCAACCTAAAGGAATGCTCCAGCGATAATGATAATAGTGACTATGAACTTGGATGTATTCTTTTCGAATAATAAAAAGAATTAATTAACTGCTTTAGTTTAAATTAAATAAAATCCATTAATTCAAATTCAATAAGATTTTCATAAATTGTTTTAAATTTATAATCGATTCATCCATCCATTTGATTGAAGTACAATAAGATTTTCATGCATTGTTTTTCAATTGCAGTAGCAAGTAACTTTAAAAAATAAGGAATTATATCGACAAAAATACGGACTGCATCGTAAGCGTGCGGGACTAGTGAGAACTGTCACAGAGATCAAGCTATATTTTATAGACTATAAGTCAAATTGTCACCATTAACAGTGCAATGGCCACACTGTTAATGGTATCTTGTGGGAATTTTGATGGAAAACGAAAACGTTGTAAAGCACTTTTATATGATATTCACTACATCCCAGTATTTCCGCACATCACATTACATAAAATGCCATCAAAATTATCTAATATAACACGTTAAAACACTAAGATATCGAATATAATACAAGAGCACCACATGACGTTTTCAAATTCCCGTCAAAAGTCTTCTTCTTCTTCTTAATGAATGGCCTCTGTGAGTGATTAACCACAACTTCGCCAATGTCAAGTAAAATAAGTTTAAAAAATTATAATAGATTTATATTTTAGTCGTCAGTCATGTCGGTTCTTCTTCTTCTTCTTATATATTGGCAATCAGCTACATATACGAGCTATTGGTGCCAGTGTCAAGTTATAAATCCCGTCAAAAGTCATCATAAATATATTATTTTACGAAATATTTTGTGACATAATAATTTTGAGAAGGATTCTGTGGCTTGCATTTGAGATTTTATTTTCATTATGCTCATAGAAAAGTTTGTATATGCGGGGCTACGTCAAGCGAAACACTCTCATTCATATAATGTGGAGAGTAGTTATGGATGTTCTAGTAGTAGACTTATAATTACGTTGCTTGTTCTTGAGCTATTAGGCCGGTCCCTATCTAGCCAGAATATTGTGCAGTTATTTTAATAACAATTATTTCATGGTTGGAGAACATTGCAAAAAATTAATAATTGGTATCTGATGGTTCTCGTATGATTTATACCATTATCAGGATGCATATACGCCGCCCCACCAAGGGTTACCACTAATAGAAGTTGGTGTTATAAGCTTTCCTTTATTTCTTTCCACATGGAGAATTGTTTATATATATCTAGTCTTGCCATAAATACTGTAACAAAGATTTTATTTTCTATTGCTAATAACATTTATTACTTTTACATTGTGTTAGTTTAATACACAAATGCAAAACAATTTAAAATATAAAAATAATATTCGTAGTGGTCTCCATTGACTGCAATATAGTCCTTTAAACGTTGAGGCTAGTTGTCAATAGAAGCACGCACTCTTTCCATGGGAAAATTCTTCACTGCCAATCGTATGGATTGTTTTGGGGACTCCAAATTATCATGACGTTTAGTGCAATCTGTACTCTCGAAAACTGGCCATAAATCATAATCCAGCGGATTAAGATCGCGATAGACGACGGCCAGTCTTCAGCTCTGATGAAGTCCGAAACATTTGTTTCCAATCAAGACTGCGTAGACCGACCTTTATGCCCCGGCGCCGAGTCTTGCTGGAAGGATTGCATTCTTGGTTATTGGACATCGTGTTGTTAAAGGTACACTACCTTCTCAATAATAGTATCTTGATACACTTATGCCGATGTTTTGATACCTTTTTCACAAAAGTATTACTCAGTCACTCCTTCATAGCTCCCCACACCACCAAACCATCACTGAAGTCGAATAATGTCCACGTTGCACTCTGTCGACTAATTGGGAAGCTTCCTTAGAGCTATAGGCATAAATACGGTCATTTTGTTTGCTAAAATGTTGCTCAATTGTAAATAATTTGTCATCCGTAAACAACATTCTCTGTGACCTCCCCTTGCATACCGCTTCAGTAGTTGTTTCGATTTTACCACTTCATTCTTTTTAAATTATCAGTTAAGAAATGACCAGTACGTCTCATATAGGCTGCAAGTTCTAAGTTATCTTTTAAAATACGCGACACGGTTCTAGGTGCTATCTTCATTGCCCGAGACAAAATCTTTTGCTTTCGGACAGGATTTTTTCGAATTCTTTCTCTTACTGCTTTGACCGCCTTTTATTTGTACGAACACTACGTAGACGGCCAGATCTTTTTCTGTCACAAACAGAGGCGGTCTCATTGTACCTATTAATAGCCCGGTACACAAACATTTTACCAATACCAAGCATATGGTGAGTTTTAAAAATTGCATTTCGCTCCATACTTACTTTGTGTAATGCAATCACAGCGATTCGGTTCTTTTTATCACCCCACTCCATTTTAATATCGCAAAATATTGTACAATGTATTGGCGCCAAAATGAGAAAACACATGATATAAAATGAAAAACAATCATATAAAAATGACAGATTCCAAATTCAAATGTAATATTTTGTTTATTTTTAATTGTAACAGTATTTATCGCCAGACTAAGATATGTATACTAATTATTTGAGTTTGATTTAGTAATCGAATTGAACATGTGAGAGCGAAATTAGCCTTAAACATTACGATACCCTGGTTAAACAGGTTTCATTGCTATAAAGACAATTTTTATCTTTACTTTCATTTAAAGCTTTTAAAAATCTGTATATAGTCGATGAATGTAGCGTAGTTATATTTCATGATTAATTTTTTTCAAGCCACGAACCCTATCACTTTGTAATCTCAGATAGGCCTACATGATTCAACACAAAAGCTGGCAATATCACGAAATGGGACGCGTTATCAGTCTTCGTTGAGGTCGCAATCATGCAAAAGATGGTTTTGGACGAGTTAGGTAGGGTATTACCCACACTGACTTGCTCTGCCATTGACACATAGACCGGCGCGGGCGTGGGTCAAACACAGTTAACGCCTCATGCCAACCTAGCGGCTGGATCCACCGGGAAAAATTGCTGTGGATTAGCTACTCTATAGTAAATTGTTCCCGGTAAATCTGCACGGGCCAGGGGTCTGAGGTGTCTGAAAGAGAGAGCACAGCGGGTTATGATGTTTGATATAGACATGAAATCCACATCCATCAGAAAAAAATAATCCATATTTTCTTTGTTGCTGTTCACGTCCATATGATATTTAGAAATTTAAAACAACTTTTGAAATAACCGTAGAACACAAATTTTATTTTATTTAATAAAATGTTTGCGTAGTATTTTCAATCGCTTTGTGGGACAATGTATTTAGGTTTAATTCGGCAATCTTTTATCAGATAAAAGCTTATTTGGTTATTTATTTGTTTAAATATATTTATTTCAACTAAGAATAATCACAAACACACGATTAACCTTGTTATCAAGACAAATCAAGCACCATCGCCGTCATGGTCAAAATACCAATAAATTTCAATCTTGTCCTATCCCTGTCTATCTACTTTCAATTAGGACATATAAAAAGGCGTATCTGTAGTATAGATCAGCGCCTGCTATATTAAAATAATGAGTCAATTGCCACGCTTGGCAAGTGGTTTGGCGATAGTAGTTGGTGGTATGAGCCCTAACAGAACGCTTTTGCTCAATCGTTTAGTGCTTAGTCGTTAACCGTCTTTTACGATTGCTACGGGAAGCTAAATCATTCAGGCCACGAAATTCTATCGTGCCGCTTCTATAAATCAGTAAATCTACGCATTTATTAGAATAGGTCACCGATACAAAACTTAATATCAACTCGCCTGGGCAGTGTGAAAATTTGAAAAGGAGACTCAACAGCTTTTTTTTTTAATATCTTTTGATGGCAAACGAGCAAGCAGCGCACCTGATGGTAAGTGTTACTGCCGCCCATGGACCTTTGCTATACCAGGAGTATAGCTAGGCCGCTGCCTACCAATATAAACCCGAAACCCACCCAGTTGGGGCTTCCGGCTCTCTTAAACGAAGTGCAACAGCACATTGCCATTGCTCAGACGTCGATCTTCTGCGAGAGTGTGGTACTACCCCGGACGGACCGACCCGCAGTTGTCGACAGAAAACTTTCAACAGCGTGGTGCTACCACTATCGTAGCTGTATGTGAACTGTAATTGAAAACAAGAATGAGTATTTACCAATGTGATGGTATCAGACATCCCCATGCCGAATGATAGGTCGTATCGCAGATCAGAGAAAGCACAGTCTTTGCTCACATCAAGTGGTCGGTAAAGTAACAGAAGTCCGCTTTTGGCTGCAGTATTAATTATAAGAAAATTACTTATAAAATAATAATATGTTAACTGTAAACTATTGACTAAAGACATTGGAACGGACATAATGTAAAGTTATAACAAATCCAGTCGCCCATGGGAATTCACATTGACAATGGATGAACGTAATCGTTCAGTTGGCATAGTTATATAAGTAAACTATAGTCCTTAAAATATAGCTTGATCTCTGTGACAGATAGCTACAAAACCGGTGAAGTAATTTTAAATACGCGTCATGTTTACAATTTTATTTTGTATCGCCTAGATTTTCATTCTTTACGTGCCAGTTATATCTCAACTGAATTATAAATATAAAAATATAATAATACTTGCACCAAAACTTGTACGTTATATGTTTTAATACTTAGTAACCATTTTATAAAAATATGATGCTTACGCAAATACAAGGTCATACTGGACTGAGAAAAAGATAGAGATGGGACAACCGATAAATGTCAATCGATAACATTCTTATTAATTATTTATAAAACAAGTAAAACCAATATATTACCTGTATAAACCACATGGTTACGCTATAAAATAAGTAAATTGTATGAATTTAGTATTCAGACATCAGTTATTACATTAATAAGATCATTTCTTTTATAAAACAAACATGATTATTCATGAAATAATAAGTGACCAAGAACTCAACATCAACCAACAGGTATGCTCCAGCGATGATAATAATAGTGATGATGAACCTGGATGTACTCCTTTCGAATAGGTATATATAAATAATTAATTAACAACTTTAGTTTAAATAAAATAAAATCCAATGATTTAAATTGAATAATATTTTCATACATTGTTTTTTAATTGCAGTAGCTAATAACTTTCAAAAATAAGGAATCATATCGACAAAAATACGAACTACATAGTAAACGTTCATCACTATGGATAACTGTCACAGAGATTAAGCTATATTTTATGGACTATAGATAATATAATGAGTTTTTATATTCTTACTATGTAAAATCAGCATGATATGAGTGGTCTAACTGACGACCTCCCGTATAAACTGTTTCAAGCTCGCATACTGCACGATACTTTGTGCGATCTATTAGTAATTGTTCTTAGTTAGGATTTGATTTGAGTCTGTTGATGATGTGTAGAAAATACGCCCGTGTGATGATAGGATATAAAATTGTTACCCTACTTGCCAATGGGAACCGTAAAAATCGGTTGAGGATTCACTAGGGATTGGTTAACGTATATTCTTACTACGATCGTCAATGCACTTGCCAGTGTATCGATTAGGTCTCATTAGGTTAATATAACCTCCATTGAATGACCACGCCATATGGAATTCTATGGGGAGGCTTACATCCAGTAATTGATGATGAACGTTAGATATCTTAATACCTTATAACTAGTAACTCTTTACCGCTCCTCCAACCAATAAACACACATTTTGTAACCGTCTCTTTGAACAATATAATTTCACAATAGCAACGCTGGAGTTTTATAATAGAGTATAGAACTCCCCTATGTTCTCCTGAACATAAATTCATCAAAGATTCCATCTATTCACCAGCCCGTATACATCCACTGTTGGACCTATGTCCTATCCAACGGGTTCCTGCAACTTTCTAGATATCGTCAATCCACCTATTGAGGGGTCATCATACGCTGCGTCGTCCGAATCGTGACCGCCACTCGAGAACCTTTCTTCCCCAACGGTTGTCGATTTGACAAGCAATGTGACTTTCCCATTGCCACTTAAATGCGCTAATTCTTCGGGGTATGTTGGTTACCACCTTTTTTTCAGATTTCCGTATGTCATATTTTATAACGTAGATAGATCGAGCATAGCTCTCTGAATAACACGTCGGGTTGATAGGCTTCAGCACTCACCCACAATCTCATCATCTGTAATAGTAATATAGTCATAGCCATCTGCGGCTAACAACTAAGTCACGCACAAAAAAACCCTGAATAACACGCTGAGTAACTTTAAGCCTTTTATGGGACCGACATTTAATGACCACATTTCTGTACAAGTCATCTATTGACATCAAAGTTTGTTTCACATAAAAGAAAATGAAAATCATAAATCAGAATGAAAAAAATGAATTCAGATCAAAACTAAAAAGGTATATTCTAGCACTAGCTAAAGTTACCTAATAATATTTAAAAACAAAAATGAAATTTGAGTAATTAATTATCTATCAGAAATAGAGACTGGCGAGTAATTTAACAAGAATGAAGTGTATTAAAAATTTAAATTGAGTGTTTTGAACCTTCTAAATTTACCTATTAAAAACATTGATAGGTTATTTTAGGAGATTAGAGAGAAGAAAAATATTAATTTCCTTAATAGAGTTTACTTTTGTGTCTATGATTTTTTTTTAATTTATGGAAAAGCACTTAGTAAATGATGCGGGACCCCACATTACGGTTAACAGCGACCTGGCTGTGTCTCTAGTATTTCAAAGGTCCGCGAATGCCACATAGCATCTGCTTATTCATATGCCATCTAAGTCATATCTTTGTCTTTGTCACCACAAGGACTATTAGTGACTGTCACTAACAAAATTAGTTATACCAAGAGCAAAACTAAGACAGCTTCTACTACAAATATATTGTTGCTTTTGTTATAGATGAGTCCACTTCCAAATATGGGATCGTCTGAAGAGGAATATGCTGATAGTAGCGGCTACCATTACAAGAAAGACTTCCGAACCGTATTACCGCAATTTCTAGCCGTGAGCGCCAAAAACCTGCTGTTGTTGGGTATGTAACACCTGATTTTAAAATTCCACAAAATATAATCAATTCAGTAATGTTATTTATTATATAGATTACCGTAGGTATTACCTAATATTTAGGTGATATTAGTGAAAACAAATTCTGTAATACATATTTAAGCGATAAAAAAATCGGTCTTGATAGGTCCGAAAAATATTGCTTGCTTATCTGCTTCTTCTACATTTCTTTATTCATTTTCTAATAAATTTTAATTAATTTATTTTATTGAAGATGATAGCAATTTCACCGAGCTAACTCTTCAAGATTCTAAGTCGAGAATTTTCATTTGAAAATTGGCTTTTTAATAAAATGTATTTCTAGACTTTATTTTGTTGGGATTGGAGTGATATATCTTATTACAGCATTATTATTAATTGTATGATCGTGCGACGAAATTAGTGCTTCACTAATACACGAACAAACACTATGTGTACTTTTTCATAATCAACTACACAATGTGGTTAAATATGTATAGTTAGAACATAATATACCCATTCAAATGACATCATCTACCGTGTAGTTAAGCTATTTCTTTTGTTCGTCAAAATTAAATGGTCATTAACAGAGATGCCTATGGTTACTCCACTAGCTGTAACTTTATAACATTAAAATATAATATTCGTTTTTATACTTATGTGTATATTATCTTTTGTACACTTTTGTCAAAAGTGTTCGTTGTTGGTATATATAGTATAGTCATGTGGGATTGTTGTTTCTTATTTCCTTTCGCAGCTTTCGTATTTCTAGACCATTTTCTCCATTGGGAATAATTAAGTTTAACGTAACTGACGATGGAACAAATTGAAAGAGGATAATAACTTCGATGATAGATAATTTAACTTAACTAAATGACTTATAACGGACCTCGAGAAAAGACTATGTGATAAATGAATACCTATTACTGAAAGACCAATATCAACAAAAAACAAAAACTATGCAAATCAATAGCTGGAAAACCTTCTGTGAACAACAAGACAAAGAAAGCGTATGGAACGGAATCTATCGAATTATAAAATATTCAAGTAAATTTGAAGATGATATCCCACTCAAAAAAATTAAGCAAAAAGAATCCGCCGAACTCCTTCCAAATACTTTTTACCCCATAGACGATATTAATTATGACAAACTTGACCACTTAAAAACTCGCATTAGAACCATGTTTGACGACTCCAGCTATGACAGATCTACCCCCACCCCCAAACACGATTTCACAATTAACGAACTGGAAATAGCCACCAAAAAATTTAACCCCAAAAAGGCTCCCGGCATTGACGGCTTAACAACTGACATATGTCAAAATGTTATTACCAACGACCCCGATTTCCATCTAGCACTTTACAATAAATGTCTCAGCTTGTTTCATTTCCCAACACCGTGGAAAGAAGCAGTGACAATCATTATCAGGAAACCAGGGAGAGACAGTTATGACATTCCTAAATCATACAGACCCATCGGCCTACTGCCTATATTTGGCAAAATCCTAGAAAAAATGGTAGTGAGAAGGCCTATGTGGCATTTAGTGCCAAGGATCAGTCACCACCAGTACGGCTTCATGCCACAACGCAGCACAGAGTGAAACGCGGATTCTACCAGAAAAAGCTAATCACAATTGTGTCATTGGACATAGAGGGGGCCTTTGATAGTGCATGGTGGCCAACCATCAAAGTCAGATTGGCAGAAGAACGATGCTCCTTGGCACTACGCAAAATTTTAAACAGTTACATGACTGACCGACTGATCAGACTAAGATCCGCTGGCTATGAACATTTGATAACCACCAAAATAGGCTGTGTTCAAGACTCTATTGGAGGCCCCATATTATGGAATCTCATCTAGGATCCTCTGCTGAAAAGTCTGATGCGAAAAGGTATATATTGCCAGGCATTCGCAGACGACGTCATACTCGTCTTTACGGAAAATTCAGCAGAGGATATTGAACACGTGGGTAATGTTGCCCTCGCGCATGTTCGAGCTTGGGGTGTCAAAAATAAATTAACTTTTGCACCAAACGAAACGAATGCTATGATCATTAAACTTTTTATAAAAAAAATGTAAACCGACTTCAAAATAGGATCAGCCAAAAACCATACTTATTTAAAACACTAAAAACCGAAAAATAAGATGAACTATTTAATTCTTGTCTAATTCTAATTATGTATTATTTTTTATAAAATATAATTACAATGTATGCTAGAAATCCACTAACACGATTTAAAGTCGGTGCCAAGCCAAATAGGTATACTATATCGCATTCAAACCATGCCGCGCTTGTGACTGAAGTGATCTGAACGCGCAAGCGGTTACGCGATTTGATCCATACGGGCAGACGTCGTTGACGGTTGTGTAAAATGGTATTAAATTTGTGGTGCTATAGTGTTCTGAATACATCTTTTAATTTTTATTTCCTTTAATATTTTGATTTTATTAATTTTTCACCCTGTGTGTATATCATTAAACTTATTATTTTTTTTTGTTAATTTAAGCTTGGCACCGACTTCAAATCGTGTTAGTGGATTTCTAGCATACATTGTAATTACATTTTATAAAAAATAATACATAATTAGAATTAGACAAGAATTAAATAGTTCATCTTATTTTTCGGTTTTTAGTGTTTTAAATAAGTACCTATGGTTTTTGGCTGATCCTATTTTGAAGTCGGTTTACATTTTTTTTTGTAAAAACTTTAATTATTTTTGAATTTTTAGTGTAAATAATCGTAGTTAAGTAATACTTTTAACTAGTTCATATAAATTTATTAAATATAGCACTATGAGTTGATCGACTAAAAAAATGCACATGGCACGAGGAAGAGTAGAAGTAGGGAATCAAAATAAAAAAATAAAGAACGTATTTCGAAAAAATGGAAACGAAATGCTGTATCTCGTTGCCAATGGTTTAAATTTCACTGTTTCAATCAATTCGCGTATAACACCATATGTGCTATCGATACGTCACGTGAGGCAACAACTTAGGTATGAGATACTACCAACATCCAAGTGATGTAAATAATTGTGACGGTTTGATGCAATTGTTAAAGCTATACATAGGCTACAGAGTCATGGTAGGATGCAATATCTCTGTCATTAAGGGCTTGGTAAGCGGGCAATAGGGATAATATCCAAACTTGTAGGCTTCCCCTTCGTTGTGACCAAATTGAAACAGGCTAGTTACCTGATTTGGTTATTATAAAATTTTATGACGACACTATTGGCACGAAAGTGAAAGACAGTGACGGGTTAGTTGCCATAGCGCCTGTGTCAACCATATATCAGACAACGAAAGGTTACGGGATAATGAACGGAAAATGCATCCGCTAATCCTCTGTTGGGCGGTTACGGTATATAAACTCTAGGGTACTTTACAAAGCCTTAAACAAAGCTGTCATTGATTTAGGCAAAAATAAATTGGCAATGATCAGTTTTATATTGCACTGAGTTGTGTAAAGACTCTAGAGGGACAGCTTTTTGCGACTTAGGGTCTAATAAACTACTCAAATCAAAAGACTATACCAGGAAAAAGCGTAAGCCAAAGAATAAGACGGTTCTAAATAGGTACGATACAATTATCCAATACGGCTGGATCTGATCATCTCACCTAATATATCTCAGTGTCTGAAGGCACAAGTCTATGAACAGTGATGATTAATGACATGAAAATGTGGTCCCTAAATGTGGGTCTCGTAACAAAGATCATATATCGGCAACATAAATAATTACCTAACTCCTAATCGTTATGGAGTAGTACCTTACATTATCAGCTTACGTGATTAACTTGAAAGAATACAGTTAAAGGTCTATGCATGCATATGATATTGAAAAATTTGTCCTCCAACTCCTAACCGCTAAGGAGATGTAACTTCCATCACCAGCTCATCTAAATGAGATTATCACTGCCAGATGCAAATATTTGAATAGCTTTGAAAAATACATGAGACACGTAATATGTACCTATAAAATTTGAGGGTTGCCCTCGATTTCCAGGAATTTCCATCATCAGATCATGATTTGGTGACAATGGGACAACCTCGGGAGTTAACTTGAAAGAATACAGCTAAAGGTCTATGCGTGCGTATGATATTAAAATAATTATCCTCCAACTCCTAACTGTTCAGGAGATGTACCTTCCATCATCAGCTCACTTAAATGAGTTTATCACTGTCAGATGCAAATATTTGAAGAGGTTTTGAAAATATATGAGACACGTAATATGTGCCTATAAAATTTGAGGGTTGCCCTCGATTTCCATGACTTCCCATCATCAGATCATGACTTGGTGAGAATGGGACCACCTCAGGAGTATACCCTTTAGAAAGAAAAAAGAATTTTGAAAATCGGCCCACGATAGACAAAAATATCGCTGAACATACATAAAAAAAAAATACATACAATGAAACATAGAACCGCCTCCTTTTTGAAGTCGGTTAATAACTAAAAAACTCAAATATGACACTCCACGCCTGACCATGGGCGGGATCGATATTGCCTATGTCAATGAGATTAAGATTCTGGGGCTAATGGTAGACCGACACCTGACGTTTAGCGCTCATACTACCTACATATGTAAAAAAGCACTGAACGTCAGCAAACAGTTATCCAAAGCTGCCAGAACTAGTTGGGGCCTCCACCCTGAAATCATCAAAATTATTTATAATGCTACAATAATCCCCATCATAACTTACGCAGCTAGCGCCTGGGCATGCGTTACACACAAACAATATATACAGAAAAAAGTGAACTCACTACAAAGACATTTTGCTTTAAAAATATGCAAGGCATACAGGACAGTGTCACTTAATGGTTCCCTAGCAGATATGCTCCCTCTTGACATGTGCATAAGAGAGAAAGCCTCCTTGTACGATGTCAAAAGGGGTCATATAGAGTTAATTGATGGTAAAAAACTTGAAATACTGACATCATTCTGCAAACTATCCCATCCGGCGAACCGTATGAGCTGGCAGTATCACAAAATTGACAATCAAGATGATCTCGATATCGTTGTAAACAGTGCAGTATGTATTTATACCAATGGTAGCGAAATTAACAGTAAAGTTGGCGCAGTATACGCCATTTGGGACAATAATATAGAAATTGATAACCAAAAATTTTGTTTGGCTCCCTACTGCACTGTTTAGCAGGCGGAACTGCTAGCCATATGCCTGGCGGTAGAGATGGTGGTCAATAGTGAGTTTGCAAAATGTGCCATTCTCAGTGATTCTAGGGCTGCATTGGATACTGTTGCTGATAGCCTCTGCCACCCATTAGCTACAAAAATCCATACTCACTTAAACAACTGTCTCTCCCAACATAAGAGTATTATATTCTACTGGGTTAAGTCACACATCGGCTTGGAGGGAAATGAGAAAACAGACGAGTTAGCCAAGCAAGCAGCTGTTGAACCTACCACTGAACCAATATACGACAAATATCCCATCTCCTACGCAAAACAGCTAATCAAATTCAACTCAATAGAAGAATGGAATAACAGATACACAACCCACACCACAGCAAACACAATCAAAATATTCTTCCCCAATGCCATAACAGCTCACAAAACGCTAAAACATCTACATCTAGACAGTACTCTAACCCAAATACTTAACAGGTCATGGTGGGTTCTATGCATACCTCTTCAGATTCAAATGCAAAGAGAACCCACTATGTATATGTAACACCGGCTCCGACGAATCATTACCGACACATTATACATATCATCACAGAATGCCCCATACACACATACGACAGATACACACTAGAACAAGAAACAGACAACAATAACCACTGAAAACATACCAGAACTCCTAACTAACAAAGACACCCGGCCTCTGTTCATAAACTACTGTAAGAAACTAGCTAATTTAGCAATACAAAGAAACATATGCACAATAAATTAATATATTGTTACAGTATAAATTATAATATATTAACTTTATTAAATATAAATAATTATATTAATTATTAATTAAAATAATTTTCTACAATGTATTAATTATTTACAACACACCATTATATTCCACAATCTTTATTGTTATATATCTTATTTATGTAATATTATACCTTACACCTTGTATGTAATGTATATGTGTATATATGTGTGTATGTATGTATGTATATATATATATATATATATATATATATATATATATATATATATATATATATATATATGTATAATGTATATATATATATAACCAAACTTATTTTTGTAATACATTATACATACATCATTTTCTACATATTTCTACATCTCTAATTGATTGTAAATTCTATTACCATATTTTTAGGGGTATAATGATTTTTATATCTTAATCTACTATTTTATAAACAAAAATATTTATATTAATGTAATCAATTACGTCAGGTTCTATAGTATTCTTATTATATAACTATTTAACAGATGGCATTACTAACAACGAGGTAATTACCGAATCTATATTATGTCACCCATTTCAACATAATAACAATTGTAACTAATAATCAATATTAACAGGCTAAACAATGTATTCACTCACAACCACTTCTATATTTTATTCTATTACTTTTACTATCTTCTCCTATTGACTCCTTCTTCTTTTTTGTTTTTTACCATCAGCTCTACTACTTACAAACTTAAAAAAGAAAAAAGAAATGTAAGCTATATATATTTTGGGGACTATAGTTTATTATATTATTTTAAATTGAGCAAAATATATGTTGCCTTTATAATATTAAGTTAGTATTCTCTTTTATGTCAATTCAACTCTTTATTTTTCCTTAACTTTAGCTTTCCTCAATTCTATTTTCTAATTACTATTTCCTTAATCTGTTACTTTTCTCTTCTTAACTTGTTATCTCTATTGTTATTTACTCTCTTGTAGTATAATTTTTGCTTCTTGTAGTAACATTAAGTTAGTATTATTATTTATTATTTTTAACTAATTTTAAGTTTGTACATAATAATAATTTTATGTAATATAACATACATTATATATACATATATATATGTATATATAACATACTTATGTATCATGCATCGTATACTTTAAGCTAACTAATTAACCACACCACACTATTTAACACTGCTAATTTAAGGTCCCTGATCATGTCAGGGGAACCGTATGCCCAAACAATTAGTCTGGGAAAAAAAATAAAAAAACGACTTACGGTAGGCAATTGCCTACCGTAAGTCGTTTTTTTTTTGAAAAAGCAATGTTAAGACTTATGATTATGATGATGACGCCTTATGCTAAATAGCAAACGCACGCTTGATAATAAGTAGCATGATGGTTAGCTGGAGAAACGTCAAAACGCTCTCTTCGACAGGTTGACGTCGTCGCCGGTACTTTAGAGGTATCGTTGTTTCGTGAAATACCACTTAGGCCCGGGAAAAATGAACCGATGCCACCACTACAAAGCTGCCACGTGGATATGGGGATGCTTACACTGGTGCAGCGCTTAGCGATCACGCGATGAGAGTGAAATGTATTTTATCTAATCTATTATTTCAGGGTATGGAATGACACTTGGATTTTCAACAATCCTTATGCCCGCTGTACAATCACCACAACCTGGTGAAATATTGCATTTAAACAAAGAAGAAATATCTTGGATAAGTAAGTGAAGCAAACTGTCTCTAGATTCATACATAATTCTCATTGTATATCGTAGTAGGTAGATGGTGTAGTATCGTAAGTAGATTCTTCAAAGGACTGCAGAAATCAGTAGCTGCTCTAAATTTTTAATTTATCAGTTTCATTGTCATATCGTTGTCGTGACGTGGTTTACCATAAATAACCAGAAATTTAACGAGATCAGGCAAATATTAAACAAGCATCTTCATATCATTTTCATTTACCATAAATATAAACGATATTTAATAACTTATTAAGCACTTAAGACTAAGTTGGGCTCAATGGGCACGATCTCGAGATTTCTATGTAGGAGTTTGTTTATCTTCCAACTGGACACGCTGTTAATATTGCTAGAGCAATCATTATAATTATGTACTTATTATTGATGTATAGATGTACCAAAATATATTAATAGGTAATGCTTTTATTCGTATTTTTTGTGTGGTGACGTAGTAAGAATACAATTGCTCACCCCTTCTTGTCTGTAGGTATTATAAGAAATGACTAAGGGATATAATATAAAAATAACACTTACATAATAGAAGGAAAAACTCGAAATAAAACCTTATACCAACGTAGTGTACCATCTCACCAGCGCAGTGTAGTAAATCAATTTCTCTTTCACGAGAAGGAGACTCTAGTCCTGTAATGGGATATACTTACGTAAGCCAAAATGAATTTATGCACCAACAACGAAGTAGGTATGGTTACTATTTAATAATTGTAAACAGTTTAAACTGTTGTGACGAACTATGAAACCAATGTGGAGAACTTTAAAGGGGTAATTGGTGAAACAGTTAAGAAACTTATATTACCATCCTAAGTTCTAAATATTCTGCTATACATGGCATGGCATTATCTTCTTACGCGGAAACATCTGTTTATTACTAAACATTAATGAGCTGATAGATAAGATAGATGTGCTAATCCGTTTCAGGTCCCCTACGTCCCACTGCTAAGTTAGTTAAATCCACCACATCAAAAGGGAAAAAGACATGCTATAACACACTGATCATACAATTTAATATGTCATCATCATCATCACAGCCCATAAATGTCCCACTGTTGGGCTCAGGCCTCCTCCGTAATGGGAGGGAAATTAACCTACTATACCGCGCTAGTCAGACGTGTTGGTATAGGGTTTTGTTTCGAGTTTACCTTCTCTCGCATAGATGTTATATGCATTTTATATCCCTTAGTCGTCTCGTACGATCACCCACGGGTAGGATATGGGGTGGTGAATAGTATTCTTACTCCGTCACCACACGGAAAATTTAATATGTACAGGATTTCATATTGAGACTTCATTCTCTTTCAATGATGTTATCTTTTTGCATCTCTTAGTCGTTTTTTACTATCATCCACGGGACAGAAAGAGTTGGAAACCATCGCATAATTACTCCATCACAAATTGTACAGATTGGCCGGTTAATGTTCATTTATTTTTCAGGTTCCATCAATTTAATAGTAGTACCAGTAGGATGTGCTCTGTCGGGTCTGGTCACAACTCCACTTGGCCGCAAAAAGGCAATGCAAATTGTGAACATACCTTTTTGTATAGCGTGGCTGCTATTTCATTTCTCAACAACGACAGGACATCTATATGCAGCTTTGTTTCTAACTGGTTTGGCAGGTGGATTATTAGAAGCACCTGTATGTACTTACTAAAATAATTATTTAATTTTAGATAAAATTACACATACCTACTAATATATACATATATATATATATATATATATATATATATATATGATATATATATTAGTTTGGCAGCAAAAGTGTACGGTAAAATTATTGAAAGGAGAATGAGGATGGTGTCCGATGGTTTACTGTGTGAGACACAAGGAGGTTTCAGGAGTGGAAGGGGATGCATGGATCAAGTGTTCTCTCCGCGCAATATTGTGGAGAAGCATCTGGCTCTATGTCAGAGGGTTTTCTGCAGTTTTGTGGATTTGGAGAGAGCATTTGACACGGTTGTACGAAAGGAACTTTGGGACATTTTACCGGAGTATGGTATTAACGGTAAACTACTGCAGGCTGTGCAGTCCAGTTACATGGGTTGTAGAGCCTGTGTGCGGCTGTATGATGGAATGTCGCCTTGGTTTGACGTCAATATCGGCGTTAAGCAGGGGTGCGTTCTGTCAGCCAGGCTGTTTATCACATATCTGGATAAATGTCTCCAACGGTTGAACGATATGAATGTGGGAGTCCAGATGGGCGACTCAGTGGTCACTGCTCTGCTCTATGCAGATGATGCAGTCCTGCTGGCACAGTCAGCGACTGCCCTGCAGACCCTAGTCGACACAATGACAAAAGATTGTAAGAAAAGGGGTCTACCAGTGAATGTGAGCAAAACCAAAATAATGGTCTTTGAAAGATATGAAGCCAGAACAGATGTAAGAGTAACAATAGGTAATGATGTACTAGAGCAAGTGGATGAATTTGTATATCTTGGATGTGGATTTAGTCGAGATGGAAGGTACACCACTGATATAGAGCAAAGAGTGAATGCGGGAAATAGAGTGAATGAAGCGTTGGGACAACTGCTCGGTAGCCACACCTCAGCCAGACGGCAGGTGTAGCAATACACAACGCAGTGCTTGTCCCAACATTACTGTATGGAAGCGAGAGTTGGGTATGCAGAAAAGAGTATGAAAGTAAAATCTGTGGAGTTAGGCTGATCGACCGCATTCGTAACGACGACGTAAGAGAGCGAGTAGGTATGAAAGAGAGTATCGGGTGTAAAGATGCGAAAGGGAATGCTCCGATGGTTCGGACACGTGGAAAGAATGCCAAACGAACGTCTGGTTAAGAAGATATACAATGCGAAAGTGGAAGGATGTAGGTACCGGGGGAGACCGAGACTAATCTACCTAGACCAGATCGGTCATGTACTGAAGGAAGGTGGAGTCAAGAGTTTCCGAAACCGGCGAGCGTGTATGAAGAGAATTATGAATGTTGAGGAAGCGAGTGAAGTATGCAAGGATAGAATTCTCTGGCACTCTGTTCTCTCTGCCTACCCTGCAAGGCATATGGCGTGATGATATGTATGTATGTATATATACATATAAATATATATATATATATATATATATATATATATATATATATATATATATTAGTTGATATGTGTACTTTTGTGAATGTATATATAAAACGCTTAACTATTAATAACATAAATCAATTCCTATATATTCTCGTGTACGTCCACGCGAATTGACGAAATAAGGAACAAAAATAGCTAGCATAAATATTTGAGTGGGAATTCATAAAATAAACAACTATGTCAGTAGGGCTGACCAATGCGATATAATATTATATAATTTTTCTGCGTAGGGCGACAAGCTAAAAATATAATAAACTCCCAATTGTAGTAGACTATTGCAACCATTTTCAACCACCAACGTACCTACCAAGCGTCACTTTTATAGCGATACCCATTCTTGGGGAGATCGATGTTCAGCAGTGTTTTTCGAAACACAACAACTCACCCTAAGGAGCTAATCCGTAGATTAGACAGGTCTTAACAAACATACAATTAACGA
This sequence comes from Lymantria monacha, assembly GCA_905163515.2. Lineage (NCBI taxonomy): Eukaryota > Metazoa > Arthropoda > Insecta > Lepidoptera > Erebidae > Lymantria > Lymantria monacha. The sequence continues at coordinate 41,422,013 of LR991081.1, forward strand.
ACTGAAATTATACCTAGACTCGGGATAACAATTTGTGGATCACACAAAGTATTATTCTACGTAGACGTCGAACACCTGATACCTACTCAATACCTAGGTCGCTATGTTAACTACTATGCCATTTGTGCAGTCGCAACAATGTCAATTATCGACCTTGAGACACCTGTTACGTGAGATTGATATTTCTTTCGTGTTCAAAAAAAATACAGTTCTGGATTATTATATTTAATCTTTTGAGCATAAATACAAATTTAAGCTCAAAAGATTTTAGGTAGAATACCCAGATAGCATGAATGCAAGTCAAGAAAAACTTAACCAAAATAAAACTAACAAATCCATCTGACCAACGTAGTATATTAATTGTATTTCACTCTCATTACAGACGAGGCCCAAACCCAGGAATAAGAGATAGGTATATGGGCTGAGAAACGTTAAGTTTTATCACGGCTTTTTTGTATGGTTAACTCCTTCATTTTTTAACATATGTATAATGAAGTAGGAATTGAACTCAACTGAGCAAAGGAAAGAAATATCTACTTATATTATTATACTAGCTTTTGCCCGCGACTTCGTCCACGCAGAAGTCATCTCTGACAGAGTTAAATAGAAAAAGCAATGCAAGGTGTTGAAGGTTTGTCGTTAGGACGATAATCAACAGCGTCAGAAACTGGGATGCGGTCGCCGCCTTCTGCGAGTTAGTTGTTTAACGGAATTAGGCAATAGGGTGGGTCCGAGAGAAAATACTCTAGGTTGACACGCTCTACCGTCGGTGCTTTGGGTGGCGCAAGCGTGAGTACCTGTATTGAGGTCCACTGCATGAGGGCTTCGACTCGAAATAATACCCGGTTGCGGTAGCCCGCCCGCACAACATAGATGTAGGTGTACGGCGCGCGTGTGTCTATATACCATAGCCGGTCACTAAAGAAAAAAGTGGTTCAAAGTTCTATTCATTCTACAAATTATATTGACAATAATATACTATTTACGGTATGACCATGGGATAAAAATATAATTATCGCCACCCTTTATTTGACTGTTTTGTGTCACCCGCAGAGTTGCGACCTCGTTAGATATGATTTATTATTTGAGTTATAGAGTGAACATTTTTGAAGCTAAACTTAACCTGTATCTTAAACCATTAGGCAATAACCTATTATCGTCTACTATGTGTATCGTGTGAGCTCTCACGCCGGCACTGGTGCGGGGTTGATGGAGAGGGAGAGAAAACACGTGTTTATTTATTTTTACCGAAGAATATTTGTACGTAATTTGAAAAGAATCGATAATGAAATTTTCTCCCCATACACACTTTGCCGCTTTGTTACACCACCTTAGGGGCGGAATTCATAAAATCCTTTCATATTGAATCTCTATGTCATAAATAGAAACGTGCTTCAAAAATTAATGTTTCTAGCTTCAATAGTTTCGGCTTGGCGGTAATGAGTCGTTCAACCCGCTTCACAGGCCTAATTTACACAACCAGAGGGTAAAAATTGACACATTGCCATTGACACATGCCGGATATTACCCTAGAATATTTGATTCGACTCGTAATTTGAAAACAATCAATAAAGATTTTTTTTCTCCCCATACAAACTTTGCCACTCTGATCCACCCCTTTAGGGGTATAATATCGTAAAATACTTTCTTAGTAAATCTCTACGTCATAGAAAGAAACCACTGTCAACATTTCAAGTTGCCAGCTTCAATAATATCGGCTTGGCGCTAATGACTTAATGAGTCGTCCAACCCATTTTGCAGGCCTAATTTACACCCCCAGAGGGTGAAAATCACCAAATGCTGAAACACGTGTTTATTTATTTTTACTAAAGATAATTTGTACGTAATTTGAAAAGAATCGATAAAGATTTTTACTCCGATTTTTTTTTAAATTGACCTAACTTTTTTATTTATAAACCAATTGACATAAAATAAAGCCTAAATGTTAAGTGAAGCTTACCATAATATGTTAGTGAAAACCGCGTCTAAATCGGATAAGCCGTTTCTGAGATTAGCGTGCACAAACGCACAGACAAACAGATAAACAGACAAAAATTTTACAAATCATTGTTTTGGGTTCTATTAGTGTTGATATAGGTCCCAGTAATATGTTTTCTCATATATCTTCCATGTACAGACAGCGATCCGTTACATTTTTATTATATGTATACATAGATTATATGGTACGATTAAAATCTAAATGTGCTTGACTTTATTTCAGGTGTTAACATATGTCTCAGAGATAACTCAACCACACGTGCGGGGTGCTCTGGCTGCAACCAGTTCCTTAAGTATAATCATAGGAGTGTTCACCCAATTTCTTCTCGGTCTATTATTGTATTGGAGAGTTGTAGCATTAATTAATATTACGTTTTCGGTGAGACGTCTCTATAAATACCTTATATTTTTATTATTTACGACTTTATGTTTGCCTTGACAAGTTTATCCGTGTGGTGACGGAGTAAATATATAATTTACATCCCTCTGTCTTGTTCGTAGGTGTCGTAAAAGACGACCAAGGGCTATGATATACCGACTCCTCTAACTGGCATGGTATTGTAGATCAATTTCTCTCTTATAGTGGAGAAGGCTCGAGCTCAGCAATGGGACTTCTATGAGTTGAGAAGTATTTTTTTGTAACTAATGAGTAAGAATAGAAGTCATTACCTCTTTTTCTCTCGTGGTACATCCACAGATGACTAAAGGATATATGTAGATAGCATCACTGCAAGAGGAAGAAATTTCGAAATGTACATATATGTATTACATTTATACAACCTTACAGCAACCAACCCACCTGGAATGGTTGTGGTATATAACACGTGATGATTTCCAGATGGGTTGGTTGTATATTGTAATGTTAATTTATGGTAGTTTTGTTTGTTTGATGTTATTTTTGCGTGTGGTGACGAAGTAAGAATACAATTTACCACCCCTATCTTACCCGTGGGTGACCGTAAGAGACGAGAGAGGGATATAAAATGCATATAACATCAGCAAGAGAAGGAAAACTCGAAACAAAACCCTATACCAACACGTCAGACCAACGGGGTATAGTCGACCAATTTCCCTATCATTATGGTGGAGGCTCGAGCCCAACAGTGGGACATATTTGAGCTGAGATGATGAAGGTTGCTACAAAATTACAACAACGAACCCAGATGAGTTTCCTCCTTATTATACCACGGTGACCAGATGGCCAGCGTGGTATAGTAAGTTTACTTATCTTCAATTGTAGTGGAGACTGGGTTCCAAAGTGGGATGCATACTAAAGACTATGAGTGAGACCTACCTACGTGTTTTCGCATGAAACTTAGTCATATCCTGAAATTGTTGAATTGTCAATATAACTTCGGATGTTACTGTTGCCGCTAACAAGGACAATCTCAACAATACTGATATATTATTATGTATGTATAGATATGTAATTGTGATCAAGTACGCCTAAACTTTTTTGTATTTACATAGGTGCTCGCGTTAATTGCTCTTTTCTTTATACCTGAATCTCCATATTGGTTGGTGTCACAAAAGCGCTTCGCTGATGCAAAGAAGGTATATTATTTATTTAAAAATTAAATATGTAATAACTTGTTAAAGTTAATGCCAATAAGATATTATAATTTCAGAGTTTACAATGGTTACGGGGTTGGACCGACGCCAATGCTGTAGAAAAAGAATTTTTAGATATTCAATCATCATTCACAAAAGAAAAAGGTATCAATTGGTATATTTTGTTTGTTCATAGAATATAATAGTAAATTTCTTCTGACTAATTGTACGTTTTTATTAAATTTTCTTCTAATTGCTGACGGTCTAAAATATTATACAATATTTGATCTTGCCTTCGATAGCTTTCAATTCCCTTGATTATTGTATGAGAACAATATCACAGCCAAAGAAATAAAACATAAAATATTTTTTTAAATAATATTATGTACATACGATCAGCGTGGCATAGTAGGTCTAAATACCTTCCAGTGTGGATGTAGTTCGTGTTCTATAGCGAAATTTAAGGCCCCAATTTCACTATGTTTCATAAAAAAAACACATCACATCACACTGTTAGAAAAAAACCTCCTCTAGAAGAGGGTAATTAGCCTTCTACACCTAGCTGGTAAAATGGATTTACATAGAATTATATTTCCAATTTCCCTTATCTTGCATTATATTGTCTCCTTGTATCCATGCCCTAATTGATTTTTACGATACCCAAGTGAAAAGAAGGGATGATTATCATGATTCTATTCAATCACCAAACTTATTAAATAATATGTTTTCTTTTAGTTGCAGATGCAAGTGATATTATGGACGAAACATTTGCTGAAAAGGCTTCGCATTACCTAAAACGAAGTTTCATAATGCCATTCTTCCTTGTGAGTTTTAGTTTCTTTATCGGTCACTTCAGTGGAATGACTACTTTACAGGTTCGTAATATGTATTATTCTTTTCACTACTTATTTATTGTTTACTACTTGTTTTTGTTTTGTTACGTACATAATGTTTATTAACTTTTACTACTCCGTAGAGCAAAAGAAGAAAGCGTGGCTGGACTATGTCTCTTCTTTGAATCTGAATGACAGTATGACTGAACAGAAGAAAGAAATATATCGGCAATGTAAGAATGACACCAAGGCCTTAGTGAAAGAGAAACGTCATAGAGCAAGTATGAGTGCAGAAGATAGGCTGACTAAAAACTTCGAGGGTAACACCAAACTCTTTTGGAGGGAGGTGAAGAAGTCTCGGGGTGGTTGGTCAGCCTTCAGAATTAATAAAATAAGGTCTAAAGGTGGAGAAATTCTTACACAAACACAAGACGTGTTAAGCCGATGGAGTGAATATTTTGGCAATATGTATGCGGATGCTACGTTTGGCGCCGGTGTTGGATGTGGTTTAGTGGATCAACATTCGACAACGGCGTCCTCCGATGGCATCAGTATGGATGAAGTTGAATGGGCGATAAGAAGTTTGAAAAATGGTAAGGCAGCGGGCATTGATATGGTGTCTGCCGAGATGATCAAGCTTGGTGGCTCTTGTGTCTGGGAGGCGTTCCTGTTGCTCCTCAATTTATGTTGGAGCTCGGGAATGGTTCCCAGGGACTGGAATAGCGCAGTCATCGTGCCTTTGTTTAAAAACAAGGGTTCACGTTATGACTGCGCAAATTACAGAGCCATAAGCTTGACCAGTTTGGCAGCAAAAGTGTATGGTAAAATTATTGAAAGGAGAATGAGGATGGTGTCCGATGGTTTACTGTGTGAGACACAAGGAGGTTTCAGGAGTGGAAGGGGATGCATGGATCAAGTGTTCTCTCTGCGCAACATTGTGGAGAAGCATCTGGCTCTAGGTCAGAGGGTTTTCTGCAGTTTTGTGAATCTGGAGAGAGCATTTGACACGGTTGTACGAAAGGAACTTTGGGACATTTTACCGGAGTATGGTATTAGCGGTAAACTGCTACAGGCTGTGCAGTCCAGTTACATGGGCTGTAGAGCCTGTGTGCGGCTGGATGATGGAATGTCGCCTTGGTTTGACGTCAATATCGGCGTTAAGCAGGGGTGCGTTCTGTCAGCCAGGCTGTTTATCATATATCTGGATAAATGTCTCCAAAGGTTGAACGATATGAATGTGGGAGTCCAGATGGGCGACTCAGTGGTCACTGCTCTGCTTTATGCAGATGATGCAGTCCTGCTGGCACAGTCAGCGACTGACCTGCAGACCCTAGTCGACACAATGACAGAAGATTGTAAGAAAAGGGGTCTACGCGTGAATGTGAGCAAAACCAAAATAATGGTTTTTGAAAGAGATAAAACCAGAACAGATGTAAGAGTAACAATAGGTAATGATGTACTAGAGCAAGTGGATGAATTTGTATATCTTGGATGTGGATTTAGCCGAGATGGAAGGTACACCACTGATATAGAGCGAAGAGTGAATGCGGGAAATAGAGTGAACGGAGCGTTGGGGCAACTTCTCGGCAGCCACCACCTCAGCCAGAAGGCACGTGTAGCAATACATAACGCAGTGCTTGTCCCAACATTACTGTATGGAAGCGAGAGTTGGGTATGCAGAAAAGAGTATGAAAGTAAAATTAATGCGGTCGAAATGAGATCTCTGCGGAAAATCTGTGGAGTTAGGCTGACCGACCGCATTCGTAACGACGACGTAAGAGAGCGAGTAGGTATGAAAGAGAGTATTGGTGTAAAGATGCGAAAGGGAATGCTCCGATGGTTCGGACATGTGGAAAGAATGCCGAACGAACGCCTGGTTAAGAAGATATACAATGCGAAAGTGGAAGGATGTAGGTACCGAGGGAGACCGAGACTAACCTACCTAGACCAGATCGGTCATGTACTGAAGGAAGGTGGAGTCAAGAGTCTCCGAAACCGGCGAACGTGTATGAAGAGAATTATGAATGTTGAGGAAGCGAGTGAAGTATGCAGAGATAGAGTTCTCTGGCACTCTGTTCGCTCTGCCTACCCTGCAAGGGATATGGCGTGATGATATGTATGTATGTGTATGTAACTTTTACTACTCTTATTACAATTTTGTACAATTTTTTTAAATCAGTGTAAAAATAACAATAATAGACCAACCCGATGAGTTTCTTGCCGGATCTTCTCAGTAGCGGTCTCGTTCAGATCCGGTGCTACTTTATTGGATTAATTTAAAATGTTAAAACTGAAAATATGTAAGTGCCCTCGCAGGGTTTCTACATAATAAATGAGTTTGAATTTCATTACATTTTTTCACAGTGTTTAAATATAAGATCAACGTTATTTAATAAGACGAAAAATTATTAATTGCTACTGTAAAGCTAATACCTATAACTTCAAAACTATATCTAATGTGACTTTATAAATAAAAATCGTTAGTTATTTGCTACCGAGAAGCATCGAGAGCTCCTGCTCTCGATGCTTCCAGAGTCCTCTCTTATCCCAATTATTTGCGTCGACACAATATGTACTTCTCTGACATCGTACATACTGCAAAAGCTATTAGCAATAGTATTATAACCGGCCGGCTGTCTGAGGTCAACCATTCTTGGAAATCTAATTGTTGACCAGACGGCATCAGATGAAGTTGGCCCAGCTCCTAGTCGTTTTTTACGGCATCCACGAGCAACGTAAGCGTTGGTAGTATTGCCACCGAAGACAAAGATCGGGTACTGGTGGCCCGCTCGCACGGCGAAGAGAGGAGTTGCACAGTGGGTCTATGGGGTCACGCGCCGCATTTTCCGTCACCCCGGACCGATTTGGCGGGGCGAGACACATCCATAGTCCACTGCAAAAAAAAATAGGTTTGGTAGTATTCGTAGCAGCTACCATACTGGAATACTATCGACAATATGTAAATTATAAATTAAAATAATAAATAAAAATGACGTCTCACTGATTATATTTACTTTATATACGAGTATCTTATTACATACAATAATATATATGGCATTGACTTAACGGTTATTTATAGGATATGAACAGAAATTAATAATTAATGTATCACTGTCTGTTTGCTGTTTATCATGGCCAATGTTAACGGAGACTATCCATTAAATAAAATGCGCGTGGATGCAAATAAAATTCCTATTCGCTAACAATTAACGTCTAATAATGTGACTGTACAGTCCGAGAAAGCTGGTAGCATTAATATACACCTGTAGTTGATTATATTACCTGAAGTTTACGTGTGGTAGCAAAGTTGGAATACGATTCCATACTACTCTCTCCCGTAGACATCGTAAAAGATACCTTATCTTGAAGAAAAATCCCATACCATCCCTCTTTCCATGTGGTGACGGAGTAAGAATACAATTCACCACCCATTTTCTTACCCATACGTGTCGTAAAAGATGACTAATTGATTTTATAAGCATATAATATATATGCAAGAGAAGGAAAACTGGAAATAAATACCTATACCAACCCGTGTAATCAGTGTGATATAGTTGGTCAATTTGCCTACTGTTTCGGCGGACGCTCGAGCTTAGGCATGAAACGTATATTATAACTTGAAATGAACCCCTCTCAGTAGTAAGGTAATTCAGCCTCTTTCCCAATGTGAAAGAGGCTTATGGTCTAAGTATACTAGGTTGTATAGAAACTCCTGCGCTGTCCTACTATTGAGTTTCGAGTACTAGATAAGCGATAAAGAAAATAGTGACCACTATTTACATTTTAATGGGATGACCTGTTTTTCTTACTGAATAGACTATATGCAGTGCATTTGCTATAAATAAACCGTCTGAATCGTCGTGATAATAAAAACAATATGACACATAAATATAAAAATAATTTTATATCAAATAATTGATTGTTTTCCAGACGTATGCCGTATCAATATTCCAAATGTTGAAGACACCTATTGATAAGTACTATGCGACCCTCTTATTGGGAGTTCTCCAAATCATAGGGACTGCTACTTGCGTCATACTTGTGCACTACACTGGCAAGCGACCACTCACATTGTTCTCTACTGCTGGTGTCAGCATCTGCTGTATACTTGTCGCAGCCTTCGACTTATACATCAAAATGGTTTGAGACTTTTTAATATCATTATAGAAATGTATTCTAATAGCAGCAATTTTTTATGTTCTTTTTTAATTGCAGAATTTTTAAAAATTTCTGTTGTATACGCGAGTATTACACAATTGAAATAAAACTACTTTTATGGATTCTATCGCGTTTGTATTTGATGATCATGGTCACGGGGAGACTGTCCTCCCGTGACCATGATCACTGTAAAGTGTTCGATACGTCGGGAAATTAAAAATCAAATACAAATGCGATAGAATCAGTAAAAGAAGTTATATTTCAAATTTTAAAAATCTGCATAATGTATGCTCTGCATTATAATACAAAGCCAATGTAGAAATTGTAAGTCTCTAGATTAGCTAGTTGTTTGAACTGTGTGTGTGTTTGTGTGTGTGTGAATCGATAATCAAGCAAAAGCTAGAAACGTCATTATGTTTAAATATTTATTCAGTGTTTTTATAATGCGAGTGTACAAGTGGATCACTCAAGGCTATTTGTACTACTCATTGTGCCAGGATCACAAATCGGATGTTACAACCCCATGTCGAGTTGCGTTCGACCGGCCTCCAAGCAAATCATTTTAAAAATGTACAAGACAACTAAGATAAGCAAGCAGTCCTTGATACGTCCACGTCCATTTGCATAGTAATTAATTATTCTTATCTTATTAATCTACAATGATAAACAAAAACATCCGCTTATTTCCTCGTTTATAACATTCAGAAATTCTAATTAAATAAAGGCCGCATGCAAAAGCGAATATAGAAATAAATCATATAGGTACATATCTATCTAATATTTTAAGTATCAATATGAATTAATGACATAAGTAGTGTAGTATTCATGCGAGAAATTCATTGCTGTCCATTTGAGTCTTGTCTGTTCGTGTTCAGTAATGCCTACGCATTACACAAAGTCTACGCTTATACGCTTCATGCTATGCTTAGAGTTATTATTAGTGACATTTTGATATAGGCTGTATTTCGGCTAAAGCGGATTAAAAATAGAAATAACAACAATGTTGTTTGGCAATCGTCATATAAAACTATATAGGTATTGTTACAATTTTTATTCCGTGTGTGCAAAGAATTTTGTGGAGGATATTAGTTAAAATAACTACCTACCGTATCAAACGTTAACAAGACAATTTTTACTTACCAAATGTATGTCTGAGCCCATATTTGATATACCTATATACGTTAATGTCAGTAAATGCGAGGCAATCGTCACTTTTTTTGAAGTTAGGTTAGATTAGCTGATATAATTATGTAAATCCATAGAGTTATATGTATAGAGAAGCTATCCCGAATAAATATTTTGTTCCATTTTGGTAACAGTTAAACTAAAGTCCGCTGCAGCGCTAAAAGAATAAATAGGCAATCTAACGCGAACATTGAAGCACACAGCGCTAGATCGCTTTATAGTTGTAATTTTCTCGCGACCAAAACGTCGTAAGATGTAGGCATTTCATGCGCACTTACGCGTTTCGTTCAACGTTATGTAACAAAGTGTGTTACTATAGATGTTACACCGCAGAAGTGACACAGTTTTAGTACCTACAAACATTCATTAGTACTCATACAGCATACTCTATTTCAAAGTGTATTATTCAGTAGTTAAATAAATAAAAATAATAGTAAATTATAAAAGAAAATGAACTATTATATGTTTATATAAACTTTGCTTTAACATACGACAATAGGTTTGAATATCCGTGTGATGACGGAAAAAGAATACAATTCATCACTACCTATCTTGGTCGTGGATATCTTAAAAGGTCGCCTTTAAACGATATAATATGCATATACTACTATACTATCAAGAGAAGGAAAACTCGAAACAGAACCCTATATCAACCTGTTTGATCTTTGACAAATAAGTATCAACTGATAACACAAACTAAAGGAAAAAGAATATAAATAATCAAAATACTTTCTAGACACTACGTCAAGTCTGTGTTTAGTCACACATTTTTACCTCCAACCAGTGTAATTGAACATCTGCGGGCTTTAGTCTATTATCAAAGATGGCGTGACATTTATATGTAGAATTTTTTTTTTATTGTGCTAATTCGATATTATTACCTATTTGTACACTTTAACAACAAAACATTTTACTTAGTTAAATAAAGAATTTTTCACATCCACTTGTGCAAGTTTTGATTAGTATTATTCGAATTATCGTATTAACAACGCTGCTCTGTATACACCTACAGTCCATGATGGTCGCAGTCACACTAAAGTGAGGTGTACGGATTGCAGTACAGCTTAGTCGAGCAAAGCAAGTGTTCGGAACGCGAAATCTAGTACGTAGTACATATATATCGATGTGTAAATCAGATTAGAAGAATTTTGTCATTGAGATACGAATAATAACAATATGTAAGTACAGCCTTAGTTGTACATTGGCATGTGCGTACATACGAGTTTTACATAAATTTAGGTACCATGTAATTAATTTTATACGTGAGTCGCAAATCATTTGGTATATTTGTGTAATTTCACCTTCCTGATGATCTTAAATCTTTTAACGATGAAATTTACAATTAAATATAATCATGTCCTCCCCTAAAAATAAATTACAATTTATAACAAACGACGAGGAAGTCGAATCACTCCAAGAACGATTAGATAGCCGATTCTCTATTATTATTATGGATTTCTTATGCACAATCTTATTTCGTCTTTCATTTTATTTATAGTATGGCGTTGAGTCACCAGTGGAGGAAACTTCATCGTCAATAAGCAGTAACAACACAGCAACCATAGAACACGACGAGGTGGTAAGAATGTCTTGGTTGAATTATCTTATGCTACCTACATAGTAGTGTTTTTACAATACTGTTATTGTGATTTTACAATAAATGGAAGTAAAACTACTTTTTACGGATTCTATCGCGTTTGTATTTGATTTTTAATTAATCATCAATAATGACCATTGTGGATCCTGGCTGACAGGAGTTACAATGGTGGGAATGTGTGGTGGGATTAGTCCCAACAAAAAAAATATGATTTTATTTAGTATATTATCATAATCACGATTTACATGTAGTGACAGAGTAAGAATACAAATTAATCTACCCCTCTCTCTTGCCCGTGGCTGTCGTAAAAGACGATCTTAATATATATAAATTACGCGTATATTAGACGCTATGTTATGTTAAACTTACAAACCTTTCATATAAGCTAGAATTTATTAGCATAACCACCACATGTTACTAAGGCTACCTTATCCACAGCAACGCGTGGTCGGGCCTGCTAGTATACATATAATTACAACTATACAAGAGAAGAAATCTTATAAATAAAGGCCTGTACGAATCCGTCCGACTAGCGTGGTTTAGTAGCTTAAATGGTTTCCTTTTTAGGAGGGGACTCCAGCCCAGGAGTGAAACGTATATGAGCTGAGATGATGAGATAGTAATCAGAATCACTAATAATGTAAATATAATTATTATGTATTGTATTTTTTATTTAAGACTCTTTATATCTTTTAGCGTAACCCATATTCCTGGATGCCTATGACCCTACTTCTGCTTCTGGCTCTGATTTCTCACACTGGTTTGCGACTGCTACCGTGGATATTAATTGGAGAGGTAAAAAATACATCTATTAGAAATTTACTAATTAAAAATTATCAATTTTGAATGACTGCGTCAATAATAGCACATGAGTAAATAAACGTACAGAGACAAACATTCAAACAACCGCGCCACGGTAGGTACATCACTACAAATATCATGCGCGTGTGTGCCTGAGCACTGGCGGCTCGTCACGTACGGAACGAAACCTGTTTAGGCTGGTTCGACCAGTGCTCAAACAAAGGGCTCACTCACCGCTCGATGTGCATCGCGTCGTGCGTGTTTGTTTAAATTTGAAAATAAATATGGGGAAAGACTCTTTTTTCAGCCATTACAAAGACTTTAACGAAAGCAGTATACAATTGGGTTTTTTAATAATACCTCCTGACAACTTCATCGCATTTGTTGAATTGCTTGAGAAGAAATTTCGAGAATATTTCGATCTAGAAATAAATATTGTTAATATTGGTAGTGATATACTAAAACATATACAAGATTGTAAATTTGATATGTCATGCAAGTGCTTTCCCATTAATTATTTTAAAAAACTTTATATTAGATTTAGAATTTATCATTCGTTTAAGAGATATAACAAATTATTCAAAATCAAAAATTACAATAAAATCTATTTAGAGTTAGCAATTTGTAAAAAAATATACATACATAAAAAAGCTGACAAACGTTTTGTGTATTTATTTTCATCCTCATGTGCCAAACCTGTCAGAATAGGTAACAATTTTGCTCGCTCCTTAGAAGCTTGGTCTCTGTACGTTTATTTACTCATGTGATAATAGTGCATATTCTTCCTTATCAGTTCAACATGAATTATTTATATATATTATTTATAAATACGTGCTTCCTCCATAATGGAAAACAACTAAAAAGCTAATCAGACAGATTAGTATAGCGTCCTGATACGAGCTTTTTTTTTAATGATGATTTTGCTTATATACTTAACTTGTCTGGTGTATTTTATTGTATTTGGTATTGATGTATTGATATTTCATTCATGCCTTTATGTAAGGTTAATAAATACTACATCTATCTATCTATATTTATAAAAGAGAATGTTTGTATATATGATATCGCTAAACTCAGAAACTATTTGACTGTTCGTTATGAAAATTGGTATGTAAACTATATGTAATTTCTAACTGGGAAGGTTTATATCCCCATTAATGTAACTCACCACCAGGCGGCACTGCGATATATTAACTTCTAAAACCAATGGGCTGAGTTCGATGTTAGCACACATAATATAATTAAAAATTTAGTGGTAGGGCCACTTTGATGCTCGTTTATATATATAAAGGAGCTGATTGACTGACTCATCAACGCCGAGCCGAAACTAGTTTATTTTTATAACGTGGAGATCCACTGAGATAGTATTTTACGAAATTCCGCCCCTAAGGTCTAAGGGGGTGAAACGAAGTAGCTAAGTTTGTATGGGAAGAAAAAAACTACTCTGGTGGTGTAAAATAGGTTAAAGAATCTAGTTAACTAACTCATCAGCGCCCAGTTCCTGACGCTATCGCCTCAGAGAAGACTGTAGGTATAAGAGGAAGAGTATAAAAAAAATAAACCAGTTACGAATTTTTGACGTCACAAATTACGCTTTTGCTCAGTAACATTTTTAACCTGAGCTATTCCAACCTAGGAGCTTACGATCGTACTAGAATACTTAAACCACATGGAAAACGAGACAGTTTTATTATTCTTCATTTGCAATTATAATAGGTGCCATGTTCTGAATTGACGGCACCCTAAATTTGACCTGAAGTACTACTTGTTCACGTTAGAATTTACACAATACACCTAGATATAATATTGTGTATTACAATTCTGACTGGGTAGGACACCCACGTAAAATGACATATCCTATTATTTGGTCTGTTGCGTTCAGTTATTTTAACATAAGAGAAAATGACTGTAATTATTGAAATAAAATCTGAAAAATATACCTGAATGAATCTGAATAATAATAGGGGTTTCACTTTGAATTAAAATTAAACCTGCATGATCTCAGATATCAAAGTGAATCAATTTAAAAAATGTATGGATTATTTGTTCGACGTTCAATTGTTTTTACATTCAGCTTTTGAAGTGAATATGGATACGGCGAAAATCAGAGTAATTTTCGAATACGAGTTCCGACGTGGGACTAACGCAGCAGAAACGGCTCGTAATGTCAATGCTGTGTCTGAAGAGGATACGGCTAACGAACGCACCGTGCGTTTTTAGTTTAACCGCTTTCGTAGTGGAAGCTGGGACTTTAAGAATGAACCACGAGGAAGACCAACCACTAAGGTAAATAACGATGAATTGAAGGTGTTGGTGAAAGCCGATCTGTATCAAACTACCAAGGAATTAGCGGCATGGCCACGTTAGCATACCCATAATATTGACCTATTTGCACCAAATCGTTAAAATAAAAAATCTTGAAAATGGGTGTCACATGATTTGATTGATCTGCAGAGAGCAACGCGCATTGAACCTTGCCTTGTCCTGTCAAACCGGTATAGAAATGAAGGGATTTTGGACCGAATTGTGACATGTGATGAAAAATGGATTCTTTATGATAATCGCAAGCGAACAACGCAATGGCTGACCCCAGGTCAAACGCCACATCAATGCCCTAAAGCGAAGCTTACCCATATATAAAAGTGATGGTAACTGTTTAGTGTCATTTCATGGTGTAATTCACTATAGCTTCATCAGATAATAATATAACATGATGGACGACAAATGTAATTATTTGACTAAAATAAGTAGATGGGTTTAGCTTTTATAGCCACGGGCAATAAATATACTACATTTAGTGTTGCCCAAATGCAAGACCAAGCCTCACTGCAAGAGTCTCGCAGTGCTCCCTTAAGGCGGGTTTACACGGGTGACTAAAGCTGCACGATTTTTGCCGCGCGACGTAAATCGACCGTCTAAATGGTGATTCGGCTAGGTCACAAGTGACTAAAGCCGCAAGCCCCTAAGTTGGGTGGCATCCGACTTTAGCCGCGCGGCAATCGGCCGCATGCGACTGGTGATTAAAATCGACCGTGTAAACGATTGGTTGCAGGCGATCGCCCGCCGCATGAAGGAGTGTTTCGCACACGTGTATCCACTACAGTGATCACTATCTCTTTGTTCTTCAAGCAATTGTTGAATAATTGAATAACTAACTATTTCAATTCCGGCACAAACAGCTATTCTGCTCAACATTTTCGAACGAAATGACCAAGCCACATGCGATTTTAGTAACCTGTGTAAATGGGCTAGCGATGCGGCTTGGTGAGGCAATTTGTGAAAAGACTAGCCACACGGCGAAAATCGACCCGTGTAAACCCCTCATTAGACAGCAATTTACGATTCCTATGAAAAAAATAAATTGTCAACATTTTTTATTCTTAATACCAGTACACGGGCAAATAATTTGATGTTATTTTAAATAGTATCATGATAGATAGGTGTGATTATTACCCCACTGTCGTCAAGTGGTATGTACATAAGTATTGATAGTTGTATATACTCGTATACACATACACCAGCGACCCGACCTCGCTTCGCTTCGGTTACGGTCGCTCTGACCCGCGTTTTCAATCTCCGATACCTTTAATGGTATTTATTTTAATGATTTGCTCTAAAAAGTTATTTTGTTCTATATTAAATACAATACGTGCCTAATATATTAAGAAGTAATACTGTATTTTTTAAAATATCTACGTAAATATCCCATTACTAATAAAAAGTAATATATAAAATATAGCTTTCGCCTGCGACTACGTCCCCGTAGAAGTCATCTTTGATAAAGGAAAATAGAAAAAAGCAGTGCAAGGTGCTGAAAGTTTATCGCTAGGGCGATGGTCGATAGCGTCAGGAACTTGGACCTTTTGCGAGGTCGTTGTCTCACGTTAAGAGTCGGCAGGGTACCCACCCTGAGATAAATTCTTTACGGTAACACGCTCCGCCGGCGTCTGCGTGAGTACCTGCGGCTGATGCGACTCTAGCCGAGGCCACAGGTGGTTGGACCAGGGATTAGTCCGCCATCGGTAGTGAGGCTCACCGCTTGAAGAGACGACCCAACAGGTAACTACAGTTATTGGCATCCGCCAGTGCTCAAAGGTTTAGGTTAACACCTCTGCATTTCCGTTTCGGAGCACACAAAATTCTATAAAATCTGTAATCATCTGACCTCTACAGAACAGAAAAAAGTATGCATACCAAATTTCAAGTGTGTAGGAGCTATATTTATAAAATGTGATTATTATACCCCTGCCGCCAAGGGGGGTTCTTGTTAGGTGGAATTTCGTAAAATCAGTTCTTAGCTGACTTTTACTCGGCGAAAGGTATATTTCTACCAAATTTAAAGTCTGTAGGACTTATGGACTCTTTATCCAAATAAATACGTCATTCATCACAAGTATTTAATTTAAAACAAAATTTCCTTTTACATCATTTGAATTCAATGAACAATTGCTCTTTACATCATTTGATTTCATTTCAATGAACATCTTAGGAGATATGGCAGTTTTAAAATACGATCACAGCAAAATAATGATCAAGTACTGCGCGCGTATTTATTACTAGCTTCTGTTCTTCGTCCGCGCGGAATAGTTACTTTGGGCTAATGCTAGCTTTAACCGGCGACTTCGAACGATTAATTAACTATTCCACGCTGACGAATTTGTGGGCAGAAGCTAGAAGCATATATGTGTTCCTTAAAATCTAACAAGACTTGTCTCGGCAATAACGGCAATGTATTTTTGTCATTGACATATACCTATAACAGGTCAATTGAAAAGTTTTAAATAAATAATCAAATTTATGACGATAATATGACGTTTATGCTTTAGGTATTCAGTGCGAAAACCAGGTCGGGCGGAGCTGGCTTCGCGAGCGCCTTTGGTTATATATTTGGATTTTTAACAAATAAAATTTACATAAATATGGTGGACACCTTTTCCATATGCGGGACTTACGGTTTATATGGATTTGTAAGGTAAGGTGACTAATTATATTTGTTCAGTATCTTTGTCTAGTAATTTTATACGTTCAGATACTCATAACTAAATGATTAATATAATATTATTTCTCTGACTTTTCTTATTTTAAATGGTATTTTTATGCTCGATCCGTTTGTTATTTGTATCAAATTGCATCATTGCCATCCAATACTGGACGTAGGTGTTCTTTATTTTTCACCACAAATTGCGCCTCTGTGCCGCTCGCATCTAACGAATCTCAGGAACCTTTAGCGAGTCGTCGGTCTACTTAGTTGGGCGTCCAACGATGTGTCGTTCGAAACACGATCGCCACTGCGGCACTTTTCTTCCCTATCGGTTATCGATTCGTTGAGCGATATGGCCTGCCCATTGCTACTTTAGAGTGCTAATTCATAGTGCTATGCCGATTACCCCTGTTCTTCTGAGGATTTCTGTATTGCGGATACTATCTCGCAGATAAATTCTTAAAATAGCTCACTCCATAGCATGTTCAGCGACTTTGGGAATAGTCAATGAGCCTACATTTAGGGAGTCAAATATAGTAATTAAAATTTAACTCCTTTCCTGTTAACAGATTGATCTGATACACAACTTTTTTGCTGATAATACAATTTTATATATTCAGTGTCATTATAAATCCAAAATAGCCGCTGTTTAAAAATAGTAGGTGAAATGTTCTTACACAAGCCCTTCAATTTTCATTTGATGCCCATATCAAATGAAAAACTTTTTATTTAATACGCATATCAAATGAAAAGGCTTAGCTACTAAATTACAGGTCAATATAACAAATTTTCAATAAAAAATACAGATTAATATTGGTAACATCAGTATTTTCCTAATTTTCAATAAAACTGTTTAAATTTATTTTTTATTAGGCTTTATTTTTTATTTTTTTTATAGACCGTGGATTCAATTTCTATGCAAGATAATTATTTGTGCTATATACCAATGATAGATCTAAATGTAGATGTATCACGTCTACATGCACATTAGCTGCATGTCTGTATAGTTCTTGTGACATAAGGATTTATTTCTCAGCGCAGTGTTAACTTTTTAAGAGAAACGTTATTAAATCATTAACACATTTACCAATATTTAAATGTATAAAAACACTTCTACTTTCACCTTTTTTTGTGTTATTTGCATCCATTATACATCTACATATACTACTCGTATGTATATATTGCAGTGTCCATGGTTCTACTTGCGTAAAAATTTCCTTCGCTCTTGCCGCCACTTCCCTAAAGACTTATAGTCATTCTCTCGCAACTTTATGATAACCTTTATTTGGCAGTATTTAAAATATGTATATTTATTTGCATATTTATATTCCAAGAGCTAAGTGACATTACATCATGTGACAAAACTCTCATTGGCAACCGAACTGAATAATATTAAAATAAGTTTTAAATTTTGCTAAAGTGACCAGGTCAGGGATAAAAAAATAAGCATATCATATTTATGTTACGAATTTAAATTCTCTTGATCTTTACTATAAGAAAATTTAACTCAAAAATGTCGTTGAAGGTGTGGTTTAGTTGTGAATGAGAAATTGGAGTGAGATATATAAAACATAATTATAATGGGACTTGAAAGAATAGGCATGTTGTCTGTGATTAGGGGCCGTCCATTAATCACGTGAGATTTGAAAGGCTTTGACAAAAATCACGAAATATCACAAGGGTAAGATATCACGAGTATTTATTTTTTCGTCAAACGTTGCGATTTCTAAACTGGAAATCGGCGTGTAGTGATTTTGACTTGCTGTTGCCAGGCAACGAACGAAGTTTAAAGTAGGTGATCTCTATAAAGACCTTTATGCGAAGTATAAAAAAACCGAGAATATAATGAACTGTGGGCTACTTCTTTATAGATACTAAAAATTTTCGTGATGTTGGTGAGGGAGGTAGGTTCAGAGTCCTTAACCTCACTACGTATCACAAAGAGGGAGGGCGGGGGTTGTTGGTCTGGGTTTAAAAATGCTAAAAAAAAGATCACGTGATTAATGGACGTCCCCTTACCAAAGTTGTGGTACAATGAAATTTCAACCTATTACTTATACTATACTAGCATGTTTCACCGCAAAGATAATCATAGAATTTTAATATTTCAGTTTTTTCGGCTGCTTCGTATTTTATTTCATTTTGCCTGAAACAGAAGGCAAGACTTTAAATGATATAGAAAATCACTTCGCTGGTAGAAAACAACTAACCAATCAAGTGCCTAAATCAAAGGTAAGAAAATATCCAGTAACATTGTTAATCATTATTATCTGCTCTTCCATTATATAGATGAGATAATGCCACTCGATCATGTTGCAAAATTCGTGCAATTTTCAGATCGGTCGTCAACTGATTTTGTCAGTTAGTAGTTTATTAATATTCATAATAATATTATTTACAATTGGTTCAAATATTATGGTGTCAACATTTTTATTATGAAAAAAAATGCAAAAACTTTATTAGATTTTCTAAAGTTTTTCCACAGAAATTCACTATAACTATTATAGTACGTATTTTGAAACTACAACGTGAATATTAATAGGCTCTCTGATACATGGAATTAAAAATTACGTTCGGTACGATTTGTATTTATTATATTTTCTATCAAGACGGCGATTAGGATGTCGTAATATAAATATTTTTTTATAATATGTACCAATGCAAATAGAAAGTAATATATTTATTGTAGCATATGTTTTGCGATTTTACATACTTATTGTAACAATATAGGTATTTTTAATTATGACTTCACAGATAACGTAGTGGTAAAGATACCGACCTATTGTGTCAGGTGCTGACTGGTCGTGATAGGTTCGATTCCCATGTACAACGTTATTGGCCGTTGGGCAATCCTACTGGAGAGGCCTCGATTTGGAGTTCGGACCGCTGATTCCTTCCAGCCGGCCGGAGTGGTTAGGTCAGCAGCACTGGGTCCTCTTTCCGACTAGTACAGGTCTTGACAGAGCATGGTTGCATCAGCAAGTACCTACACACGATCGTGACGAGGAAGAGGTCACCGTCCTACCACCGCTTCGATTACGACGAGAACACGGTACAGCACACGCTTGAGATCTGTGCGGCTTGGGCAGCGCGGCGCCGTGAACTCGACGCAATCATCGGTTCCGACCTGACGCTGCCGATCTTCGTTAAGGTGATGCTCGGCAGCGTTAGGAACTGGGAGATGGTCGCTGCCTTCTGCAAGGCAGTCCTCTTCGATGACACACTTCGTCACAGGTGCATGGAGCGGCGCAAGCGCGATTATCTGCGCCTGATATCGTCCTACCCGAGACATGACTGGTCCGGACAAGGGAATAATAACCCGCTCTCTGCGGGTGACGGACGGATGGTCGGACAGCTTATCGCTTGAAGGTGACGGGCAATGTTACCTGAAAGGCTAACTAGCTGGGCTGGCCATGGACGTCAAGGATTCTGTACCAGTGGCCGACCCAATGGCGATGGCAAGCACAGCACAAGAGAACGCTGAGTCAAACAGTCAGAGACCTCGCCCACACGGGTGCTTCGTACAAGGCTATTCAGCGGATCACCCCCTCGTACAGCTGTCACCATTCAACGCTCGGTCCGCCGACGTTAGACATAAGCCATGAGAGGGCGGATGCCGCGCCGTAGAGCCGGGGAGCAAGTTTGCGGAAATGCTCCCGGAAGAATCACCGCTCGTCAAGCACTAGACCCAGATATTTTATCTGGGCCTGTGACCCGTTATGAGGCCTATGAAACAACAGGGCCTCCGTTTTATTGTGGGCCACCTTCAGTACCTACCCAGCGCCTCGATTTCCCTGACTATATCTTCAGTGCCGAGAGTGGTCAAACAGCCTGACAAAAAGGCATTAATTAGTCTTTAAAAAAAAAAATGGTTTTATGATATTGAAAGATTTTGTTGACAAAAACAAGCGACAATTTATACTTACTTCATTTCTTTTCAGTCAAAGCTCAAGGGTGACAGATCAAAAATGGAGGAGCTAAAAGGAGCTACGAATCCGACATTTGAAGGAGATACAAAAGTATAATTTCATTAGATTAAGTATTAGTCCTGAGTAGATTTAATAATTTAAAACTTTCAGAGGTACCTACTGTATATTTATTTTTATTCCTAATAAAGTCTAGAATTGTGACCTAAACTGCAATATCCTTATTATATAACACGAAGTGTTACGTAACTTAATAGCGATGTGTTATACCTCTACCTCTTCGGAGTTAAGACTATAAAAATATCTATGAATATGATGTGCTATCTATAGTGTATATTTTTTTAAATTTATATATTATAAGCAATGGCTACCAATATTCTTTTGATTCTTCACCACGTGTTTTATTTAAAATTTTATCAATGAAATTTCCTAATATAAATAATCAAAATAAACATTAAGTTACTATTTTGAAACGTATTTCATGTGGTAAGGGTGAAAGAATATAATTCACTAAACCTTTTTACCTATAGGTATCATAAAAACAAGTCTAAGGGATATAATATACATATAATATCTATGCAAGAGGAGGAAATCTCTAAATAAAACGTTATACCAATCCGTTTTGCTCTTTTGAAGAAGCTTCAAGCCCAGCAGTGGGACATATATGAGCTGAGATGATTATAATTATACCTAACACGAAGAATACAATTGAAGACAAAGACCGGGTTGCGGTGGCCCGCAAGCATGGTGTAGATAGGCATTTGGAGGGTAGGTCTATACTATGTGGTCGCGAACCGTTTCTTCTGTCTGCCCGGACGGCTTTATGACTACGCCATAGCCGCCAAAAAAAGGTAAACGAAGAATGCCTCAGGCGGGTAGAGTTGGACCTGTAGGATGATACAATGTGATCTTAAAATTGCACAGTCGATAACATCCCTTCAAGACAAATTGGAAGCTGTATTGTAAGCCAATTGCCCTCTCGTTGTGGCTAATCTTATGACTAGCAGTGTGTATCTAGTGACTGTAATATATAGAGGCTGAGCAGTTAGTAAGATAGTAAGAGAAAAAATTATAAGAGAAGATAGATAAGTAGCAATATTGTCTCTATTATACACGGTGACATTTATATCGTCTTACAAAAGCAGTTCAGTTAACGTATCCAGTATCTCCTATTCATTCGTACACTTAAAAGGTTAAAAAAAATATTTACTGGAATATTTTTTACTAAAAATCATTGTAAATAATTACTAATTAAAATAGTAAGAGACAGCATGTAGCGAGCGATAGGCTACCTACTCGACATAACCGGCGTACTGTGTAGGTACTACCTCGGCGTAGGTACGTTTTGGAATAGCAGTCCACGTGGACTTCGTAGCTGTGATTGGCTAACGTAATTACGTTTGGTCGGATACTTTTATGTCACTTCTTTTGTAAAACGATATAAATGTCACGGTGTATAGTTTCAAACGCATTTCGTCTTAATGTGGCATCTTCAATGCAATTTGACCATTTAATTACATCGATTTTGTATTACAATTTCTGGTGGTCAAATTAATTGATATTACCTCCGTTATTGAATTTTTCGTTATACAGATGTATTTAAAAGAATATTTCAAATACATTGAAATATGTGTATGTAATATAATAACTGCCTCGCACCAAACTTTTCAAAAATATATTTATCGAAAGGAAATATTCGAATGAAAACGCCTAGAAACATAGAGTTATATGTATAGAGAAGCTATCCCGAATAAATATTTTGTTCCATTTTGGTAACAGTTAAACTAAAGTCCGCTGCAGCGCTAAAAGAATAAATAGTTAATCTAACGCGAACATTGAAGCACACAGCGCTAGATCGCTTTATAGTTGTAATTTTCTCGCGACCAAAACGTCGTAAGATGTAGGCATTTCATGCGCACTTACGCGTTTCGTTCAACGTTATGTAACAAAGCGTGGTACTATAGACTTTACACCGCAGAAGTGACACAGGTTTTGTACCTACAAAGATTCATTAGAACTCATGAATACAGCATACTCTCTCTTTCAAAGTGTATTTTGTGCTATTAAGTAGTTAAATAAATAAATAGTAAATTATAAAAGAAAATAAACTATTATATGTTTATATAAACTTTGCTTTAACATACGACAATAGTTTTGAATATCCGTGTGATGACGGAATAAGAATACAATTCATCACTACCTGTCTTGGTCGTGGATATTGTAAAAGGCGACTAAACGATATAATATGCATATAACATCTATCAAGAGAAGGAAAACTCGAAACAGAACCCTATACCAACCTGTTTGATCTTTGACAAATAAGTATTAACTGATAACATAAACTAAAGGAAAAAAGAATATAAATAATCAAAATACTTTCTAGACACTACGTCAAGTCTGTGTATAGTCACACATTTTTACCTCCAACCAGTGTAATTGAACATCTGCGGGCTTTAGTCTATTATCAAAGATGGTGTGACATTTAAATGTAGAATATTTTTTTTTCTTGTGCTAATTCGATATTATTACCTATTTGTACACTTTAACAACAAAACATTTTACTTAGTTAAATAAAGAATTTTTATTCACATCCACATGTGCAAGTTTTGATTGGTATTATTCGAATTATCGTATTAACAACGCTGCTCTGTATACACCCACAGTCCATGATGGTCGCAGTCACACTAAAGTAAGGTGTACGGATTGCAGTACAGCTTAGTCGAACAAAGCAAGTGTTCGGAACGCGGAATCTAGTACGTAGTACATATATATCGATGCCTAGAAACGTAATATTATGAGCATGAAAGGAGACACTTGTTAACAAACGTTGCCGCTGCTAGGAATTTGAGGCAGTCGGATCAGATTATTGAGGAATAACATTTCATTTGAGAATTAACAATTTTATTACTGCTTTGTGTTTATTGATTACGTTCTTTCCATGTAAAATTTATATCGTAAGACTTTACACCCGTACATTCTTCAGTTTTTCTTCATCCTTGTTGAACATAGGTCTTCCTAAGCGATGATATTACCATAATCGCCGATTTTAGCAGTGAAATGGCAGTGAAAAGTGTTATAAGTTATCTAGGAGAATTCTGCTGCCCGTTCCTCTAGTGATTTTTAAGCTTGCTTTTACGTTTGCCATTAAGTCCTTAAGAAACACGGACTATTTTTATCTCTGTAATATAAGTCTTAATACAAGTTATTTGAATATATATTTTTTTAAAAAAACGACTTATATCCTGCACTAATACAACAACTCTTGTATTACGGGGGATTTAACTAATGTACAAATTAACGAAGTTAAATTGCACCTAGACTCAAAGAAAAAAGAAAGTATTGCCCTGCGTGGGAATTGAACCCACGACATAGACAAGATAGGTCAGTATCATAACCGCTATGCAATCTGTGTAGTCAACAGTGTGACACTATGACACAATTTCAACAACTGGAAGGATACCCATCCAATCAATCGATACTGATACATAACATCGCGACTAAGCAAGGCGTCGATAAAGTCAGCAGGAAGCCACCATAATCATAAGAAATAAACGCTCAATGTATCGCTTAGTAATACCTATATGTACTATTTATATGCAAGATGATAAAATGAAATTGTAGATAGGCTAACCTTTTAACGCATGTTGGGCATCATCGCAAGTTCCTCTGACGAGGCGACGCTCATCTTAAAAATATTTATTGAAGTTAAAAGATAAAAAGAACAATTTCTTTTTTTTTTATTCTTTTTAATCAAATTAAAATTTTATTTTTATTTCATTATCTACTATTTATTTATCACAAACGCAGGGGTTACCATGTGGCTTCGATCATCATCTATCTAACACTTTCTCATTAAGAAGCATCGTTCAATTCAAATTTAATCAAATCATTTATTATGCATAAGCCCCATAACGGCACTTACATCTTGCCAATTTTACATCTTTTTATTTAAATCAATTTAAATTAATCTATCACTGGATCGGAAAGCGGACACAAACTGAGAAGATCCGGCAACACAATCCACGGATTCGTCATTTTTTAAATTCCTTATTTTAATCAAAATGATTGGATATTAGCTCCAGTGAGATGCGCTCCGTTTGAGCCCAAACACGATTTATCTATGTAGCAAATAAATACGTCGGTTTCTATAGAATAAGCATGCCCTAAAATTACCATTTAATTACGATCGGATCGTGAAAGGTAGTATAAGTCATTTGGCAAAAAAAAAGGAAATGAGATGAAGACCGTCAAACGACTGAACAGATCCTTGTAAATTTGCCGTTACGTGCCATGATCAATCTCTTTTATTTGGAATACCACCGAATCAAACGTGAAGCTTGAAATACAATGTCATTTCATCAAAAACGTAATATGATTAAGAATTGTTTTCATATTTGAAGAGTTCACAATTTCATTCGCTTTTATTTTTTAGGTGACACAGAAATCCGTCTCTTTTTAATAAAATTCGCCTTTCTACGTACGTACGTACGTACCTACGTATTAAACGTGCGTTATAAAATCTTTTCAATGTTTACCCGAAACATTTAAACATATTTTTACTTACCTATTATTTACAGGCCCTGCCCATAGCCCATATATTGTCTATTGCATTTAATAAACTATAATTTTGTCATTACAAACAGACGTTTATTTTTTTTAGAATAGTAAGCAATAGCTAAAGATATATAAACTATAAATGTTACAGGTAAAAAGTTCACATGAAATTTATAGGACATTTGATGTATCTATTACTATTCCTACTCTACAAATTTGGTTAGCACGATTTTTAATGTAGCACCAACTAAATAAACTATATATTTAGCAACAACCATATTAAAAAA
Organism: Lymantria monacha; assembly: GCA_905163515.2. NCBI lineage: Eukaryota > Metazoa > Arthropoda > Insecta > Lepidoptera > Erebidae > Lymantria > Lymantria monacha. Next base: position 41,447,884 of record LR991081.1, read on the forward strand.
GGTTTCGAGTCGAAAGTCAAGAAAATGTATCTATTATACAGAAAAAATGTTTCAAATAAAAGTGATAGGAAATGTGATTATCTATGAAAATAACCTTTATTATTTTTGTCATACGAAGCACAGTCATGAGGTACCTATTTGATGAAACGCGTTTTCCAAGATGGTGGCTGAAGGTCGAGTCCCCGCGTCCCTCCGACTTATTTACATACGGAGATACACCCTGCATTTACCAAAAGAAAATCCGTTCTGTTGACTATTACATTATGAGTCTACTTTTTTGCTATGGTTCTTGAATTAAGACAGGGATTTCAAATGATAAAACAATATATAATTCAGCCATTTCGATAAATATTCATAAATGTCACAAACTTGTTTTATTAAGTTGCAATTTTTTTGTCTAAATAGGTACCTTTTTATTCAACCAACTTAGGGGTCAGAGTGGGTGGAAAATAATGTAAAAGCAATTTGCAAGATCTACAGCTTTCAAAGTCACTGATCATTTTTGTTATAACACTTATTGCATTTGATTTTAAGGATAATTATTTTAGGATATGACACACAGCTCAGCGCAAATGACATATACTTCATTATTACTACAAATGGTAAAATAATTGGATAGGCAGAGGCATCTGTTGTATACATAATATAGTCCACAAGAGGCCGTTAATTAATTACGTAAGGATGATTTTGAAGACTTTAGGCCCCCTTATCTCGATTTAAGGATACATAAGATTTCGCGAACCCTCCTCCCTCTTCGTACATAATAATCCATCTCTTTTTCTCAATTAACGTTGTTAGAAAAGGATTAGTTACACTAAAACTCACAGTTTGACGTAAATCTAAGATTTTTATTTTTAGCAAATAATTTAGGTTATACTACTATGGCATGGCAGCCTAACTTTTAGGATGGCGGAGGTGCTTACCGGACACGGGGTCTTCAGTAAGTACGCCGCCGACGACCGGGGAGGAGGAGGCGCCGCTATGGGTCGACGCCCGAGTGAGGTGACGCTCCTCCCACCGGACGTAGACCATCTCTCCGGCGTCCCGTAAAATCACGGAAGGGGGCCGCTGTGGTTTTAGTGAGTCTGCCGGTGGAACAGCCAACCGGCGAGTCCCACAGTCCCCCCCGTCTCGACACCGGGTTGGTTAGCGCGTAAATGCGTTACCCCAGCGTCAAAGTAAAAAAAGGTTATACTACTATCATTGCTATCAGATATAGTTTATCTTTATATTATTAGATAACTATCTAGTATTTGGATTATGATTATTATAATTAAAAGTAAGTTTTTAAATAATCTTAAACTGAACATAAATCAGGTAATCAATCTTTAAACGAATATCTCTTTCAAAATAATGATCGACTAACCTTAAATTACTATAAAGGAAAATAAATTCCATAGTAAAAGCTAGATCAATACAGATAATCGATCGTCGTCTGGACTAAATGGATTATTAAGCCAATATGTCCAATCGGAAACAATTGGTAACTCATCAGATGCAATATTAGACGGAACTTCATCTGGCACGTCTATTGGCACCTCTCATATATGTAGAGTGGCTAGAAAGCCACTCTACATCTTCCCCACCAGTAGGAGGATGAATTGTACGACACAGCACATTACATTTGAAATGGATGAAAATGGACATATTTAAAATTTTTAAATTTTAATAAACGATGAAAAACTCTAAAATAAGATGAAGATTATATTATGAAACTAGCTTTTGCCCGCGACTTCGTCCACGCAGAAGTCATCTCTGACAGAGTTAAATAGAAAAAGCAATGCAAGATGTTGAAGGTTTGTCGCTAGGACCATAATCAACAGCGTCAGAAACTGGGATGCGGTCGCCGCCTTCTGCGAGTTAGTTGTCTAACGGAATTAGGCAATAGGGTGGGTCTGAGAGAAAATACTCTAGGTTGATACGCTCTACCTCGATATGATACCCGGTTGCGGTGGCCCGCCCGCACAACGTACATGTACGTGTACGGCGCGCGTGTGTCTATATACATATCTACCATAGCCGGTCACTAAAGAAAAAGGTGGTTCAAAGTTCTATTCATTCTACAAATTATATTGCCATTAATATACTATTTACGGTATGACCATGGGATAAATATACAATTATCGCCACCTTTATTTGACTGTTTTATTTCACCCGCAGAGTTGCGACCTCGTTAGATATGATTTATTATTTGAGTTATAGAGTGAACATTTTTGAAGCTAAACTTAACCTATATCTTAAACCATTAGGCAAGAACCTATTGCTGTCTACTATGTGTATCGTGTGAGCTCTCACGCCGTCACTGGTGCGCGGTTGATGGAGAGGGATCTCTCCCTCTCAAACACGTGTTTAATTATTTTTACCGAATAATATTTGTACGTAATTTGAAATGAATCGGTAAAGAAATTTTCTCCCCATACACACTTTGCTGCTTTGTTACACCCCCTTAGGGGCGGAATTAATAAAATCCTTTCATATTGAATATCTATGTCATAAATAGAAACGTGCTTCAAAATGTAATGTTTCTAGCTTTAATAGTTTCGGCTTTGCGATAATGAGTCGTTCAACCCGCTTCACAGGCCTAATTTACACAACCAGAGGGTGAAAATCAACAAATGCTGAAACACGTGTTTATTTATTTTTACTGAAGATAATTTGTAAGTAATTTGAAAAAGAGCGATAAAGATTTTTTTCGCCGAACGTTTTTTAAATTGACGTAACTTTTTTATTTATAAACTAATTAACATAAAATAAGCCTAAATGTTAAGTGAAGCTTACCAAAATATAATAGTGAAAACAGCGTCTAAATCGGATAAGCCGTTCCTGAGATTAGCGTGCACAAACGCACAGACAAACAGATAAACAGACAAAAGTTTTAAAAATCATTCTTTTGGGTTCTATTTGTGTTGATAAAGGTCTCAGTAATATTTTTCTCATATATTTTCCATGTACAGACAAAGATCCGTTACATTTTTATTATATGTATAGATGACGCAAATCATTCAGCATCCGATATAGAAATAGATTTTTAATAATAATTTTAGACTTGTATAATATTACGTAAGAATGGGTTTTACCCATTTCCCCAAAGATAAGGACTCGTACTTATAGATTTTCTTAATTTAGCTAACAGTCAAATAAGGCACAGATATCGTTAATATATTCTTACTGAATTAATAACTTAACTTAACTGACTTTGATATGTCAACTAGTTGGTTATAAGCCAAGTTATAGCCAAAGTAAACAATATTAACTAATGTAGACAATAATAGAATGCAAATTTCGTCTACATCCTAATGACATCAGAATAAAAAAGATGTCTTGCGGCGAACACGATTCAGCAAAGAACTTTCCAGCTCCCGAGTGAGGTGTCGATCTTTACTCTGTGCATCATTCTCCTACTCTTATCCTAATTACTTAGGGTCGATACAATATGTACTCTTCTTTCATAGTACATAATATAAAAGTTATTGGCAATAGTTTTATGACCAGCCGCCTGCCAGACGTCAACCCTCTTCGGGAATATAATTGTTGACCAAACGACATCAGATGGGGTTAGCCCAAATCCTTATTAGGCTCTTAGTCGTCTACCACGACATCCACGAGCAAAGTAAGGGTTGGTAGTATTCGTAGCCGCTACCACACAGCTCTTACTTCTCTTTACTCATTAATCATGTTAAAACCCTACTTGACTGAGCGTTGATTTCCGATTACTGTGTTGATTACTTCAGTACGAGTAGCTACCAAAACGTATTGTTGTGAATAGACATTGTACATATGTAGATTGTCTTAAATGATACAATCACACTAAGAAAATGGTAAAGTCAGTTCAATAACGAATTATTTGTAATAACCTAATGGTCAGGCGCGGCTCAAGCACATGTAGCGCCCGGGTGCCATCAATAACCTGGCGCCCTCTTGTACCAAAGTGGGTGAACAAAATGGAATAGGTTGATGGTTACAAGCCGCTCTCGGCGCCCCCTAACACCCGGCGCCCGGGTGCACCGCACCCTCTGCACAATAGGTAAAGCCGGCCCTGCTAATGGTTATTGCAAATAATTTATCTGTCTGTTCAGTTGTTATGTTCTATTATTAAAATATATTTTATTTTCTGCAATAGTATTCATTCAATAATATATTATAGAATTCTAGACCACCAGACATCTAGGTGCTTGGTTTTTTCTTTACAGTTTTTTTATTATGTAGGTACGTAGTTTAGTTCACTTTTTATGCAGTCGGGTTTTTTTTTTTTGTACTTTTTAATTATAAATACTTAGGTGTCTACAGTTATTTTATTTATAAATAAGTAGGTAAGTACCTAACTATTGTATATAGTTTTTCGACTGAAATTGAGTACTAAATCGTAAGAAGTTGGAGAGACAGACATTAGATGCCTACTTTAGGTAGGACTATCTATGGTATATTGGTCATTATACCTACTGGATACTTTAGTATATTTCTATCCACATTCACACGCACAGTTATTTCATATAACTGTTTTCGTCTTTTTATCGTAAATTTCTACTGAATAAAAACCCACATATGAGAAAGGTTGTTACGAAACTTTAAATCGATATAGATCCTAAACGGGCAGTCGAATCGAAAAATGTTGAGTGAAAACTAAAAATGAATTTTAAATACCTATTCAACGATACCCCACTCGACATAGTTAGTTAAATTTAATTTTTTTCTTTTTCACGATATGGCGTCCAGTAGTAGTCGCCATATTGAATTTTCACTAACGTCATATCTTTAGTGACACTCGCCGGACTAAGAGGAATCGATGGACGTGTGAATCATAAAAATCGGCCCAGGCGTTTGGTTTATATAGTGCTTCAAAGGAACATACAAACAAACATATGTATGTTTGTTTGTATGTTCCTTTGAAGCACTATATAATATGTATGTACATATATATATATATATATATACATACATACATAGACTGTTAAACACAATACCACTCCTTTGCGTCGCGCAATCGGGTAAAAAGAAGGGGTGGTGACACGATATATTCTTACTCCCTCAACACACGGGTCATTAAATTACCTACGTAGTTTGCCATAATTATGTTGAAAACCTAATCTAAAATCCCGATTAGTTTCAGAAGTAGCAGGAAGGTAAGCAGACCACCTCGCTGTCTTAATGAATACCTCTAGGTATATATCGCCTCTTTGCTTCAATAATGTTATCTTGAAAAATGAAATTTTAGAGGAGTGGTTTTCAAGTCTCAAAAAATAATTGTCTCGCAACGAATATTTGTGCACCTTAAATCTGATTTAAATTATAGATGATTTAATTATAGAATAATTAAATAGTTAAAATCATAGATTTATATATCAATTATTTTTAGAAATTTGTAACACACTCCTCTAAAATTTCATTTTTAAGATACCTAACACATTATTGAAGCATAGAGGCGATATTATTTACAACATTTGACAATTGAAGATTTTATATTTAACATTTACCTTACGCTTGCCTGCAAATGTGGCAATGAAAAGGGGCGATACGATAGTATATACGTTACCTTATAAGAAAGCCAGGAGTGCCAACTATTTGATGCGCGGGTGATCCAAAGAAATAAGACTCCGATCTGCCCACATTGCGATATCAAAGCAATTTTCGCAGCTAAGGATGTAAGAGGGAGGATTGAAACGTGAATTCTTGAAGACGAACGCGTTTCGAGTTTCCAATTACGCACACGCCGGCGATGCGAAACACATGGACAAGTCCTTAAAAACAAAATGGGACGGTATAGTAAAACGACTATGAAATAATTTGGAAAAACCAAAAGTGCACGCCTCATAATTTTTATATTATTTATCATTTACTATTAGTCAACGCTAGAAATGTAAATAAAATTAAAGAAACAATTTCTTTTTTAAAAGCAAGCTGTTTATTATTTGCTAAAAAATGCAACACACTTTTATTTATAAAATTGGGATAGTGGTAAAAACGGGCAGATTTAATAATTATGGTGTAAAGTTTTAGTGTTAAAAATATATAATTATATATCGTACGATATGGAATTATTTTGTGTCATCACCCCAGAGGTCCATTGTGGAGGGATAAGGGCTTCAGTATAACAGGGTCCGCCCTAGTACTCTGCGGCGCAATGTCAGTGATATGAAATGTTTATACACCCTCATGCCATTCAGCCCTCGGCTCAGCAAAGTAAGCACACTTTGGCATTGGGTCATCCATCTAATCAATCAGACATAATCCACATTCATAATAAGCGGAACGAACTTTTCATCTCAATTTGTTGGAGTTGCATATTCACACCAACCAAGATACTCGTCAAGACGAATCAAACGAGCCCAAACTCGGTGGAGTTGCATCTTTTAATTACGGAGTTCCTATGGCCAGCTTCCAGGTCCATCATCAGAACCTAGTTACCATGTAATATTAAAGTACTCCTCAAGACGAATCAAGCGAGCCCAAACTCGATGGGGTTGCGTTGTTTAATTACGGAGTTCTTATGGCCAGGTTCCAGGTCCATCGTCAGACCCTGGTTACCATATAGTCTCAAAGTACTCGTCAAGACGAATCAAACGAGCCCGAACTCGATGGGGTTGCGTCACTAGTTCTTATGGACAGCTTCCAGGTCCATGATCAGACCCTGGTTTCTATAAAGTATCAAAATACTCGTCAAAACGAATCATACGAGCCCAAACTCGGAGGTGTTGCATCTTTTAATTACGGAGTTCCTATGGACAGCTTCCAGGTCCATGATCAGACCCTAGTTTTCATATAGTATCAAAGTACTCGTCAAGACGAATCAAACGAGCCCAAACTCGATGGGGTTGCGTCGCTTAATTACGGAGTTCCTATGGCCAGCTTCCAGGTCCATCGTCAGAACCTGGTTATCATATAGTCTCAAAGTACTCGTCAAGACGAATCAAATGAGCCCAAACTCGATGGGGTTGCGTCCCTTAATTACGGAGTTCCTATGGACAGCTTCCAGGTCTATGATCAGACCCTGGTTTCCATATAGTATCAAAATACTCGTCAAGACGAATCAAACGAGTCCAAACTCGATGGGGCTGCGTCGCTTAATTAAGGAGTTCCTATGGACAGCTTCCAGGTCCATGATCAGACCCTGGTTTCCATATAGTTTCAAAGTACTCGTCAAGACGAATCAAACGAGCCCAAACTCGATGGGGTTGCGTCGCTAGTTCTTATGGACAGCTTCCAGGTCCATTATCAGACCCTGGTTTTCATATAGTATCAAAGTACTCGTCAAGACGAATCAAACGAGCCCAAACTCGATGGGATTGCGTCGCTTAATTACGGAGTTCCTATGGCCAGCTTCCAGGTCCATCATCAGAACCTGGTTATCATATAGTCTCAAAGTACTCGTCAAGACGAACCAAACGAGCCCAAACTCGATGGGGTTGCGTCGTTTAATTACGGAGTTCCTATGGCCAGCTTCCAGGTCCACCATCAGGTCAGCTCTATGTCACAATAATATTGCATTGTCATCTAATTTATACATGCATGCAAAATTTTAGCTCAATCGGAAACCGGGAAGGGGATCAAATTTAACTTGCAAGATTTGATTACAGACAACGGGACAGGTGCAACTAAATAAAAGCTTGTACATACTCGTAATGAAAGAAAAAAAATACTTTTGAAATTTCGTGCCATTCTCGACGTAGAGCTAAACATAGCTGTATAGGCTGAATGGGATTTATTTCCTTTGCTTGTCCGAATGGACGAACAAAAAATATAACGAACCCAATTTTCATAAAGTATACATACACTAATGACAGTAATGACTAAGCAGTTTAGTTTTTTATTAATTGCAATTAAACGACAAGGAATTACCAAGCCATTTTCGAAAGGAAACAGCGCGTTGCGATTATGAAGCTTTTAATAAAAGAAAAACTTCGATACATTCATTTTTACGGTCGTAAGAATGCCAGATACTTTACGGTAACATCCGGACGTCCTCAAATATTTTTTTTAATCAACTTTTTTGTTACTTTAAACAAAATAATTGCTTTTTAAAAATATCAAATACGTTTAGACGAATGTTTTTTCTTGACATATGTATAATAATATTATCCTATAAGTGCAAAGTGAGAAAAATACAATCATTTTTATGTTTAAAAAGTGCTTGATTTTCATATGTCGAGAGTAGAGCAAGACCTCACTGCTTCGCTTATGAGGCGTGCAATTAGTGTATATACTGTATATATTAAATTAAAATAATGAATTACTTTGAAGTTAGAGACTAGCCAGTTTTTAAAAATGTTACAGCGATAGTTTTTGATACAACGCCATCTAGCTGCATTTGATAAACTAAAATATTGACTATACAAAATAAATATGTAATAAGCAATTAACCATAGACCGGTTTCATACTTCCATGGTAATAAGTATAAGTAGTAGTAGTTAGTAGTAGTATAGTAGTAGTAGTAGTTATACATAGTAGTATACATATTTTAGTAGCTTCAAAGAATAAATCATTCCATTTATATATATACCTATAGAGCTTTTTAGGATAATCCAACTAACGAAAATTCTAAAGCCAACAACAAAATTTAACTCGTGAATTTACTTAAAGTGTACTTTCCTAACTCCTATAACTGTCAATCTAAATTGAGTTATTGGCCAAATCTTGTGAACGCCATTTATATTAAAAAAAAAAAGAATAAGTAGGTACATAATATTATATACAAATTTTACACATTACCTAGGTAGTACTGTTATTGATGCACTTAAATGGTTAATTTATATGAACTGAAATCAGGAGTATTTGTAAATCTTATATTTTAGTTATCATAAGTCTTAGGTATCCTCTAAACTGAAAAATTAATAACTCCTTTAAATAAAATCATTACTCCCAGTATAATAAAAAAAATCACTAAACTGACTATTATTTTTTTTAAAATGATTCGACACACTAGAATATTATGTACGAAAAATTATTTTAAATAATACCTGGATTATTTTTCAAAACATAATGTTATCGTTGCCTATTACCTCAAAGTAATGAATAATTATAATTTGGGATTAGATGTCAAATATTACACATCATAAGCGGTCATAGACATGGATACTCTATAGTTTGAGATTACTGCGAACAACTGCCTGGACTTAGAACATTACCTTTATAATTGCATCGTTGCTAAATAAATATATGTTTTAATTCATTGCAATAGGGCTTTCTTTACAAATGAACTTGCTTTGAAATGAAAAAAACTAGTTGAGGTGTGGTACTACCAACATATAGCAAAAAACAATATCGTATTATATTGGCCAATAGGCCACTTCCAGTTGAGAGTTTGACTTAAAATTTTCATACTCTATAAGCATAGATTACTGATTATAGATTACTCTATAAGCATAGATATATAAGCATTATTTATTTCTATTTATATTTTGCTACGCTTCTTTTAAGTTAATTTTCCAACTAATATAACTATAATTGAATGGAACCTGTCCTCGATCTTTTTGTCGTAACTGTTCGCCTGTCATTTCGTCGCTATGTCTCTTATTAACTAATGTACAACCAAAGTAATGCTGAGTAATTCGTAATTTGTTGTGTTTAAGGCTCCTTGAATTATATTTACTTTTCTTTCTTCGTTTCTTACTTACCCGTAAATTCACAACAAAAGAAGATCCATATATAATAAAATTCATAAAGTCGTACTTCATGACTCCAATGTATCAAATAATATTAGTTCGCTCTGTCCAGGAAAGTGCTGGCAGGTAAAAAAAAAACAAAGAAATTACGTTTCGCGAGTTTTATCAGAGTTTGCTGACGAAACGTAATCGTTTAATAATTATTTTGTTACATTTTTGTTTTTTACTATTATTTTTATTTTATTGTCTTTTTGTGGAAGAGGAGCAAGCACCTCACCTGATGGTAAATGGTAATTGCTGCTGATAAAGCAAACACAGAATGGAGTGAACGGAACTTAGTCCGGTTCAATCCCACTAAGACACAAGTTTGCGCTTTCACTGTAAAGAAGTATCTGTTAATCAAGGTGCCACAGTTCCAAAGAGTAACTCTCCATATTGCCAGGAATATTAGGTTCCTAGGAGTCAAATGATCAAGCAAAGTTCAGTTCGGAAGTCCTTTGGATGATAATGCCAAATTTATAAGCAGAAAGTTTGGCGTCCAGAACAGAGCTAGGGAGGACTTCACACCGAGACAGCGTCTTATGCTATATAAAACACAAGTCCGTCTTCACGTGGAGTACTGCTCACGTTCCCTGGCAGGCGTGCTTAAATATGCAAAGCCGTGCTGTTCAAATAATCGATAATCCCAATCTTTTAAACTCACTGCAGTCGCTGGAGAAGTTTTGGATCACTCTGTGTACTCAACCGGTTCTTCCACGGGAAGTGCTATCAGCAAATATCTGACTTCGTACCACCGCCACCGTTTTATCACCTCACCATTCGACACAGGATTCATCCATTTTACCTGGAATAATGTATAGTCCTTGACTACTTGACTATACGTTTTCAGCACGTGCAGATTCTGGAATGAACTGCTTTTTTTTGGGTAGTTTATAGCCCTGACACACGTCGCCCGTTGCGTCCGGGACGACGGAAGGGCAGCGCGTGGCCCCATAACCCTCCGTATTCCCTCCCCATCTCCATTGTGCTGGCCACTGATTCCGCTTCCTTGCCATCCGTGGCCAGCCTGGTGGGGAATGAACTACCTGCTGCTGTATTTCTCGAACACTGTGACACGTCCTTCTTTAGATGAGGTATAAAAAGAGTACTATCTTCATATTAGGCAGTGGTCTAGCTGTGCCTCTAGTATTACAAAGATCCATGAACGGCAGCATCACTTAACTTCAGGTGTACTATTTACTTGTTAGCCACCATCATCAATTCATCAATAAAAGAAACAGAAACCCGAAGCCTCCCCACCACTCCAACAAATTTAATCGTTCTGTAAGATTAAGTTCATCGACGTTTAAAACAGCACGTCTTTGCATGGAGTCAATTGGGACAAACCGATATTTGGGCTTACTTACTTAAAGAGGGGAACAGTAATCCAAGTGTGGACATGAACTTGCGCTTTGTACAAGACAAGTCGTTGTCTTGGCGTTAAGCAACACTTGGCTATATTCAGAACGCCCAGCATTTTACTTGCTAATTTGGCTTTGTTCTCCAAATGCCTCTCTTAAACTTGACTTTGCTGAATATTTCAGCGCCGAGGATCTTGGCTATCTCGCAGAATTGGAAAGTTACTCCTTGCAACTGAAGCGCTATGATAAGTGTATCCTTTTTGCAGTGAATGTGAAATTTAATCTTCGTGGGATAGAAATGTATTAAGTTTGGATCACCCATTCCAAAACCCGCCTCAGAGAGTACTCGACTTTAGGCACGAATTGCCAAATTTTGTAAAGCCTTTCTTTCCTTTAAAATTCTGCGAGGGATATTCTGATACCCTGTGTATCACTCGTCCCCCGTGCTGTCTGACGACCATCCAGAAATCTGGCAGTGATAACTTTGATGGAAAGGCTATGTACCAGTCCCTATCGAACATTTTAGCGATATCTAGTCTGAAAGCTAACGCCTCGTTATTTTCCTACCTGCCCGATGTGTAAGGCACAGTAGAAGATTACCAGCTGAGGGAGCGTGACGAAAGCTAATACATCTCCCTTAGCTGGTGGCCACAATAGCAATCATTGACAAGCTTCAAGGTATTGCAGAAGCTAGTGGTTTATTAGGAGCGATCGAAATACATGACTCCCAAACAGATAGCTCTACAATCATTCACTAATTTTAACAATAATTTATATCTTAGATCTGGCAATAGCTTTGTTACAAGACCTAGAACTGGCATTAAATTTTCATTTATCTTTGGTGTTTGGGTCCGGACATCTCCTAGCCATATTCTAGGTTTGGTAGGTGGATGGCTTCTGGCGTGCAATCACTCTGCAATTTTGGTTACACCAAGAATGACTACGGCCGCCAACTAATATTTTAGTATTGCGTATGAATAATTCCATAATAATAGTTTTTAGTGAAGCAATCAACATAAATACACAGGATTCGTGGAGATGGGGTGGCTAGGTTTTGTTACTAGTTGTGCGAGATTATAGGGCGAGACCATTATGAAAAGTTGTTGACTCGTAAGGTCGGTGTTTTGTGATCTCTGCCACTTTATGATGTGCGTTATAATCTTCAAGAACCATCACTTCTGCGGATAGATATCGTTGCAATATTTCGTCAATTGCTTATTAGACGTTCTCAAATAAGTGAATTGACCCCGAATCATTGCTGTGAAACCTGTAGAGGTACTAACATATAGAGGTAGATGCAAGTATACCCGGTCTACTTGTAATCTTAGAATTGACGGGTTCTGATGTTTGAGACTCTGAAGGCAGCTACTACAGATATTGCCCCAAACATAGTCACGCATATCGGCTTTACGACGAAAGTATTGCTCGCGCTTGTAGCCAATAAAGTTTATGTACGAAATATCTTTTGGCGCACTTATATATTTTTCATAATTATTTTGTTTATGATAACAAGAAGAGGCTGGGGATGTGCAATGAGTTTGGTGACACAAAAAGGGGGTTGAGAGCAAAGTGCATGGTGGGTGCAGCTGACATAACGCACGGAAGGATCCCGGTGCCCAAGTTACGTAACCGGCGAGTACCACTCCGGCGCCCTGCTTTGATACAACGGGACGGTACTTTGTCAGATGGTGGGATAGCCTTCCAGAAGGGATAGATAGTTTGAACCCCAGTAGTAATATTCCAAGTGACGTTTCTTATTACGTAATATAATTTTCTTTTTATTTTAAGATTTGCTCGATGTTTTATATTTGTGACATTTTCTCCATTTTCCTTTTAGTTTTAGCAATAGTTACTAATACGATCTGTTCTTGCCAGTGTCGAATGAATTTATCACTCAAGTTAATTTTGTACATAGTTATAAAGCCATCGTTTGTAAGCCATCTTTAGTAAGGCGAAGACATCTTACTAGAAGCATAGGTAAGGCATTGCAAATTCGTTAGCGCTATATGTGCCAATAATGCACTACATAACTTAACCTGCCATTAAACCGACAATATCGCATATTATTTAAAGCGGTCGATCGGTCGAGGAACAAAAGATCATTAGGTCGAGGCTTCGCCCCCAGTACCGATTTTTCACATTCCCGCCCAAACTCGTTAAACTTTTTTTAAATTAGACAAAAATTTCATAAAAAGTTTGTAAATAAAATTTCCTGCTAGATAATTTAGTAAGTGGATAATTGCAAAACATGCCGTTCATATTATTGTACCTTTATATTATACCCTTATATTTTAATGATGCCATTTAAATTTTAAAAAGAAAAAAGAAAACCAAGTGGCTAAGTCATAAATAAATATTATTATAGGTAGGTATATAAATACTATAAAACTCCCACTAAGACATATTTAAACTTGTTAAATTTCAAGCTATTTGGATTTTATTTGTAATGAGAAGTCTGGTTGTAATGAGAAGTCTTGGTAATGAGAATCTGGTTATTATTTTACCGCATGTCAAACATACCAAAACAATCTGTTTGTGATCATGCGTACTAATGGCCCAGCAAAATAAGTATGTACTCGTGTTTACGCTCACTAGTAGTACACATTTACTACACTATTACATCAGATAAAAAAATGACAGCACTGCATGCGTGACGTGAGTAGACGTGAACAATCGAATGACAGTTTTAGGATTAAAAAAATACGTGATAGTATTCTTATAAAAGAGAAATATTTTTACATTTTTTTATCGTTATTTAAACAAATTATTACCTCGATAGCAATAATAAAATTAAGTGATAATTGTAATTTCAGGTCTCTATCCATACAGTCACGTTTGTTTATTGGTTAACATCCGCCATTTTGTACTGTCGTTTGTTTAGTGACTGGGTCTAATATTCTAGTGATGCTATTATCATTAGGCGAAGAATATAAATTGTGATTTCAAAAGTGGTATACAATGTTTCTGCTAGAAACGTTGCATTTAAAGGCTATAAAGTAAAACGTGTAACCTGTCAACTAACATCGGTATATCTCTACCTATGTGCCGGATGTGTCCTACAATCAGTTAGGGCGATTTTACGTGCCGCCTTGAGTGGTGTACGTGTCCCGATACCTATGCTGCCAAGAACATGAATAGCAACGGGAATCAGGTGCCTTTGGCGCCGAGTCAGAGAGGACCCGGACCGTATCCTTTTTAAAAGTTTTTATTTAATATGATGTGTATTATCGAAGTTTATATCATTTTATTTACGTAATATATGCCACTGCAGCACAGTTGTGCCGCAATTGCGAATAATATAGGCTGCTATTTATCTAGGATTTATAAAAGTGCATTTTGTTGTAATTGTTGATAATTCAGTGTTAATGTTGTCAAACTCTTAAATGCTTAGATGATTATTGGCTACAGTTGAAGTAAATGCATTATTTGTGTTGCCACAGTGTGGTGTCCAACCATTGTTTTGGACAATTGTGCAACATAACAATTAGGTTCATGTAACATATACTATTTTTGTAGTTTAAATGCTCATTTATCACCTAGGTAGTGATAAATGAATGAATATTGGTTACATACCATTCATGTTTGGTATCATTTGTTTTTATTAAGGAATTACTATATATTCATATCATACCAGTTTGAGATTATTTTAGATTAACATATTAATTATCATACAATATTTAAAATCATTTCAAATTAGCCATAGTCAGTCTTAGTCTCTAGTGTAGAGCAAAGCAAATGTTTTTTTTTGTTTTATGCTTCTGCAGTGATACAGTGCGAAGTGAGTTTCATAATAATTATTTATGTTTTATAATGTACATGCAGTCACTTTGCTCTACATTATTTTGATAGATAAGACATGTATTGTTGATGAAAGGGTCTTTTACTTTTTAGGAGGTTATAGGTTATCTATTAATTGACATTACATTTTCAATATTATTATTATGATCTTATTCAAATATGTTCATTGCAGTGAAGAACCAAAATATCAAGTGATTATTTATAAATTAGTTTTCATTTTATTTGTTGGTAAAATTTAGTGTTGTGTGCAGAAAGAATGCAAGCAAACTATGTTCTGGAGAATCATTTTAAATGGGCGAAGATTTACAAGAGAGCAAATGGAAAGCATAACAAAAATTACACTGGTAAAATTAAATGTTGCATTTATGATCATCTGTTTTGGTACAGTTTATTCTTATACGCTTGTTATAAAAATTTACGTAAACATATATAGTTCATAGTAAATTTTGAATTGGATCTGCCATTAGAGCCCACATTACTTTTTCATGGTCAAACTATGAACTGTCACAATATCTCCATTAGAGATAGCATTTCAATATATTATTTCTTATTAAATATCTATACAAATACTGTGTATAGATATTACTGTCACTAAACTATCTTTTATTTTGAATTTTTCCCCCTTTAACTATCTCATAATGTGAATCCCTAAATTATGAGGTAAGGAGCCTATATATTCTTCTGACAGTTACTTATTAGAATAATATAAATATAAAGAGCGTTAGAGTAACAAATAAAACTTTATTGAAACTATTTAATGTTAGTAGTAAAGTAATTTTGGTTTTTATTGCAGCATAAAGAACTAAGAATTAAAAAAAAATGTGTGTAATCTTGCTGCTAGAAGTACTACTGAAATCAATGGATTAGTTATTTAATGTATAAATAAATATA
Organism: Lymantria monacha; assembly: GCA_905163515.2. NCBI lineage: Eukaryota > Metazoa > Arthropoda > Insecta > Lepidoptera > Erebidae > Lymantria > Lymantria monacha. The sequence goes on from LR991081.1 coordinate 41,463,570, forward strand.
TATATTTTGGTTCTCATAATAGTTATGTAAAATATAAGTAAACCTCCATTATTTCATTCCTACTTTTTGAATTGACAAACCTAGGTATTTTTATGTTACTAATAATTTTCTTTAGTTACAAAACAGACTATCAATGTCTTCTATAATACACCAGTGAAAACTTTTGTAATTGCGTAATAAAGAGTACTTCAATTTTACACTTATCAACTTAATATAACTAAATATAAAACAAACACTTTTGCAAGACAACTATCATATTTCTGAAATGCCTTTAGAAACATGATAGTTACCTTGCAAAAGTGTTGAAATTTTATATTCAGTTTTACATATCTAATTGTTTTTGCTGAAGCGTCGCATTGTCTTTGCATGGCTCTAAATATTTAAATTTTGTTTGCATATTTTGCTTGTGATTTCTGTCTATGACCATAAAACATATATTAATCAAATTTTTAAAAAGGTTTTTGTTAAAATGATTGAATAATACTCTCTTTACCAGAATAAAAGTTTTCATGTCTCCGTTCTGTTATTAGCTTCCCAAATTTTGTTTTATTTCCATTCAAATATGCACATCAATCACTTTTATTATATTTTATTTTAACAACATTCCATGACAAATAATGCCATAGGCTCTGTTGTCTAAACACTAGTATGATCATAGGAACACTATACATCTTATTTGTTACTTTCCTATAAATCCAGCCAAGTCACATTTTATGGTCTTGCTTCAATTTTAATTTGATTTCCTGCATATCATTAAGGAATTTAACTAGGTAGCTAATCCATTCTCTACAAACTACCCTAAACTAAAAGCACTAGCTTTTCAGCTAATTAGGTTTGCATCTCGTTTCTTCAGATATTTATGACTTAAATAAATATTTTTTTTCCTAATATAAAAAAATGCAAAGAATATAAAAGAAATATTTTTCTAAAATACTAGGACCAGAAAAAAATTCTGAAACCTAGCTTGGTTCAGTAATTTATTGAAGATAAGAAAAATCAAATAATTAACCATTTTTTTTATTTGTAATGTTGAGATAGTGTTTTAGTTGACTTTTAGATTAATAGTCATGAGAATTACAGTCTTGATTTTTTAAAATTATAATATCTATTTTGTCATGGTGGTTTAACTAAATTAAAGTCTTAATTACAGCTCTTATTATAAATGCAGGATAAAATATGGATGAACAAAGATATATGCAGTTCTAAGTTAATACAAATATGTAATTGCAGTTCTGTTCCAAAATAAGTTATGATATTCTGCTATCTGAAATACTAACATGCTTCCAATTTTAAATTTTGCTGACCATTTCAAGTTGATTCCAATTTCATTTTTTCTCTTCCAATATTCTATTCAAATATTGAACGTAAAAGAAATTAATTCATCTCTTAGATTTTCGAAGTTCTTACACAATTGAGCGGAGTAAGCACTATTTACACACAAAATTCATTTTCAGACTGCTTGACCACATTCTCTTTGGGAGATTCTTATCTGCTTGAAATTTGCCATGTATCTGTCTGTGCGATTGTATATATTAGTCTATATAGAACTTAAACTAATTTGGTTGTGTTTTAAATAATATTTCTAGGTATCCTTTGGTTATTAATGTTTCTAAATCCCAAATAAAGCAGTACCTATTGGAATTACAGCTAATTCTCACATAATGAATGTAGACTTTGCGAGTGAAGTATGCAGAGATAGAGTTCTCTGGCACTCTGTTCGCTCTGCCTACACTGCAAGGGATATGGCGTGATGATATGTATGTATGTATGTAATGAATGTAGACATGGTTAAATCAAAAATCCAAATAAAACTTATGATTGAAAGTTGATTTAAATAAAGTATTTATTGTCAGTTAATCTATAGTAATATTTTGGGTAGAGAACCCTCAGCACTCACCCATGGTCCACATAAACCCGTTAAAACCATCTGCGACTAACAGCTAAACAAACACAAAAAAAGAAAAAAATATAGTAGTATTGATACTTGCTACTTTGAAGTTATCAATATTATTAAGACGCATATTACTCCAATTTAACATTACTATAATGTCTGAAAGTTATATTTCTTCCATTTATTAGATTTTATGTCTCAATATTGAGCATAAATTTACAGTGGGGCATTTAAGAATACTGACTTGGCGGTTTGTTATAGCATATATTGTATATTTTGAAAAACGAATTATAACTCTTTAAATTGAATGCATGAAAAATGCACTTACAAGTATAAATTAGTATGCTCATTTTAAATCTCCTAGCCTCCTATATATAGACCCTATATTAGGTGTTTTCTGACTCAATTCACTTTGACTCCTATACAGATATTTTATGTAAAGCACTACATACTTGCTTAATAAACACCCAAATAAATGATTAGTCATAAATCTCAAAATGTTTATGACATTTATGTGTCATGTTTCAAATTTTCCAGTTTTTTTAGCAACAACTTTAAAATATTGAAAATTAGACTTATTTCATACTATAATCGAAAAGTCATTAGACAAAAACCATCAACCATCATCATATGGATGGTAATGATTTCTGATGTTGGCCCCAGTTAAATACATGTGAAATGAATCTGTCTTTACTTAAAAGATTGTTTTATTTCATATAGAGGCAGCATTTTCCTTAATAACATTACGGGAAGTTTCGTTTGCCTGCTCTTTATGCTTCAATTAGCATTTCCACATATGTTTATTTTTATAATTTGAATTTTAACGGTAAAATAATTTTATCTACCTTGAAGAGTTAAAAATTTTTTCGACAAACTTAAGACGCTAGTCATAGGCTGAGGATGCGCTATGCGCAGTGAACTGCTGAAGTGCTGCATCTAGGTATGTCATATTGTGACCAACTGCTGCGACGACGAACACGGGAGTTCGCGCATTACAGTCGCGGTCTCCTTGTGCTGCCGTCCCGTTGTGGACACTTCGCCACAAGCCGTCTGAAAAGAGACCTAAGCAGCGCGCTATACAGTTTTGTACAATTCATATTGTCATTCAGTTATCACTGCATCGTCACCCATATAGCAACTTGCACGCCAACCGAATGTGGTTCTATACTCCTTATTACTACTGAGAATACTTTCGAACCTATTCAACCACAGCCAAAAGTCGTATGCTTATTCTGCTAAACCCTCGACACGAGCAAATAATAGAACCATGGGGTGTGTTATGATCTTTGTGGTTCATCTAGATGCACGAAATCGAAGGGCTATTTTAGCTAGAATCGTTGTACAGTGCTCCCCAATGATAACCTTGATTCACCACTATATGTTATTTTAATACCAATTAAGAAATTATTAATTACATTTTGTTGACATGCAAAGGTATTTCGAAAAACTAATTACCGAAGCAAAAAAGGATTACCACGCGCGGGACTTGAACTTAACATTTATCGAAAATTTGTTTCAACAGCCTTAATAGTAAATTAATTAAAGCCAGCGTGGGTGATGCGTACAGTAAACAATTTTCTCATTCGCATATTATTGTTTATGTTTTATCATTGTTCTGATTTAGCATTAAGTGTAAAAATTGATAAAGAATTGGTAAAATTGTTTTTTTTTTTATCCTGAAGGTTTTACTCTATAAGTGAATCTAAATTCTGCATGTGAAACAATTAAATAATATTGTATGAAATAACATATGCATCAATAAATAATCATCCATCTATTCTATTCATTAGCATTTCGACGTCCTCTGTTTAGAGGTAAAAATTCTTTAATCGCTACGTTTCATAGTCTGATTGGCGAACGCAGATAGTCTCATAGACTTTCCAGTGGAATTTTGCAGCAATTGGTGATCCATCATCTAATTTTTAACGACGCCCACATCAGAGTAAAGGTTGGTGACACATTGTATTCTTATCCATCATAATGTGAGGTAGTAGGTGCTTTTGCGTTACAGTAGTTATAGTAATTTTCTATACATTAATAATATACTTATATGATAGGTTACGAACGCATAAGTAATGCCTTTAAATAAAGATAATTATAAAGATTTGATTGTCTGCTGAAGTATTGTCACTAACCCTTATTTTCCAAAGGGTGTAAGAGACAACTGCGGTACGCAAGCCTATAAAAAAATTACTGCTAGATAAGGAAAGCAAAGGAAATATTTTTTCTCAATCTGTGTGAGCAGCGTGGCATAGCGCCATGTTCCTTTTTGTTGTACAAGAATAATAATTAATTAATAAATTTCTAGTGTTGTCCGTACACTTAGGCTATATAGTACTAAAATGCGACAATAAAGTTAATAACTTCTCCCGCTTTAGCTGTTGCGGCATCTAAACGACAAGTCATTGCGTTGAGAGGAGCCTATCGCGTGTCATTTCGTTTTACTTGCTGCCACTGCGGCTAGAGCCATTTTTATGCTTTATGCCATTATTCGTGAATATCTACATAATAGGGCAGCCTATTGTATCTGATTTTTTTGTCTCTTTATAGAGGGCACACTAATTTAACGAACTCGAAAGCCTGGTCCTAACCCTTAAGAAATATGACGAGGCTGTGTTTAATAACAATTCGGCACATGACATATAATGTCGTCGTATGTCTACTATTGTTGCCCTAGTTTAATTCACGAGATCTAAAACGTATTCATTCTTGTAATAGCGCCTAAAAATATGTGCGATAGCTCATTGGATTCCGAATGACGTCTAGAAAACTGTAATGTGAAATATTAACAAAAAATATTCAAAGTGATACAAAAATTAAGATGAAGATAAGGCATTTAGGTTTTGTTAATAAATTAAACACTAGAAGACATAATGGAATCTAAAGAATCGATAGGGTGATTTTTTAATGAAAGTCCTCTCGGCGCTGGAGATATTAGAGATTTTAAATTATCGCTGAAAATAGTCAAAAAATAGTCCTCCTGAGCGTGGCTATCTTAGTATGCGCGTATGTCATTTGAATGTAGCATGCGACTAAACATGATTTTAATAATTTAATATTATATTATATAAATAAATTGAAAGAATACCATAATTTTCTTAATAACCCAAGTTGTTAAAAAAAAAAACTTTTTTATATCTTTGTAATTATCATTAGCCACTTAAAAATATGTTTTCTGTCACGTACTAAAGTTTAGAAGCCGCGCGCGCGAATCTCGAACTAGGCACGCGGAGGCCTATTTTCAATGTTAATTTAAAATTATTTATAATGAAGATAAAGTGGCGGCAGTTGGGACATTTGACAGATTTTAATAATCTCTCGTCAATAAGAAAATTACTATATACTTTTCTTATTCGACGAAAAATAGACAACTGCTCGAATGGTAATAAAAAATCCCCAAATAAAAGTAGCTTTCGCTTGACTATTATAAAGTACAAGGTCAGGGCGCTTCAAAAGTCAGAATTGCATTTAATAAAACCTGTTTTTTGCATGGATAATAATTATATGTGACTTTTACAAGTTCGTAAATTCTATAATATTTATATCAGCGTTAAAGATGTATACGGTCTAAAAGTTAACGAACTTTATATTACAAATATAAATATTAAAATGTTAACAATATTTTCATATAGGTTTGTTAAAATAGAATACCTATATTACTATTTTTATTTCGCCTGAGATATTATACAATAAAACATATTGTACATACAGGTAACCATTTTTTGCAATAACAATGTTATTATTTCTGTCGTTATCAATACAAGGTGGGTCACACAATTTATCACCGCAATGTCTGATGGTAGTCTTCGGCTACAGGATAGTACTGTCCCCATAGCCATGCCGTAATTTTTCTTTACTCTATTCCGGTTTCAAGCGTAGGTCAAATGTAAACTCGAAGCTAGTTTATTTTTTAACCTATTATTGCATACATGTATTGAAAAATAATGATTGTTCTTAGTCTTCGAGAAATTTACACGTTTTGTATGCTATTTAAAATTTTAGTATAATTAAATAAAATAATAAATAAAATTAATCTCAATATAATAAATAAACAACGAAAAATGGTATATCTCTATGTACATATGTATACAATGTCCTTCGTTAAATGTCAATAATAACATGTGCATAATACGGACAGAGCCCTCCAAGAATATTTAACTTGACGCCAGTTTTGTAGACTGTTAGCGTGGTTGCGGTAAAACGTATCAGTCTGTAAATATGTACATAGTTATCAATATACGTAAAAACATCTAAGAAAACTAGTATATTTCATGATTTTTTAGGTATTTATTGGGATCTTATGCTTAATATTTACAATTGAAATTATAATCTACTTACTAATTCATTTTTAATTTACTGATATATTTTTACACTATTTGAATACGCAATACGTAATTTAATTTATTTCACAATGTGCGTATGCTCCCTACTCGCGATTCTGAAATACCGCGGATATTCGCGGACATACAAGACGTACCTGCATAAATTCATTGTATAATATTTTTTTATAAAAAGACACCACCCTGCACTAAGGAAATAATCCTTGTATTGCAGGGACTGTACAAACATATAATTAACGCAAATAAATTACCCAGACTCAGAACAACAGTTAGTGGATCGCACAAAGTATTGTCCTGTGTAGGAATCGAACACACGGAAGGTCGGTATCTCAACGCGACAAATATGAGCATCCTGCTATGAGTTAAAAATAAAGAATACCAATATACAAAGCGTTTATTTATAAAAAATATAAGTAGGTATCTTAGGTCTCAAATGTAGTTTAAGATTGACAATATGGACGATTACAATTTGTATTATTTTGGCTGGCTGGTGAAGCACCAGAAGAATGCTGCCTTAGCTTTTACGAATCCAGCAGGTCAATATATTGTGAACAATTAGTAATATATTTTATTCTTAGCTCGTCACCATCGTGTTTACTTATATTAAAATAAAATATGTTATCATAATTATTTTAACACAATTTAAAAGTACCACTGCGACTTATCAATTTTATAATGTACAAGAGAAATTTAATGACTGTATTACCAAGTATGGTCGTAGCTTATCATTTCCAAGGATTCTCCTTATTTATATATTACATACATACATACATATCATCGCCATATTTATATATTCATAACATTTAATGGGCTTATGGATATGTACAAACAATTTTCAATATAAACGATACTAAAATAAAATTTGTGACATGATAACCAGTAAAATATTGAACAAGATGTACTGGTATCACCACTTTAAGAATTAGTTTTGTTCATGTATAATTTAGTATTGTGGTAGATATTGACAAGTGGATTCTTTTATTTAGTTTAGTTGATACGTTTGTTTAGTATTTATAGTATGTAGTATTTATAAATTTCATAAAGAGTTGACCTTCGGCATTAACATTTTTGGATTGGTATTAATTTTTGATTTTCCGTGTGGTGACGGAGTAAGAATACTATTCACCACCCCATATCTTACCCGTGGGTGATCGTACGAGACGACTAAGGGATAATAAGGATATAAAACGCATATAACAACTATGCGAGAGAAGGAAAACTCGAAACAAAACCCTATACCAACACGTCTGACCAGCGTGGAATAGTAGGTTAATTTCCCTCCTGTTATGGAGGAGGCCCGAGCCAAACAGTGGGAGATTTATAGGCTGTGATGATGATGGTTAATTTTTGATTCTTTATAATATCTTAAGTATTTGTTTTAGTTGAATTTGACAACATAACATGGTTTTAATTTCGTGATTTTGACGAGATAATGTAATTAACACTAATTTGACTTGGAATTTTAATCAACTATTAGACGGCTGTGTATAAAACGTATCAAATGCATGACAGAGTATTCAGCAATTCTTTCAAGCAAAGAAGGACGATATTGTCGTAACAAAATTATATCTGTCTTGACAAGTACAAACAACCTCTAACTGTAAAGTGATATCTGAATCTTTGCAAATATATCCATCTTATTATGTAATAATTTTAAGGTTTCTGTACGAGATAAAATTTGCGAGATACGATGATTGCGAGTAGGGTGATTATTAGGGCTATATCGCTCCATTAAGCGAACTATACCGTGCATGACGATCTAGTAACAAAGACAAAGTATTAATATAAATTTAAAGTACATAGATGGAAACGGTATAGTTCTCTCAGCATGGAGTTACGATGTTGTTATGTGGTAGATAACTGCGTAACTTGCTTATTGTTTTAAATTCCTTTGGATTGTTTCCTTCCATTTTTCTCACGAACGTAGTATACAAAAGAAGTACCCAAATCATAATATCCTTTTGGCTGCGTATCGACATTTTTATATCATTCTAAAAAGTTTACGAAACCTACAACATTAATGTTCTGGGATGAAGTATGGTGCAGACGGTTCCAGTCTACCACGTCTTTAATAAGGTTATTCATGATTTTCATTAAGTAATTAATCGGCGCTGCTACTGTCACACATAGCCAACTCGTTAACCATAGGTATTTATTGGATTTTGAAAATTGTTAAGTTGTTACCAGTGCGGTGATCCTAACTTGTTATTAATATTCATATCCTAATGGAATCGATAGTGTAGCTCGATTTGAAGTTATGTACATATCTGTATATAGACCACACCCCAGATTACAAGCTTAGAGGTAAGCTAAATGATACTTGTTGCATTGTATTTCATTAGTACAAGTTTTTTATGTGATCAACTAAGACTCGATGGCAATACTTATATTGATTTCAATCAAATAATTACGTCTGCTATCTTTTCACTACTTAATACATGTAAAATAAGTAAATACTAATTAAAAACATTTAACTCTAATTGATAAATATAAAACAATTGAAGTGCGAGTCTTGAGACGGAGCGCGTCCGAAAACCTGACTGAAAAAATCCATCTTATACGTATGAAATAAAAAGAAATATTTAACATATCAGAGCTTAGTTGTGATCTTACGCAACCTTGCCCTAAGGTTCATTGCCGTGCATCGCGTTTAAACGCGGCCGCGTGCGTTTAAACGCTTACGATTGTTGCGCGCAGCGCCCGCGACAATAGCCAATGTATAAACTTGTATGGCGCCTACGTCATTCGTCGCTTACGACTGTCGCGGAACCCGGGAACGGGCCATACATTAATATACTTAGGCTATTGTCGCATCGACCGCGCGCGACAGTCGTAAGCGTTTAAACGCGCGCGGCCGGGTTTAAACGCGATGCATGGAAATGAACCTTAAGAGTAGCGTTTTATTCTGTTTTAGCAGTTTTATTGTATTGTAATATTATAAATTGTACTGTTGTGTTAATAATCATCTAATTGATTGAATTAGGCGATACATGGCGGAAATCCATTATTATTATAAAATGGAGGAGAGGGAGGAAAACCCACCATTTTCCCACGGTTAATCAATATATACCGTACACCTCATGAAAGGAAGGAATACGGGATGGGATCAAGGTGGAATAGGAATTAATAGGATATAAGGAAATCTTACTCCTGTGATGAGCACCGCCTCCAGAACTTCTACTTGCAATTTGCCGCAGAACTTCGAATAAAGATTCGACACGTGTTTCGCCTCTAAACGAGGCATCCTCAGGACGGTTCGACTTCAAATGTCCACCCAAAACCCACTAAGTCAATGTTTAAAATCACTTCAATTGTGACAAAATGATTTGTGACTTCCTTAAATTATGAAAGACCGGATAAACATTCATACAAATATTCCAGTCAAAATCATAATTCTCGTCCTAGCTTCGGTGTTGACTTCTAATTACATAATATCTACTAACATTTTACAGAATGATAGTAAAATGGTTACCCAAAAGCATATCTTAAAAATAAAGAGTACCAGGTAATTGAGGAAATTAGCCCAATTTCGTACAAAATAAATCAAACTAAAACTCTGCGTCCAGTTGTTTGGTCTCGCACAGCAATAATCTCCCTTACGAAGGACACAGTGGTATATTCTGATCTGTAATGGTACAAAGTACTAGAAACTTACATAAATTAAATAAAATTACACTCATCCTTACTTACGTATTCATAAAATTTAATAATTTCATATGAAGTCGTATATTGAAATAAAATCATATTGAAGTTTCGTAAATTTGACGTATACTGCAATGTACGTGTTATTTGTTCTTTTCTTTATCGGATGTAGTATAAAAGTTGTAAAGAGCAGTACCATAATAAGAAATTATACGATGCCATCAACTACCCGATTTTTGACGCCCACTGCTGAAGATAGGCCGTAAGGCAGAGAAATAGCATAATCGCCATGCTTTGTTTTAGTTGGCGATCACAGTTAGTAAGTTATCCAGCGGAATACTGATGCCCATTCACCTGGTGATTCGGATTCGGCCTATCTTTACAATTCTTACGGGAAAGTAGAATATTGTGACACATTGTACTCTTAACCTGTCACCACACTGGTATATATGATTACATCATCATCTCAGTTCATTTCAGTCCCACTGCTGGGCTTGAACCTCCTCCACAATAGGAAAAAAATTGATCTACTATACCCCGTTGATATTATATACATATCATTTCCCTTAGTCGTCTTTTAAGACACCCACAGCAAGATAGGAGGCCGTTGAATAGTATCTTACTCCATGACCGCACGAAAAAGAAAAAAATAATTATGTGTATAGGTAAGTAGTATATTATTAAAGTATATGAAATGATAATATTCAATTTTCAGAAATAAAGTAATTATAAATAATGTTCTAGTAGTTAAGTCGATAATGTACTGACGGATATTACTTCCGAGTACTAAAATAAATAAATATGGCTAGAAACAGAGATGGCAATGATAGCGCCAGGTATTCTAAGTTTTTCCATTTATCATCATATTTAATATTTTGATGAACACACGAAGTACATATCAAGTATATTTGATGTGTTTGTATGAACTACTTATTAGTCGCGAGGAGTCTCATAATCTCATATCAGTTCGGGCTCATCGTCGCAAGGATCCTTTTTTTTTCGCATCGTCGCAAGGATTCCTTTCCAAGGTCCTCTTTATTTAATATCTTTTAGATTGAATTTAAAAGCGGATCTAAATAATTAATTGTGTTTGTGTTAATTATTTGCAGTCGTAATGTCGTCTTATTATCATTGTGATTTTAATCTAATTGATTTCAAATATTAAACTTAATTATTAATTAAATTTATTATACGGTAATCTTACTTACACTACTACGTACATATCACTTGACCCTAAATTTTACGCATCACATAAACTGAATCCAGATGTAATCTGTATATATTATGTGCTTTTCTTTAACCATATATAACCTTTTAACTATTCGGTTCATACAATGACACACAACTTAGATAGTTTTAAATAGTAACTCTCGTAACATCTCGGCAAAACGCCACCCCTTTGAAGTACCCTCTATTTAGCGTGTAAATCGTTGTAAAATAATGTTCGATTTACATTGCCACTTTGAATCTAGATATCAATAATTAATTTCCAGCTCTTACGATGCAAACGGCAATGTAGGCCCTTGTTCGGCTTGTTGCTAACTTTGCTACGAACATATTACAAGGGTAACTAGGTTCGTCTGGGACCGCCCCAGTATCGTAGCAATATATCCGTCTCTTTCTTTCATTCTGTTGGGTTAAACATCTCATATAAAACATGTTCATTGCCGCAATACCTCGACAGACCATTTTCCGACATTGATTACTAGTGTTATTAATTAATAGAAACAGTTTAACAAGTGTTATGTTCAAAATGTTATGTTAATATTTACATGAAATTATATAAAGTGAAGACGTGGTATTTGGCACATGTAATTGAGTGCGAGTGTGGACCGATACGGCATGAAGCGTGGTGGATGTTTATCGATTTTCTCTATGCTGCATTAAATTACTCTTTGAATTGTGAATGCGGATTGCAATAAATTACAAGTCACGTTGCGTTATGCCAATATATTTTAAGTGTCAAGCCGTCAATAGAATATACTGTGATTAATAATATAATAATTAGTAAATTATCACAGTAGGTATAACGTGATTTGCTCAGTCCAATTAAAAGAATTATTATAGTGTTTTTCGCAATTAAGTTTATAATTACCTTGTGCCGATGATCGTCTCTCCATTATTTTGGGAATGGTTTAACATCTGGCTTGTACAATTTCTTAAATATTTGTATCATGATATTAAAATGGTGGCATTGAGAGGTACAAGCAATTCATTAAATACACTGTCACATGTCTGTATTAGCTATGGGAATCCTACCCAACAGATTTCGGTCGATGTGGCGCAAAACTTAGAAACATCATTGAATATGCCACAGTCGTCGCAACATATTAATGTGAATCGAATTAATTTTCAATCTTTGAACAATATTTCACTACAATTTATACCGCAGCACACAAATTCTAATGCCACGAAACACGAACAATGTTCTTCTCGTTATTCAAACTCCAATTGTTCTCCATCATCACGCCGTTATAATCTGTTAAATCAGACTAGTAAGTGAACACTCAACTTATATTTTTATTGTTAATGTTGTGTCATTACAATGTAGTATTGTTTTGTCTTTTTTTTATAGTAGTTTATATTTTATTCTCAATGTGGCCATTGTTGCTGTAGTGGTATTATATTAGGGGTTCTATATTTCCATATATATACATATAAATTGGGATAAAATAATAAATACCAAATATTCCTTTATACATACATACATATCATCACGCCATATCCCTAGCAGGGTAGGCAGAGAGAACAGAGTGCCAGAGAACTATCCTTGCACACTTCACTCGCTTCTTCAACATTCATAATTCTGTTCATACACGCTCGCCGGTTTCGGCGACTCTTGACTCCACCTTCTTTCAGTACGTGACCAATCTGGTCTAGGTAGGTGAGTCTCGGTTTCCCCCGGTACCTACATCCTTCCACTTCGCAAGATATACAATATTCTTAACCAGACGTTCGTTCGGCATTGCTTCCACATGTCCGAACCATCGGAGCATTCCCTTTCGCATCTTTACACCAATACTATCTTTCATACCTACTCGCTCTCTTACGTCGTCATTGCGAATGCGGTCGGTCTGCCTAACTCCACAGATTTTCCGTAGAGATCGCATTACGACCGCATTAATTTTGCTTTCATGCTCTTTTCTGCATACCCAACTCTTGCTTCCATATAGTAATGTTGGGACAAGCACTGCGTTATGTACCTATTGCTACACGTGCCTTCTGGCTGAGGTCGTGGCTACCGAGAAGTTGTCCCAACGCTCCGTTCACTCTATTTCCCGCATTCACTCTTCGCTCTATATCAGTGGTGTACCCTTCCATCTCGGCTAAAACCACATCCAAGATATACAAATTCATCCACTTGCTCTAGTACATCATTACCTATTTTTACTCTTACATCTGTTCTGGCTTCATCTCTTTCAAAGACCATTGTTATTATGTATTAATGAAATTATTATTATTCCTTTATATATTAATGAAATCTTGAACCATCAAAAACAATATTGTGTTTATATAGGATCATTTACTTTAACTTTTATCAAATTTATAAAACCCGAATACAAAGCGAAAAATGATGTCACAAGCGGGATTCGAACCCGCGCCTATTGGGATTTTCTTTTTTATACAGTACATACTCGCGTTAATATCAGAAATCATATAGAAAATTAAAAAATGTGCAATATGTTTGCTTTATTTTATTTTTATTGTTATTTATATGATTGTAGCAAAAAGTTTCCTTATCGTCGTACAGTTATCCACGGGCGTCCACACCACATAGTGAGTCTCGAGTTGAAAAAAATCAGGAGTTTTATTGTTGTAAACTGAATTTATTACCGATATGATAATTGATTAATTTAAAAAATAATTTGTGTTTAAATTTACAGGACCGGTGGAATGTTACCACCCTTCGGGCGCCGCCGGGGCCTCATACATGCCAAGCACAGCCGGTGGCGCACAACCTTCGGCTCAAACTACCCTCAGAGTCCAGCCGACACCTCAACCATCAGCACCGCCGGCGCCTCAACAGGACATGTCGAAAACTACCATGGTATGTATGTATTCATATGTTTTGGAAGGTTAAATTTTTTCTTCGACAATTTTCAGTTCTTAGATAAAACTATATTATAAAGAATATTAAAGTGAATAAATTGCACTATTTTATTCATACAGTAATGTATGTTGGCTTGTTTGATGCTTCTAAATAAATTTTAGGTAAGCAAATTCGCTCCAAACAATAAGATCTATGATATGGACTGAAGAAGTTGATTAAAAAATTTAACGCAAATATGTTAACTTATAGTAAAATAAGTTTTTGTATTATTTCAGGCTGGCCATAGTTATGTATCGCAGAACCAAACGCCGCAGCCGCGACCACAATTTAGCAGTTACCAGTATAGGGCGCCACAACATGGAACGAGGCCTAATACACATCCGAGGTGTGTATAATAATAATAACGTGTGTAATAGTATAAGTGGATAACCGTTTAGTAGCATTCGAGCGGAGCAGTTGGAAGCTTTCTCCTCTTGTTTCTGCTGAAATGCGATTTAATCTAAATATAAGAGTCCTTACTCTTTGCTGTTTCCTTGAATCATCATCATCATTCTCCTGGTCTCGTCTTAATTACTTGGGTGTGGACGTAATATGTACACGTACATATTGCAAAAGTTATTGTTAATTATTTTATGACCTGCCACCTGCCTGAAGTCAACCCTCCTTGGGTATATTGACCAAACGGCATCAGATGGAATTGGCCCAGGTCGATAAAAACCTCTTTCTTAGTTGTCCTTTACGACATCCACGAACAAAGTAAGGTGAGGGTTGGTAGTATTCAGAGCCGCTACCATACATCACTATTTTGTCTATTGCCATGAATATAATTATAAATGCGCTTGTGTGAAATACATGTTATTCGTGTGGTGACGGAGTAAGAATACAATTCACCACCCCCTCATCTTACCCGTGGGTGACCGTAAGTGACGACTGAGGGATGTGAATATATATACCAACACGTCTGACCAGCGTGGTATAGTAGGTTAATTTCCCTCCTATTATAGAGGAGGCTTGAGCCCAGTAGTGAGACGTATATGCGCTGAGATGATGATGATGAAATGCATGCACTATGGTATTGTAATGTACTAACTAACTGAAATAGTACATTAATTGAAACTGACTTAACTAACGTTACCTACAAACTGTTAGTCTTATTTCTCTAAATATCTCTTTATCTAAATATGTACAAGCATTGTCTATATACTTTTTTTAAACACTACTTTGCACTAGGAAATAATTCTTGTATTGAGGGGGGACTTTACAAACATGTAATTGACATGTGGATCGCACAGTATATTGTCCTGCTTAGTAATCGTACCCACGGCACTGATACAGAAGTTCGGTATCTTAACCACTACGCCATCTGTGCAGTCGTCAATCAATATATATATATATCTATGGTATCGAGTTATGATAGTTTGATGACATGTGATTCCCCGAAACGATTATTGTTTGCTTTACTAAAAATAAACAATCGTATACGAGCGCCAATAGTCAATTGAAATGTAACGTTTGAAATTATTACTCAAATATTTATTAGTATATAATAAATAAATACTAGGTATTTAATTAAAATTACTGACATTGGTAACAAAAAAAAAGATTAGGCTAAATATAAAATTATCAAAACTGTTACAAAATAATAGTTTAATTGCTGTCTCTCATTAGTGTAATAACGTTCATTAGGCAGGATTATTTATTTAGATATTTACCTAGAGAGCTTCAGCGATTTATTTTTATTTACAATATAACAATTAGATATGAAGTTATTTATTCGATTATAATATCATCAAGACGAAAATTAACTGTGCAAGAACGAATACAAATCGTTTGTGAAAACTCAAAAACTATAGTGCTGTTGGAAGATTATTTTGAGTTACTACTTTTGAGCGTTAGGACTTCAAAAAAATTGCAACAAATTCGAAGTAATTATACTCTGGTGAGACTTTATCACGAAAACTGAGTCTAGTACGGTTAAAAATGCACCAGTCACAACGAGGTCGTAGGTCAAATCTGTAAGTAGTATAGCATAAAACTGGGTGTTTGATTGCAACTATGTAATGTACATAGATTTATTTGCTTCGTTAAGGTCATAATAACGCTGATTCTAAGTATATCGATGTGTCCTATATTATGTATATTCTCATTGGTATATTTACTATACTTAGCTTGCACTTAAAATCAGTTTAAGTTTAAAATAAATTATGTACCTCTTGTATTAACTTAACTAACTCTTAACATTTTGATGTACAAGATTTTTAATTATGTTGCTAAAATTTAAACTCCTTTTTTATATTGACATACATATTGTATCTATGTGTTTGCTCTACGTGTATTCATTAGGGAGGAGACAATGTAAGCAAAGTAAATTAAAGTTGATGGAAACATATACTTAAATGCACATGAATGTGTGTTTTAGGTTAGTAAGATAACTGAATATTACAAGTTTCACCTGGTTCTATAAAAAGTGTTCACCCTTTTATGGGAGTTCACTCCCAAATACCAAATCTACAATAGTCTCTCAAACACCCTTATACGTTTCTTTTTTCTATTTTGAATTTTGTTTGTTGTTCAATAGTATTATAAGATCTTGTACAGTCACCTATGACATCAGCGAGAAAATTATTATATTAATGAACATTAGTGATATTCTGCACAATGTAGTTTAAACCATCGGGCGTTACACTTGCGCATAACCAGTTATTGTCAAGTGAAAGACTTATATCGTGCTAATATATAGTTTTATCTTTGCTACAGACAGCAGCAGTCTTACATTCCTAATGCTGCTACTGCTACTGGACCCGTTATGTATCCGACGTTTATGTTTCAACCTACACCTATGGGTATGCAAACATACCAACCTCCACGTTCGAGTACACCAGCAGGGTAAGTGAAATCATTATGAAACCTTAAGCCGCCTTTATATCATCTTGTCTTTGTATTATAACATGTTATTACTTAGTATTTGCATTGTGGTTTTGAAATCCTTTCGTTAAAGTGTTTGCCAGATTCAATTTAAAAAAAAGGTTGTATGTGTACACTAGCACACTAAGGCAAATCTGGTGTCTAAACGCAGTTAGGATCGCCCCCAGGATGAGTCTAATTTTGACAAACCGTAAGTCCTCATACCGTAAGTCATCTTTCGTGTGCTGATGGAGTAAGAATACTATTCACCACCCCATATCTTACTCGTGGGTGATCGTATGAGACGACTAAGGGATATAAAACGCATATATCATCAATGCTAGAGAAGGAAAACTCGAAAATAAACCCTATACCAACACGTTTGACCAGCGCGGTATAGTAGGTTAATTTCCCACCAATTACGGAGGAGGCCCGAGCCCAACAGTGGGACATTTATGGGCTGTGATGATGATGATGAAGTCCTCATAAAATGACGCCGAAACAATAAGCAGCTGGGATTTTGGAATTAAAAAAAAGCAATATTTATAATACTTCCATAAAATGTATTTTATTAATACGCTAATATCTGTTTATATCATACGCTAAACTTATCCAAGTAGTACTAAGCTTTTAAATGCGAAATCAAATGCCGAAGTATCGATCCGTGTTACGTTTATAAAAAATCTAATTCTAACCCCTCCATTAGCTGATAATCTACGGAAAAGCAAGTTCTGAATATTGAGTACGAATTAGATGACGCAGTGTATTAAAGGAACTTGTGAAATCGACTAATGCCTTAATAAAAGCCACAGACAAGCTGGACAAATTGATTTTATATACCGGTCACTGTACCGCAGGCCTCTGTCCAAAATTGATAACAAAGCACCTGATAATAGATATTTTCTCAATTTAGTTAATAAACCACTATCCATTATTTTTACCACATGTCCGGGTATTATTTCCAATTAGAAGGCAGCCTTGTTGTTGCTAGGTGTCGTGTGTTCGCTGCCCATTCAGGACGATTCATTGCGTAATCTTCAAATGATTGTTAAATCTGAGTGCATTGCCTGCATTAATTTTGTGTTTTCTTTTTGTATAGTCGTCTGCGATAGAAAGACTTATACTATAATATTAGGTTAATCTTATTTGTAAGGGTAATATTACAAGATGTCAGACACAACTCTGTTCCAAATGTGACATTATATCGCTTATCTAATAGCGAACGTATGAAAGAAGCAAGTCTGGTCAATCTAGACATTCGAAGGTGCATAAATTCCCAACAAGTTGGAAATCAGTAAAATTGTTCAAAATAAATAAATTTTTAAGTTCCCCATCACTATCGTGTATATGTATATAAATTTTACTCAAAGAATGACTTTTTCGCGATTTTAAGTTTTATTGTAAAAGTAACCCTGACAAAAATTATATATCATACAATTATCTATTAAAAAGGTATCAAACCATTTTTTCCTACGAGCCACCGTTTCTGAGATATAACGATTCAAAAAGTTGTTATCGTCATAATACACGTATGCATACATACGTGGCGTACTCATCTCTCCTGGTGAAAGTGAGTAAGTGCAATGCCTATGTGCATGCCAATGTGATAATGAAGGACTATTATAAGAACGCGCAGGTGCGATTAGAAGATTTATTTAGTAAGACATACAAAATAGTGATAACTAAATAGTGATGCTGTAGTCATTTAAGTAACATGAAAATCATAATCAGACAACAGGGTTAAACGTTTTAAGAATTGATGCATTAGCCTCAGACACCATTACTCCACGACAGTAGTACCTTTGGAAAGTTTTTGCAATTGCTTCTAGCCAGATGTCTTCCAGAGGAAAATTGTCTAACCAACTTCTGGGAGTTACAGCAGACCGCACAGTGCCAGGTGTTGCCGAAATACCGGCAGCCTTCAGAAGAGATCTGATACAACCCTTTTATTTATTTTTCCCCACCCGGTGGTCTACCCTCGTGGGTATCCTCTCGAGTCGATGCCCCGTCAGCTTTGACCGTCGGAGCGTCGTCCTCACGCGGTGGCCTCACTCCGGGCGACCAGACTAATCCCCGGTCCGGTCACACGATGCCTCGGCTAGGGCGCCATCAGGTGCAGTTACCCGCGCCTGCGCCGTCCGAGGCGCCGGCGGTGAGATCTGTTTCCACCCACGATAACTGGGCATTCCAGGTTAATGAATAGATTCGAATAACCAGAATTCTTGACCCTTTCCTATAAAAACTCTTATAGTCTGTTAAATCCCTCAATAATAATAATTTTTCGTGTTTGATAGCAATTTCCTAGCATACTCTCGACAGTCGGTCTTTGACCCAAAATGAGGCTATAAAATAATAAAATCATCATTTACTATGCAATGATCGTTGTTTGCTTTTAACAGGGTGAGTTAAGGAATTCTGCGACCTGAACACAAGATTAATAGTTTGCCGCATGCCGAACCGTTTGAAAAATTTTGTACCTTCTATTGAATGATTACACAAAAATATAGTTAACACACTAATATCCCAAACTGGTGCCTTTGGAAACTTAGGCCTTTTCAGTATATCACTGATTTTTTTCAAATCTAATTCAGCTGGAATGCGTTCGAGAAACTTAAGAAAATATTTTCCTTCATATTATATTAGGTCCTTACATATGAAATTAGCGTTTTGTCGGACTGACCACTTTGATCTGAAATATCTCCTCTTTGGTTAAGAATTACAAATTCAAATTTATAAATTCATTTTGCTGGTACATTTGAGTTTTGAAAACAGTCATTCATTTGTTTTTCCTCATTATTTTCTCTGGCGTCGCTTATTACCGCACAATGGAAAACATGAAATATCGGTATATTTACGAGTACGAGTTCTACCGTGGCACCAGTGCTGCAAAAACAGCTCGAAGGATGAATGATTCGTACAGCGCTGGTGTCGCAAAAGAAAGCACGGTACGTTTTTGGTTTCAACGTTTTCGTTCTGGAGATTTCGACCTTCAGAACCAACCCCGTGGACGGCCGGAAACCAAAGTGGAAAATGAAGAATTAAAGGCTATTGTGGAAGCGGAACCATCACAAAGCACTTCAGAGATAGCTGCAGGCTTCGGTGTAAGTGACAATACTGTACTAATCCACTTGAAACAAGTCGGGAAAGTAAATAAACTTGAACGATAAGCTACCTCATGAATTAAGTGAATCGAACTTGCGACCACGCGTCAACTGCTGTGTTACTTTGCTAAACCGAACACAATAATGAATGAATTTTAAATCGAATCATTACTTGTAATTAAAAGTGGATACTGTACGATAATCGGAAGCGCTCGTCGCAATGACTGAACCCTGGAGACCCTGCCAAATCCTGCCCTAAATGAAAATTGACTCAAAAAAGTAACTTGTAAGTGTTTGGTGGACTAGCGCTGGTGTCGTTCACTACAGCTTTCTAAAATCTGGCCAAACGATTACGGCAGATATCTATTGAAAAAATACTTTATATTCCTACCGTACAAAACGCCAATTTCATATGTAAGGACCTAATATTATCTGAAAATAAAGTTCTATAACCAGTAATTGTTACCAGACGTGATTTGTGATAAATGTGGTCTTTTACTGTTGGTCATAAGATACGTAGACCGTACTCCATGGTGAGAGCCCGTACTGGGTATTTCTTTATAAGACAAAAAAGTGACATACGGAGATCTATAGAAGCAAGTGATAGACGGTCGTTACGAGAAACGCTTGTGAACCAAAACAGCAATGCTGCTGACACATAATTCGATGAGCGAGAATAGTTGGAGGCTAAGAGTTTGGTATATACACCGCAAAGAACAGTGATTTAATAGTAGCAGGACCACGCTGTTGACAGTTTTCTATCTACAACCGTGGGTCGGTCCATCCGGGGTAGTACCACACTCTCACAGAAAATCGACATCTGAGCAGTAGCAATGTGCTGCTGTGCTTCGTTCGGTGAGCAAGAGAGCCAGAAGCCCAACTTTCTGGGAGGGGGTTTCGGTTTTTCTTTTGGTAGGCAGCAGCTTAGCTATACCATGGTATGGAAAAGGTTCATTGCCGGCAGTAACACTTACCATTAGGTGTGCTGCTTGCTCGTTTGCCACCAAGAGCAATAAAAAAAAGATTAAGGACTAATAAAAATTCGCAGGCAATTGTTAAATGCAAATGTTTCTGGTTCGCCTAACGTTATGTCTATTAGCGAAGTCTATGTCCAGCAAGGAACATTAATAGGCTGATAAATTAACGGTTAGATATGTATGTGTTGCGAACAAGAGAAGCTATCGGTTATCTCGATAATAATTAATAACAGTCGCTAATTGGATTTAGGAATACAATGGCACAGTTTAGCTGCTTCCGTAAAAATATTCTTCATTTAGATATGTTTGGCTATCTCCCTCTTTAAAAAGTATCACATTGAGTTACATCATAGCTGTTTAAAACTGAATAGGCAATGGTAACTACCCATATAGACCCAGGAATAATTTGTCTCACTATGGGTCTTGTCAGTACTTACTTTGGAATCGAAACTTGACCTAAATTTATCAGTTTAATGTTTGTTGGTTGTACTAAATGAATTAAAAATATGCTTGGTTTAAATTCTATAAACTTCTAAAATACGTTCCTGATAAGTTGTCTTTTTACCCGACTGCAAAGGAGTGGTATTGTGTTTAACAGTCTATGTACACTACCGTCCAAAAGTTTGGAAGCAGCAAGGTAAAATCGAATAAAACCAAACTAAGTCATTTAAATTTAAATGTATTGATAAAAAAATAAAGAACAAACAGAAACTAACTTAAACAAAATAAAAAAATAATATACAATGGTAAATTAGATTAAATTTTAGCTTCATCAAAGTGTCCACCTTTCTCCTTTATAATCTTCTCACATATTCTGGGCATTCTATTAATCAATTTTTTAAAATAATCTTTATCTAATTTGTTCCATTCGTTCTCTAATAGCTGCCACAAATGTTCTGAGCTCGTAGGACAACGACTTTTCACCCTCCTGTCAAGTTCATCCCAAACAAGTTCAATGGGAGAAAGATCAGGGGATTGAGATGGCCATTGCATGATGTTTAAAATGTTTTCAGCTTTTTTCTTGTTTAAAAAGTTCTGGCACAATTTAGACGAATGCTTAAGATCATTATCCTGTTGAAAAATGAATCCAGAACCAATGAGACTTAGTCCACTGGGTATGGCAGAATCTTGGAGAATTTTTAAATAGCCTTCCTTGTTTAATTTTCCGGTTATCCTCACAAGATTGCCGGGTTTACTGTTGCCAAAACACCCCCAAACCATGACATTACCACCACCATGTTTGATGGTAGGCACTGTACATGCCTCTGAAGCCCTCTCTTCTTTTGACCGGCGTACAAAGACACGTCTATTGGATCCGAAAATCTGAAATTTTGATTCGTCACTCCAAAGGACATTTTCCCATTGTTCTATAGTCCAGTTTTTATGCGCTTTTACCCATTCTAGTCTATTTTTCTTATGTCGATTTGTTAGTTTGGGTTTTTTAGCAGCAACACATCCTCTTAATCCCGCAGACAGTAAGCGTCTTTTAACAGTAGTTGTTGAAATGGGTGTTTCTCGCGTATCATTCAGAGCTGCAGTGATCTGTGGTGCAGTTAAGCGTCGATTCCGTTTAGAAAGAACTCTAATGAAGTTGTCCTCTTGATTTGTTGTGGATTTGGGCCTACCAGATCTCTTTCTATCTTCATTTTTCCCCGTTTCTTGTTTTCTAGCAAGGGTATAGTGGACACCTTTACAAGAAATTCCGAGCCTTTCTGCGATTTGACGTTCACTGTATCCTTCCTCGCGTAGAGTGCAAATAGCGCTTCGCTGTTCAAGCGTGATTTGCTTGCGTTTTGCCATTTTCAGAAGAAAAAATACGGTCAAAGTAGTAGCCGATATCTTTCGAATACAGACAATGTTAATATCACAACTTTCACGTGCCAATGCTCAAGTGCGACTGAATAAGGTCTAAAAAAGTTAAAACCAGCAAACATTATCAATAAAACTACACCATTGCATAGGATAAAGTAGCCGACGGATTAAGTCATAAAACACGTGTTTCGTCAATATTAAGGAATTCCATAAAACTTGATGAATGTAGGATAATAATCCTTTTGTGTTTGTGTAGACAGTCGTAAAAGGTTGTAAAACTTAAGATTATTGCTAATTTTTACCGCTATTAGTCGGCATTTATTTGTTTTGTTTGAAAACAGGTGTGCTTCCAAACTTTTGGACGGTAGTGTATGTATGTATGTTTGTATGTTCCTTTGAAGCACTATATATACCAAACGCCTGGGCCGATTTTTATGATTCGCACGTCAATCGATTCCTCTCAATCCGGCGAGTGTCACTAAAGATATGACGTTATTGAAAATTCAATATGGCGACTACTGGACGCCATATTGTGAAAATTAAAACAAGTAAAGTCAACAAACTATATCGAGTGGGGTATCGTTAAATAGGTATTTAAAAATCATTATTAGTTTTCTCTCAACATTTTTCGATTTGACTGGCCGTTTAGGATCTATATCGATTTAAAGTTTCGTAACAACCTTTCTCACATATAGGTTTTTTAGACAGTAGAAATTTACGATGAAAAGACGAAAAATTCATATAACTGGAAGTGGATGGAGATATACTGAAGTATCTAGTAGGTATATTGTCCAATATACCATAGGTAGTCCTACCTAAATTATCTAATGTCTGACGCGGTCGCCCATCTCCAATTTCTAACGATTTAGTACTCAACTTCAATCGAAAAACTATATAAAGTTAGGTACTTACCTACTTATTAATAAATAAGATAACTATAGCTACCTAGGTATATATAACTAAAAAGTATAAAAACCCGACTGCGTAAAAAGTCACCAAAACTACGTACATAATAAAAAAACTGAAAAGAAAAAAACAAGCACTTAGATGTCCGGTGGTCTAGAATTCCATAATATATTATTGAATAAATACTATTGCAGAAAATGAAATATATTTTAATAATAGAACATGACAACTGAACAGTCGGGATAATTTTATTTAATTTAGTCTAATTAATTTAGTCTATATATAGTCTAGATATAGTCTAAGTCTATTTAATTTAGTCTAATTTTTCTATGGATCCCGACTGTTCAGTTGTCATGTTCTATTATTAAAATATATTTCATTTTCTGCAATAGTATTTATTCAATAATACATTATGGAATTCTAGACCACCGGACATCTAAGTGCTTGTTTTTTTCTTTTCAGTTTTTTTATTATGTACGTAGTTTTGGTGACTTTTTACGCAGTCGGGTTTTTTGATTTTTTTAATCATTTTTTTTTCTTCATTTTGTATTTCTTAACACTTATTAAAACTAGAATATGCTTTAAAATATACAGTGAAAGTTTATTAGGTTTTCTATTATGTTTATTATATTTAAGTATTTAAAATGCAATTAAATTAATCTATTGTTATAAAAACATTTTATTTTCAGTTTTTCATTAGATGATATTTTAAACGGAAATGTCGTTGACTATCTTAATATACCTATATAAATTACGCGTCACGTTGTTTGTCCGCGATGGACTCCTAAAGTATTTAACCGATTTTAATCAAATTTGCACAGCATGTGTAGTTTGATCCAATTTAAAAGATAGGATAGCATGCATCTCGATTTATAGTCGCAATATTATTTTATTGCAAATTATTTGTCTATTATTTGACAGTCACAATTATGTTATCCCCAAACGATTCTAACAGATGGCGATATCTGTTGGCTGGATCGAGTAAGTATTTAATAGATGGCGCTATGTTAAACGTACAAACGTTTCATATAAGCTACAATTTATTAGCATAACCACCACGTGTTACTAAGGCTACTTTAGCCACAGCAACGCGTGGTTAGGTCTGCTAGTTATTATTATATCATTGAATGTATCAATGAAATTGTCGTTTAAATCACCTTCTATGTTATGTAATCTCCTAAGAATGTTCGACTGTAGCTAATGGTGATACCTGCTTGTACTGTCACATCTCGAATGCCAATACATTATAATGTACAATATCTCTATTGTTACAGGTACTATCCATATATGGGACATTATATAGGTTATAATACCCCTCCGAGCCACGCCTCACCATGTATGTAATAATTTATATATTATTTATTAAATTGTTCTATCTATTCAAAAGACACCAAATCTAAACATTTATAATTAGTGCTAATGTGTAGATATTTTTGTATAATTAAAAATATCATTGTCTTCAAATGAATTTTAACCGTGTTTGCCTTCTATCACATATACAAACTAGATTTATAGTCATTGTAGAAAAAAGATATCTAGCTCAAGAGTGCCTATGTGAAAATTTGTATGCCCTTTTGAGGTATCGTTTTAGCAAATGACACTTCGTGTGAAAATGCCCGTTTCTCGTATTTTTCGATCAGTATAATCATACTTTTATAAGTAATATTTTTTAGAACATATTAATCAAACAATTCAATTTGCATAATACTTATTTGGATTAAATTTTGATTCTGTTGTAAAGTTAATAAGAGACACACTTTCGATAATTAATTTGCTTCTGTTCTAAAGCTAATGGAGACATACTTTTTCGATAATCTGAATCGAATAATGACGTTAGAGTTTACATGAAATGAGATAACCTTAGGCTAATTCTTGAAAACTCTAGAAACTGTTGTCTCTTGCTTTTTAAAGTTTGACGAATTTAAAATTTACATTATTGGGTTGTGTATCTAGTTTTTATAGGTGATGATCAATGTTCGCTCTAGCCTTGTTATTAATGTCTATTTTTAAAATGTTTTAGTTTCGTGTCGTAAATAATTTGAAAACATTTAGATATGTTTATGTTTGGAAAATATATTTTATATCCTTTGGTTATTATTGTGTCTAGATATATATTTGGTATTATACTATTTCCATTTCTTTATTTTCTCGATGACAGTTCCAATTTAATAGTTGTAGTGTTGTGACCAAATAAGTAATGATATCGATCGCATATATGTTTTGAACAAAGACAAATTCAACAAATTGTGTATTTTGTGTTCCTCCGTGTTGATTGCTGCCCAGCTGTCAAATATCAAAATGCCTAAAGGATCTGTTCTGAAAAGTCAGGCGAGAGAACTGGTGATCAAGGTTCGTAATTACTTTGAAGCAGAATATCAAAATGGTGGCCCGCTATTACCACTGTCGCAAGTGCGAGAGCGTGTTGCGGCCGGGCCGCATTAGGAATTAGTGGACCTACTGTTTCAAAAAATACTACCGAAGCTTACGGTACAAGCGGCATGCAAGCAAATAAGCTTCGTACGCTGAAGAAGAAACGCCAACCACGTCGTGTGACATCGGTTGACAACTTCGACGCCGACGCTATTCGTCGTCATATATATGACTATTACTTGCGCAAAGAAATTCCAACACTTAAAAAACTTGTTTCTTTATTTACGTGAACGTGGTTTGTTCCATGGCCAAAAATCGTCATTAAGCTTAGTTTTGAAAGAAATTGGATTTTCTTATAAAAAATCCGACAAACGTAAAATATTGATGGAGCGTCACGACGGTGCTATGGCTCGCTGCGAATTTTTGAGCGAAGCCAAAAAGATATCAGATTGGTCAAATGGTCAAATGTTATTTTCACCGACGAGACTTGGTTAAATGCAAACCACACAGTATCGAAGAACTGGACTGACGACACCGCCGCTTCCACTAGTTCAGTGCCAATGGGAAAAGGTGAACCCTGGCCTTATCATATGCCATGCAGGGTCTACGAAAGGATTCGTGTCAGATGCTTTACTGGCCTTTAAATCCAAGAAAACAGTGGACTACCACGAAGAAATGAACGCGGAGATTTACGAAGGATGGTTCAAAGAAATAGTGCAATCTCTGGAAGAACCGTCGATAATTATTATGGACAACGCTACATATCACTCTAGACAAAATGATAAAATGCCGACGCAGGCCAATAAAAAACAAGAGATAATTGACTGGCTCAAACGTCATGGCGAAAATGTGGATGATACTTTATTAAAAGTACAATTAGTGAATCTTTTAAAATCTCTAAAAAGCCTCCCTAAAAGATATATTACCGACGAAATAGCTGCTGAATGTGGTCATTGGGTTCTTCGACTTCCGCCGTATCATTGCCAGTACAATGCTATAGAACTAATATGGGCACAAATCAAAGGACACGCCGCTCGAAACAATACCCATCCCCCTTTTACGGCAAACAAGATGTTAGATTTATTAAAAATGCATGTGCGGCAGTAACCGTCGAACACTGGGAAAAAATTGTGAGAAGAACCCAAAACATTATAGCGTCGGATTGGGAAATTCATGTGGCATTAGATAATATAGAAATACAGGAACTTATAATAAATGTTGAGGAGAGCTCATCGAGTGATAGTGGCGATTCATCAGATTTTGATTAAAATAAATAAATGAACAATCAACATAATATAATTATATCTTGTAATGAAATGTAATATTAGTTAATAAATTTGTATAAAATTATCCGGCAATAGTTTAGTTTCTTACACTTTGTAAAAAAATATCGGGTCTCTTATCGTGTTACGTTTATCGATAGCTCCATCCCTATAAGTTTCTCCGACTCTGCTATGACCTTGTACGCGCGTAAGCGTCATATTTTTATTAAATAATGTATACATAATGTAAAAAAGACGGTCGTTCAAGTTTCCACAGGAGCTGTCATCGAGAAAATAAAGAAATGGAAATAGTATTTACTAGTGTAACAGTAATACTAGAATTAATATTTTGTATGTTTCATTTGCGTAGAAACAATGCACATTTACAACGGCAATGGATTTAAACTGGCATTATTTCAAATCAATATTTTAGATCGGCAATATATGTGGTTACAATTTAAATACTTAATAATTTGTAATTTTTGTATAATATAATATATAACTTAATAATTTACGATTTTTAGTACCATGAAGTAGTTACTTTATACATTATATCAAACATATCAATCTTTACCATACCTTCATAATGTCGAAACAAGTTAAAGACTTGTTCTATATACCAGTGGTACATCAATGTCCAATACAAACCCTAGCATTTCAATTCAATCGTTTCCGGAATCACCTTTTTTTTCTTTCTTATAATATCCACCGCGAAGGGTTCAATTATAAGCCATAAGCCACTAAGTTTATAACATCATTGTTGCCTAATGTAATAGAGATATTAAGGAACAATTCTGTATTACTTTAAGTGTCATCAGTTAATCAATAAGCACAGGTGTTTGAATTATAAATTGAAAAGAAATAACAATAATAGACAAACCCGCTGAGTTTCTTGCCGGATCTTCTCAGTAGTGGTCTAGTTCCGATCCAATGTTAGTTTATTCGATTAAAGTAAAGTGTTAATACTGACAATATTTAAGTGCCCTCGCAGGGTTTATACATAATAAATGACTTTCAATTTAAAAAAAATTGAATTTGTTAATTTTGCGAAACTGTCACTCCGCTTGGCAAATGTTTAGAAGAGCAAGTTGGATGACCTTCCTTCTGTTCGGATTAGATTTCAAGCGATCATTTAACAGGGTAGATAATCTTTTTATATAAACTACCAGCTTCTGGAATTCCAAATGAACCATTACTTTTTTAGTTAGTCTAATAAGGTCGCTGGAAATAACCCTTACTTTGATACCATGATACTATTAATACTATCTTACCACCTTAGTTATCTCGCCAACCTTATCCTGTTCATTCTGCATGTCAATGATTGGCACTCTAATAGGTTTCAAAGAGTCATCAGGAATATTGGGTTTTAATAAATTCAGGAGTTATTACTTTGGCAACTACTGCGTGGGACAGCGTTTTGACACTATCTAGACATGTTAATAATCAAAGGTTTCCGCTTAGGAGATAATTTTAGCCGTTCGGTCTATTTACTAACTAAATATACAATTACACAGAGATACATAATAGCAACCTAAACTACTAAACATTCAAATTAAATTAACGTACCACCAATAATTTATCTACTCGACGTTCCTTTGGTACTCATTACTCATTACATATGAGGGCAATGTTATCCTCTAATGTTTAAAATGTAAGTAACATTTTAATGATGATGATGAAGTTTGATGGATATTAAAAATTACTTCGTTGAGATTATAGCTTTCAAATAATCGTTCTAGTTTCATAATAGAAATACGTACGTTGTAGGTACAATGCATATACACACACTGTGTCGACACCATAAGCTTGACACTGAACCGTTTTTAAAAACCTAATTACAACTCCCGGGTTAACAATAATTATGGTGATTAAAGAATTTTAATAACGACGTTTTGTATTTACCTTAGATTTAGACATAAAATTACTTATACAACGGCTTTTATCACGTTATGTAAATCGAAGAATTATGTCAAAATATGGATCAATCTATTTAATTGGTTTTATTGCATATGTTACATTTAATAATTACTACTTAAAGGCAAACCATTTAAAAAATAAACAAGGCGACAATTATTAGTAAAATGCGTTTCACAAAATTATGTACTTGTAATTTTTGCGATATAAAGTATAGTTTTTTTTATCCTACAGATTACTACCCTTCGAATAGTCCTCAGCTGCCTACACCAAATTTGCCAGCGAACCCCCCTGGCGGTAGGAGTAACCCCACTACATTGGTGGGACCACAGGGCACACCTGCCACTCCCACTGCGTCCACTGCCACGCTTCCTCACTCACAAGCTTCTACACTCATGCACCAATCTATGCCTGGTAATCATTGTCTACTACTATTACTATTAAGAGAATCTGTCCAATCTTATAAATATATAAAATAATACGATAACATTCATCATTGTAGTATTATTGAGCTTTATTATAAATATAATACATACAATACCTTCCCACATGGCATTCATAATTCATATCAAAGTAAATTCTAAGCTTTACGGCGAGTATTATACATTTTAAATAAACTATTTTTACGTATTTTATCGCGTTTGTATTTTCAAACACAAACGCCATAAAATCATTAAAAACAGTTTTATTTCAATTCATATCATATCACCTATATCTACGTAAATGTTTAATTTTCTGTGTACTAAAATCTTAATAAACTTCTTTATATAAATGTAGTTAAACATTTATCTACAACTAGCAACTTTAGTGATGAATAATAAATAGTAATCTCACATTATAAATTCAATTGAATAAATATTACCGTGTTCACAGGCAAATATTGCCATACTTTTACTGTACGTGTTATGAAGGGTAATGCAAATGTTTGCTTTTACCATATTCATACCGCAGCGACATATACTTTTAGTTTGATTTTGATAAACACGTGCAGCGTATTTAATTGTTATAATATATTAAAACGAACTATTTAAGTTACATGCGGTATTCCTTTTCACTTACAACCCATTTAGCTTGTTTTTAAAGAAAATAATTGTATATTTCGGTATTACGAGAGGTAGCAATTTTAGAATTTATAGATTAAATAATAATTTTAATGTAGAATTTATAGAATTTTTTAATAAGTTTGGTTTTAATATCATGTACTGAAATCAATTTCGAATCTTTTGCATTGTTTAATAAATTTAATTCTTGCATGTTTACGGCTGTTTGAGCATGCAATTTGCAGTTTTAAGTCATAACAAAAGACAGTGGAGAGTATTGAAAGAGAGTATGGTAGATACAGCGAAAGAAGTATGTGGAAGTTCAAAGAAGCATAGAAAAACAAATGGTGATTCATGGTGGGATGCGGAAGTGGCAGCTTCCGTAGAGCAAAAGAAGAAAGCGTGGCTGGACTATGTCTCTTCTTTGAATCTGAATGACAGTATGACTGAACAGAAGAAAGAAATATATCGGCAATGTAAGAATGACACCAAGGCCTTAGTGAAAGAGAAACGTCATAGAGCAAGTATGAGTGCAGAAGATAGGCTGACTAAAAACTTCGAGAGTAACACGAAACTCTTTTGGAGGGAGGTGAAGAAGTCTCGGGGTGGTTGGTCAGCCTTCAGAATGAATAAAATAAGGTCTAAAGGTGGAGACATTCTTACACAAACACAAGACGTATTAAGCCGATGGAGTGAATATTTTGGCGATATGTATGCGGATGCTACGGTTGACGCCGGTGTCGCATGTGGTTTAGTAGAACAACATTCGACAGCGGCGTCCTCCGATGACATCAGTATGGATGAAGTTGAATGGGCGATAAGAAGTTTGAAAAATGGTAAGGCAGCGGGCATTGATATGGTGTCTGCCGAGATGATCAAGCTTGGTGTGTCTGGGAGGCGTTCCTGTTGCTCCTCAATTTATGTTAGGGCTCGGGAATGGTTCCCGGGGACTGGAATAGCGCAGTCATCGTGCCTTTGTTTAAAACAAGGGTTCACGTTATGACTGCGCAAATTACAGAGTCATAAGCTTGACCAGTTTGGCAGCAAAAGTGTACGGTAAAATTATTGAAAGGAGAATGAGGATGGTGTCCGATGGTTTACTGTGTGAGACACAAGGAGGTTTCAGGAGTGGAAGGGGATGCAAGGATCAAGTGTTCTCTCTGCGCATCATTGTGGAGAAGCATCTGGCTCTAGGTCAGAGGGTTTTCTGCAGTTTTGTGGATCTGGAGAGAGCATTTGACACGGTTGTACGAAAGGAACTTTGGGACATTTTACCGGAGTATGGTATTAACGGTAAACTGCTACAGGCTGTGCAGTCCAGTTACATGGGCTGTAGAGCCTGTGTGCGGCTGGATGATGGAATGTCGCCTTGGTTTGACCTCAATATCGGCGTTAAGCAGGGGTGCGTTCTGTCAGCCAGGCTGTTTATCACATATCTGGATAAATGTCTCCAAAGGTTGAACGATATGAATGTGGGAGTCCAGTCGGGCGACTCAGTGGTCACTGCTCTACTTTATGCAGATGATGCAGTCCTGCTGGCACAGTCAGCGACTGACCTGCAGACCCTAGTCGACACAATGACAGAAGATTGTAAGAAAAGGGGTCTACGCGTGAATGTGAACAAAACCAAAATAATGGTCTTTGAAAGAGATGAAGCCAGAACGGATGTAAGAGTAACAATAGGTAATGATGTACTAGAGCAAGTGGATGAATTTTTATATCTTGGATGTGGATTTAACCGAGATGGAAGTTACACCACTGATATAGAGCGAAGAGTGAAGGCGGGAAATAGAGTGAACGGAGCGTTGGGTCAACTTCTCAGTAGCCACCACCGCAGCCAGAAGGCACGTGTAGCAATACATAACGCAGTGCTTGTCCCAACATTACTGTATGGAAGCAAGAGTTGGGTATGCAGAAAAGAGTATGAAAGTAAAATTAATGCGATCTCTGCGGAAAATCTGTGGAGTAAGGCTGACCGACCGCATTCGTAACGACGACGTAAGAGAGCGACTAGGTATGAAAGAGAGTATTGGTGTAAAGATGCGAAAGGGAATGCTCCGATGGTTCGGACATGTGGAAAGAATGCCAAACGAACGTCTGGTTAAGAAGATATACAATGCGAAAGTGGAAGGATGTAGGTACCGGGGAAGACCGAGACTAACCTACCTAGACCAGATCGGTCATGTACTGAAGGAAGGTGGAGTCAAGAGTCTCCGAAACCGGCGAGCATGTATGAAGAGAATTATGAATGTTGAGGAAGCGAGTGAAGTATGCAAAGATAGAGTTCTCTGGCACTCTGTTCTCTCTGCCTACCCTGCAAGGGATATGGCGTGATGATATGTATGTATGTATGTACAAAAGACAGTTGAATAAGAAAATGCTTGTTATTGCGTTCATAGTAATAATTATTAACAATTTTAAATGCACTACGCTTTTGTTTTGTGAAATTACTAGAAGGATGTTTTTGGAAAATCTTATGCACATTCCTAACTAATCTAGTTACGAATGTACAAAAGGCAGACAGATGCTTTTTCTATTATATACATTAAACATTTATTTCAATAGTGGTGTATGTTCCAAATATCATTTTAAAAATATGAAGGTTATATTTAAATCATATCAATTTCATACCTTTAATAAAATGTCGTTCATGACCACACATACCGTTTTGCATATTTTTATTTTTTGTTAAAAAGTTATTTATGTAAATTAGTTTTGAAAGCATCTAACTAAACGCCGCGTATTGATATGAACCTTTAATACCTTTGTTTAGTAGAAACTGAGGTTAATCTGTTATAATAAAATACATACTAAGAATGACTTTAGTTTTGTGTGGTGCGTGATACAACAATTCAAATAATCATTATACATGTATAGTTATTAAAGGAAAAACAATAAATGTACCTACTATAAATTTAAAATATATTTATAAAATATGATTTTGAGATATAATTCACAGTCTGGAGAATAATTATTCCAAAATTACTGAATAATCTTATTTTCTCCTTTATTTTATTCCTCCTATTTTTTATTAAAACGATGGTCAGTTAGACCATCGTTTTAATAAAAAAAAATAGGCAATGAGAGGACGTCCACAGTGACTGCTTACAATAGCCATTACGTTAGTGTCATTACGAGTTATCAAAAATTACAACGTTTATCATTCATCGAAATTTTACTTTGCAATCAATAACTTGTCACTAAACAATTGTAATTTTAACATATTTTTTAAAAAAACAGAATGACTTTTATTAAAGTAAATTTTTAGTATAAACATGTATTGCATCAATATAATTTGTATTATAATATGGTATTCCGTACATAAAATACAAAAATATACTAACTTCTGCTTTTTTGCTCCTCAATTCGCTCATCATGTGGAATGGCTGAATATATTTCTATTTAATTGAAATCTAAATTAACTAGTTCGTAAGGTACCTCTAAATTAACAATGAAAGCTTCTATATTAAGTTAAATTGTACCACAAACTATATTACACTTATTTTGATTTCAGGTATACGTCAAACTGTACAAAAAAAAAGTTACAGAGTACCAATTATTGACCCTAAAACACGTAAGTACTAATAATTATATCAAAAGTATTTTTATATTATCGGCCACTAAATCTAAATTTAACATGAAAATTCTATTTGGTTTCAGAGCAAGATATTTTCTTAGATTTATATTCCAATGATAAAAATGTTTTGAATAGTGAAGCTAACGATCGACAAACGCCTCAACCCGTAAGTAGTAAAAAAATAAAGAAAAGTGCGTGTGTCCGCTCCGTCGCACGACTGGAGTTTACTCCTTAAGTACGATTATCAAAACAGGCGCAAAAAAGCTCATTTGGCTAAAAATAATATATATATATATATATATATTTATTTACATTTATTAAAACTGTTCAGTGAAGTATTATCTCACGTCAGAAAGTGAAAGGTGCGCAGAATAGGTGGCGCACCAAAAACGTAAAGAGGTCATTCGATCACTAGATTTTACTCCTCAATTTTTTCTCATACCAGGCACCTTATATGAAAATCGATTCTTAAACTCCAATAAAAAATGAACTAATTTTTCATGTGTCAGATGTCTAAAAGGCTATGCTCGCAAGGTGCAATATCGATATTTCAAAGCTTTGTTCATTCAAAATGTATACGCAATGTACATTTCAGCTGTTTTTTATCTAAGAGACGTTCATGTAAAGCAATCTTCTATCAAAGTGTTTATTTTGTTTATTGAAAATGCTCAAGTGCAGTGAATGAACAAACAATTGTGATTTGTCTAACTTTTTACGTCCTGGCTCAGCCGTCGCTTTACTTAAAGTGATGACTTGGCTATAAAAAGTAGAATAAATATACAAGAACTAAGTTCTTCTAGTAACTGCAAAATCCTACTAATTTATGACAAAAAAATAAACAACCTATATTTAATGAAATGATAAAATACATTTATTATCAACAAATATTATGTACTATATAATATTTCTTATTCGACAGGAGCAAACACACAGTATCGCTGAGCAATTTAGTAGAATGGTCAACGAAGTCGCCAATCAACCTTCATGTGATAATTCTATAAAATCGAATTATTTCTCAAAGAACACGGATGCCCCTGTCACATCCACGACGATTTCTGTCCAAACTCAATCGAATGCAATAAATTCTATTAATAATAATATAGTTAAGTCGGAAATATTAACTATTAATGAGAATAAAAATTTAGGACTCGATATTGCTGTAGAATCTAGCGAAACACCAATAGTATCAGCAATATCAGATAGTCCTGTTATAGTGCCTAAAATGCCTGTGAACAATAAACAAATTCAAAAAAGTAATAATGAACAGAATGTACAGTCTTTAGTCTTAGATTCAAGTAAGAATATACCACCTAATAAGCAATTAAAGCAATGCAAAAATGTGCCTCAAGTCGATGAATTGGAAAAGTCAACAGATGACACAAGTCCAGCACCGATTGTAGTGCTACCGGCTTCCATATCGACAACATTAACTACCTCTACAGTGCCTGCAACCACGCAAACAACTGCCTCGGTTATAACGCCAACAGCCCTTCCTATCCTCACATCTTCTCCACAGCCTCAGAGAATAAGGGAACCTAGAGAAAGGATGAAGCCAGAAGACAAAGAAAAGACAACAGGAATGGAAGTTAAGGAAAAAGACATCAATGCTGTATGCAATAAACCTAATGGTCCTACGTCATCTGTAGGTAAGTCTCGTAATTTTAAGATTTATCATCTTTTTAATGGGGTCTTTTTTGTGTCTTTTAGCTGTTAGCCACAGATGGCTTTCAAAGCTTAACCCGAACTATGGATGAGCGCTGGGGGCTCTCAACCCGGAACACCGAAATTTTTTTAATAGGGTAGCTGACTATTATCAAAATATAAAGTTATCGATTTGTGCAAGTAATATGCACAGTTAATCGATATTTTATTACGTTATATACGTATATAGCGATACTTCGTTAAATATGATTAGTACATTCGAGAAAATCTACCGGTTTTACTGAAAATGTTAATTTTGAAATATTCACTTATTTTTCGAATATTCACTTACCTGTCCTGAAGGACTGACTGACTGACGTGTTGTGGGTAGTGTTTATGACGTAGGCATTCCATAAGAAAGGATTTTCCGAAAGTTTGCCCCTAAGGGGATGGAAAAGTGGGCAAAGTTTGTATGGCACAACGTGATTCCATGATTCAATCCAATGATGGAAGCAATGTTACGTATTTTATTGATATTCATGCCCAACGGGGTTAAAAAGGGATAGAAAGTTATTTTGGGGGTATTTTTCTTCGAAATTGATATCAATATTTCTTAGTACTTTTGATTTAAATTGCATTTTATTTTAACATGTTTGAAAACTGATCCGATTTTATTCAAAAAAGGTTGAACTTACATAAAAACTTAGTACAAATGCAAATACTCTTTAAAATAGGAATGTCTCCAAAGTCACCGTGTTATATTAGTACGACATTTGAAGGTTTATAAGCAAATAGAGGTCATGCAAATCAAACATTCGAATGTTTAATAATTTATATAACAAAATTATTAACGTAACCTAACCTTAACTTTAGTAGATTTAAAATCTATAACAAAATTAATAACATTAAAAACCAATAAATTTATAGTAGGGATGCTATGGAGCTCCGTAACCGTAACCGAAACAATCAGATATCCGTATCGTAACCAAAACGATTTAGAAATTTCGAATAATTTCGGATTGGGTCAGTGTCTGTATGAGTTCAGTAATCACTGTTTTCCTTTTACAATTCTATCAAAATTCAAAATCTAATAGTCGTAAACGTACCCGAAACCGGTATAGTCTTAATCCAATATCCTTAACCCGAATAGGGCTCAATTTATAGTTGATTAGTAATGTTATAATAAATTTAAGAAAATGTGCAATCATGATAAGATATATATCTACATGTTAAAGAAGTTCAAGATTTTAAAGTTGTTCAGATAACGCATATTCACTTATATAAAGGGAGGATTAAGGCAGACTCAAATTAGTATGTGAGATTGCGATATTTTGATTATCATCATCATTACCCTGCTCTTATCCCAATTACTTGGGGTTTACTGCGTTCACTCCCTTTCTGTCGATGTCATGCTTTACGCAATCCATCCATCTTTTCTTTGGTTTTTCCTTATAGTATTCCCTTGGCCTTTAAAATTCATACTTAAAGGAAGAGGTAAGGATTTAATGCCGACTCTTGGTGCAGGCCTATGTCAACACTGAACTCACTGGAGTTTCCAGCTGCTGATCTTACGACCTACATCGCCGGTACATAACACAGACTAACCTTATTACTTCACAGGCACACTGCTCTTTCAGGTCATCACCTATCTGTTCTCAGTATTCTGTCGTATCAGGGCCGGATCTACCATATGGCTCTTAAGGTTTCAGCCTAGGGCCTCCATCTAAGTCAAGTGCAAGTCAAAAACAGACGATAACAATTTAAAGAATTTGGCAAAGGAAAGTGCAGAAAGGTTGTTTTATAATTTGTCAATTTATTTAGGGTTAAATTTAACAATCACTAAGACGTACTATATAATATAAATGAAATATTCTGTCTTATTTTTTCTTATACTTTGAGTGACCCTTAAGTAGTATTCGCCTAGGGCAAAAGCTCACGGTCCGGCCCTGTGCTTTCTCAAGGTCAACGAATACCAGATGCAAGGTTTTATGTGCACCACGCAATTTTTCGTACAGTTGGCGCAGTGCAAATGTAGCAACCGCCATCCTACGAACCATCATAAATCCTGACTGATTTTTGGTTACATCACTTTCCTCTCGCAAGCGCTTCTCAACTACTTTCCACACTTTCATACTATGTAACATGAGCTTTATTCCTCGATAATTGCCAGTCTTGAATAACCTTTTCATTTAAAAAAATGGGAACTAGCGCACTACTGCGCGATTTGTAGGGGATTACTTCCTCATTTTGCATCTTATTGAAAAACTGTCACCACTCATATCCACCCTCGTAATATGGAAACGCAGGCCCTAAATGAAGGCCTCTTAACAAAGCTTAAAGTTGCTGTTTGTGCTATGGAACGAATTATGCTCGGGATTTCTCTGTGGGATAGAATTCGAAATACTAAAATCCCTAGAAAAATGGGTGTAACTGACATAGCACAAAGAATCAGCACACTGAAGTGGCAATGGGCAGGCCACATCACTCGAGGAATTGATCACCGCTCATGAAGAAGAGTTCTCGAGTGACGACCACGTATCGGACGACACAGTCACTGTGTCGGGGGCGTCTTACATGATGGCCCCCACCAGGTGGACCGACGACCTGGTTAAAGTTACTGGAAGTCGTTGGATGCAAGCAGCACATGACCGCACTTTATGGCGAAATATGAGGGAGGCTTAAGTCTAGCAATGAACGACCGAAAGGCTGAATGATTACGATAATGATTTGTCTCCTTGTGCGCCTGTGTTAGTTTGTTGTGTGTCGTTATCGCAGACCACATAATCATAGTAAGAACAACATCATCAAAAATGACGTTAACTACACACTGTTATTACTTGATTAAATACTATAAATGAATTTCACAATAGTATCTGGTATGCAGTGTACCTTAGTATTTAGTCTTAGAATAATAATGCGTTATTATTCTAAGTTTTTCCGTGTGGTGACGGAGTAAGAATACAATTCACCACCCCCCCTATCCTTATTATCCTTACCCATGGGTGATCGTGATAGACGACTAAGGGATATAAAAAGCATATAACATCTATGCAAGAGAAGGAAAACTCTAAACTCAACCCTATACCAACACGTCTGACCAGCGTGTTATAGTAGGTTAATTTCCTTCCCGTTATGGAGGAGGCTCGAGCCCAATAATGGGACATATTTGAGCCGAGATGCTGATTATTCTAAATATTTAGAGTACTAATTTAGTTTGAAAAATGGTAAGGCAGCGGGCATTGATATGGTGTCTGCCGAGATGATCAAGCTTGGTGGATCCTGTGTCTGGGAGGCGTTCCTGTTGCTCCTCAATTTATGTTGGAGCTCGGGAATGGTCCAGGGACTGGAATAGCGCAGTCATCGTGCCTTTGTTTAAAAACAAGGGTTCACGTTATGACTGCGCAAATTACAGAGCCATAAGCTTGACCAGTTTGGCAGCAAAAGTGTATGCTAAAATTATTGAAAGGAGAATGAGGATGGGGTCCGATGGTTTGATGTGTGAGACACAAGGAGGTTTCAGGAGTGGAAGGGGATGCATGGATCAAGTGTTCTGTCTGCGCAACATTGTGGAAAAGCATCTGGCTCTAGGTCAGAGGGTTTTCTGCAGTTTTGTGGATCTGAAGAGAGCATTTGACACGGTTGTACGAAAGGAACTTTGGGACATTTTACCGGAGTATGGTATTAACGGTAAACTGCTACAGGCTGTGCAGTCCAGTTACATGGGCTGTAGAGCCTGTGTGCGGCTGGATGATGGAATGTCGCCTTGGTTTGACGTCAATATCGGCGTTAAGCAGAGGTGCGTTCTGTCAGCCAGGCTGTTTATCATATACAGTAAACCTCGATAAGTTAAAGTCCAAGGGAAACACAAAATATTTTAAGTTATAGAGGTTTTAAGTTATCAAGGGTCTATGTTAGGGATAGGCTTTTAATTTATCAGCGTATGTGAGTGTTGTTAGTTTTCTTATTGAACTCATTTTAAGCCAGTTTTATCACACAGTAGGTAAAGCGATGTTTCCAGGATAATGATCAAAAACTTATGATCCAAGTAAGCCGTAGTCTTAAGGTTAACCGCCGCAAAGCTTTAAATAATTACGAAGAAGCAAACAATAGGTGACATATGTATTGTTTACGTTAACAATTTAACTAGTGAACACGTGCAAGCAACAAATACCGAAACCTTTTGTTTTGCACACTCTTTAAAAATGACTTATTGACAAACAATTTTATGTTATAGAGGTTGTGGAAACATTTCCTTAAGTTACTGAGGGCCAATACAGAGATTAATTATTTAAGTTATAGAGGTTGCTTATTTTAAATTATAGAGGTTTTGGGCTCTGATGGGAAGGGAACGTATTATTTCTTGAAGTTATAGAGGTTTTTAAGTTATCGAGGTTCTACTATATCTGGATAAATGTCTCCAAAGGTTGAACGATATGAATGTGGGAGTCCAGATGGGCGACTCAGTGGTCACTGCTATGCTCTATGCAGATGACGCAGTCCTACTGGCACAGTCAGCAACTGAACTTTTTTTTTTTTTACTTTGTGGAAACGCATTTACGCGCTAACCCCTTCCCGCCGATGTCGTGATGGGAGGGAGTGTGGGACTCGCCGGCCGGCTAGTCCAACCGGAATACCCACTAAAACCACAGAGGCCCCCTTCCGTGCTTTTACGGGACGCCAGAGAGATCGTCTACTGACATTCGATCCCCGACGCCCCAGCGCTTGGCCTTCTGGCCACGCCCAGTCGGTCCTCAAAGCGGTGGGAGGAGATGCGCATAACGGCGCCTCCCACTACCCAGCCGCCGGCGATCAGCAACTGACCTGCAGACCCTAGTCGACACAATGATTGCGGCACGGAGTCCTCTCTTTCCGGCTGGTGCAGGTCTTGACGGGGCACGGTTGCTTCGGCAAGTACCTGTACACAGTCGCAAGGGTGGAGACGTCTCCGTCCTGCCAACAGTGCGGCAGCGACCGGGACACGGCGCAGCATACGCTCGAGGTCTGCGTGACCTGAGCTCAGCAGCGCCGTGCCCTTGTCGCTGCTATCAGTGCCGACCTCTCGCTGCCGGCCGTCGTGAAAGCGATGGTCGACAGCGAGAGGAATTGGGACGCGGTCGCCGCCTTCTGCGAGGACGTCATCTCGCAGAAGGAAGCGGCGGAGCGAATCCGAGAGGAACTTCTCTTCGAGGATTCGCGCCGCCACTGGCGACTGGGGCGGCGCAGGCGAGAATACCTCCGCCTCATGCCGCCCTAGCCGAGGCAGCGGGTGACCGGACCGGGGATTAGTCTGGTCGCCCTGGGAGCGAGGACGACGCCTCGACGGTGCAAACTGTCCGGTCGTCGACATTACAGCGAGGATACCCGTATGGGTAGACCGCCGGGTGGGCCACTGAAGTAAAAGACCGCGTACCAGTGACCCACCCGCACGGCGTCGAGAGGTATATTGTAGGGCGGGGCTACGGGGTCTTGCGCCGCTTTTCCTGTCGCCCCGGACGGATTAGCGGGGTTTGACGTACCGTAGCCCGCCAACCAAAAAACAAAGACCCTAGTCGACACAATGATAGAAGATTGTAAGAAAAGGGTTCTACGCGTGAATGTGAGCAAAACCAAAATAATGGTCTTTGAAAGAGATGAAGCCAGAACAGATGTAAGAGTAAAAATAGGTAATGATGTACTACTAGAGCAAGTGGATGAATTTGTATATCTTGGATGTGGTTTTAGCCGAGATGGAAGTTACACCACTGATATAGAGCGAAGAGTGAATGCGGGAAATAGAGTGAACGGAGCATTGGTACAATTTCTCGGTAGCCACCACCTCAGCCAGAAGGCACGTGTAGCAATATATAATGCTGTGCTTGTCCCAACATTACTATATGGAAGCGAGAGTTGGTTATGCAGAAAACAAAATTAATGCGGTCGAAATGCGATCTCTACGGAAAATCTGTGGAGTTAGGCTGACCGACCGCATTCGCAACGACGACGTAAGAGAGCGAGTTGGTATGAAAGAGAGTATTGGTGTAAAGATGCGAAAGGGAATGCTCCGATGGTTCGGACATGTGGAAAGAATGCCGAACGAACGTCTGGTTAAGAAGATATACAATGCGAAAGTGGTAGGATGTAGGTACCGGGGGAGACCGAGACTCACCTACCTAGACCAGATTGGTCACGTGCTGAAAGAAGGTGGAGTCAAGAGTCTCCGAAACAGGCCAGCGTTGAAGAAGCGAGTGAAGTATGCAAGGATAGAGTTCTCTGTCACTCTGTTCTCTCTGCCTACCCTGCAAGGGATATGGCGTGATGATATGTATGTATGTTCTAATTTGCACTCTATTGGATTTATATCCGAAGATATATGTAGATAGCTACTATTATAACCATATAATGTAGATATAACCATAGTAAGTGAGCATTATCATCTTTTAAAAATAAAGGCGTATCAATAAAGTGAGCCTATTGTACGACTTGATCTTCTGCAATGTTACTGAAAGTGATGTTTTTGAAAGGTGGTGTGTTTCTATTTGTGGTAATTTCACAGGTAACTCAACTATATATGAGCATATAACAACTTCTATAAATCTCTGAACTATATGCACCCTCACTCCCGCTTTAGTTAAATTAATTTGGAGGTACTTGGGTATTCCAAAGAACATGAAGTTTGAGAAATGGTCATACCACATCTTATGTTTCATTTCATCTTTCCTTTTGATGTTTTAACTTTTCATTATAAGAGGATAAATCCCACGCACGTAGATTGACGATTTTTCATATTCTTCTACGGTACATGCATCTATATGTATATGTATTTATCAAAATAACCCATCTGCTAACCATATAAATTGTGCCATTATTCTCCATAGAAGACCTACGTCCAATAATGGACTACTGAAGCTAGGTACTTCTCTCTCTAATCTGTTGCCTGCTGCTCATAGGAGTATGTACATTTATGGCTTTAATAGATCTAGGACACAGGTATCGGGTGTATTGTTGGATATTGCAGTCTACATATATCTAAGCTATGACATACTTTAGAAAAAGTTGAATTAGCTATACAAATAAAGTAGTTGTCGTATTTCTCTTATGAAATCCATCCACCTTAAGTTTAGTAGATTTTAAATATAAATCTCAATCCTCAAATAAAACTAAAAATTTCAATCCTCAGTTACAATATAGATTAGTAACTAGTAGGGTTATTTACATTCATTTTTGAGTGTGCTTGCTTTCTATTGCTTCCACTTTAATATAAAGATGACAGGATATATATGTCCATAGCTGAAGTTAGTAGAATGGAAGAGACAGACTGGTTCTAATCTTAAAAATATGTACTCTAGGATATCCTTGTTACTTAAAACTGTTGAATTACATTGTTAATATTGATACTGCATTGTAGCATTAGGGATAGTTTAATACTTGTTTTCTTTGTTTATGAAACATCATATCATTTGTGACTATTGTTTTTTTTTTGTAGTTAACTTACCTTTACTTAACTAACCTTAGTAATATTCTCAATAATGATTAAGGTCTGAGAACTTTGATAAGCAGCACCCTTATGCTTTGAAAAACTGCTTGTACAGTATTGATTGCAGTGCTGTTTGTAGAGTTCATGTAAAATGGATATTTTGTAGCGTTTTGGTTGTATAGGTCTAGTTAAGCTACTACATTCTAAATTTTCAAAAAATAATATTCATATTTGTGGAGGATAAACACAAATTTTGCTGTGTGGCTCAACAAAAAGATTTGTTTAAACTAAACTTTTGATTTCTTTAAGTTTTTTTAGTTTAATCTTTTAGTCTTGAACATAAATAGTGTATGTACAAGTAGTAAGTTGATACCATTTAACACTCACTCCTCAACTTCAACATTCAAGTATGCATTTAATCATTGATTCATATAGGAGATACAAGGCTTAGCTCGAACTGGGCACTATGTTAGGAGAGAGCAGGAAGATTGCAAAACCATGGATAGATGTAATTCCTTTAACTTCTTGGAGATAATGAATGTCAGCTTGGAGACAATGAATGTCAAAGTATTTTTTAATATTTATATTAATACAAGAGAAAGCTTTTTAGCAATATAGTTTGTATTTCTTTTATAATACACTTTTTAAATAAATTAAGCTAATGAGGCAGTTTTTCCCTGATTAGCTTGAAAGTTATTCAAGGCATGCATTATAACTACCAAATTGATAACATCACTTTTCAGCATTTGATGTGTTGGCATTCTCCTTATTTTTGGAATTGATAAATGAGTGCAAATAGAATTGAAGTTCTGACATCTGGATATTAGTATCAAAGTCACAAAAAATGCTGACCATATGGATTATAGATATACAATTTATTTCACAACTATTGTCTTATAAGCCACATTTTATGCCAAACAGGCTTGCTACCATAGAGTATAGTAGGTATAAATGCAGGATGGAATCGTCGTATAGATATGAAAATAGGGGCATACCTTATGGCCATAGTGAGGTGTGTCTGACTTCAATCAATAATTTCTGATTTAGTAATAAATTGAAACTTGACCGTGATTTTAAACCGTAAAACAGTGAATTGCAGCATTCTGTTACAGAAACTTATCAAATATACACAAATATATAATCACAATAATAATTAAAAGCATAAAATTTCATCGGTAAATTGATTATTTGCTCGTGATAATACACCTATAGCGACAGTAATATGATAATATTATCAATAATCACCTTATTAGAATATAGCGTGTAAAATTACAAATGTTACATTTCTTATGGCCATAACAGTGATGTGGAATTTTGACATATCCACTAAGTAATGTAATCACGAAATGTATATATCCTTGTGACACACAAGTACATTATTATCATA
The DNA here is from genome assembly GCA_905163515.2 of Lymantria monacha. NCBI lineage: Eukaryota > Metazoa > Arthropoda > Insecta > Lepidoptera > Erebidae > Lymantria > Lymantria monacha. The sequence continues at coordinate 41,507,838 of LR991081.1, forward strand.
GTACGGCCGCCAACCAACATCATTGTGTATTAGTGATGGTCCTCCTATTTTAACTGTACGATTGAATGAATAGAATGATTTAAATCGATACGCTTATGATATTCTTTTGTGATCTTTGAACAAATATAACATTGATTGTTTCTATATGTGAGCGTAAGGTAAATTAAAAGTGCTCTGGTTTTAGTTTTATAGGCGAGTGAATATCCATGGCCAACGTAGTCGCAGTATTTAAACGCATAAAAATAATTTGATTAAAACGTATTTTGATTAATAATACAGTTACTTATTGTTAATACATACAATTGAACACATTATACATAAAATTTAATTACTTAAATTTAACTATTATTACATACAATTTAACTTGCTTTTTCTACAGCTTTTGTATAAAGGACTATCACCCATAACCTTCCGCTAATGGTCATGATATATTTACACACTACAGTGCGATATTTAGTTATACCACAGAACTGAAGTTACAATATGTCATTACAGCATTTCTCTATACAAAATTAATGCTTAAATTAACATAAGGTATAAAAATAAAACGCGAAAATTTCCATATAGATAATTGTACAAATAAACATGTACAGAAGTTATTACGCATCCCGCACCCTTTCACTAATGTATATTTTATATTGTCACATTGCTATATAATATTTAGTTTACGATGAATTAAAATTACAATATGTCATCGCCTCATTATCCTAAACAAAATATATAAAAAAATATCAGTAGTATAATATTTAGTTACTACCTGTAATATCTGCCACATTATTTATTTTCTTTTCGTATGATAATAGACTAAGAATATTATGCGTCACTACTTCTTTCTTTTTTGAAACTGTGGCATCGGATCCAATTCCGCGTAACTAATATAAATCACTGGCAAATATCTCAAGAAGAGGGGAAAACTTCAGGTCTAGTGCTTACAGACGAATAAATTCATGAAATTATTAAATGGTTGACTGATATTGCTTCGTCATCTGTGTTCCGATCTAAATTGATGGATCACAATGTACTAAAAGTAATAAATACCGAGGTCTTACAAAAGTTACTTTAAAAGCAGTGTTGGCAAAAAGTTAATCTGATTAACGATTAAAACTTACGATTACTTAATCGTGACTTTTGCGATTAAAATTAATTTAATCGTAATCAAAAAATTGTTGATTATAATTATTAATCGTTGATCATGGTTAAAAATGTGTGATTAAAACAGTTTAAACAAGTCCAAAAATAAAATGGTAGATAATCACATTTTTCATTTGAATATTTATAAAAAACACAGGTACAATCGAACAGTTATTATAATTAATCCCTAAATAATACTATGATAAACCTGAAAGATTGTGAGGGCTTATAGATGTTTCTGACTCTTTCACGCAAAAAAACTTTATAGTAATATTACTATGTATAAGCTATATAGCTTATACATCAGAATAACAAATAAACTACAAATGATTAAAGATATCATATTTATAAAGACATATTTGTCCAAATTATAACAATAAGTATAAAAATATATCTGGGCCTTTGTGAGCACTAGGGCGACGCCGAAGCGAAGTAAAAATTTAGTACTTCAAAATTTAAAATAAATTACATGCAAATTATTAAAATTACATTTCATAATAACTCATTTCTCACAATTCGTATGATAGGTTGTGAGATTTAGGTAAATTTAGCATGGTTGCAATTTGACGTTAGTCGGCAGGAGATGCTGGACAGTCTCGAGCGTGACCCCTGGGGTCGCCCCTATCGTGCGGCGCTGAGTAAGCTCCGCGCGCGGGGCCCCCCCCTCACCGAGACTCTCCAGCCCAGCCTCCTCACCAGAGTTGTCGAGGAACTATTCCCACGTCGGACGGAACACACGCCTCCGGTCATGGCACTGCCGAATAGTGACCGGGAGGCCGACTACGAAAGTGTTCCGCCCGTTACGGAGACGGAAATGGGGGCGGCGATGGTGCGAATGCGTGCCAAGACCACCGCTCCTGGGCCAGACGGGGTACCCGACCGGCTGCTGGCCCTGGTCCTCGAGCATCTGGGTCCACGCCTCGGGGGACTGTACAACGCGTGTTTATCGTCTGGGCAGTTCCCTAGGTGTTGGAAGGAGGGGAGGCTGGTACTCCTGCCGAAGCCGGGACGGTCTCCGGACTCGGCCTATAGGCCGATCGTGCTGCTGGACGATACGGGTAAGCTGTTGGAGAGGATCCTGGCTGCCCGTATCGGCCAGCACCTTAGCGAGGTTGGCCCCGATCTGTCGGACGCCCAATTTGGTTTCCGAAAGGGGCGTTCGACGATCGCAGCCTTGCTGCGCCTGAAGGCCGTAGTCGCGGAGGCTGTCACTGGCGGTGGGGTGCTGTTGGCGGTGTCTCTAGACATCGCCAACGCATTCAATAGTCTGCCATTCAGCTGCATCAGGGAGGCACTCCGGTATCACGGGGTGCCTGTATACCTGAGGCGGCTGGTGGCAGACTATTTGGAGGGGCGCAGCGTCCTCTATAAGAACCGAGTAGGGGATGTTGTGCGAACGCCCATGTCGTGCGGTGTTCCGCAGGGGTCGGTCTTGGGGCCGACTTTGTGGAGCATCAGCTACGACTGGGCGTTGAGAGGGAGCCTCCCGCCCGGGCTGGGCGTAATTTGTTACGCCGACGATACACTCGTCACAGCCCGGGGTGGGACGCTGGAGGAGGCGGCACGCCTGGCAACTCTTGGCACCGAGAAGATTGTCAGGCGGATCGAGGCGCTGGGGCTAAGGGTGGCCCTGGATAAGACGGAGGCCTTATTATTCCATGGGCACCGCACCAGTCCACCCACCGACGCCTCGATCACCGTCAATTCGGTTCCCATCAGCATCCGGGCCCATATGAGGTACTTGGGCCTGGTGCTCGACGGGCGATGGTGGTTCCGGGAGCATTTCCGTCGGCTTGCTCCACGGCTTGTCGGCGCGGCGTCCGTCCTATCCTGGCTTATGCCGAATGTGGGCGGACCCAGCGCTACGTGCCGACTGCTGTACGCGGGGGTGGTCCGGTCGATGGCCCTGTACGGCGCACCCGTGTGGGCGGGGTCCCTGACCGTCCGACATAGGGCTCTACTATGGCGACCACAGCGGGCCATGACGGTCAGGGCCATACGCGGATACCGCACGGTGGCGACGGAGGCAGCATGTCTGTTGGCCGGAACACCTCCGTGGGACTTGGAGGCGGAGATGCTCGCCGGACTGTACCGGCGGGTGTCAGCGACGCGGGCAGGGGGCGGCACCGTCTCGCTTAGTGAGATGGCCGCTTGGCGGGGCGATGCCCGCCGTGACGTTATTGCTCGTTGGGCAATCCGGCTGGAAAGGCCTCGGTTCGGTGTTCGGACCATCGAGGCCTTCCGGCCAGTGCTGATGGAGTGGTTGGGTCGACAGCACGGGGTCCTTTCCTTCCGACTGGTGCAGGTCTTGACGGGGCATGGTTGCTTCGGCAAGTACCTGCACACGGTCGTGAGGAGGGAGAGGACACCGTCCTGCCACCACTGCGATTGCGACGAGGACACGGCGCAGCACACGCTCGAGGTCTGTGTGGCCTGGGCAGAGCAGCGCCGTGAACTCGTCGCGATCATCGGTGCCGACCTGGCGCTGCCGACCATCGCTAAGGCGATGCTCGACAGCGTCAGGAACTGGGACGCGGTCGCCGCCTTCTGCGAGACAGTTGTCTCGCGGAAGGAGGCGGCGGGGCGACTCCGAGAGGAAATCCTCTTCGGTGAGACGCACCGTCGCCGACGCCTGGGGCGGCGGAGGCGCGAGTATCTGCGCCTAATGCCGCCCTAGCCGAGGCCGCGGGTGACTGGACCGGGGAATAGTCCTTCAGCCGCAGAGAGGCTGACCGCGTGAGGGCGACGCCCCGGCAGTTAGCTGGGGCGTTGACGGGGGATGGTACCCGAAAGGGTAACCCGCCGGGCTGGCCACGGAAGGCAAGGAAGCGGTACCAGTGGCCGGCCCAATGGCGATGGGGAGGGAATACGGTGGGTTATGGGGCCACGCGCTGCCCTTCCGTCGCCCCGGGCGGTACGGGCGACGTGTGACCGGGCCATAGCCTACCAAAAAAAAAAAAAAAAAAAAAAGGTTGCAATTTAGTTACTTTGTTACACATCACGTATTATCATTCAGCATTTATTTAATAAGCTTATAGTTAGAAATAGGTAAAGTAATTTTTTGCTTGTTATTAAAAGTACTTTAATTTGTTTAATCAAGTTAACGATTAATGATTAGTGATTGATTTTTAATCGCGATTACGATAAATATTTTAAATGAGAATAATTTAGTCACGATTAATTTTAACCCGATTAAAATTAATCAAATTAAGTAATCGATTTAAAAATTAATCGGTTAATGAAAACACTGTTTAAAAATGCCTGGCAGTGAGAAAAATTAAACACGTCATATAAAATACAGTATTTGAAATGATGTTAATGTGAAAATAAAATGAATGTTTCTACAATAGCGTATGCATTTGTTTCAAAAGTACGCGTCATTGATATCGTAGTAGATATCATAGTCTTAAATATATTTAAAAGTATGTCAGCCAAAGCTCTACTATGTGTTTATTTATAATATCCGCTTTTAGTAACTTTGAATAGCTTCTAAACTAACTGTATGAAATCATTGGGCGGCAATATATATCGCCGTCATCGCCGCGTATAAAATGCGATTAGATGATGAATTGCGATAATAAACTTGTCTAATGTATGAAAAAATATTAATAATCATAACGTAACATTTGTTTTTGGCATTGAATCATTATTGTAAAATAAAAGAATTTAATAACGATCAAATATCATAGGCATCGAATGATGCATCAATGTTCATCTTTAAATGTAATTATAAGATTGCCACAGATTTTCAGCTTTTTAATTTATACATTTGGTCAAATTTAAATCTGTCATAGCTGAAACTGCCGATATAAATATATAAGCTTATGTAAAATTTTTAAACATCGCAAATCATTTAGTTCTTAAACTGAATGAATAATCGATCTACTGTGACTTGCGCACAACCCTAGCGACCGAGTCTTGTCCGCATCCGCATGGAACTGTCCAAGATGGCGACTTTTACCTCACAGTTACTTTGAGCATGACTACGTTTTGATTATTTGCAACTTTTTATTAATATCTTTTTTAACGTCTGAATTCAATAATTTATCATTTTTATCGTAACATATCTAATTAAGTTTTAAAAAGTAATTAGTGTTCCTTGTGAAATGTGTTAGTCTTGACAAAATTCTAGATCCTTGAGTGACCTTTTGATTAGACTTTCTTTTACCATATTGTTGTTACATTATTATATTTATTTTAGGTTTGTGAAGATTTAATGTAAAGTTTAACGGATTAATTAACTGTGATATTATTTAGATATCAGTGCCACATAAAGTTGATATTCAGGTACCGTGCAAGAACTCCCACGTGGAAATATCTCACGATTCTATTTATAGATTTACGAACTAAGTTCATAAAAAGTGATCAGCCAGATAGAGAAATCAGTCGTTATACTATTTATTTAAGTCTTTGTATTGTTTCATAATCTAATTGCCACATGTTAATAGGTTCTTTTATGTTTTAATGACCCTATCCGACATTTTATTGTCTGGATGGTCACTCCTTATTTTAGCGATGTAAATTTACATTACGTTCCTTTATTTAATTACATAGTTCTTTCTACAATAATGGCGTTGGTCTTTAGTGACTTCCAAATGACTACTCAACACCCATATCTAAAGATATATTTGACTTATGAAACTGCAGATATATTGCATATATATTTCATAGATAATTAATTTCATAGTGAAGCTCAAGTTAATGTCGGAGTTTGTTGAAAATTTGTCATGCTAATTCAGCTGTAAAACTCTGTGTATTCTGTAACATTAATATGTTGCTTTTTTGCAGCTATTAATTCAGTTGATAGGTCAGTAGAAGTCATCAGCCTTCCAACTAGTCAGAGTAACCAAGCAATAAATGTGGAACCTGAAACTGTAATAAAAGAGCAATACTCTCTAGTGCCTGAAACAAAACTTATTAATACTTTAGAAACAAATGTAGAAAGTGTTATCAAGAGTGAGCCTGTCATTGAAATCCACACTGCTACTCAAATGCTATCGGCAGGCATTGAGAAAGTTGCGAAAGAATTGCATTCTATACAACACAAGCCTTTAGAAGTAAAAGAAGCATCAAGTGCAATTGAAGCCCAGACTAAATTGACACAAAGTATATCAAGTGTTTTGCGCACTAATCAAACTGATCTTAAAATGAAAGATATTAATCTTAATAATAAGACTACAGGTGTGTTACATTTCTGTACTCCTTTTAGTATATACTAGAATTTTATACATATTTTATATGTTGACATTTAAATATTGAAATCATTAAATTTTATGCCAACCTTGTTGGATAAATGCCAACTGCCCTCTGGTCATAAAGAAGGATTTTGGCTACCATTAAGAGATATACAGGCTAAGAGGATGTGATGATGAAGATGATGTGTCAGTACAACTAGTTTTGCTTAAGATTGATGAAATATAATTCATTAGTTAATTTATTCTGTAGTTATTAATATACAATACATTTTATTTATTTAAGTTTTACTTTTTCTAAATATAATAATTTCTTTTAATATAAATTCAAATCCAATATATAACATTTTTAAAACCATTGCTATGTCCACAGCTTGGTCAGTTTGGATATACCTTTGACATTTAAAATTTGTTACATGCTTAAATTGTTGAAGCGTTTAAACAGGAGTAGGAAATGCAAGCAGAAAGGTTTATTTATTATCATTGTGCCTGCTAGAAGGTATACATCCATGTATCTACTATCATAGATAGATAGTCATGACGTTTTGGTATAATTGCTCACCATGCTTTCATAGGCATGTATTTCACCTATAGTCGAGAAGATTTTAATGAAGTTCTAATGCTTCACAAATCTAATCTTTTTTATTGTCACTATTAAAGCATTGTTGCTTTTGTAGTATTGTATTATTTTCTAAAAAAATTTGACCTATAGATCCAGACACTGCCAATGGAAACCCAACTGAAGTAACTAAAAGTGAGACTGTTAAAGAAGATATCAATAAAAATGAGAAAACTTCCAAGAATTCTAAGAATAATAAAAAATCTGCAAATAAAATATCCAGTAGTGATATAAATGTAGAAAAATCTGAATCATGTGAAAATGGAAAAAATGAGACTGATAAAATAATTAATGTAGAACAAGAAATAACTCAGCCTGCCGAAGAAATGGCTTCTTCTACTGTATCTATGCCAGAAGAAGAAAAATCTACAAAGGATTCAATTCCAGCTGTTTTTGTGCCTAAGTACAAATATAGTGAAGGTATTTTGTTTTTTTTTTTCTTGTTGGGTAAAAATATGATCATAAGAATATATAATAGACATGAGAGTACATAGTGGACACAAATCAATATTGAAGACATCAAACTTGACATAAACATGTGCAAATCATTTAATATGGTGTAGTGGGACAATTTCTGATCTATTTGTTTTGTTCTCTTTGGCAGTAGGATTTAAAGAAAAGAAGAACGGTTGCTTACAATATATTAAGAAATAAATACATTAATTGAACCCATAATGCCATATTAAGTTGTCAGGACCGTTGTGTAACCTACATTCAATGATCCTCTGCATTACTGATTTCCTTTCAATAAAGATATCTTTACAATAATCTTTTTCAGATCAGTGGTCTCCTCTCAATACTGCTGGCAAAAAGTGCTATGACATTGATTTGCTCAAGCAAATAAAAGATGATCCTCTTTCGAAGAATAAACCTAATGTCCCATTATTGGAAGCCTGCAATGTTATTAGGGTATGTTCACAATTTTAGTAAATTGACTTTTAGTATGAACATACTTGATTGTAAAGCACAAATTTATCGTTTTACAGACTACACCCATGCAAGAACCGCAACCATTTACACCAATCTCCAGACCTTCGAATGATTCACTGTTGCCTCCATTTGCAAAGAATCCTGGAATGGGTTCAAGGAATAACACTCCAAGAGAAGCTAAGAAAGATTCTAGAAATATGGCCACAATGGGTAAAATATATTTACTTCACTATTAATATATTTGATAACTAATATGAATCATCACTTTGTTCAAACACTTTACTTTGTTCTTATAGGTAAAGGAAGCATAAAGCTATCTCCAAGCTCTGGTGGTAACACCCAACATAAACCTGTTATTCATGTATCTTTGTCATTGAGGGAGGAAGTTAAATTGAATGAAGTTGACTCTGCATGGAAGCCAAAAAGATTTAACAGAGACACTATGGACGAGGAAGAACATAAAACACAGGTAAGGGTCTTATAATAATCAACAGTGATTAAAAACATTAAACATTGCTTTAGATTAGCACATAAGTTAAATGTAAAATTGAGTATGTGGTTATATTTTTATTTTATAACATATATCTCCTGATGTAATACAAAACTGTTTTTTTTTTCTTTCAGGAATTGTATAAGAAATTTAGGGGTATTTTGAATAAGTTGACACCACAAAAATTTGACACATTGCTGGACAAAGTGAAAACTTTAGAAATCAATAATCAAAAGAGACTAGAAGGTGTAATTGATTTAGTTTTTGAAAAAGCTATTGACGAACCTAACTTTTCTGAAGCTTATGCTGCTATGTGTAATAAATTATCTATACTCAAGGTAATTTAAGAAGTATCTTCAATACCTGTGTTGGTAAGTCCTACTACCAATTCATGTAGATGTCATATGATGTCTTTTTCAGGTGCCTGCGGATAACCCAACATCACCTGACAAGTGTGTCAATTTCAGAGCACTTATTATCAACAAATGTCAAAGCCAATTTGTGGCTGATAAAACTGATGAACAAATATTGAAGCTAGAAAAGGAACTCGCTGACAGTACAGATCCAGTAAGCTATTTAAAATGTCATATAAAAAAAAATTAAATCTAAAAGAATTTAATCATTTGTAATTTTTCCAGACCAAAAAGAAAGAAATTTCGGTAATGCTTGAAGAAGAAAACAGAAGAGTAAGGATGAGATCCGTTGGCAATGTTAGATTTATTGGTAAGTTTAAATTTGAATAAAAGTAAATGTTAATTCTAAGATTTTACATTATAATGTAAGTTACATTAACAATTAATACACAGTGTGAACACTAATAATATAGCATAGCATACTACAGCGAAGTCTGATTTGTTTTTACTGGCGAATATTACCAATTATAAAATGTTTGTATTTAGCAAAACGTTTAGCAATAAAACATTACTTACATGATATCAATTTAATTCTAAATAAAAATAAATTAAAAGAGCTGTGCCTTTTAAAATTAGACAAATGCACTAACACAATTTACTGGTTGTGCAACTTACTTGTGTATAAGAATCCCTCAGTCTTTATTGTTACCAATTGGAATGGCGTTAATTTACTATGTTAACTAGTGTCAGCAAAATATAAGTAGAAGCTCTAACCTGAACAAAAGGGTAGCCATCTCATCTCCACAACCTAATGCTAATGCATAGTCCCAGCCAGTCTATACCGTGTACCAACTTCCCATAACAGCCGTCATAGCTGTCTGGCATTATCAGCCTTATACCGACGCCTTAACATAACCTCTGAGGCACACTTTAACACATCTAAGAGAACATCTTTTATTGCAATAATAGAGCTAAGATTTGCTCATGGTTTGTTTTCACAATTAAAGCAAACAATAATTTTTAGTTTAATGTACATATAACTCCTGAGATATTATAATCCTGGCAAGTGGGGATCTAATTTGGCATTCTGCATTAAAGGTCAATTTGTCTCCTAGTTAGTACTACACTAGTATAATTATATTTATTTACGTGAGCTTTATGGACAAATAATGACACCATTAATACATAAGTTAACCAATACATATGCTTGTTACAGGTGAACTCTATAAACTGAAAATGTTGACATCCAAAATTATGGAGTATTGTATGAAATATTTAATAGAAAAGCTAGAAGAAGAAAAGCTTGAATGTTTATGCAAATTGCTCACTACAATTGGTGAGCAAGTAGAAAATGAAGGTAACAGCCAGCTAGACAATATTTTCAAGAAAATGCAAGATATTGTCGATCGTAAATCAAATAAAATAACAAGCCGAGTGAGGTAACAGTAAAAAATAATATGCTTTCATCAGAATTTAAAATGATGTATTGAATGTCATAACACTGAATATATACTTATATTTAACAGGTTTATGTTACAAGACGTGATTGAACTTAGGAAACGAAAATGGGTTGCTAAAACGGTTATTGATTCACAGCCTAAAATGATGGATCAAATTCAAAAGGAAGCTGAACAGCAACAACGTCACATAGAGGTATATTTTGACAACTGAACAAGAATTTTTAATAATATATTTTGTGTGAAAGCATTTGGATTTATTTATATGTATTTTATAGCTGTTAAATGCAAGCTCAATGGGAGGATTTAGAGGACGAGATGAAGGTGGCCGTGGTAAGCGAGGTGATGGCCGTAGACAGAATTCCAACAATATGTTTACAGATAACGCTTGGAAATCATCTAGGGCTAACTATCCAGTTGATACTTTAAAACTTAAAGCTGTTACACAAAAGGTGAGAGGTACCATTGTTAATAATTAATATCCCATCAGGTTATATTACATAAAGTTTATTAACTTCTACATTCTCTGCACTATGAAAGTACAGAAACAAGATTTGATCAATTGTTTGAAAGTCTAAATTTATATTCAAAACTATAAACCAGTTTATATAATAACATTATTAATACAAAATACAAACTTTTTTGACTGTCTTGCATAAATTTTTCTTGTAGTCAAGTAACAATATATGGAATAATTTATAAAGATTAGAATCACTTACTTGGCTTGTCAGTAGCTAAAGATATACAAGTATTGTATTATAATCTGATCCTTCTCACGATCTGGTGACATAAAAGCGATTTTCTAGTACTCTCCAGCATATTTTCAAGTAATATTATAAACTCATGATATATACTAATCTTAATAATAGATATGTAACAAAATATAACAAAAGAGTTTCTTCAGTCTTACAGGGACCGAAGTTAATTATGAATTTATGATAGGTATTTTTGTTTGTACATGTGTATTTTTTTTTTGGTAGTTTTATAGCAATATTCTTGATTACAATGTATTTAGATTCTTATATCATAAAAAGCAAATATAATTAAAGTTGGCATATGCTGGTGAGTAGGTAGAAAACATTTTGAATAAGAGGACGTCCATTAATCACGTGACCCAAAGGGGATCGAAAATTCGTCAAAGATCACAAAATGATGACTTCTGATAGGAGGGAGAGGGAATGTAGATGCGATTGAACACGCGATTTCTAAACAACTTAAAAACGGCATGAGCTTGACTCGCGGCAGGGCACGGTTGCCAGGCAACGGTTACCCCATCCGTCGCTTCAGTCAGGCTTGACTTGACACTCGCTAATTGTAATTAAGCACAATGCCAACAGCTGCCTTATAAGATATAACTTAAGATGCTTATCCACTTTTTAGTTTTAGTATTGATTGTCTTGCTAATTCGTGGTCCGCAGAAAATGTACATTGACTACATTCATGTACCAATACAATTATATATTCTTATGATTAGTCTTTCCTCTATTATTTTTATACCGGTCAAACATAACCAACCACTCCATAATATCTGATAGGGCACTTTTATATCGATCCTTAATTTTCGAGAATTAAATTATACTTACTACTCTTTAAAGACAACATTCCGAATTTTAAAAAAATGTCCAAAAACAGGCGATTTTGTCTGGGCCAGGGGTTATCTTAAATTTCACCATGTGTCACCAGGATGAAGGGGAAAATTTAAGATTGTTAATTGTTTAAACATTACGTAATTAATGGCCGACCCGATTGATGCATACACTGAACTTACTAATATTGCATACTAATACACTTTATTATAAGTTCAAAATCGGAGTTGCAAATATAAGTTGTTGACACTTTTGCTTATATAGCAAGGACTACTTGCTTTTCAGTATGTCGTAAAATCGTCGTCTATGTAAAAATAATATATAAACATAATGATTGTATAGCATTGTCTTCCTGCTGAGCGAAATAAAACTTACTTTTAGTTAACTTTAAGGTAGTGGTTGGGAGTTGTAAATACTGTATGAGTGATCATCAGGTGAATAGACAGTAGTATTCACCTGGGAAAACTTTAAAACTAACTGCGATCGGTTACCCGCCTACCAAGCTTAGCGATTATCACATTTAACTCTCTTAGGGAGGCTACGTCTAACAGAGTTGGAGGTCTTTAGACTGATGAATGTCTGGATAGATGGAAACAAATTTTCGAATTTACAATTGAATATTATAAACATTAGATTTAAATTGAGAGACCTTAAGGTTTTACTTCTATACTAAGAACACTGCTATACTGATAGCAACTGAGAGCTGGATTATTTGGTGGTGGGTAGGATGGCAGCTAATTCGCAGCAGCTCCCGGAACATGAAACTAGTAGGTTTCAATGTTGAAATTATTAAGAATTGAGTTTAAAACAAGTATATTTTATCAATACATTTTTACATATTTTGAAATTTTATTATAAATTGTATTAATAATGAATGCAAAAAGTTATTACTCAAAAATACTAAATATGCCTAATTTATTAGAATCGGCTGACTACAAAAACGCCTTTTTTGTGACATCATAATTTTAAAAGAATTACAGGAACGTACTGTCAACGATTTTATACTTGGAATTGACTAAATGTCGGATATATAGAATATACGACATGTATTGCAAAAAAATAAATAAATAATTTGGAAAATCCAAAATTGCACGCCTCATAATTTTTATATTATTTATCATTTACTATTATTAGTCAATGCCATAAATGAAAATGAAAGAAAAAATACTTTTGAAATTTCCTGCCATTCGAGCGACGTAGTGCTGAACATAGCTGTTCGTTTAACCATGAACCCATGGCTGTATGGAATTTGTTTCCTTTGCCTGTCCGAAGGGATGAACAAAAAAATGTAAACAAACCCTATTTTCATAAGGTATACATACACTAAACACGCAGTTTAGTTTTTTATTAATTGCAATTAAACGACAAAGAATTACCAAGCCATTCTCGAAAGCGTGTTGCGATTATGAAGATTTTAATAAAAGAAAAATTTCGATATATTAATTTTTATGGTCGTGAGAGTGCCAGATCCTTACGGAAACATTCGGACGGCCTCGAATATTTTTTAATCAATTTTTTTCTTACTTTAAGCAAAATAATTGCTTTTTAAAAATATCAAATACGTTTACACGAATATTTTTCTTGATATATGTATGATAATATTATCCTATAAGTGCAGTGTGAGGAAAATACAGTCATTTTTAGTTTTGAAAAATAAAATCCTTGATTTTCATATATCGAGAGTATCCTCAATGCTTCGCTTATGAGGCGTGCAAAAGAATCGTAAAAATTAATGAATGAAAATAGAATAACAAAAGCGCCATCATTGCATACCCTGTTAAACTTCAATATCTTATAATACATAACTTGGCACGTTATTAAAATATAAAATTACTAAATTAAACTGAAACAATTCAGTAATAATATGCAAATTTATAATTTAATCGTTTTAAATTATACACAGAAAAACATCGAATCTAAGATTTTTAATAATTATTACTTGAAATTTAGTTAAAATAATGAATCCTAATGTCATGAATATCATATTTTATTTATAACTATTTTTACGCATTAAATTGCGTTTGTATTTGATTTTAACTTTAATGCCGTTTTAGTGTTAGCTCATCGCACACCTTCATATATTTCGACGTTTAACATTCTATAAAACATTTAATAGTGCTTTTTGTCGACTTGTTTGTACATAATAACGCAAAACAATGGCGATAAAATCAAGGTCACCATTATCGTGATTGCAATAAGCACACGGCGCACACGCTAAAGGTCTACGTGGCAGGCTAGCAGCGTCGTGACCTTATTGCGATCCTCGGTGTCGAACTGGCACTGCCGGTCATCGCTAGCGTGGTGGTCGGCAAAGTAGCAACACTTTTGCCGCCTTCTATAAAGCAGTTGTCTCGCGGCAGAACGTGGTACGACGGGTAAGAATAATAGCGTGTGTACGGGCCGGCAATTAGTCCACTCGCAATGAGGTCGGCGCCCCACCACTTTGTTGTGTTCGACAGGGGTGATACCCGAAAAACTAACACGTCGAGCAGGCTACCGACACGTAATCGATACCGGTGTTCACCTGCAATTTCGAAGGGGAGGTAATACCACAGGTTATGGGGCCGCACGTCGCCCTTCGTCATCGATAGTTCCAAGATGTAGAAATTAATGTGTTATATTTTCAAACTGAATAATTGGTCTTGGCAAAAAGCCAGGTACGTGACCCTATGTGCATACACATATTACTGTACAATAAGTAGCGACATTTTAGCAATGCGAAGCGACTTAAGTGTTGATAATCTGTGAGAAATTAATTATATTTATTCTTTTGATTTTAGAATATGAGCAATATTAAATTGGCCCCTCCTAACTCCATGTGGATTCAAGGCTCTGGAACTAAGACCACTGCTCAAGCCAGTAGCAATTCCATGATTAGTCTCAACAAAAATATGTACAGCCTCTTGGAGAATGTACAAACTGATCCAACATCATTAAGAGGTGAGAGCTACAGTGAGAGACACTGTTTCTTTTTTTGACCGTATATGTTATTGTACGAGCCACTACCACATGACATTAGGGATAATTGACATACTTTCGCACATTAACCAAATGGTTTAGCATGAAAGGCTTCATTCTTTGACGGATGTTATACTCTTGCAGCTCTTAGACGTCCTACAGAGACAGAAGACATAAATATTTAATGTTCTTTTTTTTTTAAAAGAATACCCAGTACTAAGAAATTAATCCTTGTATTGATCACATGGAGATCGCACAAACATATACATACCTAGACTCAGAATAACAATGATGATGACATACTTTTCTGTATGCCGACTTTATTGTGTGACCCCATCATAATATCAGCGCTGTAGTGTCTACTTCACCATAAATCTGAGACATGCACCATATTTTGGCCTTGTGTATTTTTGACTCATATGTTTTAGCAAATATTAAATTTTTTTTTGTTGGGTTTTAATGTGTGAGAAGTTTGCAGAATAACTTTTTTTCATTCTTTCTTTCTTTAACTGTTGTCCCAAGAATTAGTATATTAGAGTATAATAGAATGTTTCTTAATACTGAAATAATTACTACGTCAGGGTTAGTTATTAGCCCTTTTGCTACAGCAGACTTCGCTGTTATTTCACTAAAAATAAAGTACCTTGGCATATTATTAAACCCAAGAATAAAATGTTTGTTATTTTAAATGTCTAACCTCTGCTACAGCGACTATAATCACCCATCGTCTATAGACGGTGTTTTTCTGCCGGTGACTGTAGTCACCCATCGTATACAGGCGGTGTTTTTCAGCTAGTGAGTATATAGTCACCTATCATATTCAGGCGGCGTTTTGTGGCGGGTGACTGTAGTCACTGATAGTAGTGAAAGGGTTAAGTCAAAATATTTTGGATATGTACATACATACATACAATCACGCCATGTCCTTTGCAGTGTAGGCAGAGAGAACAGAGTGCCAGAGAACTCTATCCTTGCATTCTTCACTCGCTTCCTCAACATTCATAATTCTCTTCATACACGCTCGCCGGTTTCGGAGACTCTTGACTCCACCTTCCTTCAGTACATGACCGATCTGGTCTAGGTAGGTTAGTCTCGGGCTCCCCCGGTACCTACATCCTTCCACTTTCGTATTGTATATCTTCTTAACCAGACGTTTGCTCGGCATTCTTTCCACATGTCCGAACCATCGGAGCATTCCCTTTCGCATCTTTACACCAATACTCTCTTTCATACCTACTCGCTCTCTTACGTCGTCGTTACGAATGCGATCGATCAGCCTAACTCCACAGATTTTCTGTGGAGATCGCATTTCGGCTGCATTAATTTTACTTTCATACTCTTTTCTGCATACCCAACTCTCGCTTCCATACAGTAATGTTGGGACAAGCACTGCGTTATGTATTGCTACACGTGCCTTCTGGCTGAGGTGGTGGCTACCGAGAAGTTGCCCCAACGCTCCGTTCACTCTATTTCCCGCATTCACTCTTCGCTCTATATCAGTGGTGTACCTTCCATCTCGGCTAAATCCACATCCAAGATATACAAGTTCATCCACTTGCTCCAGTACATCATTACCTATCTACTTCTATCCTATATCCTATCTTCTGTCATTGTGTCGACTAGTCTAGTAGACGGGTCTGCAGGTCAGTCGCTGACTGTGCCAGCAGGATTGCATCATCTGCATATAGCATAGCAGTGACCACTGAGTCGCCCATCTGGACTCCCACATTCATATCGTTCAACCTTTGGAGACATTTATCCAGATATATGATAAACAGTCTGGCTGGCAGAACGCACCCCTGCTTAACGCCGATATTGACGTCAAACCAAGGCGACATTCCATCTTCCAGCCGCACACAGGCTCTACAGCCCATGTAACTGGACTCCACAGCCTGCAGCAGTTTACCGTTAATACCATATTCCGGTAAAATGTTCTAAAGTTCCTTTCTTACAACCGTGTCAAATGCTCTCTCCAGATCCACAAAACTGCAGAAAACCCTCTGACCTAGAGCCAGATGCTTCTCCACAATGTTGCGCAGAGGGAACACTTGATCCATGCATCCCCTTCCACTCCTGAAACCTCCAACAACCGAAACTCCAAAAACCATCGGACACCATCCTCATTCTCCTTTCAATAATTTTTCCGTACACTTTTGCTGCCAAACTGGTCAAACTTACGGCTCTGTAATTTGCGCAGTCATAACGTGAACCCTTGTTTTTAAACAAAGGCACGATGACTGCGCTATTCCAGTCCACGGGAACCATTCCCTAGCTCCAACATAAATTGAGGAGCAACAGGAACGCCCCCCAGACACAGGAGCCGCCAAGCGTGATCATCTAGGCAGACACCATATCAATGCCCAATGCCTTACCATTTTTTAAACTTCTTATCGCCCATTCAACTTCATCCATACTGATGCCATTGGAGGACGCCGGTGCCGAATGTTGATCTACTAAACCACATGCGACACCGGCGCCAACTCGAGTATTCGCATACATATCGCCAAAATATTCACTTCACCGGCTTAACACCTCTTGTGTTTGTGTAAGAATGTCTTCATCTTTAGACCTTATTTTATTCATTCTGAAGGCTAACCAACCACCCCGAGACTTCTTCACCTCCCTCCAAAAGAGTTTGGTGTTACCCTCGAAGTTTTTAGTCAGCCTATCTTCTGCACTCATATTTGCTCTATCACGTTTCTCTTTCACTAAGGCCTTGGTGTCATTCTTACATTGTCGATATATTTTTTCTTCTGTTCAGTCATACTGTCATTCAGATTCAAAGAAGAGACATAGTCCAGCCACGCTCTCTTCTTTTGCTCTACGGAAGCTGCCACTGCCGCGTCCCACCATGCATCACTATTTGTTTTTCTATGCTCCTTTGAACTTTTGGATTTTGGATATGTCATATAAAGAAATTAATGACGAAGCATAACTATAGATATATAGATTTGAATTCAGTCTGAAAGTTACCTAAGACAATTACATTTATGTTTTGTATTGTTTTTAGCAAATAGAGATGTAACACCCAGCTATCACTCTAAAGGAGCTTCAATAGAAAGATCTACATTCAATTCCAGAACTGACTTTTGTAAGTATGAAGTAATATTAATATTTACATCACAAATACTATTAATTAAGAGGACTCCCAATAAGCCGTACATAAATTACTTCGTCAGGCCATATTTTCAACTAATTCCTTTGCAACTGGTTAACCCCCCTCACATAGAAAGCATTGGTAACTTATTTAAGTATAACTTCAGACATTTTTTATGAATTAACCGCATTTCTTGGGTTTTAAAAAATAACATAATAGAATTTTATAGACACACTTAAATTTATTATGATAAAGTTTATATAGGATGGGCTTATAGTAGAAAATTAATCACTTCTGGACTATAGAGATATCTATCTCCAATAGATATCTCTAAATAATAATATGTAATAAATATATATAAAGGGATTCTTGCATTCGTTTTTCTATATTTGACTGGGATGGCAATACTTGAAATGTTAACCATAAAATGTAATATCCTTTCAGTTGAATGATCATGCAATAATGAAGTAGTTTAAAAACACCACATTTATTGTTTTTTACATTGTCTTTAACATAATAAACTAATGAATGCTCCAAGCCTCCATAGTAAAACACATTTTTAGACTAGTTTTGTATAGGATCATAATAATCAATATACATTACATTGCAGCAAGTGGTAGTGGCAGTCGCTCTGGATCAATAGGCGTAGCACGTTCTAATTCTGGAACACGAAGTACTAGTGTGACATCCCCAACTGCAACGGAGGCACCGACGCCTGCACCTGCTCCAGTGCCAGCACCTCTTGCAATCCTACAGGAGCCACTACCAGAGAATAAGAAAAAATCTGTGAAATCAATGGTTGAACTCAGTCTTATTAATCCTGATGATGAAGAAATAGTAGTAGAAGTCAAGCAAATGTTCCCACCTCAGTACCATGCTGCTGTTGTTACTGAAATACTTGAAATTTCTACAGAAAAGTAAGTACTATTTGTATAAAATATATTTTTCTTTATATGTTTATATATACAGTGCAAACAATAAATTAACTACTATTGCTAACTAAATCATAATTCAAGACCATAATTTGCAAGAAGTGAATCCATGTAATGATGCAAATGTTCAAGGTATACAATAATGTAGCCATTTAGGTGGACTGATGACATCTTGAGTCATAAGAAACTGTTGGAATTGACACCTACACCATGTTAGTCAATATAAATGCTTTAGTTGTCTTACGACAGCCATGGGCAGGAAAGGTGTTAGAGAACTGTAATTTTTGTGTGTGCATGCAGTCCGTGCAGATCAATGGCTTTAAACATAACCAAATTTTGCTCGCTTTATGTTTATTGAAGTGTATCATTATAAAGAATAACCTTATACAGAATTTGCACTATTTATAAATTTTATTTTAAATTTAATTAAATTCATATTAAGATATATGTTAATGTTTGTTTTAGGGCAGCAAAACAGTTTGGAATGATCGCTGCGTCACTACAACATTTAATATTTACTAACACAATCTCAGTTGACAACTTTTTAACAGGCATCAAAGAGATATTTGAATGTGCACCAGATCTATTCATTGATATTCCAATGCTCTATGATAATTTAGGAAAAATTGTTGCTCCACTCATTGAAAAGAAGGTAATTTTAATTAATATACAAAAAAAAATATTTGCGGTCTATTAAAATATTAATACATTTTTGCTTCTTTTTTCAGCATATCACACTTCAACAGATATTTAGACTTTGTGAAAATATTATATCTTCTAATCAAGGACATCTGTTCCTAAAAGCCATAATTAATGAATTAAAAGAAAGCATGGGGCCTTCCTTTGTAAAAACCAAATGGCAAGAATCGGGACTTCTACTTAGCCAATGGATGGGTGAAAACCAGGTACAACACTATTGTTCAGATCTTTAGTAAAGAATGAAGTGTTACATTTAATGTTAAGCCAGTGCAATTTAAAAAAAGTAACATTATCATAGTTGTCAATTATTATAGTTGATAATGTTATCTAAAAATTAGAAATGTGCAATACTAATACATACTATGTTAGAGAATTTGTCTCTAATCTAGGATTATATAAAGAAGGAAATTGCTGTGAGAATAAATTTTATAAAATATTTGGGATATGTTTATAGAATATCATTCTTATGACAAAGAATAACGTTCTTAACAAAGCAGTCTAAAAAAATACAATCGCCTTTATTTTGTTAAGCCAGATACATATATTAATTTAGTGGAAAATATATAATGTACATGATATAAACAATATCGCGATAACTTGCATTTATAGTTACGATCAGACCTATTTGATTCTTATTTTTAATAATTGAAATTTTATTTTTTAACATACGAGGGGAGGTAAATAAGTTCGCGTAATGGGGGTTAAAAAAGACAGTAAAAATCAAAATTATTTTTCTTTATCAATATATTCTCCCTTAATCCTAATACATTTCTCATATCGTTCAATTAATTTATTTATACCTTAAAAAAAATGATTTCTCTTTGTCGTCAAAATAGGATGAAATTGCGTTCTTCACCTCATCATCAGACGAAAATTTCTTCCCACGGAGTTTTTTTTTTGGGAATAAAAAATAATCGCTGGGGGCTAAGTCTGGACTGTAGGGAGTATGTTCCAACATTTGGAAGCCTACTTTTTGTATGGGAGCCATCGCAACTTGCGCCTTGTGCACGGGTGCATTGTCGTGTAAAAGCAGCACCGTTTTGGTCAATTTGCCACGCCTCTTCTCCTTCACAGCATCTCGCAAGCGTTCTAGCAGTGCAGCGTAGTACTCTCCGGTTATATTGACACCCTTTTTTTCTTTATAATGTATTAGCAAAATTACTTCTGTATCCCAGAAAATCGACACCTTAAATTTCTTGGGAGGTGGTGTACCATTTTTGTGCCACTGCATGGGCTCCAGCTTTGACTCAGGCTCACAATGGTGAATCCAAGTTTCATCCCCAGTGACAATACGGCCCAAAATGGCTTCTTTGTCCTCAGCACAGAGGTCCAAAAACTCTCGACAACACGCAACTCGCTGCTTCTGATGTGGCGTGAGCATTCTCGGTACCCACCTTGCGCACACCTTTTGACATGCCAAGATTGTTGTGTAGCATATTTAAAATGGTTGTATCGACACTCCAATAATTTCTGCGAGTTGTTTCTTTTTTAAACGTGCATCTTCCAATATTAATTTTTCATGTTTATCGACGTTTTCTGCAGTGGTCGCTTCAATAGGCCGCCCTGCCCTGGGGTCGTCTTCTAGTGAGTCTCTGCCGTGTTTGAAGAGGTTGTGTCACTTGTAAATCATGGTTTTACCAGGGCAAGAGTCTCCGTAACAGAAGACATCTCTTCTAAAATGGTTTGAGGTTTTCCTTGCTTGGTAAGGAACTTGATGACAGCACGAAACTCGATTTTCTCCATTTTTGTAGTTTTCTTCCGGATTGACTTGTTTGACCAATGATAGCTCAATGAATAACGACCCGATTTTTATAAAATTTGGTATTTATACTCATAAGTAGTCCCACAATTAATGCAGGTAAAAAAAAATAATCCCACCCCCGCCAACACTCCGTTTCCGCGAACTTATTTACCTCCCTTCGTATGCGAGCTATTCTCCCGAAATTTGCACAGCAAATTTCATATTTAAATTAAAGTGAACCTATATGTTACTGAAAAATATAAACTACTAGCATTGCCGCGGTTTTACTTGGGTACTAGAAAAAACTTTGCAAGATGTCGTCAATCTAGTGATAGGTCGTCCTACACGGACGACGCACGTCCGTTTCGTGGTTGTCACTTGAGAACCTTCCTTCCCCAACGGCAGTCGGTTCGACGAGCGATATGGCCTACCTAACTTCAACGTACTCATTCTTCGGGCTATGTCAGTTGCACCTGTTCGACGGCTTGCCGTATTTTGGATTTTATCGCGTAGAGTAATATCAAGTATATAGACCTCTTCATGGCACGCTGGGCGACTTTGAGACTTTTTATGAGGCTGAATTTAGAGACCACGTTTCAGTGTCGTATGAATCATCGCTGGTAACGCACATTAGTTACAAGCCATTGTTTTCGACACTGAGGCATATTTTACTAGAAGAACCTAAGTTTCCCCGAAAGCTATCCAGCCGAATTGAATTCGTCGACTGACCTCTTTCTCGAAATTGGATCTACCTAATTAACCTGGTTTCAAACCAATTCTCAATAAATTCGGTCTAGTATTTCTTGCTTGATTTGCCACTTGCGCACGACACAGAAGTTCTAGAAATCATCGTCATCAGTTTTGTCATTGATATTAACACCCCCTCCATACACACAATTATCCTCGAATATCCTCAATCATCGAAATCTGTACGATTTTATATGTGGGGATGCAGCGTATGGTTGTCTTACCATAAATTTGACATATTTGAACCTATTGTGACATGATTTTTGCTGTTACTGTGGAATTCTATATGATTGATTAATAGAATTCGTTATTTAAAGGTTAGATAAAACTCATTTGTAACAAAAATCGTTTAATAGCCTCAAATTATTCTGTCCTCATGATATAATTAAAATTTCAGTTTATTTAAAATATCACTAATTCAAGAAAATCCTTATATTAAAATTCGTTATAAGATTACGTTATAGTTACAAAGATGAGAAAGGCAACTATAATAACCATGTGATGATGTCATGACATCATCACATGGTTATTTTCTTTTTCTCCTAAGCTAAGCACTAAGAAAAAAGATATTTATATTTAATTTCATTATTGCTAACAGCGTGCCATACACAATAATAGACAATATTTTTATACAAACTGAGGAGGAATAATTACAATAAAGATAAAATATAATAAACTTGGATCAACATATACTACTGCTAATGGTCAGTGCCTCCACATACTTCTCAGCTACAGACATAAAACATCTCTCTGTACAAGAAAATAAGTCTAGTGAAGGTTCAGAGGCTAGTATCTCATTGATGTAGTGTAATGCGCGAGGAAGCGGTGCGAATTGACCAATGCTAGTGCGCGCCGTATGTGACGCCAGTAGAGGTCGCTGTCGCTCGCGCAATTTACCTACAACCTGGCGAGGCACATTGAATTTTATTTCTGCTAAAAGTAACGGATTGTGGGCAGAACCTCGTATTAGTCTGAAGAAATATTTTACCAATGCTGTGTTACGACGCGTCGCCAACATATGATGTTCTATAGATATTCTATCTCACGAAGTCCGTTCGGCTCTGAATGTAGTAGTGACGTGTACCGACAAGCGCGCTTGTGTGTGTAAACGTGGGGAGAGTTAGCATAGAAATATACATTTTTTCTTGCGCTTGCAGTTATATTTAAATCCAAGATTACGCACTTTGCATTAAAATATAAAGGGAAAATATAAAATAAAAAAATTGCGGATATTTTTAGAGCATAGCATTTTGTTTAATTAGGACAGAGTGGAATCAAAATACATTACATTTTAGCATTTTTATTCACTATTTGATAAATATTCTAAGTCTGATGCCGATATGTTGTCCGATATTTCAATCTTATTTTCTCGCTTTCTTCTTTTCTTCAAGTGAATTTTGATGATGTGGATGGTAATTCTCTCTCTTTTTTTAATATTCGTTGGACAGTTTTTGTACACACACCTGTAGCCTCAGCTGTACGCCGTGTAATATCGCGTAAATGAGACAAATCACAGTTAGGCTCCATAAACGATTTTGTAAAATCATACTCTTTTCGCAGGAAATGCCCTAATGGTCCTAAAAAAAAGAAGCAATAAGCAACAAATACAGCATAATACAAAAACAATAATATAATAATAAATAATTTCAATTAATAAAGCTTTTGTATGAATGTATTTTATGTAATGAAAAATGTATTTTAAACATTGATATAATTATTAATATCTTATTATGAATGTAGATGTTATTTCTAAAATAAAATACCTCACTATGGACAACTCTTCTACGTTTAGTTGCCATGCTGACGTTACTCTGTGAAACAGTTTAGCGAGAACTAAGAACACTAGCTGCTTGGACCGCGTCGCGATCGAGACTGGGCGCTCTTAGAGTTACGCACACTAAAACAATGTGCATGTGCACGCTTAACAACATTCATAGTTAAACAGACTTCGTGAGATAGAATAGCTATACCATACCTATTACATATAATGTGGGGTATAGATAGGGGTAATAAAAATAAATTCTTTTGTATAGGTAACGAATAAATGTTTTTTGTATTCTCTCAACTTTTTGAGTTAATTGTATTGTGTTGGGATTCCAAACAATAGCATTATTTTCTAAAGTACTAGATATGCCAGACTCAGGTTAAAAAAAAGGTTTATTACTTACGTTATAACATGTAATGTTTAGATTTTGTATTATTGTTAGTTCAGCTACTGTGGGTTACTTGCCTTTTTTCAGCACGCGTCTGTGGGTTTTTTGGGTTGTAGTCAGACACAACCTGCCCGAGGCGGCTAAAGATAAAGCGTTCCACTCCATAACCTCCACTTCCCTTCGTTCACATGGCTTTATCACAATACAGTATTGTATAAATTATTATAATTAAAATTTAATTTCCATTTAGATTTCAAAGTGGCTGTTGGATAATAAATTTGAATTCTTGGAGGGAGAGTCTAGAGTCAGTGAGGAAACAAACAAAATATTATCTCCTGCGCAAACTCGAACCAAGTTAATTCAACTTATGAATGCTGATGAGAGCTGTGAATGTATAAAGGGATGGATACAGGTAAATATTTTATTGTTATTGTTTATTACTTGCTAGTGCCATCCATCTATATTCTAAGTTTGATGAGAAGGCTTACAAATAGAGTTAAATTGTCCTACTGTATCTCAGCATTCATGTGGATTGCATAAAGTTATTTTTAGAATTTTGCTTTTGCTAATGTTATTTACTTGTCCTTTAGTCGCCTTATGATATCTAATGAAAAGAAAGGAGTCTTGACACATTGTGTTACATATCTCACCTAACATGTACAGAAATATGATTATATTCTATCGAATATTACACTTAATCACTTTCAATGCTTACAGGATAAGTATGGTAAAACTGCAAACGAAGATTGGTTTATGCGAGCTTTGATTCAGGCAATTTGCGAACATGCTTTGTTTGGTGCGGAAGGGCGCGATGTGCCACATTTTAATCAAGATCGCATGTCTAAGTATGGAAATCTTATAAACGAAGTTGGTGACACAAAACAGTCCAGGGAAGCAAGCTGTTTGTTTGGTATACAGCAACTGATACATAGGTTAGAACACCCACAAGGTCAGTATGTAACTAACTGCAACAGTGTCTACATAATAATTATTCAATGATTATTCCTACTATTACAACTCCCAATTGTTCTTTCTATTACAGGCTTAACGTTAGAAATATTTCAATATTTGCACGAACAATATATAATTTCATTAGATGGTTTTCTGGCGTGGGAAGTATCTGAAAAGGAGCCAGAAGGAAAGGGTATGTGTTTGTTAAAAAGCAAAAAATAATGTTAATGTAGCTATAAATTAATTATAAATGAATGTTTTGTGTTCAGGTGTGATGATGAAGGCTCTGACATCATTTTTCACGAATATTAAGGAGGCCGATAACGAAGACTCGTGCAGCGAAGACTGACACGGGCTCTTCGCCGAGGTGATAACGCCATTATTGCTGTCACCGCTCTCCTCGGTGTTTGTGCACGACACAACACCTTTATTCAATGTCTTCTATATTTTTATATATTAGAATCATTATAAATGGAACTTATTATATTATTATCATTACGACAGTGCTTAACCTAACAGAAGCTAGAAAAAGTTGTATATTTTTTAATGCGATAGTTATTTATCGAGGTTTTAAATTAAATGTTTGCTTCAATATTTAATGAAAATAAAAATGAAATTGGAATGTATGGGATTGACATTGTAGTGATGTAATTTCCAAGTTATAATATAATCCTATAAAATAATATTATTGATTATGAAATCACTGAATTAAGTAGTCATATTTTTTTGACATCTTTTCTATTTTCATTTAGTAATGTCTATTCTGTTTCTAAATCAGTTACTTGGTTTTCGGTTAAGATTTGAAATGACATATTCGTTTTAATACATATGTATTTTATTTTATTGTTTTTATTGATTTTTTTTAATTCTATGCAATTTTATACCAACAACAATGTAAGGTTATAATTAGATAGGCGTAGATACGCCGCATTGTAAATTTTAACCTTATAGCGTTATTCTAATTCTACAAATAATATAATCTTATATTGTAATTCAATCCTAATAATATGATTCGCTATTTACTGTCATTCCTCTTATCTGTTTTTATTGTTCTTTTGTTATGATTTTATCCTACAATTATATATATCTATATATATATATTTCTAATTACATTAATACAATAGTTTCAACTGACAACTGACTAATTATTGCACTTTCAGCAATAACTTTATTTGACACCATTTGTTTAATTTATTATGGGTCTGTTTATGGTTTTATC
Organism: Lymantria monacha; assembly: GCA_905163515.2. Lineage (NCBI taxonomy): Eukaryota > Metazoa > Arthropoda > Insecta > Lepidoptera > Erebidae > Lymantria > Lymantria monacha. The sequence continues at coordinate 41,534,093 of LR991081.1, forward strand.
ATATCTTACAATTTTATTTTAATTGGATTCATTCAGTATGAACTGATCAATTAGATTTCGTTTACTAACTTCATTTCAAACTGTCATTTATTGAAATCTCTTCAAATGATTTTAATATATTTTACAATAATGTATAATAATTGACCGCTTTGTTAGAATAATTTGAACTGATCAGTTAATAGTATTTCATTTATAATTCATGTTGTAGCCATTATTCTTATTTGGGGTCGTCTCTATTTACGATTCAAACGTACTTGTATTTTAATTGGATTATTATATTAATTTGTATGTATCGTGCACTACGATTTCATCGATTTCATTAATTACATACATATTGTATTTAATTTATGAGGCGACTTCATTTTGTGAAGCCATGGCTCTCATTTTAGCGTCGTTATACATATTTTTAATATTCAATGGTTTTATTTTTATCTAAACTCCAAGATACACTATGCTTCTTGTACAATCTAATTTTTGAATTAATAGATTTATTACTATTTTATTTAGTTTTAATTATTTTAGTTAGCAGTGACTCGGTAAGCAGCGATAATTGTCTCAAATCATCCGTGTAATCAGTTGACTGGATACGAGTTGTGTATGACCAGCATCAGTGGAAAGGAGAATGATGTCACGACGTTTCTTGCTGGTTTTACTCACTCGCAGTTACGCCTGTTGCATGTTACGTTCATTTAAAGTTTACCGTATTCGCTACTGAGTTCTTATTTCTAGTTTCTTGTGAGTTACTATGTATGTTATGTAAATAAACTTTTTAAAAAAAGCTATTCTTTACTGGATATTTCTATTGACGAACACCAAACATTGTAATTTAATCTTGTGGCAAATGTTACCATGACATTTCTGCATTCTTTTAAAAATATATAGGCTTATAGACACATGCAAAAATAAACACATAAGATGATAAATGTCTGTGACTGTGGTTTTGTATAGCAATCGTTGTTTTAATTTTTAGATACAAGGTGATACTTTGATAGCAATAAAAAGGGAATAACCTAATAATGCCATGAAACCAACAAGCGCCTGGTATTTGAATTTTTGAAGTCGTTTTGAAATATTTTGCGCCCCTCCTGCTAAGTTAAAAATAATTTTGGTTTGGACTTTTATGAATTACTAGTTTCTGCCCGCGACTTCATCCACGTGGAATAGTTACTTAATTGTTCGAAGTCGCGGGTTAAAGGGGCTAACGTTCAAAGTAACAGCGCGGACAAAGTCGCGAACAGAAGCTTGTAATAAATACGCGCGCAGTACTAGATCATTATTTTGCTGTGATGTTATTTTAAAACTGCGATATCTCCTAAGATGTTCATTGAAATCAGATGACGTAAAAGTCAATTTTGTTTTAAATTAAATACTTGTGATGAATGACGTATTTATTTGGATAAAGATTAATATCATGTTTATAAAATAAAACACCTTCGCAAATATCGCATTATTTTAGAATAAATTTGGTTAACATAAAAGAGGTTATAATGAGGCAACCCTTAAAGATCTGTCACGGACTTTTTATATTAGAACTTTAAAAGCGGAATAATTGTCATGCATGGTTTTTACGAAACTTTAAGCGTTTGCTCTGAGCACGCAGTGGAAGTTCTCAAAATGAAAATAAAACTCCCGCTTTTGTAACAGTCTTCATTGGTGTTTTACTCCTATTGAACTTAGTGTGATGAGTGTGTGTGCCTGAAGCCTTCCTCGATAGATGGGCTATCCAACACTGAAATAATTTTTCAAATCGGACCAGTAGTTCATGAGATTAGCGCGTTCAAAAAAAGCTTATAATATTAGTATATATATGCTAATAATTGTAGATTTTTTTTAATTAGTACTGTTAATGAATTTATATTATCCCAACACCGATTGTGGTTTTATTAAATAACATTAACTGCTTTTATAAATTGTTCCCATTATGTTTAGTAAAAATATCTCGTTAATTATCATTGAAGTATTATTGTATTTTTTGAAACTGTATCCTATAAATATTCTTATAATGATAAACTTATTATTATCTCACTGCAGTCTTGAAATAAAGTATTTAAAAAACTTTGATTTGACGAGTTAGTTTATACAGTGGGTGTCAATTATATTTGTTGGTTTTATGGTATTTTTACTTGGGAAGGTATTCCCTTTAGTTTTTACATCTAGATACAAATATGCAATCTGTGGAGAAACCTTCAGCAATACAATAAAAGATTGAAGTAATTGTAGGTAGGTATTGTATAGTATATAAAATAGCAATAAGCTTAGTTTATAATTAAGATTAGATTTATTGCAGATATAAATAATATAGAAAACCACGATACTCCAAACCACAGAGACTAAACTAATTATGATCTACAGAAAACGAGTTATTGTTTTGTAGTAGTTGTGAAAATCGCGTAGCATTTTGTAATTTATATACATGAAGCATTTGTTAACACGGCTCGAATAGAACAGTGTAGATTTATTATTATATTAGAAGTTTTTGTCGTTAACCATTTTATGACAGTTGCTGCTGGTGGACATAATTTCTATTGATTTTGTCCACCTTTAGTTTATATTAGTATATTATATATTTTCAAGTATGTTTGTTATTTGAAAAATAAAACAACGATATTACGTATAAATTATAGATAATTTAAAGTGGTTTTGGATGCCTACCTGTTGCTACATTATAAAATACTATCATTTTGCTTACTGACTTTCCAAACGTAATGCTCATTGACTTTCTGTTATTAACTATTTTAAAGCCTTGTAGTTCAGTTTCCTACATTTTTTTTTTAATAATTAAGCATTCCAGATTCGCTCTGGATTTGAATTTATAATTATAGTTCATCTAATCTAAGAAGTGCATTTGGACGTTTCGCATTTTTTAATACACAATAACTTTGGTCAAACGTATACACATGATTGCAAACAATAAATCTGAAATTTTAAAGAAATATTAAGTTATTTACATAATTAACGTTGCGAGTGAGTTACTTGTACAATAATGTAATGTTGAAACTTGTAAAACTAATTTAAAATTAAAATAACATTGTAAATAATAATTATTATGGACGATCTTACAATTTCACGTCATAACGTTCTAAACAGTAGTGCTTGACAACTTCCAATTCGCGAATATCTAAATAATCGGTAAAAATATTAGATTAATATATTTAATCGAATATAGATTTTGACAGAGATGTACGTTTCGACAATTTTATTGATAAGGATATAATTATTAATGTTCGCGACGGTGATAATTCAAGTAATACTATAGATTCTGAACAAATAGCTATTTTCAAATCCAGTTTTTGTTTTTACTTAACCTAATCCTACTAAATATGATGAATAGATTTTATGATGAAATAATTAAATTTGTTTAGTGTTAATTTAGCACTTAATATTTCATCTCCTTTTTGAAAAATAAAAAAATAAACCGATTATTAATTACAAAGAATTAATATCGATTTCTCATCAAAATCGGATATTTTCGATAGCGATTATTTGGTTCACATACCTAGACACCTTACTCTGACAGCTGTCCAAATGCACTTCTTAGATTAGATAGACTATAGTGAACATAATGATTGTCATATATATAATGATTTGGCTTGTGTAATTTGCGCATTAGTAAGCTGGCAACTACAAGTAAACATTTATTTAATTATTTATAGCAGTATACACGATGACTGCATCGAAGTAGTTTGAAATAATTTCTAGTAATTGTCCATGTATGTAAAATACCTTCAAATTTGCTGAATAAATTCATCACCTTAATGGTTTGTAAGCTGTAATTGTCTAATTTTCTAATTTTCATCTTTTTTTTTTGGTTTTGTTCTATTTTAAATACCATTCATTTAAACTATTTATAATCAAACATAACGCATGAAAAGGAGAACTGTGACGTAAGTGAATAAATTAAGCAATGCATATATTATAGGAAAACCGAGAATGGCGCGATGGCAATTTAATATATAAACGTACCTAAACCTACATATATTTGGCTTTCGAAATGCGTAAATGTTAAATCTTCTATTAAAGAAAAGTTGGATTATTTTGACGAAAGCATAGAAACAATTTGATTCGAAATTCGGGTTAACATATATGAATAAGCAGCTTATCTTTTATTGCTTTTGGTGGCAGACGAGCAAGCAGCACACCTGAGGGTAAGTGTTACTGCCGGCCATGGACCTTCGCAATACCAGGGGTACAGCTAGGCCGCTGCTTACCAATAAAAAGCCCAAATCCACCCAGAAATTTGGTCTTCCGGTTCTCGCTCATCGAGCGAAGTACACTGCTCAGGCGTTGATTTTCTGTGAGAGTGTGGTACCACCCCGGACGGACCGGCCCACGGCTATAGACAGAAAACTCAACAGTGTGGTCTTATCACTATTAAAGCACATAAGGTACCGCCATGTTTATTTGTCCTAAAGTTGAAAGGAGAGCTATCGCGCAATGAGATAAAATTTATTCAGAATTCAATTTTTGTAAACTTCAAGACATAGTTGAATATCATAAAGGTCCATAATGCCAGAATACTCATGACTTAAAACGTCGACTATCCTCTTCCAACAAGCTCTTTTCCTGTTATCATCTTGTATTTGAATCTTTATTTGCTTCAACCCTAAAACAATATACAGATTAGTAGGTACCTAACAACGTGCAGTAGAATTGAGTACTTAAACGACGCGATTGTGATTTTTGAAAGCCGCCTTTTTCGTACCTATAGAACAATGTTCTCTTTAGAATTTGTTATATTAATCACAAATTCTAAAATTGAAGAGGTATCTCAAAAACATTCGTCATCCAAAACTAACCCCGTATTCTAAGTTGTTACTTCGAAATTTCTCACCTCGACTCACGCTAGACGTTTCGTATTGTCACAGTTGTCATTTTCTGCGCCTTCACAACATTTCTTCCGAGTGAGGTAAGGTTGCGTTAACTGTCGAAGTAAGGTACATAGAGATACGACTTGAGGATGTCATATGGGGGTTTTACGTATAATTGCGAGTACATACATACATATCATCACGCCATATCCCTTGCAGGGTAGGCAGAGAGAACAGAGTGCCAGAGAACTCTATCTGTGCATACTTCACTCGCTTCCTCAACATTCATAATTCTCTTCATACACGCTCGCCGGTTTCGGAGACTCTTGACTCCACCTTCCTTTAGTACATGACCGATCTGGTCTAGGTAGGTTAGTCTCGGTCTCCCTCGGTACCTACATCCTTCCACTTTCGCATTGTATATCTTCTTAACCAGACGTTCGTTCGGCATTCTTGCCACATGTCCGAACCATCGGAGCATGCCCTTTCGCATCTTTACACCAATACTCTCTTTCATACCTACTCGCTCTCTTACGTCGCCGTTACGAATGCGGTCGATCAGCATAACTCCACAGATTTGCCGCAGAGATCGCATTTCGACCGCATTAATTTTACTTTCATACTCTTTTCTGCATACCCAACTCTCGCTTCCATACAGTAATGTTGGGACAAGCACTGCGTTATGTATTGCTACACGTGCCTTCTGGCTGAGGTGGTGGCTGCCGAGAAGTTGCCCCAACGCTCCGTTCACTCTATTTCCCGCATTCACTCTTCGCTCTATATCAGTGGTGTACCTTCCATCTCGGCTAAATCCACATCCAAGATATACAAATTCATCCACTTGCTCTAGTATATCATTACCTATCGTTACTCTTACATCTGTTCTGGCTTCGTCTCTTTCAAAGACCATTATTTTGGTTTTGCTCACATTCACACGTAGACCCCTTACAATCTTCTGTCATTGTGTCGACTAGGGTCTGCAGGTCAGTCTCTGACTGTGCCAGCAGGACTGCATCATCTGCATAAAGCAGAGCAGTGACCACTGAGTCGCCCATCTGGACTCCCACATTCATATCGTTCAACCTTTGGAGACATTTATCCAGATATATGATAAACAGCCTGGCTGACAAAACGCACCCCTGCTTAACGCCGATATTGACGTCAAACCAAGGCGACATTCCATCATCCAGCCGCACACAGGCTCTACAGCCCATGTAACTGGACTGCACAGCCTGTAGCAGTTTACCGTTAATACCATACTCCGGTAAAATGTCCCAAAGTTCCTTTCGTACAACCGTGTCAAATGCTCTCTCCAGATCCACAAAACTGCAAAAAACCCTCTGACCTAGAGCCAGATGCTTCTCCACAATGTTGCGCAGAGAGAACACTTGATCCATGCATCCCCTTCCACTCCTGAAACCTCCTTGTGTCTCACACAGTAAACCATCGGACACCATCATCATTCTCCTTTCAATAATTTTACCATACACTTTTGCTGCCAAACTGGTCAAGCTTATGGCTCTGTAATTTGCGCAGTCATAACGTGAACCCTTGTTTTTAAACAAAGGCACGATGACTGCGCTATTCCAGTCCCCGGGAACCATTCCCGAGCTCCAACATAAATTGAGGAGCAACAGGAACGCTTCCCAGACACAGGAGCCACCAAGCTTGATCATCTCGGCAGACACCATATCAATGCCCGCTGCCTTACCATTTTTCAAACTTCTTATCGCCCATTCAACTTCATCCATACTGATGCCATCGGAGGACGCCGCTGTCGAATGTTGTTCTACTAAACCACATGCGACACCGGCGTCAACCGTAGCATCCGCATACATATCGCCAAAATATTCACTCCATCGGCTTAACACGTCTTGTGTTTGTGTAAGAATGTCTCCACCTTTAGACCTTATTTTATTCATTCTGAAGGCTGACCAACCACCCCGAGACTTCTTCACCTCCCTCCAAAAGAGTTTCGTGTTACTCTCGAAGTTTTTAGTCAGCCTATCTTCTGCACTCATACTTGCTCTATCACGCGAGTCTCTATCTCGCTCTATACTCGCTCTATTGCGAGTACATTGCAAAATTACGGTGTTTTGAATAGTATGATAATTCGTATCTTGTGATGCAGAAAATCCAATGGAGCTATATGATGTACATAAATTTACAAAAAGGTTTCCATTTACGAAAATAATAAGCATGTTATTTATTAATGCTACTTTTTCCAAATTTGGGAGGTAGCCTCTTTGGTTGAGAGGCTTACTAATTCCGCCCACTTTATAGCCGGTAGCCGCATTTCGATTTTACACAACGGGAAACTCCAAGTGAGTAGCTAAAATTATAACTGAATTGAGTATGTATGCAATAAAATAGTAATCTGTATTTAAAAGGTACCGCCTATTTTCAGTTCGTTTGTGATGAATTGCCATCATGATGTCAATAATTGCGACTATAATTTCCAAAGTATTAGGTTTAAAATTAATAAACTTTTTTAAATTATCTCAAGATACTGATGACCACATCACATAAAAATATTATTTTACCGTTTTGCAGCATTTCTTGATGTAGTAGCATGTATTGTTTGCACTCCTATGTCCAATAAAACATCCTAACCTTTTTTAATTTGAACAAAGTGAACAAAATGTTAAACAGTTAGTGCCAACATTTTTTTTGACAGGCCCATGGTATGGACGCACGTCGTCCGGGGCGGCGCGTGGCCCTATAACCCACCGTATTCCATCCCCATCGCCATTTTGCCGGCCACTGATACCAAATCCTTGACGTTTGATTCCGACTGGAGACCGCAAAGTGCAAACATAACGAAGAGAATTCCTGAAAATTATGACCGCATTCGCCATCGCATCTCCGCTCATCCTTACTGGAGGAATTGCCAATATTGCCTCGAGTACGAGTTTAGGATTATGAATAACGATGTTGAGGGACAGGTTCGAGGCGATTCTCGAAATATTCTTGACTCAAGGGAGTGGAGGCGATGTCGAGAAATTTACGACTTGGATTACGGGGCTAAATATTAATTGATTATCTTATAAATTTAGGTGTCCTTTGAATGAAAAGAACTTCTTGTAAACGTAATTTAATAAAATCGTAGTTCACATCGTTTTACTATTTGTTTGTTTTATTAAATAAAATGGAATATATTGCAAAGTGCACAAAATGTTATACTACACTAAATTACGGCATACCAAAAATCGTTTCATAGTAAAGAGAAAAAAAGTGTTTTTACACTTTAGACAATAGTAAGTAGGTATAACAAATGTAATCGATACCTATTAGGTACTTACTGTCGCAAACACCTGAGGCAACTATCAGCAATAACTGTCGTAGATCATCTTCATCTTTAACTCGACCGACGTAATAAAACCGAACCAGATGCGGCATCATTTCAAATATGCGTCGGAGTGGAAATATTGCAAAACGCGATTGGAATATACTTAATGTTGCTGGAGGAGAATTAGATAAGATATTTATTTAAAAAAGAATTCATAATGACTTGTCACCATTGTTATGGTAAAATAGTCGAGGGTTGCGTTACCTGAGATGTCATGAGGAACCTTAATTTATTGTCGCTGATCCGAAATTAAAATTTCTTAGATTATTGATAGGTTGCGCGCCGCGAGATAGGTACCATAAGCGTTCTTATAAATACGGCCACCCAAACTACGCCGAACTCATCGTATTGGAGCCAGTCTCCATACGCTTTTTTGGCAGTAAGCTATGGAGTGATCACACCCCGCTAAATCCGTCCGGGGCGACAGAAGAAGCGGCGCGCGACCCCATAGACCCGCCCTACGTGTACGTCTCTTCGCGAAGCTAGCGTACCACCGGAACCCGGTCTTAGTCTTCGGTGGAGCATTAAAATACGCTACCGTTGGGTATAAAACTTTCCACAAATACAGGTAAATTGGCCAACTAGTATGCTGGGCACGCAATAATCTTTTTGTTATTACCTATCCATTAGCTCATTAACATCCATTGCTGGACATATACCTCATCAAGGTGGGATAATTGCGTAATCGCCATGCTTGGGCAGTCAATCGTAGTTAGTTTAGTAAATCATCCAGGAAAGTGCTGTTGGCTATTCTTGTGGTGATCGCTCAGCCGATTTGTAGGACACGCGGTTAAAGCAAAGCGTGGTGAAATACAATATTAACCCGTCACTCATCACCTCAGTTCATATATGTCCCACTGTTGGACTCGAGCCTCCTCCACGATAGGAGGGAAATTGACCTACTATACCACGCTGGTTAGACGTGTCTGTATAGGATTTTCTTTCTCTTGTCCCGTCACTACATGGTGTTAATATCACCACTTCTTCCATTGCCATGAATAATCGTGAAAGACAACTAATTCATGCAAACAGACAACATTACTAAAAGAGAAGAAAACTTGAAATTAAACTTGTACTAACCTGACTGACCAGTTGGCTCAGTTGATCAACTATCCTTCCATTGTTGGTTGTGCCCAGCAGTAAGGTGCATATGGAGAATAGCAAAAAGTAGTCACCCATAGTGTCAGCGTAGTTAAACGCCAGATATCTCACGAAGCAACTTATATCAGAATCCTGCCGTTGCCGCATCTTCAAATCTATGCCAAGATGCCAGTGCACTTCTCGCAGCCCCATACTTGGTGATAAGAATCGCCTTATATCGTCGTAATCACGTACTTTGACTATTGAATAAAAGATCATTCTAACAGACTTAATTATGTGTACAGCTGAAATAGCATATTATATATAATATAAAATAAATATGCCCAATTGTACGTATTGCATAGTAACTAATCCATACGGTGCCAGATACAGAATACCATGTGTCATCAAGCTTTACTTTTCCATAGGAATCGTAAAAATCAAATAGCCTTAAAATTCTGAACTGAGAATCTACCTGCCAAGCGTGTGGATTAAGGTTTTCGCCCCTGAGTAAGCCTATGTCCAACAATCTCAAAAGCATATCAAAGTATGTATGATTCTAATACCTTTTGTCTTTTAGATCTTAATAAGTTTACTAAATGTACCTTTTAGGCATGATCTTATTTAAGGAAAAATAGATGTTATGGCCTTTCTACAAAACTGCTTTCGGAGCGTTATTGCTTTCTTTTCTACTATGACAAAAATAATTATAATAAACAAAAGGAGAAAACTTTAAAGGAAATCCAACAGCGACGTAATAGGTATATTATCTATATAGTAGGCCTAATTGCGTTGGCGTGAAGACCGTCCAAAGTTAGAACATTTATGGATTAAGCATCCTGTGACATAAAGAGGGCGATCTTGGGTTTAACACTGCAAGAGTCGTCTATGTGATCGTAAGAACTCTGAAAATACTATTATGAGCTAATGTTTTTCTTATAGCTAAGTATTAATAGGATTCTCGCTTATAATACCTAATAATTAAGTCATATCAATTATCATACAGGAACAACTTGTATCATTGACTTTACTAGGAAGAATCTAACAAACTATTATTAGGGGGGCATAGTCCGGAGCGTGCTCGTCGCGTCCCCTGCCAGTCTAATTAGACTGCTAATCCGGCTCGATATGCGTACCGCAGTGCGGGTTAAGGCGTCCCCCGGAGGCGACGCGTACCGACCCGCCCCCCGTCGGTACGAACTTCGGCAGTTGCGGCGATGGGGGCCGCCACCCATCCCGCCTTGCCCAGTCAGGCGAGTCGAGGAGAGCAGAGTGCCGGGTGGGCACGTGGAATGTAAGAGGTTGTGTGGAAGGTAAGTTACACGAGCTGATATCCGTCATGGCGGACAAACAGCTAGACGTGCTCTGTGTAACAGAGACCAAGCGAAGGGGCAGGGACGCCTGCGATCTTCCTGGTGGCGGGATGGCTCTGTGGTCTGGTGTACCACAGAGCCATCCAGCCAGCATGGGGTTAGGAGTGCTGTTGTCCTCTCGCTTGGCCCCAGGTGTGAAGGATTACGGAATGTATGATCCCAGACTTCTTTGGGTCCGTATAAAACTAAGTGTCACCAAGGTATTTATGGTTGTAGCATATGCTCCCGTAGGATCCTCGGTGGCATCAGACCTAGAGAAGTTTGGGGATAATGTTAGGGAAGTTCTGGATATGGCAGAAACCAGTGAACGCGTGATTGTATGCGGAGATTTGAACGACTACCGACTATGAGAACGTACTTGGTCCATTTGGTGATAAGAGAGTGAACGACGCAGGTAGGCTCATAGCGGATGTATGCATAGAGAGAAACCTTATTGTGTCAAACACATTTTTCCAACATAAGGACATCCATATGTATACATGGAGAAGGAACGAACAGAAAAGTATAATAGATTTAATTTTGCTAGACAGTCGCCTCCGAAGCAAAATATTGGACGCAAGAGCCTACAGGGGCCCCACAGTCGATACGGACTACTATCTCGAAAGGTTGCAAGAAGAGTGTGTAAGAGAAAAGTATGCAGAGGGTGTCCGAGAACGACTGACGATGGCAAGTCAGCCGCAGTCGGACATTGAAGAATGCTGGAGAGTATTGAACGAGAGTATGGTAGATACAGCGAAAGAAGTATGTGGAAGTTCAAAGAAGCATAGAAAAATAAATGGTGATGCATGGTGGGATGTGGAAGTGACAGCTTCCGTAGAGCAAAAGAAGAAAGCGTGGCTGGACTATGTCTCTTCTTTGAATCTAAATGACAGTATGACTGAACAGATGAAAGAAATATATCGGCAATGTAAGAATGACACCAAGGCCTTAGTGAAAGAGAAACGTGATAGAGCAAGTATGAGTGCAGAAGATAGGCTGACTAAAAACTTCGAGGGTAACACCAAACTCTTTTGGAGGGAGGTGAAGAGGTCTCGGTGTGGTTGGTCAGGTAAATTAAGGTCTAAAGGTGGAGATATTCTTACACAAACACAAGACGTGTTAAGCCGATGGAGTGAATATTTTGGCGATATGTATGCGGATACTACGGTTGACGCCGGTGTCGCATGTGGTTTAGTAGAACAACATTCGACAGCGGCGTCCTCCGATGACATCAGTAGGTATGGATGAAGTTGAATGGGCGATAAGAAGTTTGAAAAATGGTAAGGCAGCGGGCATTGATATGGTGTCTGCCGAGATGATCAAGCTTGGTGGCTCCTGTGTCTGGGAGGCGTTCCTGTTGCTCCTCAATTTATGTTGGAGCTCGGGAATGGTTCCCGGGGACTGGAATAGCGCAGTCATCGTGCCTTTGTTTAAAAACAAGGGTTCATGTTATGACTGCGCAAATTACAGAGCCATAAGCTTGACCAGTTTGGCAGCAAAGGTGTACGGTAAAATTATTAAAAGGAGAATGAGGATGGTGTCCGATGGTTTAATGTGTGAGACACAGGGAGGTTTCAGGAGTGGAAGGGGATGCATGGATCAAGTGTTCTCTCTGCGCAACATTGTGGAGAAGCATCTGGCTCTAGGTCAGAGGGTTTTCCGCAGTTTTGTGGATCTGGAGAGAGCATTTGACACGGTTGTACGAAAGGAACTTTGGGACATTTTACCGGAGTATTCTATTCACGGTAAACTGCTACAGGCTGTGCAGTCCAGTTACATGGGCTGTAGAGCCTGTGTGCGGCTGGATGATGGAATGTCGCCTTGGTTTGACGTCAATATCGGCGTTAAGCAGTGGTACGTTCTGTCAGCCAGGCTGTTTATCATATATCTGGATAAATATCTCCAAAAGTTGAACGATATGAATGTGGGAGTCCAGATGGGCGACTCAGTGGTCACTGCTCTGCTTTATGCAGATGATGCAGTCCTGCTGGCACAGTCAGCGACTGACCTGCAGACCCTAGTCGACACAATGACAGAAGATTGTAAGAAAAGGGGTCTACGCGTGAATGTGAGCAAAACCAAAATAATGGTCTTTGAAAGAGGTGAAGCCAGAACAGATGTAAGAGTAACAATAGGTAATGATGTACTAGAGTAAGTGAATGAATTTGTATATCTTGGATGTGGATTTAGCCGAGATGGAAGGTACACCACTGATATAGGGCGAAGAGTGAATGCGGGAAATAGAGTGAACGGAGCGTTGGGGCAACTTCTCGGTAGCCACCACCTCAGCCAGAAGGCACGTGTAGCAATACATAACGCAGTGCTTGTATCAACATTACTGTATGGAAGCGAGAGTTGGGTATGCAGAAAAGAGTATGAAAGTAAAATTAATGCGGTCGAAATGCGATCTCTGCGGCAAATCTGTGGAGTAAGGCTGACCGACCGCATTCGTAACGACGACGTAAGAGAGCGAGTAGGTATGAAAGAGAGTATTGGTGTAAAGATGCGAAAGGGGATGCTCCGATGGTTCGGACATGTGGAAAGAATGCCAAACGAACGTCTGGTTAAGAAGATATACAATGCGAAAGTGGAAGGATGTAGGTACCGGGGGAGACCGAGACTAACCTACCTAGACCAGATCGGTCATGTACTGAAGAAAGGTGGAGTCAAGAGTCTCCGAAACCGGCGAGCGTGTATGAAGAGAATTATGAATGGTGAGGAAGCGAGTGAAGTATGCAAAGATTGAGTTCTCTGGCACTCTGTTCTCTCTGCCTACCCTGCAAGGGATATGGCGTGATGATATGTATGTGTATGTATGTAATCTAACAAATTACATTAGTTAGTAAATCAAGACTAACAGAAAGCCATGAGGAGGTAGAGGTTGGGACAGGCGATGATAACTCTTCTCCATGCTGTGTCTGGAATGTGATGGCCACCTGCACCGAGCGCCGTATCCGTGCGACCGGGAATGTTATTATTTCGACAAATTAACTATATGTAGGAACGAATTATGGTAAATTAGGTATTGAATCATATCACTCGATATTTACACATCGATTAAAACGTCATAAACCAAAGATTAATAATAGAGAATATCAAACCGCCAACAGAGTTTATCTCAAACGACTTGTCTTTACGAAAAACAAATAGATATATCTATAGGTAGGTACTAACATTATTAAGATTAAGACGTAAAGTTTGTAAATTTGGATGTCAAACGTAATCTCTGAAAGTATTGGTTTGATTTGATAATTCTTTCACTATGAGAAAGTTGTGTGAAAGAGAAAGACGTGTTTTCAATTATAAATCACAATAAAAGTACCTAATCTAAGGGACGTCCACTACATTTATCTACACGTCGCTTTTCAGTTTAGATACCGCAGCGTTTGAAGAAAAAATAAATACACGTGATATTTTCGCGCTTGTGATATTTCGTGATTTTTGTCAAACCCCTCCCTCCCCTTTCAAAACTCACATGATTAATGGACAGCCCTAAGTCCGAAAAAACTCCGTCTCGCTGATAGTTCGGCGTATATTGCCTAAACGGTTTGAGTTAAAATAATAAAACGTAAACGTGCAAAAATATTAGTAAATTTTAGCTACAAAGATAGTTTTTAGTTTTTACGGTAAAGGTAAATAATAAAATAATTTGGAAAATCCAAAAGTGCACGCCTCATAATTTTTATATTATTTATCATTTACTATTAGTCAATGCCAGAAAAAAAAATTAAAGAAAAGAGCCTTTTTTAAAAACAAGCTTTTATTATTTGCTAATAAAATAAAATAAAAAGTTAAAAATAAATTAACTCTAATAAGACATATAACACTTTATAAGTTCATTGTAACCTTTAACGATAATTAAGCTTCTTCGTCTACTACAAAATAATTCCATATCATACATAATTATATATTTTTAACACGAAAACTTTACAACATAATTATTAAATCTTCCCGTTTCTATCACAGTCACAATTTTATAAATAAAAGCGTGTTACATTTTGATGGTATGATTAAGAACATTTAGCACCTTCTTTTTCCTATGGCCAGCTTCCAGGTCCAACATCAGACCCTGGTTACCATATAGTATCAAAGTACTCGTCAAGACGAATCAAACGAGTCCAAACTCGATGGAGTTGCGTCGTTTAATTACGGAGTTCCTATGGCCCGCTTCCAGGTCGATCATCAGACCCTAGTTACCATATAGTATCAAAGTACTCGACAAGACAAATCAAAGGAGCCTACACTCTATAAGGTTGCGTCGTTTAATTACGGAGTTCCTATGGCTAGCTTCCAGGTCCATGATCAGACCCTGGTTTCCATATAGTATTAAAGTACTCACCAAGACGAATCAAATAAGCTCAATTTCGATGGGGTTGCGTCGTTTAATTACGAAGTTCCAATGGCCAGCTTCTAGGTCTATCATCAGATCAGCTCTATGTCACAATAGTATTGCATCGCCATCCGATTTATATATGCATGCTAAATTTCAGCTCAACCGGCAACCAGGAAGTGGATCAAATTTAACTTGCAAGATTTGATTACAGACAACGGGACAGGTAAAACTGAATACAAGCTTGTAATGAAAGAAAAGAAATACTTTTGAAATTTCGTGCCATTCTCGACGTAGAGCTAAACATAGCTGTATAGGATGAATGGGATTTATTTCCTTTGCCTGTCCGAATGGACGAACAAAAAAATGTAAACGAACGCAATTTTCATAAAGTATACATACACTAAAGACTAAGCAGTTTAGTTTTTTTTATTTATTAATTGCAATTAAACGACAATGAATTACGAAGCCATTTTCGAAAGGAAACAGCGCGTTGCGATTATGAAGCTTTTAATAAAAGAAAAACTTCGATACATTCATTTTTACGGTCGTGATCCTGTCTGCATTTTGCATCTGCAAAATATTTTCTCCGACGTCTTCGAATATTTTTTTTAATCAACTATTTTCTTACTTTAAACAAAATAATTGCTTTTTAAAAATATCAAATACGTTTAAACGAATGTTTTATCTTGACATATATATTATAATATTATCCTATAAGTGCAATGTGAGAAAATTACAATCATTTTTATGTTTGAAAAGTGCTTGATTTTCATATGTCGAGAGTAGAGCAAGACCTCAACGCTTCGCTTATGAGGCGTGCAATAAACGAACTTTGGGTGTTAATTTTCAAATATACCTACTCTATGAATTCATATAAAAACCATTTAACCAAAAAGAAAATTTCATGGAGATATTTGTGTTGCAGCACGTTAATTGATGAAATAGTTTGGAAGATAATGCGAAATGAAAACAATAAGGGTCGTAGCTCACTTATATGACACTGCTCTGATACCGCTTCCGCACAACACCGCCTTGAAAGGAGATGACTACTCGCTGTCCACACGGCGACAGACAGTAGCCCACCATCGGTTTACATGCTTACAGCTGTCAGACAACTAGCTGTCCCCGCGCTTACAGCTAACAGTCGTTTAGCACTTTTAGCGATATCCACATTTATGTTCAGTCTCCATTGAAATAATTCGATTTTTTTAAGAAAAATATTCATATATTTTTATATGGATCAACACCATAGAGTTATATGTATAGAGAAGCCTTCCCGAATAAATATTTTATTCCATTTTGGTAACAGTTAAACTAAAGTCCGCTGCAGCGCTAAAAGAATGAATAGGTAATCTAACGCGAACATTGAAGCACACAGCGCTAGATCGCTTTATAGTTGTAATTTTCTCGCGACCAAAACGTCGTGAGATGTAGGCATTTCATGCGCACTTACGCGTTTCGTTCAACGTTATGTAACAAAGCGTGGTACTATAGACTTTACACCGCAGAAGTGACACAGTTTTTGTACCTACAAAGATTCATTAGAACTCATACACCATACTCTATTTCAAAGTGTATTATTAAGTAGTTAAATAAATAAAAATAATAGTAAATTATAAAAGAAAATGAACTATTATATGTTTATATAAACTTTGCTTTAACATACGACAATAGTTTTGAATATCCGTGTGATGACGGAATAAGAATACCTACAATTCATCACTACCTATACGACAATAGTTTTGAATATCCGTGTGATGACGGAATAAGAATACAATTCATCACTACCTGTCTTGGTCGTGGATATCGTAAAAGGCGACTAAACGATATAATATGCATATAACATCCATCAAGAGAAGGAAAACTCGAAATAGAACCCTATACCAACCTGTTTGATCTTTGACAAATAAGTATTAACTGATAACATAAACTAAAGGAAAAAAGAATATAAATAATCAAAATACTTTCTAGACACTACGTCAAGTCTGTGTATAGTCACACATTTTTACCTACACGTACAACGTACAAGCTAGCACTAGCAATGTGTTTCAAGCGAGCAGTCTCCAATCTCCATGCGTACATCGCGCGGACCGCCTGATTGAAACCCGTGGCGAGTATGCGGTAAGCGAGGCGTCAACTATCGGGTGATACGATGGCGGCGCGCGGCGTGGCGGTAAGCTCTGCTGTCTGCTACTTTGTGTTGTCAATGTAAAATGTGTCTACAGAAGTCGCGCAAAAGTGATAAATACATAAATTCAATACTATAATCCTTATTCTTACTCATATTACAAACGCAAAGTTTATTTATCGATGAATTTTGGTAGGTACAACGGTAGATGGGATGCTGGCGGACTTGGGCTGCTTTTTGAAGGGAGTGGATGTCAACTACTGAAATTAATTTTATTCTATACTAGCGGACCCTGCACACTTCGTTCCGCCTAACAGTTAATGAATGAGATAAGCAGATTTCGATTAATTTAAAAATATTAAGTTATTTTTAGCTGTGTGGTAGCGGCTACAAATTTCGCATTGTCAACAGCACGGCCTGCCTCGCTTTACTCTTGTGATTTAGAAGCACGGAGTTGGGCCATATTAACGCGGCGGTCTTCCCGTGCAATAAATTGTTCTTCTGCCGTGGTTACGTTCGTTATGTTTCGAATTCTAACTGCGTTACCTACCGTTTTGTTGGGAAAGATTTGATTTTATTGGTCGCGGCATTGTTGATGACAATATAGACATAATATGTTTTATTATAACAATATTCGTAAAAATTCATAACACTCGCACAAAACGAACTGTGACCGGTCAAATTTTGTACGCCTCATAAGCGAAGCGTTGAGGTCTTGCTCTACACTCGATATATGAAAATCAAGCACTTTTCAAACCTAAGAATGATTATATTTTTCTCACATTGCACTTATAGGATAATATTATCATACATATGTCAAGAAAAACATTCGTTTAAACGTATTTGATATTTTTAAAAAGCAATTATTTTGTTTAAAGTAAGAAAATAGTTGATTAAAAAAATATTCGAAGACGTCGGATAAAATATTCCGTATCTGGCAAAAATTAATGTATCATAATATTTCTTTTTTTAAAAGCTTCATAATCGCAACGCGCGGTTTCCTTTCGAAAATGGTTTGGTAATTCCTTGTCATTTAATTGCAATTCATAAAATAATTTGGAAAATCCAAAAGTGCACGCCTCATAATTTTTATATTATTTATCATTTACTATTAGTCAATGCCAGAAATAAAAATAAAATTAAAGAAAATCCTTTTTTAAAAAACAAGCTTTTATTATTTGCTAATAAAATAAAGTCAAAAGTTAAAAATAAATTAACTCTAATAAGACATATAACACTTTTTTTTTTTTTTTTTTTAAAGACATCTCCCTGCACTAAGGAAAATAATCCTTGTATCGCGGGGGACTTTACAAACATGCAATTAACGCAGACAAATTACACCCAGACTCAGAACAATACTTTGTGGATCGCACAAAGTATTGTCCTGCGTGGGAATCGAACCCACGGCACTGGCACGGAAGGTCGGTATCTTAACCACTACGCCATCTGTGCAGTCGATACTTTATAAGTTCATTGTAACCTTTAACGATAATTAAGCTTCTTCGTCTACTACAAAATAATTCCATATCGTACATAATTATATATTTTTAACACTAAAACTTTACACCATTATTATTAAATCTTCCCGTTTCTATAACAGTCCCAATTTTATAAATAAAAGCGTGTTACATTTGGATGGTACGATTTAGAACATTTAGCACCTTCTTTTTCCTATGGCCAGCTTCCAGGTCCAACATCAGACCCTGGTTACCATATAGTATCAAAGTACTCGTCAAGACAAATCAAACAAGTCCAAACTCGATGGAGTTGCGTCGTTTAATTACGGAGTTCCTATGGCCCGCTTTCAGGTCGATCGTCAGACCCTAGTTACCATATAGTATCAAAGTACTCGACAAGACAAATCAAACGAGCTTAAACTCGATAAAGTTGCGTCGTTTAATTACGGAGTTCCTATTGCTAGCTTCCAGGTCCATGATCAGACCCTGGTTTCCATATAGTATTAAAGTACTTGCCAAGATGAATCAAATAAGCCCAATTTCGATGGGGTTGCGTCGTTTAATTACGGAGTTCCTATGGCCAGCTTCTAAGACCATCGTCAGACCCTAGTTACCATATAGTCTCAAAGTACTCGACAAGACAAATCAAACGAGTCTAAACTTGATGAGGTTGCGTCATTTAATTACGGAGTTCCTATGGCTAGCTTACAGGTCCATGATCAGACCCTGGTTTCCATATAGTATTAAAGTACTCGCCAAGACGAATTAAATAAGCCCAATTTCGATGGGGTTGCGTCGTATAATTACGGAGTTCCTATGGCTAGCTTCCAGGTCCATGATCAGACCCTGGTTTCCATATAGCATTAAAGTACTTGCCAAGATGAATCAAATAAGCCCAATTTCGATGGGGTTGCGTCGTTTAATTACGGAGTTCCTATGGCCAGCTTCTAAGACCATCGTCAGACCCTAGTTACCATATAGTCTCAAAGTACTCGACAAGACAAATCAAACGAGTCTAAACCTGATGAGGTTGCGTCGTTTAATTACGTAATTCGTATGGTTAGCTTCCAGGTCCATGATCAGACCCTGGTTTCCATATAGTATTAAAGTACTCGCCAAGGTGAATCAAATACGCTCAATTTCGATGGGGTTGCGTCGTTTAATTACGCAGTTCCTATGGCCAGCTTCTAAGACCATCGTCAGACCCTAGTTACCATATAGTCTTAAAGTACTCGACAAGACAATCAAACGAGTCTAAACTTGATGAGGTTGTGTCGTTTAATTACCGAGTTCCTATGGCTAGCTTTCAGGTCCATGATCAGACCCTGGTTTCCATATAGTATTAAAGTACTCGCCAAGACGAATTAAATAAGCCCAATTTCGATGGGGTTGCGTCGTTTAATTACGGAGTTTCTATGGCTAGCTTCCAGGTCCATGATCAGACCCTGGTTTCCATATAGTATTAAAGTACTTGCTAAGATGAATCAAATAAGCCCAATTTCGATGGGGTTGCGTCGTTTAATTACGGAGTTCCTATGGCCAGCTTCTACGTCCATCGTCAGACCCTAGTTACCATATAGTCTCAAAGTACTTGACAAGACAAATCAAACGAGTCTAAACTTGATAGGGTTGCGTCGTTTAATTACGGAGTACCTATGGTCAGCTTCCAGGTCCATCTTCAGACCCTGGTTAGCATATATTATCAAAGTACTCGTCAAGACGAATCAAATGAGCCCAAACTCTATGAGGTTGCGTCGTTTAATTACGGAGTTTCTTTGGCCCGCTTCCAGAGCCATCGTCAGACCCTGGTTACCATATAGTATTAAAGTAATCGTCAAGACAAATCAAATGAGACCAAACTCGAAAGGGTTACGTCGTTTAATTACGGAGTTCCTGTGGCCAGCTTCCAGGTCTATCATCAGATGAGCTCTATGTCACAATAATATTGTATTGTCATCCGATTTATATAGGCATGCTAAATTTCAACTCAATCGGAAACCGGGAAGTGGATCAAATTTAACTTGCAAGATTTGATTGCAGACAACGGGACAAACGGGACGGCGTGAAACTAAATACATATAAACTTGTAATGAAAGAAAAGATATACTTTTGAAATTTCGTGCCATTCTCGACGTAGAGCTAAACATAACTGTATAGGCTGAATGGGATTTATTTCCTTTGCCTGTCCGAATGTACGAACAAAAAATGTAAACAAACCCAATTTTCATAAAGTATACATACACTAAAGACTAAGCAGTTTAGTTTTGCACGCCTCATAAGCGAAGCGTTGAGGTTAGCTCTGTCTACAGCCGCGGGCGGTCCGTCCGGGGTAGTACCACACTGTCGCAGAAGATCGACGTCTGAGTAATGGCAATATGCTATTGCGCTTCGTTCGGTGAGTGAGAGAGCCGGTAGCCCAAGTGGGTGGGTTTGGGGATTTTAATGGTAGGCAGCAGCCTAGTTATACCTTTGGTATAGCAAAGGTCCATGGGCAGCTGTGACACTTACCATCAGGTGTGCTGTTGCTCGCGTGCCACCATAAGCAAAGCAAAAAAAAGGCAGAGAGGGTGGAGAGAGGGAGAGATAGAGAGAGAGCGAGGGAGAGAGAGACAGAGACACACAGAGAGAGAGAGAGAGAGGAAGAGAGAGAGAGGGAGAGAGAGTCGTTAGCCAAAGTGTCACATCTGATATGTGTACGTACTTTATACGCATGCATAATTTTTGATTTTTTTTAAAGTGCAATTTTATTTAATATTACTACCAGATCTTGCTTAATTAAATAATTAAGGCGCTTTATTTACTGTGCATATTATAGCATTGACTAATAAATTGACTGTAAATGCTAAATAATATAAAAAATATGAGGCGTGCACTATTGGATTTTCCAAATTATAATTTTAACTTTTCGCGGTATTTTCCAAACAAACCATTATACCATGTAATGACGTTAGCTGTCAGTTGCCATTGGTTACATCATCAACAAATGGACACTTACAATTGATGTGTTTTTAATTTTCTTTTTTTTGTTTATTAATATCATATTTTAATATCCTATATCCTATTCCCGACAACAACAAACTCAAAAACATAAAAATTGGTGCAGCAGTTCTCGAGTTATAAGTGTTGTAACTAACACAATTTTCTTTTATATACATAGTTTATGCGTGGTTTTGGTGGTGGTTCTGGTTTGCATTCCTTGCATTGATCAGAAAATATATTGATAGTAACGCGAAGCATCCTCGGAATGGCAGTTTTTATGAATTAAAATGTATTCAACTAAACATAATTAATAATAATAAGTATTTATTAACCCAAAATCATTACATATTCCATAATATGTTGAAGACTTAAAATATTTACTTTTTTTTTTTTTTGATAACGCAGTGGTCCAAAATGCGTTACGCACTTACTCCCCGGAGCGGGAAGTGTGGGAGTCCTAGCCTACGGCTAGGTTACCCACTAAAACGTATCCACTGCGATTGCTGTTAGCCGAATATGTGTATGTGTTATAACATTATCTTGTAAACTAAGTCAAGCCTGTGTCATACGAGATACCGTTCAAAAATTTATTTAAAAAGGGTATACCTGTATATACACCGTGGAATCTAATTGGTTGTTTTCCTGAAACGTATGTACTCAGTTAATCATTCTTAATATCCCCACATAACTAAAAACATAATACATTGAAAAAAAAAGTCTGATAAATAGACGTTCTTAAGTTTGTCTGATATGCAACGGTATTGTTCCCAACATGCCTACGACATAGCATTCGAATTAAATCGCAATAATAGGTAAAAAAAAATTAGGCATTGTAGCTCGTAGCCCGCTCGCGTCCCGCACGCACCCCTTGCGTTTGATGCGCCCGAGCCGCGCGACCTTGGTCTATGTTTTAATAGGTCAGTTTGCAATTTTTTGCTAAACGGCTTAGACGTATATCATATGTTTATAACAAATCCCGAATGCGAGTGCTAGTAAGTGCGAAAAAATTACAAGTCATTACCAGTACTCTGGCGTAGAGTGGTTAGACCTGATTCGTTTTTACGCGATTGCGAGAGGCAACTTGGCGAAGGCTAGATGCCTGTACGCTCAGCTAGAACACCTGGATTCGTTACGCAGATGTGGAATTATAAATCCGCCTGTGCCTACAACAGCGATAATTTTATCAGCCACACAACGCCTACTAACCCACAGGCAGTTTTGAGTGCTTACATATGCTCAGGCTAGAGGTAGAGTCGGAGAGGTAGGTGTCGCCGACATTCTGCTCGATTAGAAGAAATTCTTAAGAAAATGGAGCCATCGTTTTAAAGTAATTAAAGAAAGTAGGTAACCAAGGTAAGAGCATTGACCGTAAGGTTGATACCTACGGTCGATGCTCTCAAACGACCGTAGGTATAACAAAATTATTAGACAAAACATGTTACAGTTATGCAAAAATGATATTTTAAGGAAACGTCCGGGATTGCAAATGACTAGAATTTATGTTTTTATTTTATTGAATAAATGCTATATTATGGTTCTATATCATTAACTGAGTATATACTCAGTTCAGCGTTTCGGGAAAACAGCCAATAATCTAATTGGCTGTTTCCCACGGTGTATAGTAAATAGCATTTAACGATAAAAAAATTATTAAAAATGTGAATGATGTATGAAGTTAATAAATAAACAGTACCTAATTAAGTGTGCGCATAGAATAAAATACCTACCTGTAATCGGAAATGTCCTCTTTGCAAAACTGGTAGTAATGACATTAGAGCCCATCCAGTACCATCTGCTATATGCGAATATTCTAGAGCAAGAATTCGCAAATTTCGAAGTTGACCCAGACTTCGAATGAAACATTGCTTAGTGTCTGGTCGTGCTAAATACTGACCAGTACCTGAAAATTGAGTTATTTAAATAGACAGGCAAGTGTGTTATCTAGACTAGGTAGCGTCCATATATATATATCATCATCTTCACAGCTCATATATTTCCCACTGTTGGGCTCGGGCCTCCTCCATAATGGGAGGGTAATTAACCTACTATACCACGCTGGTCAGACGTGTTGGTGTAGGGTTTTGTTTCGAGTTTCCCTTCTCCTGTATATATGTTATATGCGTTTTATATCACCCACGGGTAAGATAGGGGGTGGTGAATTGTATTCTTACTCCGTCACCACACAATCTCTAGTTGAGCCAAATTGTGAATTGTTTTTTTATTTTCCAACGAGTCTTAACAATATTTCATCTCTTTTACATGTAAGTATAATTAGTCATTGATGTGCCCGACTATACAAACTAATAAATTTCACTATATCTTTAAACGAGCAATTCTTGTATATATATATATATATATATATATATATATATATATATATATATATATATATATATATATATATATATATATAATCTGAATCTCGGAAACGGCTCCAACTATTTTCTTGAAATTTAGCATACAAAGGGTTCCGGGGGCGATTAATCGATCTAGCTAGGTTTCATTTATAGAAAATATTATTTTGTTAGTATATTTCAGCAACAAAAATATAAATTTTCGTTGTACTGAAACTATTAACAATATGAAGTTTTCAAATTTTGACGCTGTCATTAAGAATAGACATTAAGCTCAATTGGAAAATCGAGAAGTCTAATCCAAACAAATCGGAGCTCGGTTCGGATCCTTACTTTTTCTTATTTACTTTTTGACCTTTTTTTATTATTTTATTAATTATTATCATTTGCCCGCATCTTTGTCTGCGTAAAAGTCGAAAATGGTTCTAATAGGATTTTTGTTTGTTCTTTACGTTATTAATTTTATTGTTATTTATAAATTATTATGTATAAATGTTTGCATACTTACATAGTATAACAACCTTTATTATAGTGTAGGGAAGGTTTAATAAACATGAAAATAAAATGAAATTTTTGTTATATATTATGGACACGAGGCTTTTTTCTTAGCAGTCTATGTTTTAAACACACCGCGCCCAATTCGACCGAGGCGACGGAAGGGTATTGTGCGACCCCATAAGCCACCATCTTTTCCATCGAAATTAGGCCGACCACTGATACCGCTTCTTTGACATCCACCCGCGATACTACACCTGTTACAGTATTTCTTTGTAAACAATATCTTTTGTTTTTCTTTCGGATGCTAGAATTACCAGGCTACTCAGTGAGCTTACTCTGAAACATGTCACATACAACTGCCCATGGGAGAAGCAGCTTTCTCTCAAGTCTACTCCCGCTACCTTAAGAATTTGACCTCGAGCTTTGTTTATGGTTATTGAGAAACAGACTTTAATGGCAAACTGCACTCTCTGAAATTCAAAGGAATAATTTGATGGTAGGTATTCAGAGAATCCTAGGAATAAATACAGACTCTGCTTGAGAACAACCGGTCAGTATAGTTGACCCGATTACATTGCAATGCAATGTTTTTTCTTGCAAACTGGTGGTATTGTATAATTTTGGCGCGCCAGCTCTCAATTTTAAGATGTGACTTGGGAGCCTTCAGAGTATTCAGGAGCTTGAGCGGTTGTTGGACTCGGAGTTTATCACTTATTCGAAGGATATATTTTGATATTCGACCCCTAAAAATGATTTAAAATATTTGCAAGTAAATCGTATAAATTAATAATATGTAAGAGAAGGAAAACTCGAAACAAAACCCTATACACGTCTGATCTGCGTGGTATAGTAGGTCAATTTCCCTCCCAAACCGAGGAGGCTCGAGCCCAACAGTGGGACATATTATGGGCTTGATTGGCTATGATGATGAATGGTATAAAGAAATCGAAACGACTGTGGTAGCGCACATATGTACCTAAGTCATGGCGTCTTACGACCAATCTGATCAGCATTAACATCCTGTCTCCTTATCGTATCTTACTGATTGTTCCTAATATAACTCAGCCCTTCCGCTTCGATTTTTACACATATGTTAACTAAACGCTGGCTAAACAGCAAACAAAAATATAGCAAATGACTATCTCTCTTTCCTAATCATTGTGCGGTAAAAATACCCTCGGTGCAATGGATTTCAGTTATTCGGTTCAATGTGTTATCATGCCTTTCAATTACAATATTCGGCTTAGAAAATTGCTGTCCAACAATTTAAAATTTCAAACTCTACGTTCCTATGACGCCGTGTCTTAAAAGTGTATGACCTTTTTATAGCTTAGAAACTTTCAAATGGCATATTAATACAATATTGTGAGTTTCGAGACATTCCAATTTTAAAGAGTATTTCCATTGTACCAAGCTTTTATGTGAATTCAACTTTTTCAGGGTTCCGTACCCTATACTCGTTCCAACCATTTATTTTACTTTTGACACATGCTTTAGGACGTAACTGTTTCATTATACGCAATTATTAACTTTGAAACGAGTGAACAGAGAAATATATAAACTGCCCAATAATATTTATATATCTTAATTATTACCCACTAAATACATTAATATGCCGTAAATAGCTCTATTCATAAAATTTAAGTGATAATTCATTTCCGTTATAAAAAAGTTACGTTCTATCGCATCTAGTGACAGGATCAAAAGTATTCGGTGCAAACTAATGAATCGCAAATAATCGATTACACTTATAATACACATATAACATGAAATTAAAATAACCAAAATATTTTAATATTATTTTATTATAACGAATCGTCGGATTCTTCATACGAACTCGAATCGTCGCTTGAATCATCTGCAGTGTTTATTATTAACTCTTGTGTAGGTATGTTGTCAAATTCAATTTCCCGATACCAATCAGAGAATATTATATTTTTTGTCTTGTTGACGACACTCGCCCAGTTTTCAGGCGTCACACTAGCACATGCGTTTTTTAAAAGTTCAAGCATTTTATTTGCTGTGAAAGGAGGAGTTGTATTGTTTCTTGCGGCGTGTCCTTTGACTTGTGCCCAGATCATTTCAATTGGATTATATTGACAGTGGTACGGAGGAATTCTGATTACAACATGCCCATATTCTGCTGCCATTTCGTCGATGACATATCGTTTTGGCTGCTTTTTACTTTTTAATATTTTAAGTAATTCTACTTTTAGTAGGGATTCGTCCACATCTTCCCCATTATCACGAAGCCAGTTTATAATCTCGTGTTTTTTGTTGACCTGTGTTGGCATTTTATTAATTTGGCGAGAGTGATAGGGTGCATTATCAATAAATATTGTTGATGGCTCTTCAAGTGATGTAAGCATTTCTCTGAACCACTTTTCATACACGTCCGCATTCATCTCCTCATGATAGTCTCCTGTTTTTTTTTATTTGAACGCTAACAGAGCGTCTGGTACAAATCCCTTTGTAGTTCCCGCATGGCAAATGATGAGGCGTTCACCTTTCCCCATTGGCACTGCAGAAGTAGAAGCAGCAGTATCGTCAGTCCAACCTTTTGGTATGGAATGATTGGCATTGAGCCAAGTTTCATCTGTGAAAACGACATTCGACAAGTCTTCTATTTTCTTCGCTTGTCTTAAAAATTCACAGCGAGACAAGGCTATATCACGACGTTCCATTAAAATTTTTCTTTTGTCGGATTTCTTATACAAGAACCCGATTTGGTGCAGCACCTTTGACAAAGAAGATTTTTGACCACGAAACAAGCCACAATTTCGTAGAGACGCTACTAATTTTTTCAAAGTAGGAATCTCTTTGCTTGTGTAATAATTGTATATATGACGACGAATAGCATCAGTATCAAAACTGTCAATTGCTGTCACTTTACGGGGCTGACGTTTTTTCTTAGCTACGCCTAAATAGCTTGTTCTGTTCAATACCACTACTACCATAGGCTTCTTTAGTGATTTTCGCCACCGTTGGAGCACTAATACCTAATGCTGCTGCAACACGGTCTCTAACTTGGGTTACTGGACTTACTGGTATAAGGAATCCGCCATTGCGGCTTTCCTTTTCAAAAAATTCACGAAGCCGCAGCACTAACTCTCTGGATTGTCCTTTAAGCACCATACCTTTCGGCATTTTGCAAGTAAAATCTTACTGGGAGGAACGATACGCTCAACTCAATCAAAGTAAGAACAATGAAATCAATACGGTGGAATATAAATACTCAACACAGCGTATGAAAAATATGAAAGAGCACTCAACGAACAGAAATGTGACTAGCACGGGAGTCTTGTTGCGAGTGACAAACAACACAACAAAATGGCGTCGCCGGCGCGCCGTTCAGTGTTGCCAATTCGGCTTAAAAAAAAGGGGTAGGCTGGATGAGAAAATTAGTGATTTACTACCGCAGACGAGGGCGCCATTGTCTCTAAGTAAAGTTTGGAGCAGCGGACCCCGCTTAATGGAAAAATGCTTCATAAAGTAGTTATTTTTTATTTTGCAAAGTACAAAGTAAAATATTTTGGGAGGACTGAATTAGTGGGTATGCAAAAATGAATGTGCCCAAATAACAAATATATTTACAGAAGTGAAGTTTTTAAATAATATGAAATATGTATTTAAGCAAAAATAAAATATCCGTGTTAAATCGATTAAAAGTTCTTCCTGACTAAAATCGATTATTACAAAACATAGTATCCGTAATACATTGGTACAACACTAATTGATCAGAATTCGACCTGCCAAAAGTAAAATAAATGGTTGGAACGAGTATAAGTGTAAAACGGGACCCTATAATAAAGACTTCGCTGTCCGTCCGTCCGGCCGTTCATCTGTCTATCACCAGGCTTCTGTTTCATGAACCATAATAGTTAGACAGCAGCCAGACAAAAATTTTCATAGATGATGTATTTCTGTTGCCGCTATAATGACAAATACTAAAATACAAAATAAAATAAATATTTAAGGGCTCCCATACAACAAACGTGATTTTGGCTCCTTTTTGCTCGATATATTTTTTAGTTTTTATTTTTGCTTTTTGATTTTTTAATTTATTTGTATTATTTTTTTTATATTTAAATATATCTTCTAAAACACTCTAACAAGAAAATACCGAGCAAGGCTCGGTCATCCAGATATTAGTAATTTATATGAAACGATTGTACGTTTAAAATAGCGGCATTTATTAAATACTTACTCAATCCAGTCAACAGATACCGCCATCTGTTAGAATCGTTTGGAGTTAATAGATAATTGTGATTGTCAAATAATAGACAAATAATTTGCAAACATATTGCGACTATAAATTGAGATGGAAGCTATCCTATCTTTTAAGTTGGATCAAACTACACATGATGTGCAAATTTTATTAAAATCGGTATATATATATATATATATATATATATATATATATATATATATATATATATATATATATATATATATATGTATATATATACATATATATATATATTTTTATTTATTTATTAGATTAACAATTACAGACATTATTACAGGTTTCCCCAATGCAATAGTGTAAGTCATCAATTTACAAAATTATCTGTTCATGTCAACATATAATTACAAAAATAAAATTCTAATGCATGGGGGGCATAGTCCGGAGCGTGCTCGTCGCGTCCCCTGCCAGTCTAGTTAGACTGCTAATCCGGCTCGATATGCGTACCGCAGTGCGGGTTAGGGCGTCCCCCGGAGGCGACGCGTACTGACCCGCCCCCGTCGGTACGAACTTTGGCAGATGCGGCGATGGGGGCCGCCACCCATCACGCCTTGCCCAGTCAGGCGAGTCGAGGAAAGCAGAGTGCCGGGTGGGCACGTGGAATGTAAGAGGTTGTGTGGAAGGTAAGTTTCACGAGCTGATAACCGTCATGGCGGACAAACAGCTAGACGTGCTCTGTGTAACAGAGACTAAGCGAAGGGGCAGCGACGCCTGCGATCTTCCTGGTGGCGGGATGGCTCTGTGGTCTGATGTACCACAGAGCGATCGAGCCAGCACGGGGGTAGGAGTGCTGTTATCCTCTCGCTTGGCCTCATGTGTGAAGGATTACGGAATGTATGATCCCAGACTTCTTTGGGTCCGTATAAAACTAGGTGTCACCAAGGTATTCATGGTTGTAGCATATGCTACCGTAGGATCCTCGGTGGCATCAGACCTAGAGAAGTTTTGGGATAATGTTATGTTCTGGATATGGCAGAAACCAGTGAACCCGTGATTGTATGCGGAGATTTGAACGGATGGGTGGGGACCAAGCGTCCCGACTATGAGGACGTACCTGGTCCATTTGGTGATAAGAGAGTAAACGATGCAGGTAGGCTCATAGCGGATGTATGCCCATGAAAAATGTGTTTGATACAATAAGGTTCTAATCTCCATAGATTAGAACCTTATTGTGTCAAACACATTTTTCCAACATAAGGACATCCATATGTATACATGGAGAAGGAATGAACAGAAAAGTATAATAGATTTAATTTTGGTAGACAGTCGCCTCCGAAGGAAAATATTGGACGCAAGAGCCTACAGGGGCCCCACAGTCGATACGGACCACTATCTCGTTATTGCGAGATTTAGTGGTCTGTTCAGAAAGTGGAGGCACTGGCGAGAGCGTGTCCACTTCGGAGGGCTTGAAAGAATAAAGGTTGAAAGGTTGCAAGAAGAGTGTGTTAGAGAAAAGTATGCAGAGGGTGTCCCAGAACGACTGACGATGGCAAGTCAGCCGCAATCGGACATTGAAGAATGCTGGAGAGTATTGAATGAGAGTATGGTAGATACAGCGAAAGAAGTATGTGGAAGTTCAAAGAAGCATAGAAAAATAAATGGTGATGAATGGTGGGATGTGGAAGTGGCAGCTTCCGTAGAGCAAAAGAAGAAAGAGTGGCTGGACTATGTCTCTTCTTTGAATCTGAATGACAGTATGACTGAACAGAAGAAAGAAATATATCGGCAATCTAAGAATGACACCAAGGTCTTAGTGAATGAGAAACGTGATAGAGCGAATATGAGTGCAGAAGATAGGCTGACTAAAAACTTCGAGGGTCAAAACTCTTTTGGAGGGAGGTGAAGAAGTCTCGGGGTGGTTGGTCAGTCTTCAGAATGAATAAAATAAGGTCTAAAGGTGGAGACATTCTTACACAAACACAAGACGTGTTCAGCCGATGGAGTGAATATTTTAGCGATATGTATGCGGATACTCGAGTTGGCGACGGTGTCGCATGTGGTTTAGTAGATCATCATTCGGCACCGGCGTCCTTCGATGGCATCAGTATGGATGAAGTTGAATGGACGATAAGAAGTTTAAAAAATGGTAAGGCAGCGGGCATTGATATGGTGTCTGCCGAGATGATCAAGCTTGGCGACTCCTGTGTCTGGGGGGCGTTCCTGTTACTCCTCAATTTAGAATGGTTCCCAGGGACTGGAATAGCGCGGTCATCGTGCCTTTGTTTAAAAACAAGGGTTCACGTTATGACTGCGCAAATTACAGAGCCATAAGCTTGACCAGTTTGGCAGCAAAAGTGTATGATAAAATTATTGAAAGGAGAATGAGGATGGTGGATACGAAAGGAACTTTGGGACATTTTAGCGGAGTATGGTATTAACGGTAAACTGCTGCAGGCTGTGCAGTCCAGTTACATGGGCTGTAGAGCCTGTGTGCGGCTGGATGATGGAATGTCGCCTTGGTTTGACGTCAATATCGGCGTTAAGGGGTGCGTTCTGTCAGCCAGACTGTTTATCATATATCTGGATAAATGTCTCCAAAGGTTGAACGATATGAATGTGGGAGTCCAGATGGACGACTCAGTGGTCACTGCTCTGCTTTATGCAGATGATGCAGTCCTGCTGGCACAGTCAGCGTCTGACCTGCAGACCCTAGTCGACACAATGATAGAAGATTGTAAGAAAAGGGGCCTACGGGTGAATGTGAGCAAAACCAAAATAATGGTCTTTGAAAGAGATGAAGCCAGAACAGATGCAAGATTAACAATAGGTAATGATGTACTAGAGCAAGTGGATGAATTTGTATATCTTGGATGTGTATTTAGCCGAGATGGAAGGTACACCACTGATATAGAGCGAAGAGTGAATGCGGGAAATAGAGTGAACGGAGCGTTAGGGCAACTTCTCGGTAGCCACCACCTCAGCCAGAAGGCACGTGTAGCAATACATAACGCAGTGCTTGTCCCAACATTACTGTATGGAAGCGAGAGTTGGGTATGCAGAAAAGAGTATGAAAGGAAAATTAATGCGGTCGAAATGCGATCTCTACGGAGAATCTGTGGAGTTAGGCTGATCGATCGCATTCGTAACGACGACGTAAGAGAGCGAGCAGGTATGAAAGAGAGTATTCGTGTAAAGATGCGAACGGGAATGCTCCGATGGTTCGGACATGTGGAAAGAATGCCGAACGAACGTCTGGTTAAGAAGATATACAATGCGAAATTGGAAGGATGTAGGAACCGGGGGAGACCGAGACTAACCTATCTAGACCAGATCGGTCATGTACTGAAGGAAGGTGGAGTCAAGAGTCGCCAAAACCGGCGAGCGTGTATAAAGAGAATTATGAATGTTGAGGAAGCGAGTGAAGTATGCAAGGATAGAGTTCTCTGACACTCTGTTCTCTCTGCCTACCCTGCAAAGGACATGGCGTGATGATATGTATGTATGTAAAATTCTAATAAACAATTTAATGTCTTAGATACAAATCAAAAATTCTTTTCTAATAGTAAGTCAAAATAAGTAAGTCAAAGTAAAAAGATTACAGGACTTTTGACGGGAATTTGATAACGTCATGTGGTGCTCTTGTATTATATTCGATATCTTATTGATTTAATGTGTTATATTAGATAATTTTAATGGCATTTTATGTAATATGAAGCGGCGGAACTACTGGGATGTAGTGAATATCATATAAAAGTGCTTTACAGCGTTTTCGTTTTACATCAAAATTCCCACAAGATACCATTAACAGTGTGGCCATGGCACTGTTAATGGCGACAATTTGACTTAGACAATGACTAACTTGAAAGACTGAAAACGTGAAAATATTTATAACTTGACACTGGCACCAATAGCTCGTATATGTAGCTGATTGCCAATATATTAGAAGATAAGAAGAAGATTACAAAATAATCTACATTTTTCACATTATAAAATCACATAATACTATAGCATAATTGAAATAGCATTATCTTTTTGAATTCCGCAATCGAACAAATAAATAGGTCTATTTTGTCGGCAAGTTGATTTAATGCTCGTAACATACGTGTTATAACAATTATTGAAAGGAGAATGAGGATGGTGTCCGATGGTTTACTGTGTGAGACGACGGTTTACTGTGTGAGACGACGGTTTACTGTGTGAGTGAACGATATGAATGTGGGAGTCCAGATGGGCGACTCAGTGGTCACTGCTCTTCTTTATACAGATGATGCAGTCCTGCTGGCACAGTCAGAGACTGACCTGCAGGCCCTAGTCGACACAATGACAGAAGATTGTAAGAAAAGGGATTTATGCGTGAGTGTGAGCAAAACCAAAATAATGGTCTTTGAAAGAGTTGAAGTCAGAACAGATGTAAGAGTAACAATAGGTAATGATGTACTAGAGCAAGTGGATGAATTTGTATATCTTGGATGTGGATTTAGCCAAGATGGAAGGTACAACACTGATATAGAGCGAAGAGTGAATGCGGGAAATAGAGTGAACGGAGCGTTGGGGCAACTTCTCGGCAGCCACCACCTCAGCCAGAAGGCACGTGTAGCAATACATAACGCAGTGCTTGTCCCAACATTACTGTATGGAAGCGAGAGTTGGGTATGCAGAAAAGAGTATGAAAGTAAAATTAATGCGGTCGAAATGCGATCTCTGCGGAAAATCTGTGGAGTTAGGCTGACCGACCGCATTCGTAACGACGACGTAAGAGAGCGTGTAGGTATGAAAGAGAGTATTGGTGTAAAGATGCGAAAAAGAATGCTCCATGGTTCGGACATGTGGAAAGAATGCCAAACGAACGTCTGGTTAAGAAGATATACAATGCGAAAGTGGAAGGATGTAGGTACCGGGGGAGACCAAGACTAACCTACCTAGACCAGATTGGTCACGTACTGAAGGAAGTTGGAGTCAAGAGTCTCCGAAACCGGCGAGCGTGTATGAAGAGAATTATGAATATTGAGGAAGCGAGTGAAGTATGCAAAGATAGAGTTCTCTGGCACTCTGTTCTTTCTGCCTACCCTGTAAGGGATATGGCGTGATGATATGTATGTGTATGTATGTATAAAAATATCTAACGGCATCTTCTGGCTCTCCGATGTTATAGAACGGATCCCAGTTGATCTCTACAATTGATGTGTATAATAAACCTAAATTTGCTTTTGAAAAGTTATACTGGCATGAAATATAGTTCATGCTGGCGACGAAGATGTGGTCTCGTTACAAGACACCGCTGTGTGGGAACTATCGGAGGCGCCGCGGCCGAGACGCACAGCCACCTCTAGCGGTGGATGATATACATACGTCCACCGGTACCGGTGCCTCGTCCGCCGCACACACCTCTACCTATATGTGTGTGTGTGTGTGTGCGTGAGTGCGTGCGTGGGTGTGTGCGTGCGCGCGGGCGTGGGTGAGTGCCTGTGTGTATGTATGTGTGTGTGTGTTGTATGTGTATGTTTGTGTGTGTGTACCTATAATGAAAGAAATACACGTGGTAGTGGGTCAAATCAACTTAATCTTTTTTAGATAACAAACGATATAAATTTCCAAAAATTTTATGACTGAATAACATATACCTATATCAAAAAACTTCTAGGTGATCAAATGAAGTTCCAATTTTGCATTCAGGTAGATACTTGTGTGAATACAAAGGAACAAATCAGAAAACTGAATTTATGAGATGGTAAAATTTGCCGACACGTCAATTTTATTAGGTATAACTTAACGGCTTGTATAAATATCTTTGTATAAATAAATGCAAAACTTGTTAGACCGGGGAGGAGGAGGCGCCGTTATGCGCGCCTCCTCCCACCACCCTTGAGGGACGATAGGACGTGGCCAGAAGGCCAAGCATGTGGGTGCTGGGGATCGAATGTCAGTAGACAATCTCTCCGGCTCCCTGTAAAAGCGCGGAAGGGGCCGCTGTGGTTTTAGTGGGTATTGCGGTCGGGTTCCAGCTGGCCGGTGAGTCCCACACTCCCCCTCGTCTGTCACCGGCGGGGGATAGCGCGTAAATGCGTTTCCACAGCGACAAAAAAAAGGCAATAATTATATCATTTTAAGTAGGTAATGTTATCTTATCAAAATATGGATGTGCAAATGGGAGCCTAGTTCAACATTATGATAATTATTGTGTGGTTGTACTTCGTCAACAAAAGATTTAGATCTACATAGGTACCAAATTCTGTAAACAATGTAATCATGAAAAAAATGAATCCCGCTTGTGACATCATTTTTCGCTTCGTAATCGGGTTTTATAAATAATTAAGCATATTAAATGCTAAATTTCAGTAATTTGAATAACAAGGTTGTGTCATCGTTTAATACAATTCTAACTGCAAAGTTTGAAGTATTAAGCCTATAACAATGTGTAAACATTGTCGGGTAGATGCCGCATGTCACCTTAAAGACGTAAATATGATACGAAGCGAAATTTGCATGTCCTACAATAGTTCACGGTGGTGTAGTGGCAGCACGATTGGGCCGGCATCCCAATAGGCGCGGGTTCGAATCCCGCTTGTGACATCATTTTTCGCTTCGTAATCGGGTTTTATAAACAATATAGAAGTTTATTTA
The DNA here is from genome assembly GCA_905163515.2 of Lymantria monacha. NCBI lineage: Eukaryota > Metazoa > Arthropoda > Insecta > Lepidoptera > Erebidae > Lymantria > Lymantria monacha. Next base: position 41,569,238 of record LR991081.1, read on the forward strand.
TTAGACAATCGTATTAGTCCGGTCAATTTAGACATTCGAAGCTACATAAATTCCCAACAAGCTGAAAATCGGTAAGATTGTTTAAAATATGATTAAAAATAAAGTTTGAAAGTTCCCCATCTTTCCCCTGTATGGAAAAAAATTAATCAAGGTCAAAGGTTAAAAAAAATAGTTTTTCGCGATTTTCAGCAAAACGGTGAATTTATGTAGCTTTACTTTTATTTTTGGTCTAATTTGACCGGACTATATAACATTCTTAAGTAATTTTAAAACATTATTTGTTTGCATAAAATATAAAAAATATTTTTTTATTATGGCTCTCTAAATTGTAATGGTCGATTTTTAAATAAAGTAATTAACTAATTTCAAATTGTCGGGACCGTGCGAAAACGAACTTCCAATTCACCTCGACAAAATTACAACCAGTCTGTCCCCATTCATCCAATCCAACCGCATTCACCCCATTTATTTCAATCCGTCGCCACTCAAATCATCCATCCCCACTCTTTCCGTCTATCATCTGTCCCCACTTCACAACATTTAATTAATTAAATATACATACCTGTTTACACGCCCCACGGGGCCAGTATATACATACATACATACATACATATACATACATACATACCATGAGGACATGTACTTTGCAGGGTAGGCAGAGAGAACAGAGTGCCAGAGAACTCTATCTTTGCATACTTCACTCGCTTCCTCAACATTCATAATTCTCTTCATACACGCTCGCCGGTTTCGGAGACTCTTGGCTCCACCTTCCTTCATTACATGACCGATCTGGTCTAGGTAGGTTAGTCTCGGTTTCCCCCGGTACCTACATCCTTCCACTTTCGCATTGTATATCTTCTTAACCAGACGTTCGTTCGGCATTCTTTCCACATGTCCCAACCATCGGAGCATTACCTTTCGCATCTTTACACCAATACTCTCTTTCATACCTACTCGTTCTCTTACGTCATCCTTACGCATGCGGTCGGTCAGCCTAACTTCACAGATTTTCCGTAGAGATCGCATTTCGACCGCATTAATTTTACTTTCATACTCTTTTCTGCATACACAACTCTCGCTTCCACACAGTAATGTTGGGACAAGCACTGCGTTATATATTGCTACACGTGCCTTCTGGCTGAGGTGGTGGCTACCGAGAAGTTGCCCCAACGCTCCGTTCACTCTATTTCCCGCATTCACTCTTCGCTCTATATCAGTGGTGTACCTACCATTTTGGCTAAATCCACATCCAAGATATACAAATTCATCCACTTGCTCTAGTACATCATTACCTATTGTTACTCTTACATCTGTTCTGGTTTTATCTCTTTCAAAGACCATTATTTTGGTTTTTCTCACACTCACGCGTAGATCCCTTTTCTTACAATCTTCTGTCATTGTGTCGACTAGGGTCTGCAGGTCAGTCTCTGACTGTGCCAGCAGGACTGAATCATCTGTATAAAGAAGAGCAGTGACCACTGAGTCGCCCATCTGGACTCCCACATTCATATCGTTCAACCTTTGGAGACATTTATCCAGATATATGATAAACAGCCTGGCTGACAGAACGCACCCCTGCTTAACGCCGATATTGACGTCAAACCAAGGCGACATTCCATCATCCAGCCGCACACAGGCTCTACAGCCCATATAACTGGACTGCACAGCCTGTAGCAGTTTACCGTTATTACCATACTCTGGTAAAATGTCCCAAAGTTCCTTTCGTACAACCGTGTCAAATGCTCTCTCCAGATCCATAAAACTGCAGAAAACCCTCTGACCTAGAGCCAGATGCTTCTCCACAATGTTGCGCAGAGAGAACACTTGATCCATGCATCCCCTTCCACTCCTGAAACCTCCTTGTGTCTCACACAGTAAACCATCGGACACCATCCTCATTCTCCTTTCAATAATTTTACCATACATTTTTGCTGCCAAACTGGTCAAGCTTATGGCTCTATAATTTGCGCAGCCATAACGTGAACCCTTGTTTTTAAACAAAGGCACGATGACTGCGCTATTCCAGTCCCCGGGAACCATTCCCGAGCTCCAACATAAATTGAGGGGCAACAGGAACGCCTCCTAGACACAGGAGCCACCAAGCTTGATCATCTCGGCAGACACCATATCAATGCCCGCTGCCTTACCATTTTTCAAACTTCTTATCGCCCATTCAACTTCATCCATACCTATTGATGTCATCGGAGGACGCCGCTGTCGAATGTTGTTCTACTAAATGCCGCATGCGACACCGGCGTCAACGTTCTACCACATGTGACACCGGCGTCAACCGTAGCATCCGCATACATATCGCCAAAATATTCACTCCATCGGCTTAACACGTCTTGTGTTTGTGTAAGAATGTCTCCACCTTTAGACCTTATTTTATTCATTCTGAAGGCTGACCAACCACACCGAGACTTGTTCACCTCCCTCCAAAAGAGTTTGGTGTTACCCTCGAAGTTTTTAGTCAGCCTATCTTCTGCACTTGCTCTATCACGTTTCTCTTTCACTAAGGCCTTGGTGTCATTCTTACATTGCCGATATATTTCTTTCTTCTGTTCAGTGATACTGTCATTCAAATTCAAAGAAGAGAGATAATCCAGCCACGCTTTCTTCTTTTGTTCTACGGAAGCTGCCACTTCCGCATCCCAACATGCATCACCATTTATTTTTCTATGCTTCTTTGAACCTCCACATACTTCTTTCGCTATATCTACCATACTCTCATTCAATACACTCCAACATTCTTCAATGTCCGATTGCGGCTGGCTTGCCATCGTCAGCCGTTCTCGGACAGCCTCTGCATACTTTTCTCTTACACACTCTTCTTGCAACTTTTCAACCTTTATTGTTTCAAGCCCTCCGAAGTGGACACGCCCTCGCCAGTGCCTCCACTTTCTGAACATACCATTAAATCTTGCGATAACGAGATAGTGGTCCGTATCGACTGTGGGGCCCCTGTAGGCTCTTGCGTCCAATATTTTGCTTCGGAGGCGATTGTCTACCAAAATTAAATCTATTGTACTTTTCTGTTCATTCCTTCTCCATGTATACATATGGATGTCCTTATGTTAGAAAAATGTGTTTGACACAATAAGGTTTATCAACATGTATACATCCGCTATGAGCCTACCTGCGGCGTTCACTTTCTTATCACCAAATGGACCAAGTACGTCCTCATAGTCGGGACGCTTGGTCCCCACCCATCCGTTCAAATCTCCGCACACAATCACGCGTTCATTGGTTTCTGCCATATCCAGAACTGCCCTAACATTATCCCAAAACTTCAGACCTAGAGAGGTCTGATGCCACCGAGGATCCTACGGTAGCATATGCTACAACCATGAATACCTTGGTGACACCTAGTTTTATACGGACCCAAAGAAGTCTGGGATCATACATTCCGTAATCCTTCACACATGAGGCCAAGCGAGAGGACAACAGCACTCCTACCCCCATAGGAATACTGGCTCGATCGCTCTGTGGTACACCAGACCACAGAGCCATCCTGCCACCAAGAAGATCGCAGGCGTCGCTGCTCCCTCGCTTGGTCTCTGTTACACAGAGCACGTCTAGCTGTTTGACTGCCATGACGGATATCAGCACGTGCAACTTACCTTCCACACAACCTCTTACATTCCACGTGCCCACCCGGCACTCTGCTTCCCTCGACTTGCCTGACTGGGCAAGGTGTGATGGGTGGCGGCCCTCATCGCCGCAACTGCCGATGTTCGTACCGACGGGGGCGGGTCGGTACGCGTCGCCTCTGGGGGACGCCCTAACCCGCACTGCGGCACGCATTCGAGCCGGATTAGCAGTCTAACTAGACTGGCAGGGGACGCGACGAGCACGCTCCGGACTATGCCCCCCGGAGACATACATACATATCATCACGCCATATCCCTTGCAGGGTAGGCAGAGAGAACAGAGTGACAGAAAACTCTATCCTTGCATACTTCACTCGCTTCTTCAACATTCATAATTCTCTTCATACACGCTCGCCGGTTTCGGAGACTCTTGACTCCACCTTCTTTCAGTACGTGATCAATCTGGTTTAGGTGGGCGAGTCTCGGTCTCCCCCGGTACCTACATCCTGCCAGTATATGATGTACCTAAATTTAAGTATCATCATCACAGCTCATATTATATGTCCCACTGTTGGGCTCGGGCCTCCGCCGCAATAGGAGGGAAATTAACCTACTAACCGCGCTGGTCAGACGTGTTGGTATAGGGTTTGTTTCGAGTTTGCCTTCTCTTGCATAGATTTTATATGCGTTTTACATCCCTTAGTCGTCTTTTACGATCACCCACGGGTAAGACAGGGGGCGGTGAAGTGTATTCTTACTTCGTCACCACACGGATAAATTTTTCGTCTTACGTTATTATTATTATATTTTAGTCAATTTACAAAATATCTATATAAATTATAGCCTTGGTATGTCTTATTGTGTTATATTATTGTAAAGTTTAATTGAAATGCATTCAGAAGTTTCTGCGTGAAAAAGTAACAAACATCCATACAAACTTTCGCATTAAGTCAGTTTAGCACTGACTTTAATAAGTTTATTAAATATTAAAAAAGGATTTTATACCTTGTTGTAGGTAAATAAATGTGCAATGTTTACAGTCTTGTGACAATTGCTTTGGTTTTATTAGTTATATTATAATGCCCTCATTATAACATAACTAAGAAATCATCTCTTCAACCTTTATGTGGTCCGATTAAGGGACTTGTGTAAAAGCCTATGTCGTGCGATGTTTCACAGGTTTTAGGGTCGACTCTGTACAATATCGGTTACGTATATTGCGTCATAGCCTTCTTCCCGAATCAGGCGTAATTTACTACACGCTCTAACGACACGCTTGTCCGAGTTCAGGATGGGACTGTGCAAGAGTGTATGCATGCGTAAGTTCGTACATGCTTGCTTGTGTGAGTGCGTGCATGCTTGCGTGCGTGCATGCTTGCTTGTTTGCGTGAGTGCGTGTATGCTTGCTTGCGTGCGTGCGCGTGTGCGCATTTGTGTGTGTGTGTTAAATCTGCTAAAATGCCAAGAGAAACTTTGTAAGCAACAACTAGACTTACTGAAGAATAGTGACTGAACAAGCTATGCAATATGAAAAAACTGAAATAGTTATGTAACGTTATAAATATATATGAAAAATGTAACAGATGAGATAATGAGCTAACTATATAGTCGACTAAATAGTCATCTATATGGACTTTGTTCCCTTTGCCTGTCTGAACGGATAAAATTACTTAAGAAAATTGCCGTTTCCTAAGCAACCAAGTATAAATAATATTTGGTTGTAAAGAAAACAAGAAAATGTTTCTAAGGCAATTTATCAAAAGAAACCATCAAATATGATGACCGATGAAGAAAAATCAAAATTAGGTAAACTATTACGAGAAATAGAAATTCCAGAAGTAAAGTTAGCGCCACGATGTTCGGAACTTGTAAAGGAGTTTCACAAGAGATTTCATTCTGATATCAAAGGTGAAATCGAAGAAGAGGAGATTTCAAATGATATTAGTCAGAACCCGTATAAAGTAGATCCGCAGTTACTAGCAGAAAATGAAAGGAAGTTAAGAGAATTGTTATCTGGCAGCAACCGGTTTGTATCGATTTACTAAGTACCACACTAGGCTGGACCATGTACTGTAGTTATACTGAGAATGTTATTATTTTCAGAGTCAATATCTTTGCAGAAAATAATCTAATAGCTCAAGATGCTAAACGATCTTGGAGAACTAATTCAAATAAAGAGAAACTGCTACGCATAGATAATGCATTGAAGCGGCATGTTGAAAAGTGTTCACAATTAATAACACCATTAGGTGTAGATATGATGCAAAGTCTTGTTAAAGAGTGTAGAGAGGCAACTCGTGTAGCTCCTCCTGTCGGACAAAATCGACTACGTGCTACAGTGGACGCAGCTAAGAAGAATTTACCTAATTTTCAGTATAAAAATACAGATAATTCCACAGCAACAGCAATTATGCTAGAAGCACATGATTTGATCCCCAAGAATACACAGTAGGGTTTAAGAATTTGTGACAGAATTGGTACCTAGTAATATTTATGAGAATAAATATTTATAATACATAAAATATTAATGTGTTTCAATTTATTATTGAACATCAATTTCTTAAAAAATGCACACATCCAATTTTCAGAGGTACTATATTGCCAATTTCTGTAGATACATTTTAGAAGTACCTATCGTAACCTAGGCTTTTATGCGCCCGGTTCGAGTTTTTATTGCTGCCTATTTCTCTTGGATCAGTTGGCTTTACCTATAGTGCAGAGGGTGAGGTGCACCCGGGCGCCGGGTGTTAGGTAGCGCCGAGAGCCGCTCGGAACACAGAGCCTCCACTGTAACACTCCGCAAGGAGCGGGCGCACCGCACGCAGCGAGTGCCTAACCATTTATAAACGTAGTGGGTGCGTTATTTGACAGGTTTGGGTAGGTTGCTTTGTCGCGGCGACCATCGTTCACATGTGGCTGTCCTCGCCACCCACAGCAGACAAAGTGGACGCCGAGGCTTGCTGCATCCGTAGTGCGTTACGCAGATCTGCGATGCGGCCATGCCCAGGGTACGGCGTCTACCTCCGAGGCAGGGGGTCTACTGGTGGTCCCCAAAGCTGGCGGACCTTCGTGCGGCGCGCGTTAGTGCCCGAAGGTCCTATACCAGTAGCCGGCGGCGTCACCGCAACGCTGAGCGGGAGGGCCAGCTGTATGAGGCGTATCTCAGTGCGTGGACTGCCTTTCGACTGGCCATCCGATCCGCCAAGGACGCAAATTGGCAGGAGATGCTGGACGATCTCGATCGTGACCCCTGGGATCGTCCGTATCGCACGTCGATAAACAAGCTTCGCACGCAGCTCAAACTACTCAACTCAACTCCATCCATATCAGTATCCAGGCCTATATGAAATGTTTGGGCTTGGTGCTCGACGGGCGTTGGTGGTTCCGGGAGCATTACCGCAGAATCGCTCCTCGGGTAGTCAGCGCGGCGTCCGCCCTATCACAGTTCATGCCAAACGTGGGCGGACCCAGCTTCGAAGGCCGACGGCTGTATGCGATGGTGATCCACTCGATGGCCATGTATTGCGCACCTGTGTGGACAAGGTCTCTGACCATCCAACACCAAGCTTTTGTGTGGCGCCCACAGAGATCCATGGCGGTTAGAGCCATCCGAGGATAGCGCACAATGTCGACCGAAGTGGCATGTGCATTGACCGGAACACCCCCGTGGGTCCTGGAGGCGGAGATGCTCTCCAATCTCTACCGGTGGATTTCTTTAGTACGCGCCAAGGGTAGCTCCCTATCGCTCAATGAGATAGCCACCTGGCGCGAAGACGCCCGCCGGGACGTCATTGGCAGTTGGGTTACGCGGCTGGAGAGGCTTAGACACGGTGTTGTTACCGTTGAGGCCCTCCAGACCGTACTGATAGAATGGATGAAGCGGTGGCACGGAGTCCTCTTTCCGGCTGGTGCAGGTCTTGTCGGGGCACGGTTGCTTCGGCAAGTACCTGCACATGGTCGCAAGGAGGGAATTGATTCCGTCCTGCCAACAGTGCGGCAGTGACGAGGACACAGCGCAGCATACGCTCGAGGTCTGTACGAGCTGGGACTGGCAGCGCAGTGACCTCGTCGCTGTCATCGGTGCCGACCTGGTGCTGCCAGCTGTCATGAAAGCGATGGTCAGTCTGGGATGTGGTCGCCGCCTGTGCGAGGCAGTCATCACGCAGAAGGAAGCGGGGTAACGAGTCCGGGAGGATTCTCTCGACTCAGGTCGCCGCCGGCGCCCTGGGCGGCGCAGGCGAGAATACCTGCGTCTGATGGCGCTCTAGCCGAGGCATCGGGTGATCAAACCGGGGACTAGTCTGGTCACCCGAAGCGAAGCCACCGCGTGAGGACGATGCCTCGAAGACGAAAGCTGTCGGGGCATCGACTCGAGAGGATCCCGCGAGGGTAAACCGCCGGGCGGGCCACCGAAAACAAAGATCGGGTACCGGTGGCCTGCTCACACGGCGAAGAGAGGCGCTTTGCAGGGTGGGTCTATGAGGTCACGCGCCACCTCTTCCGTCGTCCCGGACCGATTTGCCGGGGCGTGACCACAGCATAGTCCACCACAAAAAGAAGGTTGCTTTGTCGCCATGCTCACTGTAACTTCATAATCCGATCGCGTTTACACTTGTTTCGTGTCAAAACAACGAGACTAGCATGCGACATCGCATTATAGCGAGGTTCAGAGTTTAGTCGACGAGGTTGATAGTTAATCAACCTATTCCATTTTTTCACGCATTTTGATACAAGAGGGCGCCAGGTGATTGATTGCACCCGGGCGCTACATGTGCTAGAGCCGCCCCTGATCAGTTATGTATCGTTTACAGTTTTACGATATAGTTAGCTTATTTCGTGGTTTTATTTTTGCTCCCACCAGGATTCTTCGCCCTGTGTTTAAGCACTGCCCCATTTACGACTGTATTTGGAATATTAGATAGTAGGTATATCGTCTTCAGTAAATTTTTAATAGGCTTTTCTTTAAGTTTGGCAAAAGCATTTATGGAATGGGTAGATATTTAGTAGATTAACTTAAATTATACAAACCATTCAAATAACTGTAATTGATAAGCAAAGGATTCTCATTGGGCATAACGAATTCCCATAGAAATAAATATCGTAGAGTTTCTGCATTAAAACAAGACAACTGTTGAATTAGACGAACGCCTTCTAATCTATTACAGCGCATGTTCTCGAACGACACCAACTGAAGCTGATTCTGAAAACTTGAAAAGAAACTGTAAATTTAAAACACATTAATCGATACCCAACCAAAGAATCGAAATCGAAATCCAACCTAAATAAGATATGTACTTAATAGCTACGTAATTTATAGCCTACGTAATGTTTTAAACCATTTACAGTTAACAGACAAAATATTTTTACAGTAAGTAAGGTAGTGTTTGATATTTTTCTTTAGAATTTCTTTTCTAGGATTGGCTATTTTACACAAATACAAAAGAAGGTATGCTCTAAGTTTATATATAATTTATGCTATTGACAAGTTAAATGGAGAATAACTGTATCTACCTACAGCACAATGATTTGCTATTATTACAACGCTTAACGCAGACATCAATACCAAGCGATAAAGCTTCTCAAATGCCTAATCATGAAAACATATGTGGTAATTGTAGAAAATGATGGACCTAATAATCTTCAATCAATTGATAATATCTATACCTTTGTTTCGTATTAATAATAAAAAATATTCTATTATTATAAGCAAGAGACTTTACAGCAGAATTTTGTTTAATTAGATATATCATTATTACATAGTCACCACACAAAAACATATAGTTGTTCCAAAAAAAGTAGTCACTACATTTAATGGAATTACTTAATTAATGGAGTTCAGTATACTGAACTAACAAACGTTATGTAGGTACCTTAAAATATTTAATAAAGAATGGAAAAAACTCTTTCTTCTGTAATAATCCAGGCGATCCAACTTCACTAGCTGATCGGGGACTATCAATCGTTCAAATTGCTCCTTATTAGTTTCTATTTTCTACAATTATATAGATTCATTTATATATATAATTCTTATGTACGTGTGTATGTCACTGAACTACTCCTAAACGGCTAGACGGATTTTGTTGAAATTTTTGTCTGTGTTCAATTGGATTCGTGAATGGTTTAGATTTGTAATTGGACCCGGTAAGTGGCGCTGCGATCGAATTCTGGGGTTTTTACTTTTTGTACATTGGCTGTTAGGCGGAACGAAATTTGCCGGGTCCGCTAGTATATATATATATATATATATATATATATGTTCTGTCGCCCCGGACGTTTCGTCGGGGCGCGACCACAACCATAGTCCACCATGCGGGAAAAAAAAAAGTATATATATATATATATATGAGGTATTGTAACATAACCCTCTACCAACCGGTATGACTAGCGCGGGTCAATCTCATTGTCTTGTACACCTAAGCTCAGTAGTAGGCCGTAAATGAGCTCATCTCATCATCATCTCATCTCAGCTCATATATGTATGTCACACTGTTGGGCTCGAGCCTCCTCCATAATGGGAGGCTAATTGATCTACTATACCACGCTGGTCAGACGCAGACGTGTTGGTATAGAGTTTTGTTTCGAGTTTTCTTCTCTTGCATAGATGTTATATGCGTTTTACGTCCCTTAGTCGTCTCGTACGATCACCCACGGGTAAGATAAGGGGTGGTGAATTGCTATCACCCTGCACCACCTGTCACCACACGTAAAAAAAATTAACTCATATAATAAATATTTCCATGTAGTGATGAAGTAAGAGACAATTTACTACTTTCTTTTAGTCTAAAATATATAATGTTAACCTAATATATATGTTGGCTTCTCTTTGTGCTGCTTGCACATTCACGGCAATGGTGTAATACTAAAACAATAATAAATTTTCTTATATTCTCAGCTTGTTTTCTCAGAGGTCCCATTATTGGACTCGAGCCTTTTTTAGATTGCGTCAGATGGATTAGAACAGTGCTTGATTTTAAGTTGTCTATCTTATACAGTGGTAGTTTAATTTACTTACATTCCTTAGTAGGTACCTAACCTTTTACGACGAGCATGGAGAAGGAAAGAGTGCTGGATTGTATTGCTAGTCCATTTGTAAATACCCGTAATTTCAAAGCAATTAGTTGTCAATAATACATTAAAATAAATTTTAAAACCTTGAGTGTAACTGCCAAGCTTCTGTGTAATTCTTTCTGGTACTGTGTAGAGCCTAACTTCGTAGCTGTGTTGGCTCTCCATAGATAGTCACCGTACGTAGAAGGCATCCGCAAGTTAGGGTATTGGTATGTAAATAATACTTGTTCACAGTGTTCATTGCTCAGAAAATAGCGTTGTACGTCATGAATATCCCAATAACGGGTACATGTGCTCCTACATCAGTATTTAAATTTATGAACTATTATGCAATATAATGATAAATTCATAATGACGCTTAGGGGGGAAGGTGGGGATCAGGCCGAATATTACTAAATCCCACTTGAGGGAGGAGGGGATCTTGGCAAATATCACGTAATTGTTTTCCTAGCAGAAAACAGTATGAAACTGTGTGAAAGTTAAGTTAAACTGAAGTTAAACGAATTTATATATTCTCAAATAGTCTTTGCTAGTTTTAAATAAAAACAAGCAAATTGTTTTTTTATACTCATTAATACAAAATTTCAAAAATCATACTTAATTAAATAATTCATTGATTTAAAATCCATCGTTTTTATACTCATAATACAAAATTTCAAAAATCTTACTTAAGATTCGGGAGAGGGTGAGGAGGTCGATCGAAAGTTTACAACATCTAGGGGAGAGGGTTTCAAATACTGAAAAATGACTCTCGTAATTAATGGACGCCTCTTACGGCTGGTGAGCATACCTCAATATGTTGAAGACGCGATTAAAATCCTGTTGTTCTTATTCATGTCATAAATGACTGACCGAATAATCCATGTAGCCTACTTTACAATGAAAGATAAATACCTATTACGACAGGCTGGCCAGACCAATTGTGGATATATAATATATATCTTTTAGTCGTCTTGTATATTAACCGAAAAGCTACTAAATTATATTCTTACTTCCTCCTCACACGGATAGTTTTTGTTCATTTTGTTCTTGTTATATAAAAAAAACATGCTGAGAATTGAACCTGTGCTAAGAAAGTAATCTTGTTACGTATATTGATAGAAATAAAAGTAGAAGAATATAAAAATAACACATATCTGATATGTTATACTTTTTGAATACTTTAATGATCTTAACAAATAAATGAAATGTCGTTAGCTATTTTACGCGCGTAATAGTGGATGAGAATTAAGATATCCTTTTCATCTCTCATATAGAGGTTACAGCAATCAGGGTTGTTGCTTACTTTTTAAAAAACATATTTAAAAGTCTTTATATAATAATATAAACACTATTTAATCATTTTGATGTATTGCCAAAAATGTTAATAAGTTGTAATTAAAAATGGATGAATGTGTATTAGTTCTTTATTTGTTCAGGCGTCATTCGCCCGCTTGGGTTGAAGGTTTAATGTTTATATAAACCATAGCAATACCAATAAAATATTAAATGATTATATACTCACATAAGGACATCATCATTTGGTAATAAACCATCAGAGCTTTCTACATAGTATAACCAAATATATGGATTTTGAGCCCAATCGCCGAGTGCCAGATAACCTGGGCTGGGTCGATGTACTCGAGGACTAAGTGTCCATTTCATATCTTCTAAATGACCTTCAATTTTTATGCATCTGCAGTTATCTTCTATATTGCGAAATTGTAAATTTTATCAGTGTTATTTTCAATTTTGTAAGTTACAAGTAACGTCAACAATCTTAATACTAAAGTTATTATATCTACTAGATAACTAGACTACAGGCTACTAATACAAGTAATAAGAGAATTAGGATGCTCGACTCTTCCAATTTATTTCTCCAACATCGTAGTAATTTGCTATATCTTCTTAGATACATGTTAAAGGACGCAGTAGTGTGTATTTGTAACTGTGAGAGCACGCGAGTCAGAAATTAGCATACTGTTACAAGGTCGGCAAAGATGTTAGACGTCTTTTGCGAAAACTAAGTAAGTTTTCATAGAAATTTCTTGAGTCAAATGTGAAGTCCATTTAAATTTCTCAAATTTACCTCTTCTACAGCTAATGATGTCGCCATTCTGTTCTGTATAAAAACACACTATTTCATGACATGGGACCTAAAGACTACTGTTTAGGAAAGCAGAGCTGAGCTACTGAGGAAGACTGCATGGATAGCATGTTAGTGTCACTAATTAAATGCTACAGCAAATGGGTTCGATTCTCAAACCTCAGAATTTCTTGAATAATCCGCAAATGATTGTTTTTGATGAAATTTAACTTACTTTCAGTATTGCCTTCATTTTCTTTATTATCTGTTTTAGACAATTCTGAGAACATTATTATATTTATTATAAAATATATACTAAAAAATATAAATTTAATATGCTCTATAAAATATAGCTTGATACCGATGACAGCTAGAAGCAAATCCTACGACATAACTTTGAACCGACGTCTAAATGAGACTTTCGGTTTGCAACGCCAGCAATTTCGAATTTTCTTAAGAGCCATTTCACGTTTACGCACGAAATTCTCACATTTTAGGCTCCTCAACTACTGTCTTAAGTAACACCTAGGTATTTTTGAATACATGTAAAAATAGGCCAATATTTTGTGTTGACACTGAATGTATTACTTTTACTAAAAGTCACTTGCTCGATCCGTAGTAGCCCATCTCCCCCAACTATTTTAACGTAAAATCGTCATAGAGTCAATTTCAGAGTCCTATATCTATCAATAATACTTATATGTTTGGCCAAAAAAAAAACAGTAATTATCAGATATATACTCTATTCATAATTTAATGCAATAAATTCTTTATTTTTATTACCATTAATCAGAAAAAAAAATCCTTCAGCCGATTTTTAAGTTTTACATCTCAGGTTTGTCGCGTATTTTATGGTGTTAAAATGATAAAAATTATTCCAAATTAAATTCTAAATTAAACTATGATCTTTGAAGAATCGAATTCTACAATTATTTTGACAAAATTTGTATAAAATTTGATAAAATATCGATATAAACATTAGTCCAAATTACAATAAATTACGATACACAAGTGGGCATCGATTTACGGGTTGAGAGCTCTCAGCGCTCACCCACAGTCCGGGTAAAGTTGTCATAGCCATCTGAGGTTAGTTGTTAGCCAAAAAAAAAAAAAAAAAAAAAAAAGGGCATCGATTAGTACGGTGCGAGCACCCGTCGAGGGTGAATCTATGTCATTTGTTCCCGTGTCCCGATTCTCGTGCGCTCGTAATCTGAAGTCATTATTATACTACGATTACATAGTTTTGATACCCAAATTGACTCGGTTTTGCCAAAACTGTGTATTGCTAGAAATCATAGAACCAAGTAAGACCCGATCTATGCCTTTACGGCAAATATTCAATTTTAGCAATTAATTGACCTGTGATTGTATTTATGTTAGTTGTTATATATTTACATAACATACTTAATTGCGCTTTCATTGGACAATGAAAAAAAAAGACTATATATATATATACATATATATGTATATATCACAACAGAATCCCGTCAACGCGTCTGTAACCGCTATTTATACCCGTTTTCGCCACGAAACCACTCAACCGTAATGCTAATGTTGCCAGAACACTCTCTTGGTATCGCCACCTTTCGATGGGCGATAACATCATATATATATATTAGCATTGCGCATAATGCGTCACTGAAATGAAAAGATATATATGTGTCTTTTCACTATTGTGAACTATATCTATCTTTTAGTTCATTTAGTTCAGTTACTTCACGAAAGTGTATTTGTTTTTCGTTCGGTTTTCTTTCAAAAGTTCGTCGACAGATTTAGAGATATAGAATGAGTTGTTTAAACAATAGTTCATTATATCATCATTTTATCAGCTATGTAAGATTAGTTACACGAACTCGTATCGATTTATCGAGTAGGTTATTTACAGATTTCCTATACTTGTCCGGATTGACTGATTCATCATCGCACTGCCTAAACCGCTAGGGCTAACTTTATGAAACTTGGACAGTTGATGCTTTTTATGTTGTAGGCGCTGACTAAGAAATGATTTTTGGAAATTTCGCCACTAAGGGTGTAAATGGGGGTTGCAAGTTTGTATGAACTTCATCAGTTTTAAAGTTAGATTCGTGAAATAATGTATTTGGTTATTTAATATTAAATTTTTGTAAATTGTATTTTTGTAATTTTCCCCCTAAAAGTGAAAAATAAGGGGTTGCAAATTTTTGTGAAACTTCGTCAGTTTTGAAGTTAGGTCTCTACTATTTACTAAGCATGTTGATTATTTGTTAATTATTCTGTAATTATTTTATAGGGTGATGTGGTCGCTCAGCGAAAAAGCCCTCTAATAAATGAAAAAAAAAAAAGAAGTTAGGTCTCTAACGAGAGGTTATATTTTCTATGAAAATCGTCACGTTTTGAGTTAGATCCAAAGAACTCAGTACGTCGATGATAAAGTATAAATAAATTCATAAGGAGGGTTGACGTCAGTCAGGCGGGCGGTCATAAAACTACTGCCAATATCATATATATATATATGTATATATCACAACAGAATCCCGTCAACGCGTCTGTAACCGCTATTTATACCCGTTTTCGCCACGAAACCACTCAACCGTAATGCTAATGTTGCCAGAACACTCTCTTGGTATCGCCACCTTTCGATGGGCGATAACATCATATATATATATATATATATATATATATATATATATATATATATATATATATATATATATATATATATTAGCATTGCGCATAATGCGTCACTGAAATGAAAAGATATATATGTGTCTCTTCACTATTGTGAACTATATCTATCTTTTAGTTCATTTAGTTCAGTTACTTCACGAAAGTGTATTTGTTTTTCGTTCGGTTTTCTTTCAAAAGTTCGTCGACAGATTTAGAGATATAGAATGAGTTGTTTAAACAATAGTTCATTATATCATCATTTTATCAGCTATGTAAGATTAGTTACACGAACTCGTATCGATTTATCGAGTAGGTTATTTACAGATTTCCTATACTTGTCCGGATTGACTGATTCATCATCGCACTGCCTAAACCGCTAGGGCTAACTTTATGAAACTTGGACAGTTGATGCTTTTTATGTTGTAGGCGCTGACTAAGAAATGATTTTTGGAAATTTCGCCACTAAGGGTGTAAATGGGGGTTGCAAGTTTGTATGAACTTCATCAGTTTTAAAGTTAGATTCGTGAAATAATGTATTTGTTTATTTAATATTAAATTTTTGTAAATTGTATTTTTGTAATTTTTCCCCTAAAAGTGAAAAATAAGGGGTTGCAAATTTTTGTGAAACTTCGTCAGTTTTGAAGTTAGGTCTCTACTATTTACTAAGCATGTTGATTATTTGTTAATTATTCTGTAATTGTTTTATAGGGTGATGTGGTCGCTCAGCGAAAAAGCCCTCCAATAAATGAAAAAAATAAAAGAAGTTAGGTCTCTAACGAGAGGTTATATTTTCTATGAAAATCGTCACGTTTTGAGTTAGATCCAAAGAACTCAGTACGTCGATGATAAAGTATAAATAAATTCATAAGGAGGGTTGACGTCAGTCAGGCGGGCGGTCATAAAACTACTGCCAATATCTTGTACAATATATACGGCGGAAGAGTATTCCTCTTCGCTTCTTCTGATATTACGCCGACTCCAAGTAATTTGGAATCTTTTCGTCATCATCATGATAATATAATAAGAAATTTTAGTACATAAAAAGAAGAGATGATGAACTTTATATTTTTTTTTCGTTTAAGTTTTTCCGGGTTTAGAGCCCTCAGCGCTTACTAATAGTATGGAAAAGCAGGTAAAGGCGCTAATAGTTAAACACAATAAACCATTTTCTTTATTTCTTAAATTCCTTTTTTTTATTTTTCATTTATTTCCGAGTTGACAGCACTCAGCGCATTGGCAATAATTAATTTACTAAAGAAGATATTTTGATATCACACAATGCTAAAAAGTTCAAATAATAATACATGTTAAAAAAAATAAACCTTAGACTTAGTTGAAAAAAAACAAAGTTAAAAATAATCTTTATCAAAATAAAAGAGTGTTATGTTATTTTTTTATTTTTTACTACTTTGAATTTAAGACATTATCTGACTAATTAATTCTTAACATTATCTGACTAATTGACCACTGAAACAACTAACCATATCTTAATATACAATATATCCAAGCGGGTGACGCCACGGGAAACAACTAGTTAAAATATATAACTTATTTTCATATAATTCATGTCTTATCAAATCACATCACGTTTACGGCTCAAGACTGCTTTGTCCATCTCGACGCTCGCGTTATACCGCAGCTGTAGTTAGGTACGCACACATAAACAATTATACAATCTTTTACCTAAACTCGACCGTTAGTATTTTGTGAAATGGCTCTTAATTGAATAGTCCACTTGAAAAGGCTAAATATATTTTGATTATAAATAATCCTTTTTATTTCTGGAAAATTTCATAATACATAGTTTGTGCTTTATAAAGAAGCATAAAACATATTTCTAGAGACATTAATACGATTTATAAATTTATGATTACGCACCTACAAGGTTATATCAACGGTATAAAAAAAGCTAGGGATAAGATGAATCGATTAGGTAGCTTGTTTCCATTGAATCGGTCGAACTAATTGTCATGTCCATCCAGAGACGATGACTAAATATCGGCACAATGATTTCATTGTTGATTGATTTAAATGTTATTTTAGAATTACTTTTTATAAAAATCAATTTCAAAGCCTTCTTTGTCAATTTATTATATGCCTATAAATTGATAGAAATGACATTAATCGATTCCAATCCAAACGTTAATCGATAGAGCCAGTTATTATGTATGAATCACTAGTCAGTATTTTGTGACATCTGTCACTCGTATCTTGTATGACAATTAGCAATTTGACTTTTGACGGGAATTTGAAAACGTCATGTGGTGCTCTTGTATTATATTCAATATCTTAGTGTTTTAACGTGTTATATTAGATAATTTTGATGGCATTTTATGTAATGTGATGTGCCGAAATACTGGGATGTAGTGAATATCATATAAAAGTGCTTTACAACGTTTTCGTTTTCCATCAAAATTCCCACAAGATACCATTAACAGTGTGGCCATTGCACTGTTAATGGTGATAATTTGACTTAGACAACGACTGACTTGAAAGACTAAAAACGTGAAAATATTTATAACTTGACACTGGCACCAATAGCTCGTATATGTAGCTGATTGCCAATACATAAGAAGAAGAAGAATTAGCAATTTGGGACTTTTGACGGGAATTTGAAAACGTCATGTAGTGCTCTTGTATGATATTCGATATATTAGTGTTTTAACGTGTTATATTAGATAATTTTGATGGTATTTTATGTAATGTGATGCGTGGAACTACTGGGATGTCGTGAATATCATATAAAAGTGTTTTACAAAGTTTTCATTTTTCATCAAAATTCCAACAAGATACCATTAACAGTGTGGCCATAGCACTGTTGATGGTAGTGTTGCATATCGATAGTCTACTATCGATAGACAATCAATTGTCTATTGATAGTTTACGTATAAGCAATAGTATCAATAGTATATCGATTTTATTGTAATACGTAAATACTATCGATAGTATCGATAGCTCTCCACGAGCAATACTATTAATAACAACGATACTATCGATACTATCGATAGTGATTCATTCGATAGTATCGCTAATACCATTAGTTTTAAATTGAAACTATCGATAGTATCGACTATTTTGGACTATCGATAGCAAGCAACTATTCGATAGTATTGTTGTCTAAAGTTATGTTATGTAGTAAGCCAAGTACTGACATTATTATTAAAGAAATTTATTTAAATTTGCATCATTATAGAGATATTTGTGATACTAACAAAGTGAAACAATTATAATAGCAATACTTGCTGCCGTCAATATTTCTTGAGTTTCGGTGGGAATGTGGAAGTATTATGTCATATTCTTGGATTATTTCATTTTTCTAGTGTGTTTATCACTATCACACAGTTATATTACATTCATTGGTATATACTAAGACAGAGAAAAAGTCTTTTGGTAAATAGTCTGTATAAACTTTTAATACAATTTCTTTGGCTGTACTAGTTATATCTGGCTGGTATTGATAACAAATTAAAAGTATCATTTAAATAAACAATTTAGTAAAATCTTATTTTCCGTAGTCTTTCATTTTATTTTCTTTTTGTTAAAATGAGTCAATTCTATGAAGAAATTCGACATACATATTTTAAAACTTTATTACAAAAAAGTTACATGCAACGCAAGCTGTGAAAAAATTGTGACGTTTATGGACCTAATGTGGAGTCAGAGAGAGTAACACAAAGTTGGTTTAAATGTTTTCAATTTGGGAATTTTGATGTCAACGTTGTATCTCGCTCATTTCATTTTCAATTGTATCTATCTATATATATATATATATATATATATATATATATATATATATATATATATATATATATATATATATATATATATTATATATATATATATATATAACAGATTTCCACCTATGTATTGACTCATCACGATATCTCTGGAACCATAAGGCTTACAATCCTCAAATTTGGTAGGAATATTTCTTTCGCCGAGTAGAGGTCAGCTAAGAACGAATTTTACGAAATTATATCCCTAAGGGGGTGAAAAAGCAGGGTAAAGTTTGTATGGGACAACGTGATTCCTTGGTCCAATCTATTTCAAATTTTGCATAAACATTCTTTAACAGAATTGATGAAAGATGTGATTCATATTTTATTGAGACTTATCTCCTAACTAGGTTAAAAAGGGGTGGAAAGTTATTTTAGGGGTGATTTGCTTTAAAGTTGATATCAATACTTCTTAGTGATTTTGATTTAAAAGACATTTTATTTTGACACATGTTTGAAAACTTAATTCGATTATATTCAAAAAACCGGCTAAGAGCGACTCGGAGTCGCGCACGAAGGGTTCCGTAACATTATCTATAAATGGCAAAATAATCATGTTTGTTGTATGGGGGCTTCAATTCTCTATTTGTTTTATTTTAATTTAATTATTTATTTCTAAAGGGAATATATTACTAAATATTCTGTGAATATTTCAAACGACTACCTATTTTTGTTATCAATATCGAGCAAAAACCTTACCTTTGTTGTGTGGGAGCCCCTTAAATATTTATTTTATTGTTTTTTAGTATTTGTCATTGTAGCGGCAAAAGAAATTCATCATCTGTGAAAATTTCAACTGTCCAACTATCAGGGTTCATGAGAGCAACCTGGTGACAGACAGGCTAAGCAACGGATGGACAGCAGAGTCTTAGTAATAGGGTCCTGTTTTATCTTTTGAGTATGGAACTCTAAAACGGTTGATGTCACATAAACGTTCTTCTTCTTCTCTTTGTGTATTGGCAATCAGCTACTTATACGAGCTATTGGTGCCAGTCTCAAGTTATAATTATTTTTACGTTTTTAGTCTTTCAGGTTAGTCATTGTCTAAGTCAAAATGTCACCATCAACAGTGCTATGGCTACACTGTTAATGGTATCTTTGAAAACGTTGTAAAGCACTTTTATATGAAATTCACTACATCCCAGTAGTTCCGCCGCATCATCATCACAGCCCATATATCATCCATGCACTCTTAAAGTACTTAACCAATTTTAATCAAATTTGCATAATATGTGTAGTTTGATCCAACTTAAAAGATAGGATAGCTTCCATCTCAATTTATAGTCACAATATTATTTTATTGCAAATTATTTGTCTATTATTTGACAGTCACAATTATCTGTTATCTCCAAACGATTCTAACAGATGGTGATATCGGTTGACTGGATTGAGTAAGTATTTAATAGATGGCACTATGTTAAACGTACAAACGTTTCATATAAGCTACAATTTATTACCATAACCACCACGTGTTACTGAGGCTATCTTAGCCACAGCAACGCGTGGCCGGGTCTGCTAGTATAATATACAATTGAAAATTGATTCTGGATTCAGTTAGATACATATTTCTATATCCCTATAATGTAAAGTTACATATATGTAAGCATATTTTTAATAGAGCCTTCTAGATGGATTACATTGCAATCGAGCGTACAGAGAACTTATGTTTTTCGGACCCAGTTAAATTTATTTCACTAGGTTAATATTGCTAAAAATACAACAAATCTGATGACTAATTGCGGCCATAATTCTGTGTAGAATTGTAACTCAAAATTCCTGATTATGTTTTTCTTAATTTTGTTTAACCGAAACTTTCAAAATTAATAACTACAATAAAATTTTACAGTAATAGACATTCTGAGTTTCATTAGTATAAATCCTCAAACCCACCCAGTTGGGCTGCCGGCTTTCTCGCTCATCGAACGAAGTGCAATAGCACATTGCCATTACTCAGACGTCGATCTTCTGCGAGAGTGTGGTACTACCCCGGACGCAACGGCCCGCGGCTGTAGACAGAAAACTGTCAACAGTGTGGTACAAGTACAAGGTACCACTTACATTCATTCACACTCACATTCTGACCCAATTGTCCAGAAGTCTCGGCGCATTATAATTTTACTCAACTTTCAATGGCTATTGATCTTAACCATTATTAGCTAACTTGGGCTTCAAATTAGGAACGCAAATGCACGTTACTGCTAGAAAAGTCACCACAAAATTCACTGAAAACAAGCAACAGGGACACAACTACGGTATTTATATTTTTAAGCAATACTATTGAAAATTTTCTGGCAATCGATAGACCGAAATAATCGATACTATCGATAGTTTTAGGTTAAAACTAATGATATTAACAATACTATCGATAGTATTGATACTATCGAATGAATCACTATCGATAATATCGCCGTTATTAATAGTATTGCTCGTGGAGAGTTATCGATACTATCGATAGTATTGATATGTGACGATACTATCGATAGTATGAATACTTTTTGAGGTTAACTATCGATTTTTATGCAACACTGGTTGATGGCGACAATTTGACTTAGATAATGACTAACCTGAAAGACTAAAAACGTGAAGATATTTATAACTAGTTATTGGCGAAATCTTGTAAACGCCAATTAAAAAAAAAAAAAATTGCAATTTGAGTTTTGACGGGAATTTGAAAACGTCATGTGGTGCTCTTGTTATTTATATTCAATTTTATTTTATTTTATATTCAATATCTTAGTGTTTTAACGTGTTATATTAGATAATTTTGATGGCATTTTATGTAATACGAGGCGGCGGAACTACTGGGATGTAGTGAATATCATATAAAAGTGCTTTACAACGTTTTCGTTTTCCATCAAAACTCCCACAAGATACCATTAACAGTGGCCATTGCACTGTTAATGGCGACAATTTGACTTAGACAATGACTAACTTGAAAGACTAAAAACGTGAAAATATTTATAACTTGACACTGGCACCAATAGCTCGTATATGTAACTGATTGCCAATATATAAAAAGAAGAAGAAGAAGAATTTGTACGAGCCATTGTCGAGTTAAAATTTGTTTTTTTTTTATATAAGTATCATGTAATTTATCGAAGTCACTTTATCCTTGAACAGACTCTCGCTACGCTGCCTAAAAGGTTTGAGATAAAGAAAAAAAATCTACAAAGATCTACACAAATAAGTCCACGAGACCGTACCTCTGGCCACCGAACGCAAAGACCAGTACGGTTGGCCTGCTCACATAGCGTAGATAGACACATACAAGGCGGGTCTATGGGGGCACGTGCTGTTTTTCATCTGTTGCCTCGGATGGATTTAACGGAGTGTATCCATACAAAAAGAAAACTGTAGGTACCTCTAACTTGAATATTTCGACTACAAAGATAGTTACCGTAATATGGCTATACCGTAATAAATGCTCGTAGGAAAAAAAAAATTTAATACATTTTTTGTAGATAATTTTATAATATACAATTTTCGTATTTTTATGATAAAACTTACCGTTTTGCTGAAAATCGCGAAAAACTCATTTTTTTGACCTTGAATATTTTTTTTCATACAGGGGAAAGATTTAAAACTTTTAAATTTTATTTTTAATCATATTTTAAACAATCTTACAGATTTTCAGCTTGTTGGGAATTTATGTAGCGTTACTCTTATTTTTTGGTCTAATTTGACCGGACTATCAAATATACTCAATGAATTCATATAAAAGTAGTTCAATTAAAAAGGAAAATTCATGGAGATAAAGTTTGTTTTTTACAACAATTAATTAGTGAAGTAGTTTGGGAGATAATGAATACAATAATAGAATAAGTCGATACCGTCAGCGGCACGGGGTAGTGGGCGATGATATTAAATTAATGGTCAAATTCACCAACGACAACGACACCTAAACGTAATAATCTATATGACGTCACTGGATGTTGCGTCATTAAACATGTAGGCAGGTAAAGTTGACGTTTAAATTTACTTATAAGTCACTTATAATTTAGGTGTAGTTCGTGAAAACGGACATTAGAAAACAAAAAGTTAATTATCTTCGTGTGTAGGTTACTTTTTATTTTGATAAATATATAAAACTTTCCGTGTGGTGACGGAGTAAGAATACAATTCACCGTCCTATCTTATTCGTAAGAGACGACTAAGGGATATAAAACGCATATAACATCTATGCAAGAGAAGGAAAACTCGAAACAAAACCCTATACCAACACGTCTGACCAGCGTGGTATAGTAGGTCAATTTCCCTCACATTGTGGAGGAGGCTCAAACCCAACAGTGGGACATATGTGAACTGAGATGATAAAATCAGTAATAATCCGCATTCGTAGTAATATTACAAATGTCAGAGCGAGTATATATGCTACGTTTTCACGTCTAAATAAAAACGAAACTGATAGTGATGAATTTTGTTATGAGGAGAGACGGGACCCTGGAGACGGCAATAGGCTACTTTTTTGAAGGGAATACTAACGTGGATTGATGAAAATATATTAGTTTTAATTTTTTATATCAGGGGTTGCAACCCTGATATGAAATTTTTTAGCAAAGCTTCTCTCACTGAAAAAGTATTTATTCTAAATTGAACTATTATCCCAAGGGAACACGTTACCAGGATAAAAAGTGTATCCTATGTGCTAATTCCAGGAAAAAGTCTAACCATGTGCCATTCATCGAAATCTATTCACCGGAGCATCCATTCCGGAGTGATTGAATAACAAAAATTCAAACATCCTCACGAACTTTCGCATTCAAAATATTGGTATGAAAGTAGGATTACGAGAGAGTAGATTAAGTCATGGGCAGAAGCTACTAGTAGTTTATTTTAAAGTCGTATCGTATTGATATTCATATGTGCATTTCCCTAAAGTTCTTAATAATAAATACATAGAAAAATTAATGATTTTAATGGCTTGAATAGTTAATGAAATTGTAACGAGCTATACGTCACCAACCCACACATCAGAAAATGAGAAAACGTGCCAAGTCAATTTAATATGAATTTGTTAATTAAAGTCTTTTTCTTATTCTTATGTATTGGCCATCAGCTACTTATATGAGCTATTGGAGCCAGTGTCGAGTTATAAATATCTTCACGTTTTTAGTCTTTCAGGTTAGTCATTGTCTAAGTCAAATTGTCGCCATCAACAGTGCTATGGCCACACTGTTAATGGTATCTTGTGAGAATTTTGATGGAAAACGAAAACGTTGTAAAGCACTTTTATATGATTGAATATCTACATCCCAGTAGTTCCGCCGCATCACATTACATAAAATGCCATTAAAATTATCTAATATAACACGTTAAAACTAATGTTTTCTTATCTCTCTCAGGGCGGCATCAGGCGCAGGTATTCGCGCCTGCGCCGCCCCAGCCGCGGGCGGCGGCCCGGGTCACGGGAATCCTCCCGGGCCCGTTCCGCCGCCTCCTTCTGCGAGATGACAGCCTCGCAGAAGGCGGCGACCGCGTCCCAATTCCTGACGCTGTCGACCATCGCCCTCGCGACAGCCGGCAGCGTCAGGTCGGCACCGATAATAGCGACGAGGTCGCGGCGCTGTCCGTCCCAGCCCGAACATTCCTCAAGCGTATGTTGCGCCGTGTCCTCGTCACTACTGCAATGATGGTAGCCCGGAGTCCATTCCCTGTACACGACCGTGTGCAGGTATTTCCCGAAGCACCCGTGCCCCGTCAACACCTGTACCAGTCGGAAGGTGAGGACCCCGTGCCGCCGCTCCATCCATTCCATCAGTACGGGCCGGAGGGCCTCGACGGTAACGACACCGTGTCTAGGCCTCTCCAGCCGCGTAGCCCAACGGGCGATGACTTCTCGGCGGGCGTCCTCGCGCCAGGTGGCTATCTCGTTGAACGATGGGGAGCCACCCTCTTCGCGCATTAAGGTAACACGCTGGTAGAGGTCGGAGAGAGAGTTAAGAAAAGAGTTATCTTAATAGATAGCAGCGGACTTTAGGTTAACTGTTACCAAAATGGAACAAAATATTTATTCCGGATAGCTTCTCTATACATATACTCTATGATGAATTGCCTCTGTGAGTGATTAACCACAACTTCGCCAATGTCTAGTAAAATGAGATCAAAAAAAATACTTAATAGATTTATATTTTAGTCGTCAGTCATGTCGGTTCATTATCTAAGTCCTTTAAAGGTTTCAGTCTCAGTTCTTTCAAATTCCCATCAAAAGTCTTAATTAAAGTAATCCTGCTACAGTAGCGCTGTCAATTCTTTTTGACAGAAACTGTTTAATACATAGTGCTTTTTGTTTCTAATTTCCATCTATAGTTGTAGCATATACGATACGTTGCTGCAGCTTTATTTTAATAATACCTAATCATAAATCATTTATTATTATTATTTAATCATTTTTTGTTTTCTATCTGCTCAAATAAACCAATTTACTGTGCATGTGGTATTTGTTTACCTTTAATTAGATGTTACACTGTTATTTGTATTTTAATATGTGTAGGTATTAATAAAAATTTGTGTAAACAACTGTTGGTAAACCAAATAAATAAAAAAAGTAACGCAATTCTAGATGTCTATCTATATCATGTAGTATCAATCAAGGGCTATTACCAAAATAGAAACTCTATTTGGCCGACCTGCCAATTAAACCTTAGATCAAATCTCCCCTATTCCAATAGTCTAGTAGTCCAATTTCTCTCCCGCTATGGAGGAGTCTTGTGCCCGTTACCAAGGATGGTTAAATGGACATAATGTGTAGAAAGACAAAAGATACACAAAAAAATCAAGTAAATCGTTGGAACTTGGTTATATTTGAAAAAATATACAAAGAATTAAATGTTACGATTAATTTGTTCTGTACAATTTAAACATATTTTTAAATAAAATGCTAATAAATGCGTTACATAAACGTGGTTGCCATTAATCTGGTTTCAATATAAAATTTGCAAAGGTATTACAAAAATCCAAACCATATCTACATATTAACTTGCTGTAAACATTCTCAAATTAAGATTTAAAATTGACATTATATACAATAATAAGAAATCAATTAGTACTTACAATTTTATATTTTAAAGTCCCGATTGAGACTTGCGGCACATCAGAATGATACAACATTACATTATTATATAAGTAGACCACTTTGCACTAGTGGTCAACTAATTGTCCAATATGTATTTAATTTAGTATGCATAGAGCGCAATATCTTATACTACATACATTCATACGATACCTTACCATATAAAAAGTATATTTTATGTACCTAGCCATACTGCCAGTGTCAATAACTCAATGATAACAGCTAAATTTGCTGATGATCATTTATGTGGTACGTATAAGCGACGAATATATAAATTTTATAATCGAAAGAATATTATTTCTTAGACACATACAATCGATGGTTCTTGTCATATCGAAAATTTTATTATCCGACCTATGCAACTAAATAGCAGTCTTAGACTTATAATACACGATAATCAGAATTCATGCCTCTTCTTTTTTTTTTGTAATAAAACAGCGATTAGATAGTAATAAGTTATTGGACGTGTATAACACTGATATCATGAAATTGTCGTAAGCTCGAATACATACAATAGTGATTATATCTTAGCATTAATCAATGTTAAAGATATTGTTTCTCGCATAACTAAATCAACTAGAATATTATGTATGCGAGAATAAAAGAAGAAATAAATCAAAATCCTCAAGTCATTTAGAATAATACCATGTGTTATGAGCCTACAACCATCATGGTACCTTTTTTGTAGTATGCCATCTTAATATCAAGTTATGGTAGCAACATAATGGTTTTAAGGCAGCTACGCTAGTCTTTGTCGAATACTTGACGAATGTGGACATAAGGACGTCAACTTATTGTCGAAATCGGCTTTCAATGTTCAGTCTTTGCGATCCATATTTGTGCAGGATGGCATTTGCAATGTTGATTGTAACAAAAACCGTTAACATGATACAAAATTTATATTCTATTACTTACACTTTTAATTTCAAGAAGAAAATTATAAAATTATAATATTTATAAATTTACTTCCACTCGGTTACCAAGATTAAAATATCTTGTTATAATTTATTCACTGTTAAATAGTTAATATTGATAGCTGCCCCATTATTATTAAACACTGACTTAAGCCACTGGAATGCCAAATTAATTCTAAATTTTATTATTTAATCGAATGAAATGTCATTTCGTTAGTCATTTTCATGTATGCTTGCATATTTGGTACATTGCGAGCGAGAGAATGAGCGACGGATTATATTAATATTTTACGATTCTCATTAGCATTACATATATTTACTCCAATAAATTATTATCATTATCAAAATGTAGATTATTACTAAGTCCAACTGAATTGTACATACTAATTACATACCGCATGACAACATCTTTACGTATTAATGCCATCCAATATCATTAATTATGTAACATATACATTTTACAACGAATTATTCATGTTATTAAATAGATATTTTCACACCATAGCATTAAGCATTTGATTGTTTTAAAGTAGTCCATGCCTCATTCAGACTATATACAAAATATCGTGGTATATTGTATGCAAACTGATTTACAAATGAAAAAGAAGCAAACCAACAAATACTTAAGTTGCTATTTAGTCTTTTGTTTTATTTTTCGAAATTATAAATTTCGTATTGCTGACTTCAATACAGGTGTTGCCAAGTCAATTTTTTTTAATTGCATTTGTCGATTATAACAATAAAGAGTATAAAATATTAAGTGTAATAACTATTTCACCAAATCAAACACATTATAACTGTGAAGTATCGTATTGCGATCATAAATTATCTAAAATAATGAAAACGCGCGAATACGATACGTAATTGATTTACAAATATTAAAATTCACAGACTGTGTAATAATTATTGACGTTATTAACGGGTCTCTTTAGAAACAATACTAACCAACCAACCAGCCAACCATAATGCTATTTCATGGCTCATTTTTTATTTCCAAACTATTAAGTCTAATCAGGTAATCAAAGCTTATAATACATAGATAATTAGCTACACTAGTAAAAAAGTTCTAAAACAAAATATTTCATTTAAAATATAAAAAGAATTTACAAAGAATGTTTATCAAAAACACAATGGTGGTAATATAATTAAGGTATTTTAATTAAAGTTATTCATTTTATTTCCTATGTCATATGTTTAATGTAAATAACGTACATTTTCTGTGTTTATAAATAACTAGTTTAATGCTCTCAATTATTTTGCCGCCGTTGTATTGCAAGATATATTCAGAAATCAGACATGAAATAATCACAGCCCGAACGTTAAGTCTAAAACGTTTACTGGTGTTACAGTGAGATCAGACACATTGGAGTTCTGCTTATTTCTCATTTTGTCCTTCTTAAGCGTTCGTAAACACATATGCATTCAGAACATATCAATATGACCTGTCACAGATGATGGACGACCTATGGCACACTTATTGTGTATAAAAACTTATTTACGAGAGAAACACTTATTGTGATTTATAGACTGCAGGCTATATCGATTCAAGATCATTTGACTGACACTATTAACTACAATCTGTTATTATTATACAGATAATGTAAGTTAAAAATGCAGATAGATAATCCAAAAAATACTTATTGTTCAATAAAAGTAGGTATGTTAAAATTTAAAAATCAGCTGTCTATTATAAAACTGTTTATAAAAACTATGCTGCCTCTTTGCTTTAGTGGCTTAAGCATGCGATTACTGTACCTGATGAAAATTGGGTTTTACTGTCAGGAAAATCTAAAAATATACTCGTGAAGTCAAACTACATAACAAAATGCGAGTATGTTTCATCCTTTGCATACGCCCTACGTCGACACGGATAAAAACGAAAGTCTATAATAAATATGTCTAATGTAACCATGCTATATATATACATGAAAGTAACCCTTTTTAAATGTTTGCATGAAGCCTCTATAATATTTAAAAATTATACGTATGGCACTAACAAGGATTTTGAATTAAGCATTACCTATAGAGACAACGTAAGCCGTTGAATTTTTTATTACAACAAAAAGGCTATTATTGTAATTGAATTTTCTTCGATCATTCCCATATATGTATAATATTCAAAACCTGATTGCTCGCTGGTACATTAATGATGTGAATGTTGACCGCGAGGGCATAGATTCAAATCCTAAGTCGGCAAAATATGTTACAAGATTTTCAGCTTGGAATTTCAAATAGCAGGCTAATGGAACATGACGCTGATGGTAAAAGATTCGACTCCGATTATGTAACACTGAAAATACATCTTGAAAAACGCATATATAATACACACAACGTGTCTTTATTACCATTAAAAGGTTTCTCACATTTTTAAACGCATAAGCATGGGGTTATCGTAAGGATAATTTATATATTTAGCTATAAATTTCTCTTCGTGTACCAACCTATTATGTAAATTTTGTTAAGTACATATTTATGTACTTCAAATACAATAATTCCATTGTAATTATCTAATACTAACCCTAAACATAAACTGCCACGAGATTCATACAATAATGTGTATTGTACATACATATATAATAATAATTAACTAGGAACATAATATAAAATTGACAAAACTCTAACTCATGTAATAAATATACTTTACAAGTTCACAATCAATAGTTAATTTAATTACAATACTAATTGTAATTATGTTAATAATAAATTGATGGACATTTAATCTGCCGCTCTTTTTACGTCTTCATTTAATTCCATTATTGTTTAATTCGTATTGTGTATTCGAGTAATAAATTTGTTATGATATTTCATTAGTTTACGTTGAGAGTGAACTTGCAAAAAGCCAATCTACATACTTTACTATACCATTCAAAATAGCACCCCATTCTGATTAGTTTAAATTTTATTGTATTCAACTGCCTTCAAAATTATAACAATTTATAGAGATTGGTCGTGTTGCTAAAATGCTTTCTGTCTCTTAACCCATACACGTTCCACTGTTCGACACGAGGCCAAATACCCCTCTCGGTCACAACGTTGGCCACACGGTTTGAAATAGGTTATTTTCAGTTCTCTATCTCTTGTAGCGATGTTATACGCATCTCATATCGAATCGATTGATACGATATCCACAGGAATGAAAGTCGTGATGATCATTTAACTCATAACATGTCGACATACAGAGTGCAAATGGAACATTTGCTAAAGTACAAATGTAACTATTATTTACATACAGCCGTCTCCCAGTACACATAATACATACAACATTACTAAATCGCAACAATCTATATTATATTTTGCTACCTCAAGAGAGCTATGAAAGTTATTGGCTAAAATATATGCTTAGAAAAACAAAGGAGATACACTGGGACGCAAAGTATATATTTGTATAACATTATACTTCTGCATGAAAGCTATAGGAATCAAATCAATAAAATGTTGGATTGTATTCGAGAACATTCCGCTGTTTTAGCCGCTTGGCTTTATTAGATGCAATTCGCAAATATTCGAACGTATTATTCGAAATTACAAGAATACATAAATGTTATCATGTTAGTCTAACATAATTTTCATTGCTTCACTAATATATAAGTGCATTGTTACGAAAAATCCTAGAACTAAGCTTTTAATGGAACAGGAAATAAAATATAATATTTTCATCAGTTAACATTGTTTAAATGAAGTATAAAATCTTTTTAGAGGCAAATTGCAACAATGTCTTGTTAATTCTTTTTTAAAACTTGTAATAAGATAGTGTGTAACAGATAGTTAACAAACAACGCCTTAGAATCTTCTTACACTAATAAAAAGTCTCATCGGTTGACCTTAAAATAGCAAATATCAATCGAAGTTGATTATGAAGTGGATGCATCAATCCACCTAATTTTTGCGTCCCAGTCAATAATCATCGAGTCGGTAACGGTAGCCAAAATTCATATAATTGCCTATACCACAGTAAATATATATACGCAATATGCCGTGGTGACTATATACTCAATGCATGCAAAAACACGAGAGCACAAATCCAGTAATGTTTAAGCAGTGGGTTGTACTGCTGATGGGTGCGGATGTGTAGATAAATGTGTGGATTCACTGCGGCGTGGTGGTGCAGGTGGAGGTCGTTTCTTTATAGGTTTCGGCTCCTCTCGGCGGGGTTGAGGCTCTCGGCCAAACACGTTCTCGTAGAAAGGATCTTCCATCCCTACACCATAATGTTCTTGCACCCACATAGATACACTCGTTTCTTTATAATCTTCTGATAAAGGATATTCCCTAAAACCGAGCACCTCGTGAGGTGTAGTTGCAGGTTCTAATTTACATTTCTGCGCGACCTGCCACTTCTTCCTCATAACCCTTTGCAAGTCTCTCAAAAACTCTTTTGGGGGATTACTATTAGAATCAGCTAGTTTCTTTGGTGATGATAAACGTGTACTTTCATTTCGTTTCGGTGGTGGTGGTTTTCGAGGAGACGATGGAGGTTGCTCTTTCAGATTAAAAGATATTTTTTTATTCTTTTTACTATCTGCACATGTAGTAAGATCATCAGCAAAATTAACTTTCTTAATTGAGCCCGTACGTTCTTTGCCAGGTTCATTCGTCAATTTCTTTTGAACAGAAGGACTACCGTTACTTAACTTCTTAATTTGAAGTTCGGCGAGACATGCACCGTATGCCACGTTTTGTTGACCATATATACTAGTATCGGAGTGAAGTGATGATGATCTAGATGCTTCTGAGTGAACACTATCGAGTGATGGTTGACGTGGGAATGTGCGGCTGGGTTCAGCGCTCCGTGATGTCACTCTCGATTGTCCGGCTCGAGCAGCCTGCTCTATTTGCTGAGCAGTGAGCTGATTCACGATATCTAGGACACGGCCAGCAGCTGTATGAGCTTCCATAGCATGTTCGGGTGGTGGAGGAGGTAGGCTAAGTTGTGAGCCTGTAAGATCTTCAATAGGCTCGAGGGGTGGAGGAGGCGGTGGCGGCAAAGAGTCAAGACTAAGAGTAGAGCTGAACATTCCATCAGGTATATTTTCGTTGGCGGGTGGAGGTGGAGGTAAGTCCTCTTCTACAGATACATTCTGGGGCCTCTGTACTTTGTCATAGATAGTCGTATAACCGTAAAGCGCAGACCCGCTGTCGGTGCTGTTCCTATACATACTTTCGTTGGGTATGCTCTCGTAATGGCCGAATGCGGGTGATGAAGTTTCGAGGCGGACGGGACTGCTTGTTGCGCTTAAGCGTGATTTAATAGTAGTAGTGCCATAAGCTGCAAGATCTGATGATTCTGTAAAATAAAAGAAATAAATATGTCATAGTATATAAAACTTTACAATACGATTCAATAAATAGCAAATATTAAGAACATCAGCCAGTAACTAAGAAGAATGTTGTGTGGGTATTTCAAACAAGCAATTAACAGACACAACGTAACCCGTAGATTCAGATGAATCATTTGTAAATCGCACAAAGAACTGTTCTATATGGAGTGGATTCCATATCCACGATACCCGGCATGGGATGTCGCTACTGAGACAGTTACGCCAGGTGTGCAGTTTATCTGGTTGTGTGTGTGTGGGTGTTTATAGTAATTTGCTAACCTATATTGTGATGTCGTTTAAGCGTGGCGTCGTCGGTTCGTGTGAGACGTGGTCTACGCGTAAGGGTGCCGGAATCACCACCGCCTTCATCCTCAACGCCACAATCGCTTCCTTTCTCTACCATCTCCTTTAACTGCCTTGTCATCCATGTTAATGGAATATTTGGTTTCATCGAAGGTTTCCGCTTTATCGTACCTGGAAACATATTTGGAATATTGTTTGATATTAATGCAATTAAATTCTCAATATCAATTTATTTAATTATTTCTAAATATAAGACGTGTCATTATCACCTTCTTAGCCCATATACATATGTCCTACTGTTGGGCTCGAGCCTCTTCCATAATGGAAGGGTAATTGATCCACTATACCACGCTGGTCAGACGTGTTGGTATAGGGTTCCGTTTCGAGTTTTCCTTCTCTCACGGAAAATTAGACGTATAATATATAAGAAAATTATATATTACGTGTACAATATTTCGAATTCTAATTATAATAATATTATAAAAGTCAAGGTTTTTGAAGGCGTCCGGGTGTTAGTTACTAAAGCACACGTAAATGTTAAACAAATTATAATGAAAATTGGCACATAGACCATTGCCTGGATAAACAAATAAGCTTTTATCCTAGTTATATGTATATTTCCTTGGCATTGTAGTTCCATTTTGGGCAAGATACTTTCGACGCAGACGAAACTGCAGGCAGATCCTAATTCACTTCACAAGCAATTTAGACTTTTCGCAATCAAAAAGACTGAAAAGCTAAATATATTTTAATTATAAATAGTGCCTGGTTCGTACCTAATAAGTAGATAAATTCTGTACACATTAAACGATTTATGATTACGCGCTGATTAAGTTATTATATCAATGGTACAAAAAATTTAGGGATAGGATGAGTAGCTTATTCCAATTGAATCGCTCGAAACCATTGTCTTGTAGGATTATTCTAGCGACGGTGACTCTGAATATTGTCAAGAAGATGATTCGGTTTCTATGACTTTTGAAAAATTAATTTAAAATAATTATTTGTTATGTTATTATATACTGCAGGTAATATTCTTCTTTCTTCTAAAATTAATCAAAATATCATTAAAATATTTCAGTCTATAAATTGACCGATTTTGCCAGTTATATGATATCAAAATTTTTGCCCCTACGGTTCTGCAGAAGCCAAAAAGAAAGGCAAGAAAAGGAAGTATAGTACAGAGAGTGAAGTAATTTTTAATATCACAAAGTTTTGAAGGGCAATTAACATTACTCATCGTTGTTATAAATACTGGTTGGTTAGTAGCTAATGAACCAAGGAAGAGCTGCAGCACTAGAGTGCCAAAATGTAAGCTGGAATAAATGAATCGCATCTGTATGTAAAGAGCGAGAGGTTGTCAATTTTAATCTTGCGTACTGTATGGATGGTATAACCGAGCTGTATGGATTAATAGATATTTTGTTTGTTACCTAAGAGCTTGTAAACTTTATGGTAAAAACTAATGAATATATAAATTTTAATTACCCATTGGAAATTCGCAGTCAAAAGCGCTTTCGGAGGCGGTACCGCCATCGGAGAGACACCCGCTCGAACTGGACGACGACGCTCGCGAGTGTCTGTGTATTATAATATTCAACACCATTCTCATTAGAAATCATAAAATATCTATGCTATTTTACTATCCATATTTATTACTTTAAATTATGGTTATTTCCTTAAGTACATAATATAATAAATAACAACTTCGCAATGTTTTAGCAAAACATAACATACGCAAGCATTTATATCTAAATAAGAATAATGCAACAACAACAACAACTTAGAATTGTCATTCTCTGTACACGGAAACATATAGGTAACAAAAGACATGAACAAAATACACATATTATAATATCTTAGTATTTTTCTACTAACCTTCCACTGCTAATATCAGAGTTAGCCACACTTGCGTTGCTCGAGGTAGTTTGTGCAGGGCTGCTAATACAAACGGCAGCGCTTCCATTAGTTTTGGTTGGAATCGACGTAATCTGTGTAAGAAAACTTGTTTAGTTAATTTCATAACTGAAAATTGTAACATAAAGTAGCCGACTTGAACAACCTTGTCTGCGTTTTTTCAATTCATAATTTCAATTTTATTTCATAATTATATTTAATTACAAAATCGAATTGATATCAAACATAACAGTAGTTTAGCTCGGACGCCTCTTGTAGGATCTGATTCAGCCATAGTATTGAGCCATAGTATTTTATATTATATTGGGGTTAAAAGGGCATCACACTCGAGCTAATTCTCACTAAACTTGTACATTTCTTTATAAAAAAGTGTGCAAAGAAATAATAATAATAGATAAACCCGTTGATTTTCTTGTCGGATCTTCTCAGTAGCGGTTCTGGACTATGTCTCTTCTTTAAATCTGAATGACAGTATGACTGAACAGAAGAAAGAAATATATCGGCAATGTAAGAATGACACCAAGGCCTTAGTAAAAGAGAAACGTGATAGAGCAAGTATGAGTGCAGAAGATAGGCTGACTAAAAACTTCGAGGGTAACACCAAACTCTTTTGGAGGTAGGTGAAGAAGTCTCGGGGTGGTTGGTCAGCCTTCAGAATGAATAAAATAAGGTCTAAAGGTGGAGACATTCTTACACAAACACAAGACGTGTTAAGCCGATGGAGTGAATATTTTGGCGATATGTATGCGGATGCTACGGTTGGCGCCGGTGTTGGATGTGGTTTAGTGGATCAACATTCGACAGCGGCGTCCTCCGATGGCATCAGTATGGATGAAGTATTCAACTTCATCGATAAGATGGCGATAAGAAGTTTGAAAAATGGTAGCAGCGGGCATTGATATGGTGTCTGCCGAGATGATCAAGCTTGGTGGCTCTTGTGTCTGGGAGGCGTTCCTGTTGCTCCTCAATTTATGTTGGAGCTCGGGAATGGTTCCCAGGGACTGGAATAGCGCAGTCATCGTACCTTTGTTTAAAAACAAGGGTTCACGTTATGACTGCGCAAATTACAGAGCCATAAGCTTGACCAGTTTGGCAGCAAAAGTGTATGGTAAAATTATTGAAAGGAGAATGAGGATGGTGTCCGATGGTTTACTGTGTGAGACACAAGGAGGTTTCAGGAGTAGAAGGGGATGCATGGATCAAGTGTTCTCTCTACGCAACATTGTGGAGAAGCATCTGGCTCTAGGTCAGAGGGTTTTCAGCAATTTTGTGGATCTGGAGAGAGCATTTGACACGGTTGTACGAAAGGAACTTTGGGACATTTTACCGGAGTAAGGTATTAGCGGTAAACTGGTACAGGCTGTGCAGTCCAGTTACATGGGCTGCAGAGCCTGTGTGCGGCTGGATGATGGAATGTCGCCTTGGTTTGACGTCAATATCGGCGTTAAGCAGGGGTGCGTTCTGTCAGCCAGGCTGTTTATCATATATCTGGATAAATGTCTCCAAAGGTTGAACGATATGAATGTGGGAATCCAGATGGGCGACTCAGTGGTCACTGCTCTGCTTTATGCAGATGATGCAGTCCTGCTGGCACAGTCAGCGACTGACCTGCAGACCCTAGTCGACACAATGACAGAAGATTGTAAGAAAAGGGGTCTACGTGTGAATGTGAGCAAAACCAAAATAATGGTCTTTGAAAGAGATAAAACCAGAACAGATGTAAGAGTAACAATAGGTAATGATGTACTAGAGCAAGTGGATGAATTTGTATATCTTGGATGTGGATTTAGCCGAGATGGAAGGTACACCACTGATATAGAGCGAAGAGTGAATGCGGGAAATAGAGTGAACGGAGCGTTGGGGCAACTTCTCGGCAGCCACCACCTCAGCCAGAAGGCACGTGTAGCAATACATAACGCAGTGCTTGTCCCAACATTACTGTATGGAAGCGAGAGTTGGGTATGCAGAAAAGAGTATGATAGTAAAATTAATGCGGTCGAAATGCGATCTCTGCAGAAAATCTGTGGAGTTAGGCTGACCGACCGCATTCGTAACGACGACGTAAGAGAGCGAGCAGGTATGAAAGAGAGTATTGGTGTTAAGATGCGAAAGGGAATGCTCGGATGGTTCGGACATGTGGAAAGAATGCCGAACGAACGCCTGCTTAAGAAGATATACAATGCGAAAGTGGAAGGATGTAGGTACCGAGGGAGACCGAGACTAACCTACCTAGACCAGATCGGTCATGTACTGAAGGAAGGTGGAGTCAAGAGTCTCCGAAACCGGCGAGCGTGTATGAAGAAAATTATGAATGTTGAGGAAGCGAGTGAAGTATGCAGAGATAGAGTTCTCTGGCACTCTGTTCTCTCTGCCTACCCTGCAAGGGATATGGCGTGATGATATGTATGTATGTATGTATGTATGTAAACCCGTTGATTTTTTTGTCGGATCTTCTCAGTAGCGGTTACGTTCCGATCCGTTGGTAGTTTATTATATTAATTTAAAATGTTAATGTTGACAATATCTAAGTGTCCTCACAGGGTTTATACACAATAAATGAATTTCTTCTTCTTCTTAATGAATGGCCTCTGTGAGTGATTAACCACAACTTCGCCAATGTCAAGTAAAATAAGTTTAAAAAATTATAATAGATTTATATTTTAGTCGACAGTCATGTCGGTTCATTGTCTAAGTCCAGTTCGTCAATCTAAATGAATTTGAATTAAAATTCATTCAAAATACTGTTAACATTTTTGAAGTTTTTTTTTTCAATGGCGTTTCAAGATTTCGCCAATAACTATAGTTCATCTAATCTAAGAAGTGCATTTGGACGTTTCGCATTTTTAATACACAATAACTTTGGTCAAACGTATACACATGATTGCAAACAATAAATCTGAAATTTTAAAGAAATATTAAGTTATTTACATAATTAACGTTGCGAGTGAGTTACTTGTACAATAATGTAATGTTGAAACTTGTAAAACTAATTTAAAATTAAAATAACATTGTAAATAATAATTATTATGGACGATCTTACAATTTCACGTCATAACGTTCTAAACAACTTCCAATTCGCGAATATCTAAATCGGTAAAAATATTAGATTAATATATTTAATCGAATATAGATTTTGACAGAGATGTACGTTTCGACAATTTTATTGATAAGGATATAATTATTAATGTTCGCGACGGTGATAATTTAAGTAATACTATAGATTCTGAACAAATAGCTATTTTCAAATCCAGTTTTTGTTTTTACTTAACCTAATCCTACTAAATATGATGAATAGATTTTATGATGAAATAATTAAATTTGTTTAGTGTTAATTTAGCACTTAATATTTCATCTCCTTTTTGAAAAATAAAAAAAATAAACCGATTATTAATTACACACACACACACACATATCATCACGCCATATCCCTTGCAGGGTAGGCAGAGAGAACAGAGTGCAAAGTAATTTAATTACAAAGAATTAATATCGATTTCTCGATATTTTCGATAGCGATTATTTGGTTCACATACCTAGACACCTTACTCTGACAGCTGTCCAAATGCACTTCTTAGATTAGATAGACTATAGTTATAAATATCTTCACGTTTTTAGTTTTTCAAGTTAGTCATTGTCTAAGTCAAATTGTCACCATTAACAGTGCAATGGCCACACTGTTAATGGTATCTTGTGGGAATTTTGATGGAAAACGAAAACGTTGTAAAGCACTTTTATATGATATTCACTACATCCCAGTAGTTCCGCCGCTTCATATTACATAAAATGCCATCAAAATTATCTAATATAACACGTTAAAACACTAAGATATCGAATATAATACAAGAGCACCACATGACGTTTTCAAATTTCCGTCAAAAGTCCCTTTTTGAAGTTTTTTTTTTTTTTAATGGCGTTTACAAGATTTCGCCAATAGCTAGTTATAAATATCTTCAGTCTTTCAGGTTAGTCATAGTCTAAGTTAAATTGTCGCCATCAACAGTGCTATGGCCACATTGTTGATGGTATCTTGTTGGAATTTTGATGGAAAATGAAAACGTTGTAAAACACTTTTATATGATATTCACGACATACCAGTAGTTCCGCGCATCACATTACATAAAATGCCATCAAAATTATCTAATATAACACGTTAAAACACTAAAATATTGAATATAATACAAGAGCACCACATGACGTTTTCAAATTCCCGTCAAAAGTCTGAGCTGATAACTTCAAAAAGAGTCCATCAACAGTGTGGCCATAGCACTGTTGATGGCGACAATTTGACTTAGACTATGACTAACCTGAAAGACTGAAGATATTTATGACTAGTTGTTGGCGAAATATTGTAAACGCCATAAAAAAAAAAAAAAAAAAAAAAATAAATAAATAAATAAAAGTTATCAGCTGTTGTCTCAGACTGATACGTCAATATGTCAATGTCCTGTCTATATATTGAAAATCTCACACAGTCTTCTATCTCATTCATTCACTCTACATATTGTGAGCTTAAATTAAAAAAGAAACTTAGTTTTTTAAATTGTCTTTTATACAAACCCTGCCTTGACAATAACGAACACAAAAAAAAGAATTATCTTTGATGCACTCGTTCAGAAGTTATACGCGTACATACATTTCACTACTCATTTTTATTTATATACATAGATCCCAAATAAACTCCTAAATATTAAAGCTCACACAATAATTGTTCATACCATTATCATATTAAAAATTCATTAAGCTATACATAGTGTATAAGCATTATATCACCATCATAATTTCAGCTCATCTATTATTAGAAAGGCCGGTACCATGCTAGTCAGATGAGTTAGTACCTACAAGGTTTTCTTTGAAGTTTTCCTTCTATTGTATAGACGTTGTTTGTTTACCATGATTTCTTAGTTGTCTTTTGCAATGCTCACGGACAAGAAAACTGGTAAATTGTATTCTCATGATGATGGCATAAAGAAAATGTATGTATACATTTATAATTATGAATAATTGTTCATACTTACAGAACATGAACGTGCATGGGCGAGATGATCCAAATCTTCTTGAGTTAATTCTTCCACGAGGGATCGATAATTTTCTAGTAACTGTCTTCCATGCTTTAAAGAAACAATATAGTTAGAAAAAAAAAACACTAAACTTATCATTATAATGTCTTGATAAATGCTTATGGTACCTACCTTGGCTATACGCATCGCTGTCACCCATCTTTCAAGTGAACTCTGGTCTTCGGCGCATAAAAATTTTATAAACTTAACGCTTTTTGGTTGCTGTAGTCTAGGATGTTTTATTGCGAAGCAGTAATCTGTCGGCGATTTATATTTTTTCTTCCAATTCAATCCAATGTAAACTTCATTAGTATCGAACGTTGCCAAACATACCAGCTCCTTCAGAGTTTTTACCTTATCCTTCGGTGAGTAGTAAAGTCCTATACGTGACAATAAGATATAAATAAGTCATGCTTACAATTTAACTAAATGATGTATTAAAAATTCGCAGGTGCCAAGTCGCGCTAGGGCAAAAACAGTGTGGCCACACGAAATTTAGTATTTTATGTAACCGCTACTAACCCGAAGGACGTAAGACACAATATATTTTCTTCCATCCTTTTTTGGCGTCATTTTTTAAATACAGAGGCCCTTCCATCGGCGGTACTGGATGACCGGAGACGGAAGGAACAGTGCTCATTGTTCCTCCACTTTGACCGAAGAATTCTTCTATGATGACTTGTCTTGAATGTTCGTCATGTTCACTGGACCAACCTACATGAAATATTTATAAGTCCACTAATACTTCCAAATAGTTACATACAATTTCGAACAATTTTATATATATTCACCTCTGTCATCTTCATTAAGTAAAAACTTTTCAGGTGTTTGGAACAGACATATTTTGTCTGAACGTTCGGCAAATAGTATTTTGTTTTTTGATTCACGCGTCCATAGCATTAAATTGTCAACTAACATCTCGTGGTCTTCGTACACGCGTTCTGTGAAACAGATAATAACAAAGCCCTTTAAATACTGTATTTGAATTGAATGTACAATTTGTAAAGAACTGTTTATCACAAACTTACCCATGTGTAGATCAGGTAAGTGTTCCACTATTGCCCATTTGGGTTCCATAATAACATGATTCTTGTCTGCAAGAAGCCTCGCTACGTATCCGCATGTCATCTTCTCATCCACTAACAAACTCTTAGACGAACCATCCATAGAAAAAGCTTTGATAAAAAGTTTCTTAATGTTTGCTTCACGCATGCGTTCTAATGCCAATTTTATTTTATCAGCTTTTTGTTGAAAACTTGCGTCCTGTAATAAGGATAATAGTGAAAGTAACATTAATAATACTTTAAGATTTTTTTTTATCCTAGATAGGTTAAATTTATTAGGTACTAAGTCGTGTAGGAAGATTAGTAGACAACTAGCCAAACGACGATAACATCGTAGCAAATGGATTTCAGCTCAATATACCAATGTGTGTAATGAGCATACGCAGGTTAATTTGGCTCTTAACGCTCGACGAAAAAGCTCGTACCAACAGATGGATGTATGTGGTGGAAAGGAAAGAGAGAGGAAAAGGGAGGGTTAGGGAAGGATTTAGGGAGAGGGTGGAGGGGGAGAGGGAGAGGGAGAGAGAGATAGAGAGGGGAGGAGAGATAGTGAGAGAGAACAGAACGAGGCAGTTAATAATGAGAATAGGATTTAATAAATAACATTACTTTTTGCGTCTGATGAAGGTTGAGTTTTAACGTCTTGCATTTTGTGCTGGTGCTGCTTGATGCTGACGATTCGCTAGAGAGCATAGATACCTGAAAAAGACATACGTAATATCTTAATAAAATGATATAGGTACTTATTGTTAAAAGTTTTACATGCCTACGTTTCTGAAGTACTCACAGTGTCACTAAATGCTGAGTCATTATCTGGTGAATCCGTGCGGACAATATTCGATGCACCATCACTGCACTCTTTGTCTTGTCTTCGAGTAACTTCACTTAAACTGTCAGCTGCTCTCGCTTTCGATGTAGAGGATAGCGCTAAAATAATATTTTGTTTGTGTACATCAAAACCAAAATTATTGCACATAGAATATTGGAGTCTACTGTCTAGGAATCATACCTGATGAAACCCTAGATATTTCTTCGTCATACTCAGAGTCGAGCGCACAAAGCTCGCCAAGTATTGCGTCGAGATCCGCATCCTGCGTTTCCTCAAGGTTAGCCATAGAGAATCTATATGTGTCTATGCGTGGGGCGACGATCTCCAATGGTCTTATCGCTGAAGACGCTTCGTTTGAAGAGTTTATGCCCTGGAATTTAACAATATTTGCGAAATACATATCATAAGCATAACAAATTTATGCCACAGAACAGGAACAATAACGTCCCTTTACTGTCCCATAGATGTCTTAAGAGACTACTAAGTTTTAAGCAGTCTGCTAAGAAGGAAAGGTCGAAATAAACTCCAACCTGTTGGACCATTGTAACTGATAGACTAATTTGCCTTCTATTACGACAAAGGCTAAATAAAGCCTGACAGTAGTATTCAAATATGATCTGAGAAGAATTTTAAATTATCAGAAGCCGTATCTACTACATTGCATTTTGTTTTCCCAGAAGCCGTACATACTGCAATTTTACAAGTAATGCACATTTACCGTCAAAAGTATTCTTGTAATAACAGCTGACTAAGCTTTACACCTGGCATACTAATCATCTCGGTATGGTGAGAGTTTAAAGAATTATTTCACCACCCTTTACTTTTCGTGGAAGTGGTAAAAGCGCCTTTTTTTTGGTGGCGGGGTACGGTACGTCAGACCCCGCTAATCCGTCTGGGGCGACAGGAAAAGTGGCGCAAGACCTCGTAGACGCGCCCTACAATATACCTTTCGACGCCGTACGGATGGGTCACTGGGACGCGTTCTTTTCTTCAGTGACCAATCCGTCGGTCTAGTCTCACGGGTATCCTCTTGGGTCGACGCCCCGAGTGGTAAAAGCGCCTGAGGGATGATCAAAAATATAGTAGACATCTTTCACTTTCGCTTTATTACAAATAAACTTGTGTCCGCTGTTGTAAGATATTACTAACATGCTACCACTTACACCAGCGTGAGCTGTTGTATGACATTCGATTTTCTGTTCGTATTATATTTTCGTCTTTCAAAGGAGCCATGTGCCATCTAGCAGTCAATTTTTACACATTATACAGATTTAATACTCTAACTTTGCTATTAGAATTGTATTAAACGATGACACGACCCTGTTATTTAAATTACTGAAGTTTAGTATTTAACATGATTGATCTATATATATATATATATATATATATATATATATATATATATATATATATATAAAAGAGCTAGTTATTTATAAAAACTTGATTACGAGCGAATCTAATGTGTGACAAACATTTTTCGTTCGTAATCAAGTTTTTATAAATAATTAAGCATGTTAATTGCTAAATTTCAGTAATTTGAATATTACTAACAGCTTGAAAAAATGTCTTGAATGTACTACAAATTGTATTATATTCAAATCAACTATTCTATGTGAATAGTTAATTTGAATAGGAGTTAATTTGTTTTAGGAGTTACCATTCGAAACCAACTTAATGCATTCAAATTAACACTCTTTTGAATAAATCATAACATCAACTACAATAACTAACTTACCCATCAAGCAATGCCGGCATTTTCCCTCTATGGGGATGCCTATCATAACAGGTAGATGGAAACAATCCTTTCTACATTATATTAATCCAAATTATTGATCCTACTATAAAAGGAAAAGATTCTAAGTTTGGACGGGGTTCTGTAACTAATATAGATACGAATTACCATTTTTTATTTTATTAATAGCAAGCTAGATATCACTTTATGTTACCTTTTAAGCCAGGAATAATCTATGCATACAGGTCCGCAAATCTACACGTGTACCTATTAAATAATTAGGTATCAAAACATAACAATTTCTCATTATAAGCAATGTTGGATCAATGAAATTTAGCTGATATAATGCAGGCAGGCATTTTATGTATATTTGAAGTGAAATGCAACCCCTAAATTCGAACACCCCTCA
The DNA here is from genome assembly GCA_905163515.2 of Lymantria monacha. Lineage (NCBI taxonomy): Eukaryota > Metazoa > Arthropoda > Insecta > Lepidoptera > Erebidae > Lymantria > Lymantria monacha. The sequence continues at coordinate 41,612,992 of LR991081.1, forward strand.
CAATCGCCTGCATATACGATTCCGGCCGGTTACAAGTTCAAAATATTAAATCAATCATAAATGGATAATTACATTAAAGCAGACAGTTACTGATGATAAAGTCTAACATTATTTAGCATCTTAAAGTAGATACCAAATAGGTAAACATGACAAGTCTGTTATCAGTAGTAAGTATTCAACTGTTAGTATAACGTACCGATAACAAATCCAAACTTTGCTCCATACTTTTGATATTTGTAGGTGAAATGTTAACGTTTTTTGTTTTGCTACTTCCTAATCGAAAGCTTCTATTGATAGTCGATAGAAATCTTCCTGGTTGCCACTTACTGGATTCGTTTAATTGCACATCCATCATGTCCTTTACATCGCAACATACTATGACTCACACTATAATACTTCACACTGTTTGCAAAGCGTGCCAAAAGGTCGGCGCTTTGTCACGCGTTCTACAGAACACGCTGCTACTACACCAATGTTTATTATACTGTTCACTATGGTTTCGTTTAAACTTACAGTTAAGTCAAGTTAAAAGTGCACTCAGGTAGTTGAATGGTACACAGGTAGTAAGGGGTGAAATTTGTTATTTCACAAATCGGAGTCTGCGCAGAATTTCACTACAATTGTAGATAACTAGTAAAACACGATATAGTGACCTCGCCCTTTCACTTAGAAGAAAACAAACTTTTGACGCGACATGTGTCTATATTTTAGTAATAATACAGAACAAAGAGCGCTGTTAAATACTACTTGAGGCACGGGCAACTTGCAGGAGGACGCGACCACAACTCGACAACGTAGAGCAAGTAAAGTGAAGTGAGTAGTATTACAAAATGACACAAGCGCGGAGCCGGCCATGGCCGGTCGCGAGCAACAGCGCAGGGGGAGAGGCAAGTAGACAAGCGGTAATCATGTTTTGTGACTTGCGCACGTGTGCGTCGTGCAGGGCCCGGCACGCTACGCTCAAATACTCTGTTTGATCCCAGAATGACGAGGCGTACACTTTGCGATACGTTGGTGTGCGTGCGAGACCCCTCTGTTCTAAAGTCCCTTAAACGTGCGGTGCAGGAGCGAGAGAGAAGCCTGTGCCTCTACAGCAGGCTTCGTATTCGAAGTTTCGTGCGTGAGTGCGTTGCGTCGCGCCGCGTCGCTAGCACATCATCTATATCACGCGCGCTCTCACTCGCCTCTCCACGAGCTTTTATGAACGACGAACAGAGACTGATGATGACCGAAAACATACCGCATATGCCCACATCATATTTATGGCTTATTTTTAATAGAAACTTTGAAGAATGCTCAATAGTAGATAAATATATATTATACCCATGTTATATTGACGTTGGCACTTTTTACTTTCGGCTAGTTATAAGCTTTATAAAACAATAACGATATTTAGCATCAATTATTAAATAAGTGGGAAGATATTTTTCTTACTTTATTTACCTATCAATTTAAACAATCTCTTTTCATGATATAAACGGGAAGCATTAAAGGAAAAATCGACAGCTGACCTAAATTTACTTGACCTGATTCGCTATTTTGATTCCTTACTCCTTAAGCGTACTCCTTTAAACATTATTCTAATTCTCAAAATTAAAATGAGGTAAGACCTAAATGCCAAATACTTCTAGTTGTTTAGTTAAATGTGGAAAGGAAATTATATTCAAAGATATTCATTTATACCTAGTAGAGACAAGTTGCGCTATCTTGTAGAGATCCCTAAATGACAATAAAACCGCTAAGGAAGTAAATAGAAGCATTCACTGAATATTACCCTTTATAGGCTTAGATACATAATATGTTGTGTATTTTAACCATATAGGTGTGTCCTCTTGAAGCCTCAAGAGGACACGCTAGCATAATAATTAATGACCGATATGATTGCGCTGCTTATCACACGTGTTACAAAATATCTGTCACCCATACTTTATAATAGCTCATAACGGTGCGACATTATTAATTGTCCATGTATGTTGGGCATCTACTCGTATATTAAAGTTGTATATTCATTTATGGCGTGTTAGATCACCATTTTGACGAATTCTCTGTGGATATATCTTCCGAACTAACAGTAGATGGTTTTTAATAAAACTATAAACTCGTCATACTGCTGCTGACTTAACGAACACATACCACAAGTTCAATGAGCATTCCATCTATATGCGACAGTACGATTTTAATTTTTTGGTCGTACTTGAGTCTCCCATTGTTTCCACGCCAAATACGGTTTCATAACAGCTGCCTGTCATCAAATTATACAACAATTTGGATAAGGCAAAATTGTTACTCTAAGGGTTAAGCTTAAATGCTTTTAGATATTTTATAAAGATTTTAGTGTAATATAACGAAAAAAGATAAAATATCATAACTAATATGGCCATTTTTAAAAATTTTACATTTAGATATACATATGTATGTAGATATATATATCAAAAAAAAAACTTCAGTGTGATTGAAGGAGAAATAGTCAAACCATCGTTCTTTAAAATTCATCATAATAGTAATAAGATAAACAATATATTTTTTCATTGTATGAGAGGACAAGAAATCATAAAAAAAGAAACAAGAAATGGGAAACAGGTGTCGAATACGATACACCTGCTTGTGCAGACAATCCGCATGACAGATGTTCAGGATACACATTTTATTGATCGCTGCCTTACCGTAGACTTCATCTTTATGCGAATAATAAATTTTATTTTAGTGCAAGATTAAAAACAAATACGCTTTATTTACTTTTAAAAAATAATTTTATGTAATAACCGTTTCAAAATTAGTGAATTAATATTATTTTTTGCTTCGTTGGTCCAGTGGGAAGAAGGCGACTATCAATCATTATGACCTAGGTTCAAAGCCTAACCTATTATTGACTGTTATTGAAAAAAAAATCTCAATAGAAGCATAAATCAACGCAATATGGCCCCTAGTCAGCAATAAGTTTATCTATTACCACGTGGTATTTATTTACCACGTAAATCATGGGTTGGTAGGTAAAAAAATATAATTAGCCACAGTCACTCCTCTCAATCATTCGCTCCAAGAATAGTTCACTCAGCTGTTATAAGATATTGTTTGGGGTTCTCGACAGCTTGCAGGATTGCCTCAAAATAGTACTATTGCCTAAGATCCCCGTAATTTCGAAAGTACGAGTATAATTTTATTCAACCTAGTCCACAAAATGCCCCTTAATCTCAATAGTTTTCTTTTTAAGTTCAATACTTATATATAAATACCCGATACGAAACGAAAAATGATGTCACAAGCGGGGTTCGAACCCGCACCTATTGGGAATCCGACCCAACCGTGCTGCCACTTACACCATCGTGAACTATTTTAGGACATGCAAATTTAGATTCATATTATATCTTACGTCTTCAAGGTGACGTATGCCATCTATCGGACAATGTTTACACATTGTATAGACTTAATACTTCAAACTTTACAGTTAGAATTGTATTAAACGATGACAAAACCTTGTTATTCAAATTATGCATGTAAATTTCGTATCGGGTATTTATAAATAATTAAGCATATTAAATGCTAAAAATTTCAGTAATTTCAATACTTATATTTCAGGCCTTTCAATCACCAATCGAGCAGATGGATTTTTATTTGGCTGTCTCACGTGATTGGTGAGTGTCATACTATATATATATATATCTTAATGTCACAAATAATGTCGTCTAATAGCTCTATATTTAACCTAAGCCATTTCTATCTAGTGCCTTGTAGTCAACCATGAAATTTCCAAGTAAAATTGACATCAGGAAGCCGATCGGGCTTTTAACTAAGTCACAACTCTATAATGCATGTTTTTTGCTCTTTTTCCGTCTGTGCTACAGAGAGGCTGAAAAGCATGGTGTGCCGATTTTATATAAATTGATATAAGTGTAAAAAGAGGATAACTTTAGATTCAATGAAATAGGATAGATTTTTTAATATATTGAAAAACCTGTTACAATTTCCAGATTAAAAAAATATTTTTTAAAAATACTTCTATTATCAAAGGTTTGTAAGTAAGCCTTTACTTAATTTTCAGAATTTTGTTTGATATTAATCAATGTTATTGCCAAAATTCAAGAATCAGCAAGCGTGTCACGAAAAAGTTGCTAAAATACAACTAAAGGTTTGTTGAAATTCAAGTTATTGCTTGGTTGGCAGATATCGAGATGTGAACACAATGCATGATAAACTTACTTGTCCAGTAAGTTATTGCCATCGTTTTATAAATACAATTTTTTTTGTCAATGATTTTCCAATTGTAATAATGCTGTATCATAATTGTTATAAAATAGCGGCATTTATAACATTTCTGTCTCAACGCTTATTATAAATCTCAATTATATTGAAGATGTCATTGTAATCTAACGCCAGGGTGCTCTCCGAAGTTCCGATAACACACATATTAGAGATTTTTTTGATAGAATTCGAACACTACATATTTGTGCATGGTTGAGGATTGCGGTTTTACATAAAACAAATAACCGATTTGATCAACACGTCTGGTGTCTATATGAATATAAGTATAGTTTGCAACATAAGAAGCACAACCGTTGTATAAAGCAAATCAATAATGCTAAAAGTAACTTGTGTATTATAGCCCTAAGAGCACATGTGCTCGAGCACCTGCCCGGTGCTCACGGCTTGTGTCTCGCCTCGGACCCATGCGTTTGCGCTGTCGCCGGCTGCAACGCACACGTGTTCCATCTGTGATGCAGCATCAATAATCTCATTTTAACCTCACACTTTCCGTTTTTATTTATCCAAGAAATATAAGTTTATGTTCGCCGTGAGTATACGTCTCATTTCCAGTGCACATGTCTCTATTTGATTAAATTATGAAAAGTGACGTTTACCCAAAGTAAAATTGTCAGATATAGTACTGAATGTGATATAAAGATATAAAACTTGTTATGCGAGCAAAGAATGATTGCCCTACGTGGGACTTCGACCCATATCTATTAGAAATCCGTGCCAATCGTTTTACCAATTAGACGAGCGTGGTCGTTACGCACGATAACCAAATTCTCGCTCACATTATACATTACGGTGACGTCTCACACGCCATCTATCGAAAAACTTTTACACATCGTTTCGATTACACTTTACAATACTTTAACTTTTAGTTAGAATTGTATTTTGAGAGGACTTGGAACAGATTTTTAATAGATGGGAGTTCAAGTCCAACATTTTTTTTGTATAAATAGCCTAATATATTAAATTTCAGTCATTTAGATAATTGGCCGGAGTCATCGTTTAGTATATTTTCTCTAACTGAAAAGTTAGAGTATTAAATCAGAATAATGCGTAAAAGCATCCCGATAGATGGTGTGTCGAACATCGCCCATGAAAACATTAATATGAGCGAAAATTTGGTTATCATACGAGACGCCCTATCTATTTAGTAAAACCATTGGAACGGATTTCCAATAGATGCGGTTTCAAGACCGGCGTCATTTTTGTTCGTAAATCGAGTTTTTATAAATAACCTAGCATATTTAAATGCTATTCCATTAAATTGTTATATAAAGATTGCCGTATACTAACCGCAGTGAGGACGGTGAGTTCGCCGAGCCATTCGTTCAGTAAAGCTTCAGGGTCGTCGGCAGAGGTGCCGCCCGCACCCACTTCTTCCACCAGCGCCATCTGAAATATGTTAAAACACAATTGAGTAATTTGTTTTGCTCTATCTAAAATAATGTTAAAATAAAATAGTTACATATCTAAAAGAAGGGTAAATTCTTTTTATTTAATTTAGAGAGATAACAGAGTGCAGAGATAGAGTTCTCTGGCACTCTGTTCTCTCTGCCTACCCTGCAAGGGATATGGCGTGATGATATGTATGTATGTATGTAAGAAGGGTAAATAATATAGACAGATCTATCTGGTGCTACTATGCGTTGGATTGAACACAAGCCCCTCTTCTCTCCAGGGGTGACCCAATCGTCGCCTTTTGAGCCTATGGTCAGTTTATTTTTTTATCTATACTGTCACAGTATGACCAACGTAAACACAGAGGTACATAATCCCTGAGTAGTCAGCATTAAACTTCCAACGTGATAATAATATGAATTTTAAACAAATTTTATTTCAAAGACATTGTATTAAAATTTTTGGAATAGATTCTTTATTGTAAGTGTTTCTATGTTTTATTTATTTTTATAAATTTAATGACTTTAAAAATATGCCAACACTAAAAATGTTTTTATTTCTAATTAAATAGAGAATACCATGTGGTGATGGGGTCAGAATACAATTTGTTACCATTTCTGCCTTTCCCAGTAATTGTAAAACATGACAAAGAGATACATCACTGCAGGAGAAGGAAAACTCGAAACTAACCAGCCTCACTAGAGTAATATAATAGATCATTTTTTCTTCTATTGCAGAGGAGACTCGAGCTTAGTATTGAGACGTACAAGAGCTAAAATTACGAAACTAAGAACACAATAATTCAATGTACATAGCATTCAGATACCGGGATAAGAATTGAAACTGAGAATTTGAACCAGAAGTGCACCAATAGCACTCACATACACATACCACTAGTACATGGCAGCAGCATAATCATAAATCATCCGTATGGTGACGAAGTAAGAATACAATACACTGTCCTCTTCCTTACTCGTGGGTCATTGTAAGAAACGTTTACTGGACACAATTAAATTGTATTCATTGCAATAGAAGAAAAACTCGATTTAAAACTCTATAGCAAGCCGCCTGAGGCGCGGCATAGTAGATCAATTCTTCTCTCAATGTGAAGGAGATTCGAGCCTAGAAGTGGAACGTTTATGATCTGAGACGAAGCCATGAAGCAGCGTGTTTTGTTTTTACGTAAAATTGATTACACTGAAGTTGTTCTTCGGCAACAATCTCAATGGTATTTTGTGCAAACTTTTATAATATCTTTGTAGTAATTAAAGAATCACCGTTTATAAAAGAATATAGTTTACAAACATGTTTAAATGTAAGAAAAATAAATGATGTAATGACTTCATCTTTATAAAACTGCAATAGAGCGCTGGCCTTAATAGAATACTAGGTCACTCATTATCCATGTACATCGGTTACCGCGTGCAGCGCATAAGAGGTACCTACAATATTATTAAAATAGCAGCCGTGCTTAATAACAATTTCTCTTCACGAAACATTGTTATACAATCAGATTTATACAGCTACATATATATATTTAATTATTATTCATATTAATGCAAAAAAAAACGAGATAACTCTTTGTAGGACAAATAATAGCTTTAATTTACAGAATTTTCCCTGTGCCAATATTTGAACTCACTAAGTTATTTTTTTTTTGTGTGTGACTTAGTTGTTAGCCGCAGATGGCTATGATAACTTAACCCGGACTATGCTGAGGGTTCACAACCCGAGTTAAGTTCAATAATTCTATCCTTTTCTTATAAACCTTTGGGGAAGAAAGATAATTTAGTAATATTATACTTGGATTAGATACAACTATTTTTTTTTGAAAACGATTTCCACATGAGAATATAATTTTCCTTTTATTGAAATGGACTTTACAAATATACAATCAATGAGTATAAAGTAGAGCTGCATTCAGAATTATCGTTTGTGAGAATCGCACCCTTGACAATATTATTATTATAATATGGTCATTATATTGTGTATCGTTTCCATGTGGTGACGGAGTAAGAATACAATTCACCATCCCCTATCTTACCTGTGGGTGATCGTAATAGACGACTAAGGGATATAAAACGCATATAACATCTATGCGAGAGAAGGAAAACTCGAAACAAAAACCTATACCAACACGTCTGACCAGCGTGGTATAGTAGGTCAATTTCCCTCCCATTATGGAGGAGGCTCGAGCCCAACAGTGGGACATATATGAGCTGAGATGATGATGATAATGATGATTGTGTAGGCAGTTTAGTAGGGGTAGCATCACATAGTTGACAGTTTTCTGTCTACAACCTTGGGTCGATCCATCCGGGGTAATACTACACTCGCAAAAAATCGACGTCTTAACGTGGCAATGTTGCGCTTCTTTCGCTAAGCGAAGGAGTCGGAGGCTCAACTATCTGGGTTGGTTTTGATCGGTAGGCAACGGACTAGCTATACCCCTGGTATTAAAAAGATCTATGAACAGTGGTAACACTGACTATTAGGAGTACTGCGCGTTTGCCACCATAAACAATAAATAAGACATTCATCTTCTCCTCAGCCCATTCAGATCACAGTTTTATGTACCGTCCTCTTTTCCAAACGGAAGGCAATTGGCTACTATAACATTTGACCTAATTGTGCTTCCTTTTATGTTACAAATTATAAATACTAATATGCTGCTGTGGGTCACTACTACGCATCTTTTAAGTTCGTCTACCTATACCGGCATTATCTAATCACCTAAATGATCAGTTTATAAGGTTATGGAGTATAAAAAGCAACGCCGTCGCCATAGTGGAGGAATGACAGGGACAGGACAGTAATTAAGAACTAATTGAGATAACCAATTTAAAATATAATGTCTGTAAAACTGGAGTCGTAGACTAGTTCCAATATTGTTGGTAGACCCCCTCTCACGGCGTCGAGAGGTACGTCAGGTTATGAGGTCGCACGTTGCCCCGGATGGATTGTGACTATACCATAGCCGGTCACCAAAAATAAAATGAAGACTAGCCTAATTTTGTACTAAGCATCATCTGTATAATATTCATCATGACTTTTTCTAACATAAAAATGAACACACAATTACTCACGTGTGTAATAAATCTTTACATTTGTTTTTTAAAGACTATGCTGTGCGGTAGCGGCTACGAATACTACCAACCCATACTTTGCTCGTGGATGTCGTAAAAGACGACTAAGAGCCTTATAACGAGCTAGGCCAACTCCATCTGATGCCGTTTGGTCTACAATTACATTCCCAAGGAGGGTTGACGTCTGGCAGGGAGTATAGGAGTAGTAAAATTAATTATTTGTTTTTTAAAGACAACACTCAGCACTAAGGTAATAATGCTTGTATTGCGGGGAACTTAACAAACATATAATTAACAGATGCGAATTACAATTAGACTCAAAACAACAATTAGTGGATCATTAAAAGTATTACTTTACGTGGAAATCGAACCCATGACACTGATAGGGTAGGTCGGTATCTTAAACACTACGCCATCTGTGCAGTGAATAAATTTATCTATATTTTTATCTAAGTATCTACGGTAGGTATTATAAATCAAATAATAATATTACCATAATAGAATACATATATGCTACCTATTTGAATAATAATAAGTATTACATTAATCAAATTATTTAAGACCCCTTGTTTGTGCAACCAGTTGGCATTTATAAATATGGCCACAGAGATAGTCTCCTGATCTCATTTTGTTATTTGACGTATAATTTCTCGAATTTAAAGACCCGAAGTGATGAGTTACGGGGTTTCTCTGCGAGATAAAATCCGAAATACGGCAATCCGCAAAAGAACGGGTGTAACCGACACTGCCAGATGCCAACCCTCCTTGGGAATGTAATTGTTGACCAAATGGTATTAGATGGAGTTGGCCCAGATCATTATAAGGCTCTTAGTCGTCTTTTACGACATCCACGAGCAAAGTCAGGGTTGGTAGTATTCGTAGTCGCTACCACACAGGATAGAGTTACTTATAGTGTTATAATATATAAAATTGTATCAAATAATAATATGTACTATCAATATATAAGCACATTATGTTACTAATACACTAACAAACTATGGATTGTATGTCTGAAATAAAGTTATTATAATTGGTTTACGACGCGCTGGTCAGACACATTTTTATAGCGTTTTATTATTTCATTAGTTTTTTTCTTCTCTTGCAGTGATGTTATTTGCTAAGGTCCTTAAAACTTCTTTTATGAAATGGCAAAGAAAGGTATACTGGTGTTGCACGCCTCATAAGCGAAGCGTTGAGGTCTTGCTCTACTCTCGATATATGAAAATAAAGCACTTTTCAAACCTAAAAATGATTTTTCTCACATTGCACTTATAGGATAAAATTATCATACATATGTCAAGAAAAAACATTTGTTTAAACGTATTTGATATTATTAAAAAGCAATTATTTTGTTTAAAGTAAGAAAATAATTGATTAAAAAAATATTCGAGGACGTCGATAAAATATTTTGGATCTGGCAGGATCACGACCGTAAAAATTAATGTATCAAAATATTAATTTTTTTAAAAGCTTCATAATCGCAACGCGCTGTTTCCTTTCGAAAATGGCTTGGTAATTCTTTGTCGCTAGTATTATAGTTTACATAGCCATATTGTAACTGGGTAACTGCAGTGGTCATATTTAAAAAAAAATACACAACTCAATATTTGGCTTCAAAAATACACAAATAAATATAATGGCTATTTTTCTAGCATTTATCGCTTTAAGTTTTTCAGCATATTTGCTGTAATGTACAGTGAAACTTACTGAAACGTACGTTATTAGACACGGTTAAAGTATTTCGGAAAATATTGTTGGCTGGTTTTGTATTATAAATTAAAAATAAATATTAAACTTCCTCTCTTAATCTAACTCCACTTAATCCATTCAGTGTTTACCGTGTGACGCGCATACGTCTGTTAAAGTAAAACTTCTTGTTGGATAAAAAAATCCATATTACACAGGTGGCCAGCCACATTACACAGGTGGCCAGTCATAAAACTATTGCCAAAACTTGTGCAATACCTACAATGGCAGAAGAATACATATTGCATCCACCTCAAGTAATTTGGATAACATATATTACCAAAATAAAAGAGTGTTTTATCTATCTGTTTTGTTGCTATTAAATATAGTTATTTTTTAAATAAATAAACATAAGATTTTAATTTCGTTTTACCTCTGTATATTATTTTTATATGTTAAATTAGACGATCAATAAGAATTGGTACTTGTGCTTCTGAGCTAATTAAACGTAATAGTTTTTAATCATAACATCGCAGAATTTTAACCATTGCTGTAATTAGCATAATTTTAACTAGTTATATAGGCAACTTTAAGACGGAGAAATAGTTGCGAAAGTAGATCTTACAGATTAGGCATTGGCATATAAATTAATTAAATTATAAATACATTTTAACTTTTTCTTCTTAGTGGTTTTTGATGTTGCGCGTAACACTGTTTCGTTTATTACGAATTTCGGATAGTCGGTGGACTGACACGACAACATTTACTGATAGGATTTAATAAATGCAGTAGTTAGTATTCGTAACTAGATTTAGATTTATAAATCAATTTTATTGTAAATTATTTTTAGCAAACAAAGTTAATATTTAAGAAAGAAAGAAAATACATTTATTCGGCAGAAGACATGCTAAAGATAATTATCATATAAAGAACAAGAAATAAATTTACGCTTAATATAAAAAATAAAAGAAAAGGTATACACAATAATAATAATAAAAAAATATAAGAGAAATAGTGGTCAGTTCATCAGTAACAATAGTTCCACAACCACAACTATCTGTAGGATCAGTAGCAGACTAAAATGGAACAAACATAGATTATAGTAACTCATAATATGTAAGCCTACAATTCAGATGAGTTGTAGTCGTATTTTTTGGCTTTAAATTTGTTTCTTTTTCCAGTGAAAAATAATATTTGCCTTTACCAGCAAATTATTAATATTTAGTGCTGTTTTATACAGTGTCCGCAGAACTAAGTAAGTAAACTAAGGGATATAAAACGCATACAACATCTATGCAAGAGAAAGAAACCTCGAAACAAAACCCTATACCAACACGTCTGACCAGCGTGATATAGTAGGTCAATTTCCCTCCCATTATGGAGGAGGCTCGAGCCCAACAGTGGGACATATATGAGCTGAGATGAAAAATAACTTACGACCGTCTGGAATAATGTATCAAATAGTTAAAGAATTTTTGATGTAGTACTTCCCAAGTTTGTATTCCTGTAAACAAATAAACAAAATCTATAAGGAAGGTGGTGAAAAACATCTTTTATAATCTTATAGTACAAGTAGAAGTAATTATTACATAAAATATTACATCAATCGTACTTTCCTTCTCGGTTATGGAAGTGAAGATAACGAAAACACAATGCTGTTGCAAGGGCCGAGATTTGCCCGCTGTCGACCTACTTAATAGGCTTTGCAGTGTGCTTAATATATTTTACAGCGAGAAAGCTAGTATAATTATGTAATATTGATAAGAAAAATGGTACGACATCACGATGCATAACTAAATATATAAAATTTATACTAATTACAAAGATGGATAACCAACTACATAAACCGCAACTCGCTGCCATCTTCTTAGCCTAAATAAATTTCAATGTTAGATACGAGCTTTCCCACTGCGGAAGTAACTTTACCTATTATACTATACTAGAGTCGTCTTTTACGATCACCCACGGCTATGAAACGGGTTGGTGAATTGTATTCTCACTACGTCAATACACGGAAAATAATATTAATGTAATATATGTCATAAGCTATATATTAATGTAATATATATAAATTAAATAAAGTTTAACTAATAAGCCAGAGCAATACCAGGCTGCCCGTAGAAACAATACGAGTATATCGTAACTTTTACCGACTTAGATGACAAATATCGTTATAAATTTGTTTTAAATATATAGATGAATTCTTAATTATAATAAAATAGTCTGCGACAGTATATCTACGTATTAAGGATAAATCACAGTAACCATTTTAGTCTATAAAAAAATAAAGTCATATTTACGAGCCTGATTTAAACAATATTGTGAAATAAAATCGTGTAAAAATAATATAATAATAACAATTTCTAATTTTTTTGTGTAGTCTTGCATATGAATTGAATTCATAATATGCAACGTGTCGCTACTTCAATCACTATACCAACTATACGATACATTAACCAAATAATCAATTTCTTTTTTTCATTTCATCATCATCTTAGCTCATTTATATCCCGTAGTCGTATTTTACGATCACCCACGGGTAAGATAGGGGCTGGTGAATTGTATTCTTACACCGTCACCACACGAATAGTGCACTTTTTTCATTTAATTCACTTAATTATGAAATTTGCGCCTTATATAATTGTTAAACACAAGATATTACGCCCACTGACCATATAATGATCTGATTTATGAACATAACGGTCTATGATCGATTGTTTAGTGTTCACATATATATATCTAATTTTCCATAACTTTATATTATGTAGGTACATAAGATACTTAACTATTGATTCTATTAACTGACTATCAGCTAAAACCCTGAAGCCAATGTTTATATACTGATAACCGTTAACACTCAATCAGTTGACATCATTTAAATAACATTTTATAGCTATAATATATATTAAACATCAAATGCCTCTTTATATTAGTTTTTTTATCCAATGTTTGTATGTGTTGATAGTATTTATAGCTGTATTTTTAATAACTACTTTTGATAAGTGATTGAATGACATATTGTATACCTACAGTTGTATAGTCATGTGCTTACTCGGTTTCCTCGTTTCTGATAAGCGGTATCCGGCATAAATCAATCCGCAATAAAACGAGCATGATTTATTTATTACAACACTAGTTATATTTATTATCTAGGCAATTATATTAATTACTAGCTTTTGCCCGCGACTTCGTCCACGCAGAAGTCATCTCTGACAGAATTAAATAGAAAAAGCAATGCAAGGTGTTGAAGGTTTGTCGCTAGGACGATAATCAACAGCGTCAGAAACTGGGATGCGGTTGCCGCCTTCTGCGAGTTAGTTGTCTAACGGAATTAGGCAATAGGGTGGGTCCGAGAGAAAATACTCTAGGTTGACACGCTCTACCGTCTCACCCATAGTCCGCGTAAAGCTGTCAAAGCCATCTGCGGCTAATAGCTAAAAATACACAAAAAAAAAACGCTTTACCGTCGCTGTATTGAGACGACCTGTATTGAGGTTCACTGCATGAGGGCGTTGCGGTGGCCCGCCCGCACAACGTAGATGTACGTGTACGGCGCGCGTGTATCTATATACCATAGCTGGTCACTAAGGAAAAAGGTGGTTCAAAGTTTGTCATTCTACAAATTATATTCCCATTAATATACTATTTAAGGTATGACCATGGGATAAAAATATAATTATCGCCACACTTTATTTGACTGTTTTGTTTCACCAGCAGACTTGCGACCTCGTTAGATATGATTTATTATTTGAGTTATAGAATGAACATTTTTGAAGCTAAACATTAACCTGTATCTTAAACCATTAGGCAAGAACCTATTGCCGTCTACTATGTGTATCGTGTGAGCTCTCACGCCAGCACTGGTCGCCACAACGGCACTGGTGCGGTGTTGATGGAGAGGGAGAGAGAAACACGTGTTTATTTATTTTTACCAAAAAATATTTGTACGTAATTTGAAAAGAATCGATAAAGAAATTTTCTCCCCATACACACTTTGCCGCTTTGTTACACCCTCTTAGGAGCGGAATTCATTAAATCCTTTCATATTGAATCTCTATGTCATAAATAGAAACGTGCTTCAAAATTTAATGTTTCTAGCTTTAATAGTTTCGGCTTGGCGGTAATGAGTCGTTCAACCCACTTCACAGGCCTAATTTACACAACGAGAGGGTGGAAATTGACAAATGCCGGATATTACCCTAGAATGTTTGATTCGACTCGTAATTTGAAAAGAATCAATAAAGATTTTTCTCTCCATACAAATTTTGCCACTCTGTTCCATCCCCTTAGGGTTATAATTTCGTAAAATCATTTCTTAGTAAATCTCTACGTCATAGAAAGAAACCACTGTCAACATTTCAAGTTGCCAGCTTCAATAATATCGGCTTGGCGCTAATGGCTTAATGAGTCGTCCAACCCGCTTTGCAGGCCTAGTGGGGTGTACCCCCAGAGGGTGAAAATCAACAAATGCTGAAACACGTGTTTATTTATTTTTACTGAAGATAATGTGTACGTAATTTGAAAAGAATCGATGAAGATTTTTTTCTCCGACCATTTTTTAAAATTGACATAGGTACCTTTTTTATTTATAAACCAATTGACATAAAATAAGTGGAGCTTACCTAAATGTTAAGTGAAGCTTACCACAATATATTAGTCAAAACCGCGTCTAAATCGGGTAAGCCGTTTCTGAGATTAGCGTGCACAAACGCACAGACAAACAGATAAACACACAAAAATTATAAAAACATTGTTTTGTTCTTTTTGTGTTGATAAAGGTCCCAGTAATATTTTTTCTCATATATCTTCCATGTACAGACAGCGATCCGTTACATTTTTATTATATGTATAGATATAGAAGATATAGATGACTGCACAGATGGCGTAGTGGTTAAGATACCGACCTTCCGTGCCAGTACCGTGGGTTCGATTCCCACGCAGGATAATACTGTGCGATCTACAAAGTGTTGTTCTGAATCTGGGTGTAATTTGTATGCGTTAATTGCATGTTTGTAAAGTCCCTCGCGATACAAGGATTATTTCCTTAGTGCAGGGTGGTGTCTATTAAAAAATATAGATATGTAATGATTCCTGAACGTTACACATATGAATACTTTCGTGCCTTCACACGCTGTGTGGTAGTTACGAATACTACCAACCCTTACTTTGCTCGTTGAATTCGTAAAAGACGGCTAAAAGTTTTATATGAAAAAATGATAATTGGATTTTATTCACCTGAAATTTCAGATGGATATTTTCCACCATGAAATAGTCATGGAAGGACTAGATATTTGAAATTCGACATGTAAATGTTTTTTTTTTTTGTTTTTCACCATCAAATAGTCATGTGAGGCCTAAGTATATGGCATGTAAGTGTTTTTTGTATGACTATAGTTGTAGTCGCGGATAGTTATGCCAACTTTGCACGGATTGTTGGGTGAATGCTGAGTGTTCTCGAGCCGAAACATGTTAGCGTTATTACCGAAGTTTTATGTACCCGCTATAGTACTACTTACTGTTACTTATTAATTTCAGAACCAGCTTTCTCTACATTATTAATTGCGAGCAGAATAAATTAAAGATACAATAATATCACAGTAGTTAATGTGTAGCTATATTGATTAAATAAAACTGTAACCTAACAACGGCATGTTTTAAATACACTTTGACAAACATACATTCTTAAATATTGATAGCCGAGAGGGAATCAGATGACTTTTTTTTGAATGACAAGTAAAAATGGTTTTTCGTCATTAGGGAATGAAATGGTCTTGTCGAAGATAGTATATCAAAGATTAAAATTGATATAGTATTGTATTACAGAAGCTTTTCAGAGGACAATTAGCCTAATATACCACGCTGGTCAGACGTTTTGGTATAGGGTGTTGTTCCGAGTTTTCTTTCTCTCGCATAGTTGTTATATGCGTTTTATATCCCTTAGTCGTCTCGTACGATCACCCACGGGTAAGATATTGGGTGGTGAATAATATTCTTACTCCGTCCCACACGGATAAGAGGATTTACCATTGAGATTTAAATTATATGAAAGTTAAAGTAAAAACGTAATAAATGAATAGCTTAGCAATAGCATCTGGTTTTATTTCTATCAGGCGTATTTGTTTTTATATCCTAACCTTCAAAGTATTTTGTTGGTAATTGTCGTGGGCGAGACAATAAAATGGAAATTATTTACAATACGTAGTCATTGATTAAAAAGAATTTATTTTCATTTCTCTTATTCTGTTTTAATTAAAATCTAATTCATATTCTTGAATAATGTAAAGATCTTTTTCTTGTCAGAAAATTAGCCTGTTTCATATTTTGAACCTTTCATCCTCAATATCCATCAGTTTTATTACAAAAGTTTCAATCCGGATATCTAAACAAATTCTTTACACTCTATATAAGTTAGTAGGAGAGCGATTAGCCCAGTATGCTATGCTGACCAAAGGCTTGGGCTTTGGTCCAAGCCTTTGGTCCAAAGCCCAACTCAAAATCCAAAAGAAAGCCAAACTCAAAATAACCTTATGTCAACGGTTTGCCGTTGACATAAGGTTATTTTGAGTTTGCTATCTCTTGTACTGGTGTCAATGATCCCGACGTGTACGTGAGTATTACACCTTTGAAATAAAATTATTTTTACGGATTTTCCCGTGATTGTATTTGATTTTTAATTTCCCGACGTTACGAACACTACGAACAGGGTTCATATGATCACGAAATGTCATCTTCAAAATAGATTTATGTGAAATAGTGCTAACGTAATCTGTGTACGTCCCTTAATTGTCTATTACGATAACCACGGGCAATTGAATTAATTTCGTCTCAACTCATATGAATTCCACGACATAGTACAAACCTCCTCCACAGCAAGAAGGAAATCGGTCTGCTATAATATAATAGTTTAGGTGATTTGGCACGGGATTTTATTTTGACCTTACCTTCTCTTGTTCTTTATTATCTACTATCCCATAGTTATCTTTTACGACATTCACAGAAAAAGAAAAAGTGGTAAATTAAATTCTTATTACATTACTAGCGAAAATAAATTACTAGAGAACATATGAATACCCTATTTTAGTCCGTCATCTGAGTGTGTATGTGAGGGTGTAAAAATCAAATGGTCCTTTAAATTAAAAGAATCCTTTATATTTCTAGTCGTGGAAAAATACAAACATTGATATAAATATCTATAACAATTAACATATATGATGAGTATAACCATGTAGAGTAGTGGTTCTTAACCTTTTTGTCATGAGGGACCACTAGACAAAATTTTTGACTAGCCGCGGACTATCTATCTGATTTAATGTTTTGTAGGTAATACCTATAGATAGTTAAAAGTAAATAAAGGAAGGAAAACCAATAAAAAAATACGTTTTAAATTATATTTATTACGAATCAAAGATAAAATTTAATGGGATTTTTGTGATTGCATATTCTTTACTACATACTAGTATATAGTTATTATTTTTATGGATGGCTACGCGGACCACTTCGGATGCTCTAGGAACCACCAGTGGTCCGCGGACCACCGGTTAAGAACCACTGATGTAGATGAACCTAATAGAGAAAGCTTGTTCGCCATACATTTTACGTTGGTAAGTGTAAGTGTTGATTTATATGTACAAGTATACATATATAAATACTTATCATCCTCTCAAAATTATCATCACATATAAGAATATTAATGTAGAGATCAAAACTATTATTAAATGTAATAAACATGTTTCTAATAGTTTTAATAGGATATAGTTCGCGTGTTGCTCTTATAATTTGCGTCGTTAAAAGCGTAAACGTAATATATGAAAGTGAGCTTTCTCCTAAAATATATTGTCTCTTATAGTTAGGGGAAAGTGTAGCACTCGTTGTTAAGATAAATTAACTGCGTCAATTTGAACTGGCTGGCTGATATGCGGGCAAGCAAACAACGTTAAGTTATATATGCACTTCTATATACATCGCGTTGTGTTGATATCCATTCTGTGTACTTGTTATATTTTACTTTACTAATATTTAATTTAATCATTTGTAGTAGTCTTTATTGCTGAAGTGTTAGACACATTTCGCCAAATAATTTTCAATACAATATATTAACGCGTGCGCGTAATTATCCGTGTGGTGACGGAGTAAGAATACAATTCACCACCCCCTATCTTACCCGTGGGTGATCGTAAGAGTTGACTAAGGGATATACAACGCATATAACATCAATGCAAGAGAAGGAAAACTCGAAATAAATCCTATACCAACACGTCCAGCTTGGTATAGTAGGTTAATTTCCCTCCCATTACGGAGGAGGCCTGAGCCCAACAGTGGGACATATATGGGCTGTGATGATGATGATGATGATATTAACGCGTGCACGTTAAAGACGATCGGGACTTTTTGTCAATAAACCGCCGCTTTTCAAAATTTTGAGCTTGCTACTGAGAGTTACGAAGATCCCCAGATCGAGGTAATCTAAACAAAACCTCAACAACTCCCTTGTAACTTGCGTAGAAACATTCTAAATTGAAAACAAATATTAACTAAGTTTGCAAAAGGAAATTACATTTTATTATAAACAATCGTTTTCTTAGCTTAACCAAATTAGGCAGAGTAACATTATTTTAACGAAGTTACTCTTCTGATCTTTGCAATGCAAAGATATTCTAGGACATGCTCGATGTCAGGATACTTGTGGAAGGAAACTCACAAACGATTTTACTATCTTTTCAGAGGGACCTATCTCTTTCCACTTCGTTCTTTATTTTACATAATAACGATAACATTTTTTTTAGAACTTTTGTAATAGAATACATTTATAACAAGTTCTGCTGTTATGTACAGCAAAAATTGTTGTGAATTTATGCTATTCTATTTGGACCTACATATTTAAGCAATAAAAATATACCTACATAGCTGTTATCAGTAGAACGAATCTACAATAGAGAGTTTGCCCCGAGTAGTGGGCCTGAAGAAGTCTATACTGTACTGAAGCAATACACACACATGCGGTGCCAATGGTCGGCGCGAAATGTGAAGAGCTGTCACTTAGTGTATTGTGAGTCCCCAGGTGTACTGCTGTCACCACGGATGGCATAGCGATGCGATAGCGACCATTGTCCACCACCAAATAAAAAGCTAATATATATTTTTTAATACGAAGGAGTTTTAAGTACTATGCAGCAACTTACAGTTTTATGTACTTGATAAACATCAATCAAAATCTTGTTTGATAGTCCATGGCACAGGAAAACTCGATACGGTTTTGTAAACAGCCGAACAAAGTTTTCAACTGATTTAACAATACAATCCGATTTCTCGTCCGTTGCACTTAGCTGTTCCACCAGCATCTGCACAATAATATTTTGAACAATAGACCGTACACCGTGGTGCAATTCGTTTCACTTGCAATCGCTCCCACAAACTAGGCACGAGTCCAATGTACGTTACAGAAACGTTATTTTATTACAGCCTGTTTGTATCGGTCGACTATTAGTTACTGAATGAATAAGCTATAATAAGTCGCATCGCTGACACCAGTATAATCATTATACTAAAACAGCTGATTGCGTCATGCCTATCACACATATAACGTTGTGTGCAAAGTAAATTGTACGTGGAAACAAGTTCAGAACTAGTTCCTTATATTCGCTTATCTGTTATCAGTAGTTACTGGATGGCATAAGTAGAGTATTATTTTACTATCAGGTCTCTAAGAATAATGCAAGTATGTAATGATATTCAGTCCTTTAATAGGCATACGAACAACAGAGTACACTTGTTTTGTTGTCCAGTTATTATATCATTTATAAGAATTGTTATTTCTTTTTGTTTATATTGTAACCTCATCTTTCATAGTGAGTATTGCACTTACTACTCAACAATATGAGTTCACTTATGTAATTATATATTAACAGAAATTAAAAATAATACGCGTGTTTTATCTAGTTTAAAGTTTGGCCAAGTTTCATAGGACATTCATTGACAATTCATTACACAACATACCTATTATTATTCCTAACAATCTATATAGGTAGGTGAATCTATATTCATATTTAAGTGTCACCTTGTTTTTTGACATTCCATATCGAGGCAAGTGCAGCATGCAGGATCCATACCAACGACATTACCTATCACCGCTAATAGAGTGGGCCCTCGCTGTTGAGCCCACCGACCGAACACTGGTTGGAACCCCGACAATAACTGACAAAGCGTCGGCCTCACGTGGTCCGCTTCCCTATGGATGATTTAGGTTTCACTGAGCAGTTATTTAGCGCATGATTTGCGATAATATCTTAATAACTTTAAAAGACGAAGGTAAACTATAAGAATTGAAGAACACGGTAACATTGAATTCGATGGCATGCCGAATTATTACAACTAAGCGGGCAACTGGAATTCTATAAATACGGTGACAGAGTTCTTTATAAAAAAGTGATGTTCGGGTGCACACCGTAATAGGATTCCACGCTATCTCGAACCATTGAATACTTAAGCGTGTAGTGGTCAGGTAGAATCTATCTATAAAACAATAAAATTTATTGCAATTCAATACAGTTACAATTTATGAAGTTTTATAAATAGGCAGTGATGTGTGAAATTAGTATCGATCTCACCTTGTTTACATCCATTGCTCCGAGGCGATGACTGTTCTTCCTCCGAAAAACTGTTTCATAGCGTGAATCATATTCAATCTAAATCATTCTTTTTAGAACCGAATTGTTTTATCGGTATGTAAACAAACTTGGCAAAGATATACGACATCACCAACGTATTATGTGTACTATGATATTCAATTAATGTATATATTTGTGGTTATCTTACATTATTTAACAGATTCATATGTAAGTCTATGTGGAGGAGAGTACATTTAAAATCTGTTATTATCTTTTTTGCCCCGATTATACTGATTTCATCTGTAATATTTTACGAATCTATCCAATTAATTATTGGTGATTAATTAGTAGATAAAATTAATTATTATTTATTTTGAATATAATCAATTAATTTAAAATTGGACCATTAATACGATTAAACCCTCTATACTACATCTATTGGGCCGCAGTCGTACGAACATGCCTGCGATGACTAATTTATATGCGCCGGTAGGTATATCGAAAAAGTTTTTAAATAGCCAGCGACTAAAATGAGACGCTTACCATATCATGATACGCGTACATGATTAAACATGACAAATTAATTGGCCACAGAAACCAATTTTATATACACTATCATAACGCGTAATAGATTATAGGCGTTGTATTCATATTGACCGTGTGACCGCTGACCATACCCGTTATATTTGAAAAATCTCTTGCGCAAATTAAGTAAACACCGATACCACCAAAAAGTTTGATATGCAATACGCGCTAGGTCTAGACTTCTTGCTTTGTTCCTTTATAGCACAGAGTCCTTAATTGATAAAGTATTAACTGGCCCTTTGTTTTTGGGCTGTATAGCCTGCCTATCTAATGTGCCTTTTTTTTGTTTGGGTGGGTTACGGTCGGCGCACTCCTCGCACCACTCCGTCCGGGGCGACAGAGGGGCGTAAGCATGCACATCAGTAACCCACCCGTGATGTCGTCTACGTCGTTGGGCCGACCACCGGAGCAGAGTGACTTAACGTCAGTGGTCGGACCGACGGAATACGCCTGAGGAGTACCCTCTCCTCGACCGACTTGACTCCCCCTCGAGTAGGATGTCGGTCTTTCCTCACGTGGTCGGCCTCTCGGCGGGTGACGGACTAATTCCCAGATCCAGTCACCCGCGGCCTCGGCTAGGGTGGCATCAGGCGCAGGTAATCGCGCCTGCGCCGCCCCAGTCGCCGATAGCGGCTCACGTCGTCGAAGAGACGCTCCTAGCGATCTAATGTGTTTACCGGTAATATCGGTACATTTTTGCGATGGTATCGTTTTAAGATCTTCGTGATGTATAGTTGCCTACCGTTAACACATCAGCTTTTTGGTAGACTTCCATTGTTGGATGTCTATACGGTAGTTGCATTAACACCTTTAACACCGCTCGTTAGGCTCTTTCCACTTTCCACTGTAATAGGGTTTGCCCGCAATTCCCGTACTTGACTAGAGACTAACTAAGGGTCTTGTATGTTCTAAATAAGATGTCAAGGTTTTCCACATTACGTAATGTTTTAAAGAGGTATATGGTTTTCCTCATCCTAGTCGCTAGTTTATCTATGTGAGTTTTTCAGTCAAACCTTTCATCTATAGTGACGCCGAGATATTTTATAAAAGGGACCTGGGCTAACGTAGTAAAAGTATCATTTCTAACATTACTCTTACATTTTGCTGTGTGAATCTTAATCTTAATTTTTTTATCAGGTGATAATCGACCTGATTTACTATAGCATGTAATTTACATGCTATAGTAAATTTACATGCTAAGAACACTTAGAAGTATTCAAAGACAGGAAAGTATATTGACGCCATTGCCTATCTTGCGTCAATCCCTTTTCAGCTACAGCGCGAACCGGCTCTCATGTCTTTTCGTGGCATACAAGAACGGTATCGTCTGCTAACATTAGTAATTCTGCTTTATGCAATTTTAGTTTTGTTAGATCATTGATGTATATTAAAACAAGGTTGGTGAGAGTGTACTGCTCTGTGGAATCCCAAATGTATTAAGTGCTTATTCACTTTCATGTTATTCTACCCTCATTAGGTTCGGTTAGATAAATAATTTTTAAACCATTGCAATACTACATCTCGGATACCCACGACCTCAATCTCTAAATTATAATTTTTCTTGAGATTGTATCGAAAGCCTTCTGTAGGTCCAAAAATATTCCAACACATCTCTCTCCTTTATCTAGACAACCTCAGCAGCTCCGATACAGCGTCTTCAGTTGATTTAACCTGTCTAAAACCATACTGATTAGTTTTTATTTCATTGTTGTTGTTTAAAAATGATACAAGTCTTTTTTTGAGTTCTTCTTCTTCTTATATATTGGCAATCAGCTACATATACGAGCTATTGGTGCCAGTGTCAAATTATAATTTTTTTTTTTTTTTTAATTGCGTTTACAAGATTTCGCCAACAACTAGTTATAAATATCTTCAGTCTTTCAGGTTAGTCATAGTCTAAGTCAAATTGTCGCCATCAACAGTGCTATGGCCACACTGTTGATGGTATCTTGTTGGAATTTTGATGGAAAACGAAAACGTTGTAAAGCACTTTTATATGATATTCACTATATCCCAGTAGTTCCGCCACTTCATATTACATAAAATGCCATCAAAATTATCTAATATAAGACGTTAAAACACTAAGACATCGAATATAATACAATAGCACCACATGACGTTTTCAAATTCTCGTCAAAAGTCATAGGGACTGTCTTATCTCCCGTTTCATATATTAGACATATTACGCCTCTTTTTAAGATAGAGGAGAAAATTCCTGATTCGAAGTTAAAATTGCACATATGTACATACATATATTTATGCAATAGGCCAGCGGTTTGATATTCTGCTTTAAAATATTTGTAGAAATTTTATCCCATCCTGATGCACTGTTTGATCTTAGTTCTAGTACGATTTTTGTACGATGGAGTCTGTTGGAATGAGTTGCATAGAATTTAAGACTGCTTGATAGGTTTTAGCTAGAGTTGCCAGGTTTTCTTCAATTGTATTCATTTTATTGAGCATGTCACATGTTAAGGCATTTCCAATGGTTGCAGAATATTTATAAGTAGCATAAAAACCTTCTTGATCACGTCAGCTTTCAAACAAAAAAGAAAAACCGCATCATAATCAGTGCATATGAAGTATGAACCACGACACCACAGACACGACATACAGACACAGAGACACCTTAAACTTCTAACAAGACTTTTTGCGTCAGGGATTAAACATATACAAATTATACAATACGTAGGTGTAAAGTGGTAGGACCACTCTGTTGACAATTTTCTGTCTGCAACCGCGTACCAGTCCGTCCAGGGTAGTACCACACTCTCGTAGAAAATCGATGTGTAAGCAGTAGCAATGTGTTGTTGCGCTTCGTTCGGTAAGTGAGAGAGCCGACAGCCTAATATTCTGGGTGAGTATGGGAGTTTTATTGATAGGCAGCGGTCTAGCTGTACCACTGGTATCGCAAAGGTCTAGGGGCGGCAATAACACTTACTATCCGGTGTGCTGCTTCCTCGTTTGCCACCATCAGCTATAAAAAAGTCATTCTAGTTCATTTATGCAGTATCTATTTTTAATGATGATTGATGACATATCATAATACTCTGTATAAAGTCTGTCAGGCTGGTTTCTTTAAAATAGAAGTATTAAATATGTGTCACTGGCCATCATGATTTTGCTTTTACTCCAATTACTTGGGGTCGACACAATATGTCATCTTCTTCCATACAGTCCTATCAGACGTCACCTCTGCAGACTCTCCCTGTCTATCCATGTCATGCCTCACGCAGTCCATCCATCTTTTCTTTGGTCTTCCTTTACCTCTAAAGCCTCACAACATTACTTTGTGCCACTGGCCATAATGCTGAAAGTATCGCTAAACATTGCGCGACTATAGACCTATTGTCAATACAATAGGTACGTATTGTCGATCTAGTCTTTAAATCTTCGTCTCAATATTGTCAAACGCTGTCTCTTTATATAAACAGTATACAACCGGCGACTACGCATCATAAGTAAGCAGTCAAGGACGGAACCATCATGTGGACCGGCGACTGCCCGGTGCTCTACTCAAGCCACGTAGACGTTGACTTTATGCTGCACCGTGTCCTCGTCATATAATAACAATGGCAGCACAACGAAGTTGGTTTTTTTTTTTTGGAAAAGTATTTGGCCAGTTGATCAATGCTCTGAGAAAGGTAGCTGCAGTAAAATGAATGAGGTAGTAATATGTCTGTTTTCATTGACGACAAATAAATTTAAGGTAAATTCAAGATAATTCATATGACATGATATGAATGATTGATAAATATTGTATTATTAATTATTATAGATACAATATTAATATTAAAATTGGCTTATGAATTACCTAATGTTTAGGTATTATTATTGAATATGTAGTGTTCACGTTGTGAACAAGTCAGGCTATTTGTCGTCTGTACGCGGTATCTGTGCCGTGCGGGTAGTGGCGATAATTCGATGCAACGATAATCATGCAAATTTAACATTCCAACAATAACCGTCTTGTAACAATATTCAATATATGCTCATAATTGTAATAAAGATAATATAATAATAATTTATATAAAGGTCATGTTTTACATACATACATATCATCACGTCATATCCCTTGCAGGGTAGGCAGAGGGAACAGAGTGCCAGAGAACTCTATCCTTGCATACCTCACTCGCTTCCTCAACATTCATAATTCTCTTCATACACGCTCGCCGGTTTCGGAGACTCTTGACTCCACCTTCCTTCTGTACGTGATCAATCTGGTCTAGGTAGGTTAGTCTCGGTCTCCTCTGGTACCTACATCCTTCCATTTTCGCATTGTGTATTTTCTTAACCAGACGTCCGTTCGGCATTCATGTTCATTCATTTCATGTCATGCTTTAAGTTGCTTAATATCTGCCCAAATATATTAATGTTGCAACTAAGCGAAAATTTAACTTACAGTTCAAAAGCATTTTTATTGTTGCACACTTTAATTAAAGTGTAATAACTCATTTCATTATTTATTTTATTTTCGTGTGGTGATGGAGAAAGAACAAAGTTCACAACCCCTTTTTCTTGACCGTGGGTGACAGAAAAGATAAGACTAAGGCATATAATATGCAAATAAAATCATCTTACGAGCGTGGTATAGTAGGTCGATTTCACTTTTATTTAGGAGTAGGCTCATTTTATTATATTACCTATTCGATGTTATACAGAAAGTACCAATTTAAATCAGAAGGAAAGCAGTAAATATTTGTAAAAATGCAGTTATTATTTTAAAACTTTTACAACAAGCCTCCTTATTCCCCCTTCCTCACATCGATTCACTTCTCTCCCGTAACAGCCCTATCCACAGGTAGGTATTAAAATGAAGTCGTACGTTCGTATGAAGTAGAGGTTGGATCGATATTGGGTTCCTATGTAGTGAGCGTAACTTTAACATTGAATTACGAGATAGTATGAATGAATTCTTCGATTTGTAAACTGTGTTACTTATAGATAATATGTTGAACTAGTACGTTGTAAAGCTTAAATAAGAACTATTAAGTATAATGATTATTTATTTAAATTTGGAACCTTGTTACAATCCCGCCTAAGTGTGTGTCTTTGGTGGTTTGTATCACCAATTTTTCATTATCGATCTGGTCCTTATCGACCTTTTTTATAACCTTCTTTCTTTTTATGATTCTTAGCAATTTACACTTCGGAGGAGAGCAGAATATTTATTAATATCTAAATTCCATTATCTTTTTCTATTGTACTTCACTTAAATTGTTTGGCCTTTATCAAAAATAGTCCGCACATTGGTCCTTGGTTCAGCTGTTTGGATTTAGAGTCATAGCTCACCTACACGGCTCCGCTCAGATGCCGCTTCCGCACAACACCGCTCTAAAAGGAGATTACTACGCTGTTCACGCGGCGACGGATAGTAGGCCACCAGCTGTCCACGTCCACGCGCTTACAGCTGTCAAGCACCTAGCTGTCCCCGCTTAGAGCTAACAGTCGTTTAGCGCTTTTCGCGACAAACGTTTGTATTCAGTCTCCATTAAAATAACTCGTATTTTTCAATAAAAATATTGATATATTTTCATATGGATCAACACTGATTAAACGATTATATGTAGTCAGCATATCATCGTTTATTCAGAATGACTTAACTAAGGAAAATATAGAATAGCAACAATGTACAAGCTAGCGACTTGCTTCAAGCGAGCAGTCTTCGTGCGTACATCACGTGGATCAACTGCTTGAAACCCGTGGCAAGCATGCGTTAAGCTAGACGTCAACTATCGGGTGATACGATGGATGGTAAGCTTGTTTACAGCAAGCTGTCTGCTAAATTCTGTTATCAATGTGAAATGTGTCTACAGAGGGCGCTCAGAAGTTCACATTTCAATGAACAGTATTTTGCCGTGTGTGTGTGTGTGTATAAGGTCGGTTACGGCCCTTAATGTTCATACTATATTTATTTATGAATGTAAAAGTAAGACATTTCAATACATGTTGAAAATAAAATCATTATCATAAGGACACATACTCATAATACGTGACCTGTTCAAGAGGTATGGATACTTCAATAATACAAAGCCTGATCAAAAATATATTTGCGATAGTCACCGAGAAGAAGATGGGTTAAAAATTTAAAAATTAATCGAAACCGATGTTTTAGGACAGCTCAATCAAACAAGAAAATATATGAAGTATATTAAGCAAAACCAATAAGGTTTTGCTAAACTAGTAAGAAATCTTACCCAGATTATAATATGTCGTGACTCAGAATCAGAAAGTATAGAAAAACACATATACATAAAGTATATAAAAACATCATAATTTCTTTTTTATTTTCCGAACAAACGTCTGGTTAAGAAGATATACAATGCGAAAGTGGAAGGATGTAGGTACCGGAGGAAACGAGACTCAACTACCTAGACCAGATCGGTCATGTACTGAAGGAAGGTGGAGTCAAGAGTCTCTGAAACCGGCGAGCGTGTATGAAGAAAATTATGAATGTTGAGGAAGCGAGTGAAGTATGCAAAGATAGAGTTCTCTGGCACTCTGTTCTCTCTGCCTACCCTGCAAGGGATATGGCGTGATGATATGTATGTATAATTTCATATCAGAGTAATACAGTCCACAGTTTATTGTTGATTGGTTCAAAATCCTCTAGAACGCCACACGTAATTAATAGATCAAAAGAAAGTGTAAACACTATCGGGTAGATAGCATACCGTCACCTTAAGACGTAAATATAATACGAAGTGAAATTTGTAGGACAAATAGTCACGGTGGTGTAGTGGCAGCACGATTGGGCCGGAGTCCCAGTAGGCACGGGTTCGAATCCCGCTTGTGACATCATTTTTCATTTCGTAATCGGATTTTATAGATCAAAAGATTTGCAAAATAATACTAATTAAATTAATTAATTACCAAAAGATTAAATATACGTCGTAAACATTATAAATTAAAATTCGTAGTCGCGCATTTTAAGCTTTGATTTGTACCAAACCCAGGAGAAAATATATGTCGAACTCATAAAAGGCTTTTGGTTTTGCCCATAAACTGTATAGAATGTAAACACCAAACATAGTGTTATAGCTGCATACCCCACCGTCATGCGTTGGCGTAACGCTACGATTTATTGCCTCGAAAATAGTACAGCTTGGTTTCTAGGAAAGTACCCATAATATTTAGATGAATAAACGTATGGCTTAGTGATTCAAGTGCTTCCACTTGTATTACACACATTCTTATTAATTCTACTTGTATATTATCTTCAATTGGAGTTTTTAGATTCCGTCCTCCTATGATTATTTCCCAATCATTTTATTTGGAGATGCATCATTATATCTTGCTCTTATCAATGTATCAGCACACAATATTTCCTTCTTTATAAAGACAATAACACATCGAGAATATATTTTCTGTATCGCATACTTACAAATAACGGAAGGGTATAACAATTAATTAACAAAAGTTACACACAAATTCAAAATAACATAGTAATAATTGCGAATGACACATAATAATCCTGCATGGAGATAGAAATTATAACATTTGACAGAGGATGTTGGTATTTATACCATTAAGCCACCTGTTCAGTAAAACCTTAGACGCTGGAGCACGCTCTCCTTGTGGTGACCGTGTAAGAATACATTATGTCACAACCTCTTACTTTCTTGTGGGCGTTCTAAATAGGCATCTCAGCTGTCCTAAAAAACTTAAAACACTAACTACGATCGTCGAGCCACTTGTCAATCGTGGTGATTATGACATTATTTTTATCGTGGCGAGACTCTTGTTCGTCAATCGGGCCTAAATTCAATGTGCAATAATAGTCTTGCTTGGTAGTTGGGCAGCAGAAAGAAAATTCACTATTACCATGGCTATCGTAACCGACCACTGTAAGAGAAGGAGAAAGTTCTCTAACCTTATATCAATCCGCCGACTAGCTTGGTTTAGTATGACATCCAAGTTACTGAAATTTAGCATTTAACATGCGTGATTATTTACAAAAACTTGATTACGATCGAAAAATGTCACACATGGGATATCATATCAATATCATTTTTCGCTCGTGATCAATATTTTAGTATGACATTTTTCCTTCTATTTTGACGAAAGCCCGTGGCCACTAGTGAGACACACACACATCGATGTTAAATCGATGTTTATGTAACTTCGTTGAGAACCGATAATCCCTAGCTTTTTAGCTAATCGTTGATAATTTGTGGTTTGCACGACCTTTTGTTATTTTAATGAAGACATTAATTTGAACCTAAAATTCAAATATATTCAAAGAAATTAACAAACAAATGCACATAATGAATCTATGATTTAAATAGTATTCGATAAGTTACCGGATAGAGATGGGAGGTATAAGCCAGCCGGTGTCCGCAGTGCTCAGCTTGGCCAAATATAGAGCAAATGCCGATCTATTAGGTCCTTAGCACACATATAGCATATTTTAGAATCAGCGATTATCGGATAGCTAACATGCTACATCAAACATACAAATCACGGCACTCTAGCCGGGTTTTAGATATTCAATTTACTTGCTGACAATTTGAAATTTAATTGTTAAAGGCGTGATTTGCTAGCATGTCGCTGAAATACATTGTTGGTTCAAAGCAACCACAAAATTGCCGATCGCTGATGTTAGTAGGAGCGTGTATGCTATGGCCTTTATAGTGCCTATTAGCATCAGATTCAGCTCCCCTCTCTGGAGCAGCCGGCGAGTGGCGCTTCGTACGCCCAAGTGCGGCGCCACGGTGGCGTTACACTCAGAAGAAGGACATTGGCCTCATTCACTTTCGACTGCATTAGTGAAATATAATATTCTCTTAAACAACTTTTATATAAGGTTTATTTCCTACTCCTGCATCTTATAGCTGCAACAAACTTTCAGGTGTTTCGGGTTGTTATCCCTACATATGTACTTTGCAATCTTATACATACGCGTATTCCATAAAAATGTCTTGACGTGATATTTCAACAACCTAATTTTATCTAATGAAAAATGTATTATGAATTATAATTATTAATAACAAGACTCGTCTTTGTTAATCAATAGGATTAACAAAGACGAGAGTCTTGAAGTTAACTAAGGAGAAGGCGATGCAACTGTTTTTATAGTTACAGCTAGAAGTTTATAATTTTTCTCTACTTTCATGTTTATAGGATTTCAGTATATTTTTTACATATTTTTTGCCTTTTCTTTATTTTTTCACATTTACATATTAAAAATATTGCGATATAAACAAAGGTGAAGGCGGTGTAATGTAGGTCGACGAATGATAGAAACTTAGTAGTGCAATAGAAGGAAGGCACAAGTGGTAAACAGTGTTAATGAACGTAAAATCGATAACTGACTTTGAAATCGTAAAATCATAATATTTTATTACAACTTCTTTAATTTCCATTCGAGATACTTAAAACAAATCTTGTAAATATCTAAGACAATGAGATACTATTATTTATTAATACATACATATCATCACGCCATATCCCTTGCAGGGTAGGTAGAGAGAACAGAGTGCCAGAGAACTCTATCTCTGCATACTTCACTCGCTTCCTCAACATTCATAATTCTCTTCATACACGCTCGCCGGTTTCGGAAACTCTTGACTCCACCTTCCTTCAGTACTTGACCGATCTGGTCTAGGTAGGTTAGTCTCGGCCTCCCTCGGTACCTACATCCTTCCACTTTCGCATTGTATATCTTCTTAACCAGACGTTCGTTCGGCATTCTTTCCACATGTCCGAACCATCGGAGCATTCACTTTCGCATCTTTACACCAATACTCTCTTTCATACCTACTCGCTCTCTTACGTCGTCGTTACGAATGCGGTCAGTCAGCCTAACTCCACAGATTTTCCGAAGAGATCGCATTTCGACCGCATTAATTTTACTTTCATACTCTTTTCTGCATACCCAACTCTCGCTTCCATACAATAATGTTGGGACAAGCACTGCGTTATGTATTGCTACACGTGCCTTCTGGCTGAGGTGGTGGCTGCCGAGAAGTTGCCCCAACGCTCCGTTCACTCTATTTCCCGCATTCACTCTTCGCTCTATATCAGTGGTGTACCTTCCATCTCGGCTAAATTCACATCCAAGATATACAAATTCATCCACTTGCTCTAGTACATCATTACCTATTTTTACTCTTACATCTGTTCTGGCTTCATCTCTTTCAAAGACCATTATTTTGGTTTTGCTCACATTCACGCGTAGACCCCTTTTCTTACAATCTTCTGTCATTGTGTCGACTAGGGTCGAATAATAACAACGTAATAAACTTGCTTTCTCAACTTTGTGACTTTTTAATTTATTTAGGTGTAATGTAGTTAGGTGTATGTGTGGTGTGTAATGTATTTAGGTGTATGTGTGTGTAGTAATAGATACAGAAATCGAACATATTAACTTCAAAGATCTCAGGCAAGCATGATGTGATTGGGTAAATTGCATTGGATTGGAGGGAAAGTAAAATGCTCCCCTTAATCCTACTTCTACTGGTAGTTGAATGATAACAAAATATATGTTATTACTCTCTGTCCAATGCATTAGATAAAGACCTACCCATATTTCCAATACTGATGCAAACCTATTAGTTATTATACGTAGTACCGAATGATGCAAAATACGGTAGCTTTATTGATATAAGTATGTAAATGATTCACTTTTATACCCTTAGATAAGCTTAGATAGAAATTATCAGTTTTCATTATTCTAGTACCTAACTCCCCGTACCTACTCATAAGTCGACATAATTAAATTTTTAATTAATTACACGGTAGATTTTCATTTCATTTTAACTTACACATACATCATGTTAATTTTGCAGTATTGATTTTCGGTAGCGATTATCCATTTCATACTATCACTTGCTTACTCGAGGATTTCCTAGCTCTTAATGTTATACAGATAATACCAAAATATTACGCCAGCTTCCTTTTCAATATTGTATGAGTTTAATGAGTAAAAACAATTATAGTACTTATACTGACATTATTATAAATAAGTACGCTTGAGATAAACAACAAAGAATTCCTTAACGCAGCAAGAGCGGATTCTTAATTAAAATGAATTCTTGTAAAGAGCGAGTTGCGAGCGTAATAAGCCATTTGAGGCTATTAGCAGCGAACAATTGGTAAGAGCGTGCATACAAGCTCGAGGCTACGCTTATTACATAAAGTACATAACAATATTTTATTATATTTAACTGTTTTACATGAAGAAATAACGAATTAAATGTTTGGAAAAGTAAAATATTGATTAGTTTATTCATTTAATTATTTTTAATATATATTTTATTTGCTAAGGCAGGCCCTTAATGCTTATTTTATCAGTTAAACTTTGAGATGATGGTATGATTAGTGAAGAGTTAAAGTATAAGGATTAAAAAGAGGCGCCTATGGTATAGCATACATACCTTGGAATATATGGCGCTCTATGTGGTACGTTTTTACATCAGAAAGTATATAGTCCCTGAAGAATGATGCTAGAGCGAAGGATGCAATAGGGAAGACACATCTTTTGATGATTATAACCTCTTTCTTTAGGCTATGTTCAAACAAATTACTATTAGATTATTATTTTCTATAATAAATTTAAAAGGTAACGTCCCTGTCCTTCTCTAGACAATTTTTCGATTCCCTCCTCTATATATGTTTTAGCACATTTTTTTATTGCTTATGGTGCAAACGAGCAAGCAGCACACCTGATGGTAAGTGCTACTGCTGCCCATGGACCTTTGTAATATCAGGTATAGCTACGCCACTGCCTACCAATAGAAACCCAAAACCTATCCATTTGGGCTTCCGGCTCACTCGCTTACCGAATGAAGCGCAATAGCACATTACCATTACTCAGACGTCGATCTTCTGCGAGAGTGTAGTACTACCCCGAACGGACGGGCCCGCAGCTGTAGACAGAGAACTGTAGACAGAGTCCTACCACAAAATTACTATACGGATATTCACACGGTTATTAATTTAAAAATAATAATTAAACTAAATTAAATGAATTCATGGGAATTATACGCTTAAACCCTTTAAAAAAAAAATATCGTCCTCTGTAACATTGTACAAATTTGAAAAAAAAAAAAAGCAATTTTACGCATTCAGTAACGAAATAAAAATTTCATTTTTAATTTTCTGACGTTTCAAACACTTTAGAGCGTTCATGGCCACGGGAGGAGATTCTATCGCGTTTGTATTTGATTTTGATTTTTCCAATGTTTCGAATCACTTTACAGCGTTTACAAATGCTAAACCATTAACACTATAAAGTGTTCGAAAAGTCGGGCAATTCAAAATCAAATACAAACACGATAGAATCGGTTGAAATAGTTTTATTTCAAATGTGTAATACCAGCGTAAACGTCAGATATCATTTTGTATAAATGTTTGTTTTATAGAATAGTGAATTAATCTCCGAAGCTAGCAACGAAGCAACGTCAATCAGCAAGGCATTCCGAGGAGTAGTAAAGCAATAAAAGAATTTATAGTAGCAGCAAAACCTTTATTGCCTACGTTATTGCAGCGAATGAGAGAACTAGATATGTAATTACTGTTTTCTTCACATATTTTTTATAGACTTACATCTTTTATACTCGAAGTAATATGCCGAGCATTCTACTCCTATAATTCTAAATCGCACGTAATAAAATCAACGTTTATACAGTACATAAACTCTGTGCTGATAACCTAAAATAATGATTTGCTTATCTCTTTGGGAGGTTTTATACGCAGAAGAGTCTAAATCACCGAAAAATCATCACTTAAAATTTAAAAAAAATATATATTCATATTCTTCACATATTATATAAAAATAATAAGCAGAAATTAATATTTTAGATTACTTCCACTGTCTTTGACTAATAAAGTCCAGCAGCTGTTTTAAATAAAATGACATTAAGCTAAACGAGGTGCAAAATTCAACAATATTTTTACGTCCTTTTATATTATAGGTAGTCAGTGCAGTGAACGCAGAGGGCGCGTGAGGTGTGGGCGGGCAGGCAGGCATAGGAAGGGACCGGTGGGGTATTGATCGATACAGCCGGCTGCACCATCTGCCACTGCAACTCAAGCGATTGGCTTTCCTCACAATAAGACCTCGCCGGCAATATCTCTCATTCTGTTAATTCATCCGTCATCCGATTCTTAAAGTGGTTTGTCATTTCATTTCAGACCACAATTAGATAAGAAGTTGAAATTAAAATCAGAAATGGTTGAGATGATTAGCCACAAATTATGTTGTTAATATTCGGAATAGGATCTTTGTACTCTTAATATAATATAGAAAAATAATAGGATCTTCTCTTAAATTAATATAATAGGATCTTCGTACATTTCAAATTTTTGGACTATTTTACGATGTATGTTTTATAAAATGTTTTGTCGATAGAACCGACTATAAAAAATTGGCGTTAAATATTTTATAATATATGCTGTTAGGATATAGTAATCATAGTTTAAATACGATATAGTACGCTTTGTATTTAGAAAAAGTGAAATAGAACGCGTTAATATGCTTTATAATAAATAAAAATATAATATATGCTGTTAGGATATAGTAATCATAGTTTAAATACGATATAGTACGCTTTGTATTTAGAAAAAGTGAAATAGAACGCGTTAATATGCTTTATAATAAATAAAAATATAATATATGCTGTTAGGATATAGTAATCATAGTTTAAATACGATATAGTACTCAATGTATTTAGAAAAAGTGAAATAGAACGCGTTAATATATTTTGCGTGAAATATGGCAGCGACTTAGAATACATATTTCGATTCCTCTATTATTACTGCATTTCATATTCTAATAGCTTCTATTCGTTATGTAGCTGGAATATATTGAATAAGATTGAGGATTGAAGTCCTATGAGTAGGTAATATTGAATATTCCTATTTCAATTTCATTAGTCATTGCGGTCGTAGAGATAATGGTAAAAATCTATATATGTTCAATTGTCTTTATAAATAACAATATGTTTGAAACTAAGTCTATAACAATTTCTAATGCAATATTTTTGTTAAAATTTTTAGTATTTGTTTTATATCCATTATATTCTCAAAGAACGTTCTGTGGGAAATTTTTGCATAACTCGTGTGTTACATTTACGCGGCTTTGATCAAGGGAAACGCTCTCCATCGTGCAACGTGCTCAGTTCAGTTAAGTAAATATTAATATTATGCAATGTGGTCATACTGTGCAGTGCCTAGCTAACGATCAACATTCTATTGCTATGACATATCTGTTGCATATTCATATAATAAGAACACACTGTACGCTAAATATATTGTAAATCGATAAAGTTGGAATGTCAAAGAATACTAACGTTGATGTACTTATTATACCTATATCATTTAGTTCATTGTCATATAAGGAATATGTGTTTATACGTAATATGTACACTATCAGTGAGTGCTTACATAACTCCGAACTTACCTATATTTTTGTTAAAACATATTGCATTATTTTTAAATGTCATTTTTATTCAATATGGTAAGCCCATAAGCGACACGAAGACTGAACAAAAATAAGAAGTTATTGATATACCCGAAATATTTGTTCGCGTGGGAGAGTAAATAATTAAACAATTCTACTGTTGAATAGTCATACATAAAGTACGCTTTCTATAATATCCAGTACTATTTAATGTAAGGCGGAGCTTATTCTATCGTATATTATTCAATAATGATTCAAGTGAATCAAAATCCTTCATGTTGTAACTGTTAGTATTCTCATTAGAGGTAAAATGTGATAGTAGGTCAGAACTGTCTGTCAAAACTTAACTAAAAGTCTCATCAACATCATCATCCTGCTCTTATCCTATCTACTTGTGCTCGACAGAATATATACTTTGTTTTCACCGTACATATTTCAATAGCATTAGTTTTATGACCAGCCTGCCTTACGTCAACTGTCCTTGGGAATGTAATTGTTAATCAGAGGAATCAAATGGAGTTGATTCAGATAGATGTGAATGTCTTAGTCGTCTTTTACCACACTTATGAGCATAGTATTCGTAGCTGCTACCAGATAGCGCACTTAACCAAAAGTTATATCGAGCTAAAATATTTCGTAACTAAAACAAATTTCAAGTAACCGTGCCGAACATATTTAGTTATTTCTCTTACTGTAAGCTAAAGAACTTCCTGACCTTGAATCTTTAACATTCTATGTAGCTTAGCTTTTCATATATTACGTATATGTATGTTCTCTTCAGTAATAGACGAAATAGTAGAAGAGCACAATACTCTGAAATCAATGTATACGTTAAAATTTACGTTAATAAAGAAGAGATATTGAGGGTGGGTGTCAAAGTAAGTGTGGGAAGACACGACGACCAAGACCTTCAACTAACGGTGCTATTGACCTGCATATCGATTTTGTAATGTCATATCAACGTAATCGAGCGTTGACGAGGTGAACGTTTTTGGCGTGTAGTAGACATATCAGTATCTACACAATAATTCATAAGGCCATAACAGAGCGAGGTACATACACACCTTATTAGGCATGTTCTAGTGCGTGTCGCGTTGAACGGACCTGATGCGCACATATGCGCATATTGTTTTAAATTGCTCTATCCTGGTCAGATATGGTTAAACGAATTTACTTCCTTTGACATTATACAAATCCTGCCAATTTTGTGTTGTGTAATAGAGATTCGAGGTCGCAATACAATTGCATACCTGTTGGAATAACGTATTCGGCTATAAGTCGTGGGTAGTCTACGACGACAAAGGTTAATTGAGTGAACGCGAAGACAATGTACTCAATAGGACAATGGTGCAAATTCGGTGGCTTCGTACCTTCCGGCAATGCGCGCAAGGTCTGGGTTATTGGGGTCGACGTCCTCGTCTCGCCGCGCCCCGCATCCCCGCGCCTTCGCTCCACCTGTCTCCGCCCGGTTAAATTTAGACCGGATGGCGGAGCTCTCACTGAAACAGTTTCTCCCCTCTGTTTGCATAACGCACCAAATTGTTTGACGGAGTCGACTCCTTTATTGCAAGACAATGATAGTCACCACTCGACCTGATATGTTCGCCTCGTTCACATATTGTTAAACATAATTAAATCCAATTATTATCAATACACGCACTGATACAATTGGTGAATCGTAATTGATGATGTTAATAACTATATACTAATAAATTTATATCGCTAGTTGTAGATGTAAATGTTACCGAAATAGTAAATGAA
The DNA here is from genome assembly GCA_905163515.2 of Lymantria monacha. Lineage (NCBI taxonomy): Eukaryota > Metazoa > Arthropoda > Insecta > Lepidoptera > Erebidae > Lymantria > Lymantria monacha. The sequence continues at coordinate 41,650,770 of LR991081.1, forward strand.
AATGAACAATCGATTCCAAAAAGGGCAATGTACCGTTAAACGACTAATGCAGTAAGATGCAAACGAGTGTTGAGTCGATGCACAGTTATTCGTAGTTATACTATACCATGTATGACATATCTTTTCGTTCCTAGTCATACTCGACCATAACTGGTAACCACATTATAAAAAGTAAATAATACGTACCGATTTTAATGACTATGTTAATTTCACCGTTGTCGTCATCTGTTGGTTAGACCAACTTGTCATACTTGAAAATTAAATAATGGTTATTAAAAACAGTGTGACATTTTAGGCTGTTTGCTTTTTTCGTTAAATATATCTTTGCAAAATCGTTAAAGCACAAATCATGATTTAAAGATTCGTTACAAGGGATTTGATACTATGAAAGATTAAGAGGGTTCCAGGAACTACCAGTAGAATTCAGAAAAATATCGGAAACTGCGAATATTCCGTTGGCACATACTGGCAAGTAGGCGCTAACATGAGCCGACTGTTTTATTGTAAACTTTCATGTATCATAAAAACATTTAAGTATCTATGTGACATTTAAAGATAATTTAGAATTAAAATTAGGTATATTGTTAGCTTTAGATCTCGAGCTTACGATATAAATAGCAGTTCGACGAGCGATGCAAAGTAAAATATTTGATATTTGTTACAACAATACGAGAAGTTACATAATACAATGATTAAAGGTCTCCTAAGTGCAATCGGAGCACTGCGCATGATTTCAAAAAATACAAAAAAAAAATTATTACTTGATTAATTAAAGATTTACAGAAGTATTAAAATGAAAAATTGAAATTAATTTTGTTTTAAATTATTAAGAGCATAAATTGATATCTGTCATGAGAGATGTCATTTCGAAGAAAGGATGAAGTCAAGTATTGTTATAGCAAGATCCACTAATCCTGCTGTCATAATAATTAACTTCATCCTTTCTTCGAAATGATAAGAGTAGTGTCAGTATTTCACGTGTAGAATTCAGATTCTGTAGAATTAAGTAAAGTTGCGCAAACCATACAGAAGCATGATGTTGATAATATTATAAAATCTCTACCATATTTATTTATTATTTACTAAATAATCAATTTAGTTTTTGTTGATATAGCTACTAATAATATATATTATATTATTACTTAAATACTTCGAAATGATGTCCAAAAGAATTGATAAACCTTACTTACATACATACATACCATCACGCTATGTCCCTTGCGGGGTAGGCAGAGAGAACAGAGTGCCAGAGAACTCTATCCTTGGATACTTCACTCGTTTTCTCAACATTCATAATTCTCTTCATACACGCTCGCCGGTTTCGGCGACTCTTGACTCCACCTTCCTTCAGTACATGACCGATCTGGTCTAGGCAGGTTAGTCTCGGTCTCACCCGGTACCTACATCCTTTCACTTTCGCATTGTATATCTTCTTAACCAAACGTTCGTTCGGCATTCTTTCCACATGTCCCAACCATCGGAGCATTCCCTTTCGAATCTTTACACCAATACTCTCTTTCATACCTACTCGCTCTCTTACTTAGTAATTAAAAATGTCTTACTTGTTATCTTTATTTACTTATTTCGAACTAACGTTTATTTATTTACATCGATCTACCGCATATGCATATACGTCAGTAAGTTACTAATATGTGGATTATATTAGTAACTTAAATGACGTATATGTATTTGCAGTATATAATTATTTTCTTTTGTTTTAAAGATATATACATATATATATATAATAAAATAATTATAAGAAAAGTCAAAAAAATAATAAAAAGAGAAACTAAGGATCCTAACTGGTCTCGATTAGACTGCTCGATTTTCCAATTGATGTGTGTTTATTGTGAATAACAGCGTTAAAAATTGCCTTTATGTTTTAAAAGATTTTAGCCAATGAAAAATTATATTTTTCGTTGCCTGTAAATACTGAGAAAACAATATTTTCTATAAAGGAAACTTAGCTAGATCGATTAATCGCCCTCGAAACCCCCTGCATGCTAAATTTTATGAAAATTGTTAGAGCCCTTTTCGAAATTCAGATTATATAAATATACAAGAATAGCATGTTTAAAGATATTTGATTGATGAAATAGATTAGATATTAGATAGATGTCATCAAGAAATCACAATCAGCAAGAAATATTTGTCTCTATTTTGTTACAATACTCTATAGATGAATAGTGTTTCTTATATCTATTTATGCTTTATCGAATGGAGATCGGGCAGAGTTAAACTTGATATAAATATAATTAATCATTTGAGATATTACTGATTTGCCTCCCTTTTAATTGAGGATAGCAAACAACATGCAATCACAAAACAAAATTGAAAATCATCATTCTCCTATTCTTATCCCAATTACTTGGGGTCGATACAATCTGTACTCTTCTTTCATAGTACATATTGTAAAAGTTATTGGCATTAGTTTTATGGCCGGCCGCTTGCTAGACGTCAACCCTCCTTGGGAATGTAACTGTTGACTAAACGGCATCAGATAGAGTTGGCCCAGGTCGTTATAAGGCTCTTCGTCGTCTTTTACGATATCCACGAGCAAAGTAAGGGTTGGTAGTATTCGTAGCCGCTACCACACAGCTTTTGAATTGAAAATAAGAAATAATATTAAATGCTACGATATTTAAAATTTCTTTGATCTTTTGATTGATAAATAAAGGTCCAGGTTGACAACAGTGTATCAGGGATCCATATTTTGCCGTATAAATACCCAAGAACCGCACTAGAAAAAGGTAAACCCCTTAATGGATCATTGGCATCGTGTGTATTCGCTCCAATAGCCCGCTGCTTAGGTATATACCCTAAGAATAAATTCTCAAAATATCTGATATAATCAATATATATGAAAAGAATCAAAATAAATTTAATCACATCTAATTGAATTATTATTATATCTATTATAAAGTGAATACTTAATACAGGGCAAGACAATATTATATACATATATTATATATAATATAATATTGTATAGCAAGACAATTGCTATAATATTCCGTTATTGATATAATCGCGTGGAAAGAAGTCCACAATGTCTTGTTTCAAGTGTATGTTAAACATTCGCAACATGATTACTATAATAATGGTTTTTATGAATGTTTAATTGACAAAAAGCACAGTAATTCCAACAATGAATAATTGTGTAATGTTAATGAAAGGTTTTAAATATTTAGATCTGATACACGCTGGTCAGATGGGTTAGTAAAGGGTTTTATTGCGAGTTATCTTTCTCTTGCTTAGATCTTGTATGCATGTTACATCCCTTAGTCGTCTTTTACGACTCCCACGGATAAGAAAGGGAGTGGTGAATCGTATATTTACTTCGCCACCGCATGGAAAATTTACTTTTTCTTACTATATGTAAATTTTTGACTATCAGTCATAAACTGAAATGCTTCATTTATATATTGTTGTAGTTATACTAATACCACTTCTTGCGGTGTCGTACAGGTCGATACCGAAGTAGCCCAACTACACCTACACCGTCATATTAACGGTTATATTCTCATAGAGTACCTATTGTACTGGTTATTGTGTAAGCAGGTGGTAAAGTTCAGTATTAATCTTTGGATGTTCTGTTTTTCCATCTTAAAAGGATGAAGCGTCACTATCTAAGTGAGCTATCAGCCTGTAAAAGAGAAGTTATGAATTGCGTTATACTATTATTCTGGTTTTAAATTTAAATACATATATGATCCTTTTTTAACCTACCTATGAGATATAGCGGTAATACATTTATAAATAAAGGGAAAATAGAAAAGAAAATAAAACATTTGAATGATCTAAGCATTGATCATTCAATGTTGTTTTCCTTTGTCATGTAAGCTACGTTAATTAATTTTAGTTTCTGCCTATGTACAATCGATATATGATATACTTACATATGATTATCTCAACTCATATTATATCCCAACGCTGGATTCAAGCCTCCTCCACAATGAGAGGGATATTAACCTACCATGATAGTCAGATGGTTTCTTATAAGCTTTTATTTTGAGATTGTATTTTTTTGATTTTATTTTGACTTTCATCTCTTGGCAACAATTTAGTAAAGACAACCACAGGCAAAAAACAAGGTGATCAATTGTGTTCTCACTCCATCACCACACGGATGCTAATTACATCTCATCATTCATCTTTCTCCTACTCTTATCCCAATTACTTGGGATCGATACAATATGTACTCCTCTTTCGTAGTAGATATTGTAGAAGTTATTGGCAGTAGTTTTATGACCGGCCGCCTGCTAGACGTCAACTCTCCTTTGGAATGTAATTGTAGACCAAACGTCATCAGATGGAGTTGGTCCAGGTCTCTTAGTCGTCTTTTACGGCATCCACGAGTAAAATAAGGGTTGGTAGTATTTGTAGCCTCTACCACACAGCTTAATGGTAGTTATATCTATGAATGCATAAATTCAAATAAAAGTATTGACTGTAATATAATCGACGCATGCTCGTTCACAGAATTTCTGCTGCAAATACGGCTAGTAATAGGTACGAGTACGTGACCAACTCTTTATGTAGAAAATGGCGAAATATTAAATTACAATTCAGTGTTTTTTACGTTAGCCCTCAGAATCTAACAGAGGTAGCACTAATTTTATTATTATGTACGTACAATGAATATATTTTTATTAACATATACTTCCTATTCATTACAATGTTTAGATTAATTTCTAATTAACATATTATAGTAATAGTATTCAGTCCTATGACTTCATTAGACTTTCAAATAACCGGTGGAAATACGCTAACAGGACTTTTCAATCTCTCTCCATTTGATGCATATTAAATAATGACGATCCGTATAAATCCGTTATTTGTGAACACCTGCACTTTGCAGGTGACACGCAAAGTCTTGAGCCTACACGATGCTTACCAGATGAGAGCCTTATATATTTTTTTTTGAAAAATAGAAATAACAAAGTAGGATTTTATTTTGCAAGAATTCTTTATATAACGTTATTAGATATTATATGGTTAATCTTACCCGCTCTTGATACTAGATGGCTATCTAATCTGCATTATATAGATGATCTGAAAATAAAAAAATCCTTGTTAATTAATGAACGTATATTATAACTAGTTGCAGTGAAAATGTCTTAAGTTACACATGTTTGGCCACCGAAGACAAAGATCGGGTACCGGTGGTCCGCTCGCACGGCGAAGAGAGACGCTTTGCAAGGTGGGTCTATGGGGTCGCCCGCCGTCTCTTTCTTCGCGCCGGGCTGATTTGGTGGGGAGCGAACACATCCATAGTCCCCAGCAAAAAAAAGTCACACATGCTTCACATTGCACTGACAAAATGCAGCGCCTCAGAGATTACTAATGATTAAATTATCTATAGCTGAATTAAATTTATACGGAAACCTTAAGGTTTCCGTATAAATTTTAACACATTGTTAAATAATAATATTATGATTTTACACATTCAGGATTTCCTGAACACTCTTTACAGAGTCACAGATTAAGAGAGTTCCGTTATGATCGGTTGCGGTGAGATATTTTTTTAAACTGCATAAGTTCGATTTTCAGTTCGTTCAATGAACTTCTATGAAATCCCAGGCAGATCAATTTTTAAAGTTTCGTATTTTCTAGAAATAATCAGCAAATTTAACAGTTGCACAATGATTTTGGGTAATAGTTTCATACTTATTATAAGCAAATAACATCTTCCAGACACATTTTCAATGTTTCCTCTATATAATTTATAATTGACGGTAAAAAAATAATTACACTCCTTGTCATACTCAGAATTCGCACCCGAGATTTCCTAACTTACTTATAAACTGCGGGATACGATTTTTTGGTTTGTATTTTAAATAAATATGTATGTAAAATCTAAATTTGCACCTAAGACGTGCAAATAAGTTTATAGGACGAAGCAACAAACATAAGATCTAGAGTACTATACTTATACTACTACGAATACACCAACGAGACAATTGTAACGTGTAACTTAGGTACTTAATTTAAATTATATGCATATAAGATTAAAATGAAATGGCCGGAGAATAAATATTAAAAATGAAATTATTTGATGCGCTTCGCAGATTCTGTATTTGTTTTGTGGTTATTGATATTGTAAAATGTCTGAATCATTATGACAGTAAGAGCCAAATAAAACGTGATAAAAGAAAATCAAGGTAATTTTAAATCATATCTTAATACTCGCGTAAACAATATGATAATTATCTATGTATGTAATGTGCCTATAAAAGAAGCCGCCACAGAGGCGACAATTCTATTTATATATTACGTACACACAACACAATAACACTTTATTAAAACAACTGTTCTATAATATATTTAGGTATCTGATTAAAAGCTTGTTTTAAACCTTGACAAGTAGTGAAGGGAAGCAACAATAAAAACAAATGGATATCCTCCAAGTTAAATATTAAATCAACACCTGTACAGAATACTTGCATATGCACAGAATACTTTCATCCTGTGTTTTGTATCAAATCTACAATAGAGACGAGGTCGCTTTACAAAACGGAAATGCCAGGCCTACACTACCTGAGCCCGCGCCGCGTTACTACTGCCATTAATTCACTGCCTACTTGAAATATCACCTATTTGTGTCGTATATTTGTATTCTTGAAATCTTAATCATTCTTTTTAAAAGTAGAAATGATGGATAATTTAAGAATTAAAGTTATAACAAGGTATTTTTGATGCAAAAGGCATATTTTCAAACACTTTTACACATGTCTATGACTAATATTGTTTCATAAATGCGATGGTAATCAATTTTATTGGGGAAGTATGTATTGATTAGGAGTGCAATAAATCAATAATAGTCAAGTACGAGACCAACTAGATACGGCATAACATAACAACAGAACAAACAGACTAACTGGATTTAGCGGGCATCTCATCTGTCCACACAGGATTGAGAAATTACAAAATGTTACCAAGTGTATTCGCCCACAATAGATACAATCTATTTCTTTAACAAAACTTACAAGAGTGTGGGTTGTTAGTGAAATATTATTATAATAGAGTTGGCGTGTCATGGTCGTTGAGGTCATTTCGACTGATGCAACGTGATACCAACGCGCGGCAAACAAAACTAATTACATAGTTACAGGTATATTTAAACATTTAGGCTGAAATTTCAAAAAATAAATCAACATATTCTTAATAAAATAATACTTTTTGAAATATTCTTATTTCTAACAGAAGTAGTCCAAAATAAATTACCTACGTACAAGTGTTATTGTAATAGTACTTACGTAAGCTACTAGTATAAGTTATTTGATGCATGCGTAAAGGTATGTCTTATGTCAGATAAAAGCAAAGGAATTTATTATCCTAAGGTACGGGTTGAGAGCCCTCAGCGCTCACCCACAGTCCGGGTAAAGTTGTCATAGCCATCTGAGGCTAACAACTAAGACACACAACAAAAAAAAAAAAGAAAGAAGTGGTACCAGTGGCCTTACCGATGACGAAGGATTGGGTACACGGTGGGTTATAGTCGTTATAGAGCCACACGCCGCCGTTCCGTCGCCCCAGGCGGAATGGGCGAGGTGATGATGCTTGTAAAGTGCCCGCAATACAAGTATCACTTCCTTAGTCAGGGTCTTTAAAACTAAACATATCAAAATTTATGTGAACAACTAGTTAATACAATCAAATGTGTTATTTTATAATAAACTGAAATATATTTAGAAATAGGTACTCCGTTCATGGTATTTATTTGTATTTATTTAGATTAATATGACAAATAAATTTTTGTTGATTTCTTACACCAAGATATAGTAATGACAAATACTGACATATTTTATAATGATATAACTTTATTTTATTACATTTGCCGATGACATATAAAACTAAATTACCATTTATATTGCACATTATAAATATACTAGTAAAAACCTACCTTGCATTTATTTAAGATGATGAGAATGCTTAAGACTTAAATATGTTGATAATATGAAAATTGTGAACGTTCTACATCTGTAGAACGTTATTATCTGTACATAGTACTAAAAGAAAATGAAAGGAAGTGTATACTACCTAATAGGTAAAGAACAAAATAATTTGGAAAATCCAAAAGTGCACGCCTCATAATTTTTATATTATTTATCATTTACTATTAGTCAATGCCAGAAATGAAAATTAAATTAAAGAAAAATCATTTTTTAAAAGCAAGCTGTTTATTATTTGTTAAAAAATGCAACAAACATTATTTATAAAATTGGGACTGTGATAAAAACGGGCAGATTTAATAATTATGGTGTAAAGTTTTAGTGTTAAAAATATATAATTATGTACGATATGGAATTATTTTGTTGTTGAATTTTAATCAAAATATCGTTAAAGGTTACAATGAACTTATAAAGTGTTATATGTCTGATTAGAGTTAATTTATTTTTAACTTTTTAGTTTATTATATTAGCAAATAATAAAAGCTTGTTAAAAACGATATTTTTCTTTAATTTTATTTTTAACTTTTTAGTATTTTTATTATTCGTGTTGTTCCCACAAATATAGGACAAAAACGGTTCATCACCCCAGAGGTCCATTGTGGAGGGATAAGGGCTTCAGTATAACAGGGTTCGCCCTGGTACTCTGAGGCGCAACGTTAGCGATATGAAATGTTTATACATCCTCACGCCATTCAGCCCTCGGCACGTGCTTACTTTGGCATTGGGTCAAGCATCTAATCAATCATAATCTACATTCATATTAAGCGGAACGAACTTTTTCCCCCAATTTGTTGGAGTTGCATATTCACGCCAACCATGATACTCGTCAAGACGAATCAAACGAGCCCATACCCGGTGGGGTTGCATCTTTTAATTACGGAGTTCCTATGGCCAGCTTCCAGGTCCATCATCAGAACCTAGTTACCATATAGTATCAAAGTACGCCTCAAGACGAATCAAGCGAGCCCAAACTCGATGGGGTTGCGTTGTTTAATTACGGAGTTCTTATGGCCAGGTTCCAGGTCCATCGTCAGACCCTGGTTATCATACAGTCTCAAAGTACTCGTCAAGACGAATCAAACGAGCCCAAACTCGATGGGGTTGCGTCGCTTAATTACGGAGTTCCTATGGACAGCTTCCAGGTCCATGATCAGACCCTGGTTTCCACATAGTATCAAAATAATCTTCAAGACGAATTGATTACAGACAAAGGGACAGATGAAACTAAATAAAAGCTTGTACATACTCGTAATGAAAGAAAAAAAATACTTTTGAAATTTCGTGCCTTTCTCGTCGTAGAGCTAAACATAGCTGTATAGGCTGAATGGGATTTATTTCCTTTGCCTGTGTAATGTAAACGAACTGTGGCCAATGTAAACGAACCCAATTTTCATAAAGTATACATACACTAATGACTAAGCAGTTTAGTTTTTTATTAATTGCAATTAAACGACAAGGAATTACCAAGCCATTTTCGAAAGGAAACAGCGCGTTGCGATTATGAAGCTTTTAATAAAAGAAAAACTTCGATACATTCATTTTTACGGTCTAGAGAATGCCAGATACTTTACTGTAACATCTGGACGTCCTCGAATATTTTTTTTAATCAACTTTTTTCTTACTTTAAACAAAATAATTGCTTTTTAAAAATATCAAATACGTTTAGACGAATATTTTTTCTTGACATATGTATAATAATATTATCCTATAAGTGCAATGTGAGAAAAATACAATCATTTTTAGGTTTGAAAAGTGCTTGATTTTCATATGTCGAGAGTAGAGCAAGACCTCAGAAGAGGCGTGCAATAATGTCTATTACTTTGTATGTGAAATTGTATAATATCGAACCATAGACCAAAGTTTAAATTATAATTACTTTATTCTGACTTTAATTTTTTTTAATTTATAATATTTTCGTATTATTGTCTGTTATCGTGTAGTTTTGGTGGGACTGTTGACGGGAATTTGAAAACGTCATATGGTGCTCTTGTATTATATTCGATATCTTAGTGTTTTAACGTGTTATATTAGATCATTTTGATGGCATTTTATGTAATATGAAGCTGCGGAACTACTGGGATGTCGTGAATATCATATAAAAGTGCTTTACAACGTTTTCGTTTTCCATCAAAATTCCCACTAGATACCATTAACAGTGTGGCCATTGCACTGTTAATGGTGACAATTTGACTTAGACAATGACTAACTTGAAAGACTAAAAACGTGAAAATATTTATAACTTGACACTGGCACCAATAGCTCGTATAAGTAGCTGATTGCTAATACATAAGAAGAAGAAGAAGTTTTGGTGCGAATGTGGAAATGTCATGTCACGCTCTTGTATTATATTCATTTCTTTAGTGTTTTGTGGTGTTATATTGAATAATTTTGTCGGTATTTTATGCAATATGGTACAGTTAAAGTGCTGAAGTGTAGTGAATATGGTATAATAGTGGTTTACGTGTATTTTCATATTTGCCCAAAATTCCCAAAGAAAATCATTGATTAGGTTATCAGCGCCCGATTAATGGTAACGACTTGACTTACTGATAGACAATGACTATTAAGGCTACATAATATGAAGAAATGATGAACAATATATGAAAAATAATTAAATAAGACTTGGCTGTATGAGCTTTGATCCCTTTGCCTGTCCGAATGGACGAACATAACAAAAAAAAATGTCTGTTATTGTATATATCCACTACTATTTACATAAGAAAGCATAACCGTAGTACCCACTAAATAAAAGAGGCAAAAAGAATCTTAAGTTTTTGTTTTTTGACAATTCTAGATTCACGAATGCGAAAGTAATAAATTTTTGATTTAAAATAATTAGTTTTTTCAATTTCGTCGGTTACTACGTTTATGCTTTCTAGCGTCGATATATGATTTAAAAAAATATGTACCATTTTATACTTTAACACACATACAGTTTAGAATTTTCTATTAGATTATTTCGTGTTAATCAAAATTTCCTACCTAATTTCTACACTGTGACATCAGTTCCTATATTTAATCATTAGATGAGTACACGTTAATAAAAATTTAGGCATGTTTTTTTGTGAGCATAATTCTCGTAATCGGGAAATGTGTAGGCATGACCATATACTCCCACTCTATTAATAAATATGAATTGTTTATGCAATAATAAAGAGATTGCCGTACAACTGAAACAAAAATAAATATATGCAGAAAAGGCTATATAAGAACCTAATTTTAATTCAAATCACAATATAATCCAGCCGCCCGTTTCAGACCACACTGACTACTGAATATAAGATACATAAAACTAGTATTTTATTAGTGATGGGATCACGCTGTTGACAGTATTCTGTCTACAGCCGCGGGCGGATCCGTCCGGGGTAGTAACCACACTCTCACAGAAGATTGACGTCTGAGCAATGGCCATGTGCTATTGCGTTTCGTTCGGTAAGCGAGAGAGTCGGCAGCCCAACTGGGTGGGTTTGGGGTTTGTATTGGTAGGCAGCAACCTAGTTGTACCCTTAGTATTGCAAAGGTCCATGGGCGGCAGTAACACTCACCATCAGGTGTGCTGCTTGCTCTTTGCCACCATAAACAATTAAAAAAAGTAGAAAACAAAAATATTTTTATTTTTTTAATTATTTATCAATTATGGCATCTCAACTACTTCACCGTCATCATCATTCTCCCGCTCTTATCCCAATTATCGATCGACGCAATATGTACTCCTCTTCCATCGTACATATCTTTAAAGTTCTTAGCAATAGTTTTATGACCGACCGTCTGCATGCCGTCAACCCTCCTTGGGAATGTAATTGTTGACCAAACAGCATCAGATGGAGTTGACCAATGTCGATATAAAGCTCTTAGTCGTCACACCATCCGCGAGCAAAATAAGGGTTGGTAATTTAGCCGCTACCACACAAGGCACTTCAACTACTTACTCATAACATAAGTATTTTCAACATACAACAAAAAACATAATATCAAATAGTAACATTATTTCAGTTAATTTGTCACTTAAGGAATCTATACATATTATGTGACCCAATGTTTACATCGTATTTACCCCTTCCTCTCCTTAAGGACCATCCGTAGTATATGTCAAAACCCCTTTTCTCCACCCCCTTTATAGTCAGGATTCTTAAATATTATATAATATAGATAGATCATTTATATTGTCGACTGTAATCGTTATAGTATACCAGCGGACCCGGCACACTTCGTTCCGTCTAACAGTTAATGAATGAGATGAGCAGATTTCGATTAATTCAAAGTTATTAAGTTATTTTTTGTTTTATTATGAAAATAAATATGAATCCTATTAATATTATAAACGTGAAAGTTTGTAATAATGTATAGATGTGAGCATGTTTGTTGCTCTTTCACGTAAAAACTACTGAATGGATTTTGATGAAACTTTATAGTAATATAGCTTGCACATCAGATTAACACATAGGCTATAATTTATAAAGATATTTTGCAAATGGGCTAAAATATAACGATAAAAATCGCTTAAGGCAGAAAAAAAAATTATAATTAAAATAGAACTTCGTTCCATCCGGGTGTCCCTTGACACCTCTCGTAATATATAAATTCAAAAAATCAAGTATTTTAATAACGTGCCAGCAAGACGAAGAAGTACCTTGTTTTATACCACATTTTTCTTCATGCGCGTTGAAAACTATCTAATTGTTGATCTCTGAGATTTGCTCGACGATTTCACATTGTCAACCGCGCCGTTTCACGGGCTGCGTCGCTTTGCTCTTGTGATTAAGGACCACGAAGTTGGGCCATATTAAAGCAGCGGTCTTCCCGTATTATTCTTTTTCATTGCTTTCATTCGCCATGTTTAGAATCTTAATTGCATTACGGCTTTGTAGGGAAAATAAAAGGGTCAAAACTTTGTTAATAATAATTTCGACACAATGGTATTTATTATAATAATACTCGTAAGAACTCGTAGCAATCGCAACTTGTACTCACAAACATATCGACTGGTTAATTTTAATTTCAACGTTTTGCGGTATTTTTAAACCATAGACAACATTACGTGAGCTGTCAGTTTGCGTTTTATTACACCATCAACAAATGAACGTTTAGAACTGATATTTTGCCTGATGTTTTTATATTATTATTTTTTTGGTGATTAATATCATATTTTAATATCCTATTTCCGACGTAGACAAACTCAAAAACATAAAAATCATTAAAATTCGTCCGGCCGTTCTCGAGTTATAAATGTTGTAAAGTTGTATTAAATTTTCTTTTATATATATAGATTAATATTTAGGATACATTATATTGTAAGTATATCGCTTGTCCGGCAGAATAGTGACACAATTAAAAAAAGCAAAATTTTCAGGCGGGTCAAAATAAGCATTTTCCTTTTTTCTCAACTTGGTTCAACAGTGATTACAAATGCACGAACGTCAGCATAATTTCCTTAAGAATGACTACGAAGAGTTGATAGGGAGAACTTATAATATTAACACCCCTCTAATACCAAAAATTACAATATAATGAAAATTGTCATTTTTAGAGTTGTGTCGCTATACTTCAGGACAAGCGATATGTATAAGGATCTATGTATATGAGACGCTAGCTAGCTAATAAATACATCGATAAGCAAGGGTTTTACGATCAGTTCTATACCTTCTTATGAGGTGTAAAAATGTAACGAGATTGCACGCACAAGCGACAGTATTCAATTCTGTTCACATCTTTATTTGCACAACACTCGATATGACCTAAAAACGCTGCTGATAGTGAGTATCTATTTTTTTTTAAATTTCTATATTTGGCAATATTTGATACATGCCAGTGATTAAAAATATTAATGTCAGAGTTATTCTGTTGTGTAAGATAGTTGTAATAAATAAATCATAACACCATATTGAACGGTAAATATGCAATTAAAACGAATACGCGACTACGGTGAAAAAAAAAAGTAATCTGAGACTAACAACTAAGACACACACAAAAAACCGAAAAAGAAAAAAGGTATATTAGGTCTTACAGAAAATCTAAATAATATTTGATCTATGCCTTAATCTTCAAGATCTTCTATCTTCCGCTCTTCAAGATCTTCTATTTTCCGCTCTTCAATTGAAGATCTGCTATCTTCCGCTGTGATAACAGTGTAGCTTTGACTCTCTTAAGTATATTTGGTAGGTTCACACTTATTGATCACGAATCATCTCATCATCGTCACATCCTACATGCGTCCCACTGTTGGGCTCGAGTTTCTACTGCAGTAGGGAGGGAATTCAACCAACTATATGTGTTTCATGTCAAGTTTTCTTTCTTTTCCGACAATGTTATCTGCTTATCATATTTCTTAAGCGTTAATACTACAGGCAAGAGAGGAGTGGTAAATTATACTTTTACTCCATCACCACACGGAATATCTCGTTATTTGAGATTGAAACATTAAGAATTGAGATACTTTTCTTCGAAAATTGTAAGCCGATTTAAAAGGACTTTATACAAAAATAATCAATTCATTAAAAATCAAATTAAAAGAATAAACAGACTGTAGTCAAATTACGAGTAGTATAAAAGCGCCTTTACATCTATATGTTGATTAGACTAAACAAAGAATAGAAGGCTTGCGCTATATACATATACTATACTAGCAGACCCGGCCACGCATTACTGTGGCTAAGGTAGCCTCAGTAAATTATTACTACTAGTGCAATTATTGCTACTATACTAATAGTACTAGTCTACGTTTATATGAGGCCGTGTCCTAAAAGTACATGACCTCTCTAGAAACCTATAAACACCGTACTAATATAGTGCGGTGACATTAGAGACATTTCAATTTTAAAAAGTATTTGCATTATACCAAACGTTTATGTGACATTAACCTTTTTAGAGTTCCATACCCAAAAGATAAAACAGGACCCTATTATATACTAAGACTCCGCTGTCCGTCCATTGCTTCGCCTGTCTGTCACCAGGTTGCTGTCATGAACCGTGATAGTTGGACAGTTGAAATTTTCACAGATGATGAATTTCTTTTGCCGCTACAACGACAAATACTAAAAATCAATAAAATAAATATTTAAGGGGTACAATATTAAAGGGGTGCACACAACAAAGGTAATCATTTTGCTCGTTTTTGCTCGATTTTGATAACAAAAATAGGTAAACGTTTGAAATATACACAGAATATTTAGTGATATATTCACTTTCGAAATAAATACTTAAATTAAAATAAAACAAATAGAGAATTTAAGCTCCTATACAACATACATGATTATTTTGCCATTTATAGATAATGTTACGGAACCCTTCGTGCGCGACTCCGAGTCGCTCTTAGCCGGTTTTTTGAATATAATCGAATTAAGTTTTCAAACATGTGTCAAAATAAAATGTCTTTTAAATCAAAATCACTAAGAAGTATTGATATCAACTTTAAAGCAAATCACCCCTAAAATAACTTCCCACCTCTTTTTAACCCAGTTAGGAGATAAATCTCAATAAAATATGAATCACATCTTTCATCAATTCTGTTAATGAATGTTTATGCAAAATTTGAAATAGATTGTACCACGGAATCACGTTGTCCCATACAAGCTTTGCCCTGATTTTTCACCCCCTTAGGGATATAATTTCGTAAAATCCGTTCTTAGCTGACCTCTACTCGGCGAATTAAATATTCCTACCAAATTTGAGGTTTGTAGACCTTATGGTTCCAGAGATATCGTGATGAGTCAATACATAGGTGGAAATCTCTTATATATATGTATATATATATAGATAGTAATAGAAGGCAAGACTATAGTTAAACGAAAAGGAGAAATCTAGTACACAAAATATCTTTACGCGACTAACCTTAAGGTGACGTAGATTTATATCTTTATTGTAACGAAAATAGCAATTTTTTTTAGTCATAGTTTTATGGTTTCGTAGCTACATTGTTGTGTCATGTGTGTGTCTACTCGATGGACTGCTGACATTATAAAGGTCTCAGGAAACCGTTGGATGCAGGTGGCACAGGACCGTTGCAAATGGCATTATCGTGGGGAGGCCTATGTCCAACAGTGGACGTTTACGGACTGATGGATGGATGGAGGTTGTGTCTTATATGCTGTTTACAACGTTATCTGATGTAAAAATTACGAGATATTCTAACAATTTAATAAATTACTATCTAAATTAAATTAAATTTATGAAAAAAAAAACAAAGAAAAACAAATTGTTTCATTAATCATGCGTGAAGCAATAAAATGCAACCAAATCTTAAATAAAATAAACCAGAAATATAATAAACGTCTCATATCATATTTATTTATGGACTTATTAGTTGGAAGGCTCCATTCTTCAATGACTATGATGTCATCTATCTATCGGAGGTGACTGAAGTATTCGCCATAAATCTTAATTGAGTAGAATAGTTTGGATATCTTTTCCAAGACAGTGGTGAAAAGATGGGATCACTTCTCTAACGTCTTGCTACTGATGTATAATTATTAAACTGTAGTTTACATCATAATTCTCATGTAAATGATGTTGTGATAGTAATCATTTCTTAGAAAATGATAGATAACGATGACTGAATTTACTTTACCTAACATAGTGTCTGTTTAATAGGTTTTAAGAAAGTCATATTTTGATACTAATAATCATCACAATAAGTCTTAGTTATAGAGTGACGTATGCATATCTTTATAGCCTATGATAGCAAGGTTAGCACATAGTTCAAAATTACATTCATATGGGCGCAAGTTCAAATTAAGTATCTGACAGCATAAGTACTAGTGATGTGCTGGATATCCGAAGCCACGGATATCAGAGGGAGAAGAAGTATCCGTATTAGTTACTATTCAGGCAGATCTTTTACGGCTCTTTAACTTTATTTATTTTCAATTCATAGATGAAACTATGTATATACCTACATATGTGTATAGGTGATTAAGCAGCAATGAAAATCTATTAATTTCCATTTAAAATGTTTTTATGTTTTAAAATCAAATATTTGGTCATCCGTGTGGTGATGGAGTAAGCATACAATTCACCACCCCCTATCTTACCCGTGGGTGATAGTAAGAGACGACTAAGGGATATAAAACGCATAAGTACAACATCTATGCGAGAGAAGGAAAACTCGAAACAAAACCCTATACCAACACGTCACACCAGCGGGGTATAGTAGGTTAATTTCCCTCCCATTACGAAGGAGGCCCGAGCCCAACAGTCGGGCATGTATGGACTGTGACGATGATGAATATTTGATACCTTTATAGGTATTGCACATATGTATTTATCCTAATGAGTTCCCATAATAATAGTACATGAATTAAATGATCTAAATTAACCATATTTATATCATAATAAGATCAATCAGAAATCTTTATAAAACAATGACATTTTTGACAATGACTTAGTAAAACAATGACATTTTTAAACATTTATTATAGAAAGTTTTTATAAAATACTAGCGGACCCGGCACACTTCATTCCGACTGTTAATGTTAATGAATGAGATAAGCAGATTTCGATTAATTTAAAATTATTAAGTTATTTTTAGCTGTGTGGTAGCGGCTACAAATTTCGCATTGTCAACAGTACGGCCTGCCTCGCTTTACTCTTGTGATTTAGAAGCACGGATTTGGGCCATATTAACGCGGCGGTCTTCCCGTGCAATAAATTGTTCTTCTGCCGTGGTTACGTTCGTTATGTTTCGAATTCTAACTGCGTTACCGTTTTGTTGGGAAATATTTGATTTTATTGGCCGTGGCATTGTTGATGACAATATAGACATAATATGTTTTATTATAACAATATTCGTAAAAATTCGTAACACTCGCACAAAACGAACTCTGACCGGTCAAATTTTGCACGCCTTTGCGAGGTCTTGCTCTACTCTCGATATATGAAAATAAAGCACTTTTCAAACTTAAAAATGATTATATATTTCTCACATTGCACTTATAGGATAATATTATCATACATATGTCAAGAAAAAACATTCGTTTAAACGTATTTGATATTTTTAAAAAGCAATTATTTTGTTTAAAGTAAGAAAATAGTTGATTAAAAAAAATATTCGAAGACGAATAAAATATTCCGTATCTGGCAAGAATACGACCGTAAAAATTAATGTATCAAAATATTTCTTTTTTTTAAAGCTTCATAATCGCAACGCGCGGTTTCCTTTCGAAAATGGTTTGGTAATTCTTTGTCGTATAATTGCAATTAATAAAAAACTAAACTGCTTAGTCATTAGTGTATGTATACCTTATGAAAATTGGGTTCGTTTACATTTTTTTGTTCGACCATTCGGACAGGCAAAGGAAATAGATCCCATGCAGCCTATTGTAAATGAACAGCTATGTTTAGTACTGCGTCGAAAATGGCACGAAATTATTTTTCTTTTTCATTTATGGCATTGAGTAAATGATATATAAAATAATGAAAAATTGTCACATGTCTGTTAACTTCAGTAGATATCTTAAAAATATTGCATTGATGTAAAAAAAAAAAAAAATTGCGATTATTTTTTCTTTATAAAATAATCGCAATATTTTTTCTTTTCTCTAACTTTTTGAAGTAAAACTTTTTTATCGACGTATGGGAGAAATTTTATATTGTAACGTTTTTCTGTTACGCGCCATATTTATTTTGAAGTGTAAAGCGCATGGGAGTGTTATCCGTGTGGTGACGGAGTAAGAATACAATTCGCCACCCCCTATCTTAATCGTGGGTGATCGTAAGAGACGACTAAGGTAAGGGATATAAAACGCATATAACTTCTTTGTAAGAGAAGGAAAACTTGAAACAAAACCCTATACCAACATGTCTGACCAGCGTGGTATAGTAGGTCAATTTCCCTCCCATTATGGTGGAGGCGCGAGCCCAATAGTGGGACATATATGAGCTGAGATTATAAGCGAACGAAGGTAGAGAGAAGAGAGAGAGAGAGAGGGAGGAGAGAAGGAGAGAGGCAGAAAGTGAAAGAGGCAGAGACAGAGAGAGGGGAGAGAGGGAGAGAGAGAGAGAGAGAGAAGAAGAGACAGAGAGAAAGCGAGAGAGTTGTTAGCCAAAGTTTCACTTGTGATATGTGTACGTATATTTTTTTTTTTTTAAGTGCAATTTTATTATTTAATATTACTACCAGATTTTGCTCAATGAAATAATTAAGGCGCTTTATTTAACGTGCATATTATAGCATTGATTAATAGTAAATGCTAAATAATATAAAAATTATGAGGCGTGCACTATTGGATTTTCCAAATTATAATTTTAACTTTTCGCGGTATTTTCCAAATAAACCATTAGAACACGTAATGACGTGAGCTGTCAGTTGCCATTGGTTACATCATCAACAAATGGACGCTTAGAATTTATGTGTTTTTAATTTTCTTTTTTTTTGTTTCTTAATATCATATTTTAATATCCTATATCCTATTCCCGACGACAACAAAGTCAAAAACATAAACATCATAAAAATTGGTGCAGCCGTTCTCGAGTTATAAGTGTTATAACTAACACAACTTTCTTTTATATACAAAGTGGAGACGACCATACGACAATAATTTTAATCTAGTGTATCTGATGACTTGCCCAGCCTGTATACAAACTTTGAATACAATATGTCGTATAGTTTAGCGGCAGCACATTACTTTGTATTATTAACAATTGCCACACTCTGTATAAAAATTAAAATTATTCGCCTATCAAATGAGCTCCCGCGCCGCATCGGTATAAACTAATATGAAACTAGTACCTACATATCGCCATGTTTACCAGTTCAAGTCTTCCCCAAACGTAATACAAATCAATGCATATTATACCTTATTCCTAAGTCTTTATAAACCGTGTCATCAGACTTAGATGAGAAATTTAAAACTACCTAATGCGGCTTAATGGAAGAAGACCTCGGTCTCATGTTCAAAACTATTATAATAGGTATGTAGGTCAGTGTGCCACCGTGATCCTGTGACGTGAATGTGCGTAATTAGACGCTTACTTTGTGTTAGAATAGTATTTCTTTCTCATTTACAATGCCTCGTTATAATTACACAGCTTCGGGTATACAGATATGATTTTAATTTATGGAGAATATCACGGAAATGCAGCTTTAACCATACGTACGTACCGAAAGAGATATGGAAACACACGTGTTTGTACTACCAATGGCCGGACTATTGTGCAAGCTGTCCAGAGGTTACGGGATAATCAATCCTTACTGCCTCATATGGATAGTGCTCCTTCGCGTGTAAGAGTCACCCTAGATGAACAAATTTTAAATTATTTTTCTCGCAAATTTGACAGAGGTTGATAATGTGGTGAACTTAAAAAAAGGAATTGTACGATCTTTCGACAAGTTAAAATACATCGCCGTCAATGGCGACCTGTTAACAAGAGTTCGAAATAATATTTTAAGACGATATAATTTGTGCGTTCGGGTCCATGGCGCACATATCGAAAATTTAAAAGTTTAACGACCAAGTGAATTATTAAAGTTATCGTGATTATTTTAATAAAATAATCGAGTGAGAATGAATAGCGCCCAAACATTAAGTGTATGTATTTACCTACGTTTCGAAGTTGTAACATATGATACCACAAGGTCACTCGCGTGCCGACCACAGGTTAGTGAACTAATATTTACAAACGGTGTTCTATTTTGTTTCAATATTTATGATAAAAAGTTTGTTATTCGCCTATCACTAAGTTTTATACAGAGTGTGGAAATTGTTAATAATACAAAGTAATGTGCTGCGGCTAAACTATACGACATATTGTATTCAAAGTTTGTATACAGGCTGGACAAGTCATCAGATACACTAGATTAAAATTATTGTCGTATGGTCGTCTCCACCTTGTATATAGATTAATTATTATCTTTATAATAAGAAATTGAGTTTAATATTTTGTGGTAGGCTTAATAAAATAATTAAATAATGTAAGACGTTATATTATCTCTATAACGAGAAAATCAACTTAAATCTTTGCAATAATGTAAATTATAATTAAGTAAATTAAAAGTTAAGATCTTTATTCATATCCGCCGATCTCAGCACCAAATATCTGTATTCAGATTTATTCGGATTCGCAGTTTAATTGTAATTCATTTTTAACGATCCAGTACATCACTAATAAGTACTAAGATTGAGTCACGTGGGACTTTTGGCGGGAATATGAAAGTGTCATGAGGCCTTGTATTATATTCAATATCTTAGTATTTTAACGCGTTACATTAAATAATTTTGATGTCAATTTATGTAATGTGATGCAGTGGAAGTTCTAGGATGTAGTGAACATGACATACGAGTGCTTAACAACGTTTCCGTTTTCCACCAAAATTCCTAGAAGATAACATTTAACAGTGTGGCCATAGCACTATTGAAGACAAAAATTTGACTTACTGACGGACACTGACTAACATGAAAAGACTAAAGAAGTGACAAAAATTATAACTCGATACTGGCAACAATGGCTCATATAAGTAACTGATTGCCAATACAAAAAAAAAAGAAGACAGCTACGTGCGCTGTTATGTTATACTAAACTTTACTTGCGACTTTACGCTATTTCTGCGTTATTTAGGACTGCAGGCTGTATTCTTTTTTGTGTTTAGTTAAACTTGTCATTCAATAATGATGAATTTGAGCGTTGTTTTGTTTAAATATCGTATAATTTAAAATTTTGACAGCACCAGGAAAATAATCTAGGTTGGGTCACGAAATAAATGCACGTGATATCTTACTACATCCTTGTGATATTTCGTGATTTTTGCAAACACCTCAATCAATTGACGACCCCCAAAGCCAGTTTGTGGTAAGTTTGTGGATTCGCACAAAGTATTGTCCTGCGTAGGAAACGAAACCACGGAAGGACGGTGTCTTAACCACGACGTCATCGTTGCAGGCTATGTTTAGAAGAATAGAATCTTATAATATAAAAACTATAACTTGCACAGATGCACAGATGATAAGTAATAAACGTGGTGGTAAATAGACGTATGTGAAAACTAGATAATCCTAATTGATATCACTTAATAATTGATAACAAAATACAAATACATCTTCGATAAGTTAGATAAACATATCGTTGATGAACAACTTAAAACATCGGACTTGAGATTGAAGCTTGTGTATTTACGTTGTCTGTCGTCGGTTATTAGCGCTGCGCTATCACAATTGCGATAACAAATATGTTTAATGATAGAAACATGAGTTGCTTCAGTCTAAGCACGTTTTGACTGATTGTTAGGTATCAAATCCACCGGAAGGACGCCCCATGAAAGATGGATGCATTGTGCATATTAAGCATCTTCATTAAAAGCAATCGTTAGTTGTAGTGGCCGCACCTTGTTGCATTTATATACAACTTACCTATTTAAATAATTAAATCATCTACACTTGAACAGTAGAATAACAAAATCATATACATTGAAGATATTTAAAAAATAATGGCTGTGGAATTATTGATAGAATATATTCCGTTGATATTTGAAATTCTTGTTATATCTTGTCAGTCTGTTAAGTTCTTCGTGTATCACGCAAAAATTACTGGACCTTGAGGAAAAGGAAATTATGATGCATTATATTCTTAATCTATTTTAATTCTATAACTAAACAATAGTAATAAAGAAAAGCTTTAAAATCCACCCCTAGATTATTAGGTATATATAAAATAATTATGAATAAAAGATATCTTTATTGTCATTATATAACAGAGTTATATGCTCTAAAATCTGGCGAGTCCTTTAGTCCATTTTGATTCGATTTTTATTGTCTTTTAGGCATGTAAGGAATGAGGGTAATTGGATTCTTATCTCATCCCTACACAGGTAAAATAATATAATTAAATGTTAATTAAGTATCGAACACGGTTCATAGATAATGTCATGTTTATGATAATGCCGTAGCCGACACTCTTAGCATACTTGTTGGCGATCGCAGTTTGTTTTATAAGGAATCAATCACAATACCAATTGCTTTGTATATCACTAGGCTGTATTTATATTTGCCACCGAAGACAAAGATCGGGTACCGGTGGCCCGCTCGCATGGCGAAGAGAGGAGTTTGCATGGTGGGTCTATGAGGTCACGCGCCGCCTCTTCCGTCTCCCCCGGACCGATTTGGCGGGGCGAGACGCATCCATAGCCCACTGCAAAAAAAGGCTGTATTTATATTTAAAAGGTGTCTAAGACATTTCAATAGCTAGCATCACTGCAAAAGTAGGAAAAAAATTAATAAAACTGTCTGACCAGTAGTATAGTAGGTTAATTGTCCTCTCATTGTCAAGTCGACAGGGGACACATGCTCAATAAGGAGACGTATATTAACTGAAAATGAATGTGCTGAAACAGTGCGTTACTTAGATATGGATTGTCTGCTAGTGCTGTGTGGTTCTACCATAAAGGGGTACTACAATTTGGTACATAACTTTACAATCCAAAATAGATTTGGATGTAATTTTGAATAGATATAGCATCCACATTAGTGCTACGGATGTATACATTTGCATCAAAAGTACGTGGTATTATTTATTCATATCTTTTTTAATCGTCCAACTACGGTTTAACTTCAACTCATACAAGCATCCGTAGCGACGTCAAAGCGCCGTGGGTCTGTTTGGTTGTCCGTAAGATGAGTTGATAATCACAATAAATGCTCTACTAATTGTGCGGCATATTCGCAGGAGTCTTTTAGTTCATCCATATTTTTTATTATAGTGTATAAAAGATTAATAATCATTATTTCTGCTCATATACTCCTGTGCCCCGAGTCTTTTCCACAATAGGAAGGATATTAACCTACTTATCCTACGCTGGTAAAACTGGTTGGTATAGGTTTTCATTTCAAGTTTCACTTGTCTTACGTAGCTGTTATATGCGTATTTACCCTCAGTCTTTTACAACACCCACATATATAGGGTGGTGAATTATAATTCTTACTCCGTTACCACACGCCAAAAAGTTATTATTATGTTATCATTTATTATAGATATAATATAATAACTATATTATATACATATACAGTTATTATTATAGTATAATAATAATAATTATTAAGAAAAATTACAGTAATATAAATGGACCGGTTTTCATAAGGTTCTGTTTTTTATTTTTTCTACTCATCTTATCATCTCTTAATCTTATATCTAATAATCTCTGGGACGGAAGGGGAAATATAATATTATAATCCTCGTAAGACGAAGTAAGAAAGAAGATTTTTGGAAAGTATTAAAATTATTAGCCTATGTTAATTTCTTTTATGATTCTAATTCAAAATAATCTAATTTAATAACTTTTAAATGGTATCTCTAGATATACTGTAAAAACAATCTCATTGTTTCGTGACATTGGTGCTGTTATTGAATAAATTAAGAGTGTATTGCTTTGCCAGACAATACCGGTTGCGGATATTAAAGATGAGACATTGCGTCGCGTTCTAAGTACCTAAGCATCTGTTTATTTTTTTTACTCTATTTTAAGTGTTTACTAAATATAAAACTTCTTTTATTAATAAGCTTAAGTTAAATTTATTTATATCATCAGATTTTAAATATTTATTCAATAAACTAGTCCTTAAACAAAATATCATTCTCCTACTCTTATCCCAATTACTTGGGGTCGATACAATATGTACTTTTCTTTCATAGTACATATTATAAAAGTTATTGGCAATAGTTTTATGACCGGCCGCCTGCCAGACGTCAAACCTCCTTGGAAATATAATTGTCGATCAATCAGCATCAGATGGTGTTGACCCAGGTCGATATAAGGCTCTTAGTCGTCTTTTACAACTTCTACGAGCAAAGTAAGAGTTGGTAGTATTCGTAGCCGCTACCACACCGCTATAGTCCTTAAACAAGACATCGTAACGAAAATCAAATGCCAAGTACTGACACGGAATTGATAACCTGTATAATTAATTCTATTCGCGTGGCTAAATAATCTTAGCATACTTCTTAAAGCTTCTTATTGTCAACAATACCATTGAATTACATGCCCTATTTAGTCATCTATAATCGTTAACTTAGAAAACTTAATTAAATATAATGTGTCCACATTATTATTATACATATGTACCCAAAAATGGCTAGGGGACCACCCAGAGCCACCGTGTTAAGGTATGGGTGGTCAACCAATTGACGACGGAGAGGTAATGTTTGCAATCGTCCTGTACTTCTATCCTATTCAGTCTGTTTTTATATTTAAATGAAAGCTTGTTAAAATATATATCATCATCATTCTCCTACTCTTATCCCAATTACTTGGGGTCGATACAATATGTACTCTTCTTTCATAGCACATATTAAAATATGTATGTTAAAATATATAAACTCATTAGCAAAAAAAACGGGCGGTTTTGATTTTCATTCATATTTAAAAAGATACAATACCAAAAAGGTTTCAATCGTTTGTACACGTTACTGGCCGGTTTTAAAAATGCTGTGGTATTTAAAAAAGTACGTTCTAAATTCAATTTTTCATTTGATGTTCATTTTTACAGAAAACCCCTTTTTATCCTACATTTTTGGCGCGAAGTTCCAGAAGTTAACATCGACTTTCATAACTTTTATTCAATTTTTATCGATTAATTTCATATCCTTGACTGTCAAAGCTTTATTTAATGCTGTTTGGCTGTATCAAAAATGGTAGATAAAGTGGTAAAAGCTACCAAAATTATCGCGCTGCTTGAAGAGGGTTGCAGCCAATGTTTCGTGGCTAGGAGGCTAAATGTTAGTCGCTCGACAGTCCAAAGGACCTGGCAGCGATATCAGGAGACTGGTTCCGTCGAGAGAAGGCCTGGTTCTGGAAGAAAACCATGTACCCAACCACGGGATGATCGTTTTCTTGTGAGTCGCGCATTGAGAAATCGCAAATCTTCGTATGTGGATCTTAAGAACAACCTCCAAGAAGTAAGAAATGTGCATATTAGTCTATGGACGGTCAGGAGGAGGCTTCTCGCTGCCAATATACGCAGTCACCGCCCGGCCCGCGGCCCCAAATTACTCCGTGAGCACAGAGTTCACAGGCTTAGGTTCGCTAGAAATTGTGAATCATGGACTCAAGACGATTGGAATAGGGTTTTGTTCTCTGATGAAGCCAGGATATCTCTGTTCGGTGAAGATCGACGTCGGCGAGTGCTAAGAAGACAAGGAGAACGCTTTGCAGAGGCATGTTTCGAAGAAATCACACCTTATGGTGGGGGCTCTGTTATGTTTTGGGCAGGAATAAATTCAATGGATCGTACAGAGTTAGTCTTCATTGAAAACGGCTCACTGACTGGGCATCGATACATAACGGAAGTTCTAATTTCTCATGCACAACCCGCATTGGCCGCTCTAGGTGAAGACTCGATTTTTATGGACGACAATGCTCGCGCCCACCGATCCCGCGATGTTAATGCGTATGTGCAAGAGGTCGGCATTCGTCGTTTGGATTGGCCAGCTCGAAGTCCCGACCTCAATCCCATAGAGCATGTCTGGGACGTTCTGAAACGGCGTGTGAGATCAGTACACCCGGCTCCGCAGACCATCAGAGAGCTGAAGAATGTGATTACTGCGGATTGGGAACGTATTCCGCAAGCAAGTATCCGGGATATACTCGCTAGCATGCCCAGACGAATTCAAGCTGTGATTTTAGCTAGAGGGGGTCACACTCGATACTAAACATTTATCTGCTTTTACTTTATTAAAGAAAAACAAACAAAAAAACTTTTTTATTTTTACTTCATGAGCATATGCATTACTAGCGAATATACACTACTAGCGAGGTTTAGCATTATTTCCCATAAATTGTATCTAAATTTTATGAAATACTGATGAAAACGATTATTTTCTTATTAATTTACCAAATTGTGTGGATAAAACTACCTATAATTATCAAACAAAGAAATATTAACATTTGAAATGGTTCATTGCTTAGGTGCCCGTTTTTTTTGCAAATGAGTGTATATTGTTTACTATTGATATATAATTAGTGTTGCCCAAAAGCAAGACCAAGACTCGTTGCAAGAATCTCGCAGTGCTCCTTTAGACAGCATTATACGATTCCTTTGGCAAAAAAAGGATTGTCAACATTTCGTATTCTTAATACCAGTAGTTACATGGGGCAATAATTTGATGTTATTTTAAACAGTCTCATGATAGATAGGTGTGATTATAGCCCCACCCCAGTTAAGTGGTATGAACCTAATTATTGATAGTTATACAGATAGTGCCACTATATGAATGGAATTTATTTAATTATTTGAATTCTCCATTATTATGTGGATTTTTCAATTCTATTAAAACAAGCAACTCTGTGTTAATCTAACAATGAGAGTTTTAATACTTGCGAGACTTGCAAGTCTTGCATTTGGGCAACACTATACATAATTAATATTGTCTATTATTGCCACAGACAAAAATTGCCTACAGTCAAAACGAAAACAAGAAATATTACACTTGTTAATTTTTCCTGCTTCTTGTTCTTGATACTCGTTGACCCTTGTACGTATATATAACTAAACTATATCACGTGCATGAGACTCTGTGGACGCAGATGGGATAGTGATAGAGCATGTTTGCAAACTATACGTCACTCGTCTAATACTCGACGCACACATATAGCGGTCGTGACGTGACTTGCATAATTTTGTTCGCCTAAGTATAGGGCGTGATACTGTATACATATTCTTCTATTTTATTTTAAAAGCTAGTGCTTTAGAATGTTTACACTTTATATAGAATGTAATTTTGAGTTATTATTATAATCATTACATAAGGATATGACTTACGTTGTCTGCCAATATCGTTTTAGGCTAGGGCAGGATATGAGATTGCCCTTCCTACCATTGCCCGAAACAGATAGTGTGCGACCAAGCCATATATCTCCAAAAAAAAAACTGAACCTACTAACAGTACAAGCTAGCACGCAACAGTGGAAAACGACGCTCTTAATCGTTGTACGTTATCCGCAGCAGTAAACAGACTATTTTATATTCGCAGTTCGTAAATACCAATGTATTTACGAACTGCGAATATTCGTCAATACGAATACATTTAAAAACACAACTTTATCCACCTGGACACAGCTGTCTGTGGTGGGTATTACGTAGCGAGTTCCAAGGCGATGTGTGAAGAAGGGTGAAAAGAAATGTACATGATGTGCGCAGTGTAGACTTGTAGAGGTGTTTGTTGAAAGTTATAACCGTATTTGCAAAATAAATGATTGATTAATTGATTGAAGTTATAACCGTTAAATATAATAAACTTAAAAACTTATTAACAAATATTGCATTGATCGATAAAGGCTACAAAAAAACTACTACAAAAAGGTTAAGTTTTTTTAATGTAATACAAGAGATACTCAATGACTTTATTTTTGTTTGGCAACTAAAATATAACTTTTAAAATATTTCTTGTATACTTCATAGAAAAAGACTATTTTTCTTTAAGGAAAAGTTTGAATATAACTTTTAATGACTTATTGCCATTTAATTCGCCTAACTATAGGAAAACAAAATAAATACGACAAATATTTATGTAATCAATTTCTTAGCCGTTTAATTAAATTATAACTTTTAAAAATGTTACTTATTTTATAACTTTTAACCATTAATTTATTTTAAATTTGAATCATCCGCACAGCGACAGGATAAAAAAATACTATTGTCGCCATACCTTAATTGATGACAGGAATCGAAAAAATCGGCTGCGGTATCACCAGAGATGCGTAGCACTTTACTTTTGGGAAAATTTTAACACCTGCCATCAATAATAGGTTTTGGAAGCGTGGCGATTATTGCTAAAACTATTCCAACAAATAGCGTTATGCTTATGTGGCGTGCTCTGAAGTGCAGCATTGGACGGTGAAAAGTTGAGTGATGATGAAAATGATTTAATGACCTGACTAATACAGTATGCCAGATCTACAAGTGAGCCGCAGCGCGTGTTACAAAGTCACTGAAATTGTGCTGGGCAGATCGCGATACGGACGCTGTAGACGTTGAAAGATTAAATAAGTATGACATCGTATTTTGTAACCTCATTACTAATCTGGGAATAGAAATCATAATTTTTCGTAAAAGGAATTCTATGTGACATCTAAGGACTACAAAAGATTTTGTCTAATTGTCTATTCATTTTCACCAATTTTTTTTATATTAAAAAAAAACGCATGTTCACATAAAAAAAGTATTTATAATACATCTAATAAAGAAGTAGTCACATACAACATAAAGCTGAGCGAAGTTCAGTCGCGCATGTACCAGCAACATAATATGACGTAATATATGTATGAATCATAGCTACAGATCGCTATAAATTTCATGCGTAGGCTTATTTGTTTACGTATATTTTAAAAATTATACGAATATATCGTGTCGTGTAACTTTCTAAGTTATAGTCTTATAAGTTACCGTCCACGGCCAACTGGCACTGTTCAACTTCACTCACCCTTCTCAGTGAAACAAGTCCCCCCACGCATTACATGATGCACTATTCTGCCCACACTAACTAATCAAAAAATATCACGCATAAAGAACTAAGCTGTGAACAGATGTAGGTGGGTGAGAAAAGCTTCTGTTTACAATACGATAACAATGCAATTATAAAAATTGAGTTTTAATAATATTAAAGCCTAAAATCGAGCGTGTATGAAGAGAATTATGAATGTTGAGGAAGCGAGTGAAGTATGCAAAGATAGAGTTCTCTGGCACTCTGTTCTTTCTGCCTACCCTGCAAGGGATATGGCGTGATGATATGTATGTATGTATGTTAAGTTTTAGTAGTTTTTTTTTTAAGATTTTGTGTGTTTGCATCATAGGAGGTTAATATAATAATACTACTTCGTAAAATCATTGGAGTGATTTGTTCTATGAGGAGTGTTTCTCAGACTTTTGGTCTATTATTCTTTATAGGTACGTTTCATAATTAGGATTCTAGATTTTTTTGTCTCAAGTTTTTCTTCTTTGTACTATTGTAATGTTAGTTATTAGCTTATATCATTTAACTGTGTTTTGTCAAATGAAGAAATGGTATTCAATATTATTATTTTTTTATTTCACAGAAAGGTTTTTGATCTACACCACTGGACTATACAGTATAAACACTCGTATATACTGTATAGTCTTTATACTCATCAATTATGCAAAAAGTAGTAGGTACACCATACGCTGAACATAGGCCTAAAAGCTATTATACTCAAACCATTCCTATGATAGCCCCGGGAAGGAAAAGTAGTGACATAGGTATTTCCATATAATATAGTAAGTATCCTATTCGCTCCATATGGTCACCACCCTCTTCCTGAATAGAAAAGTCAACAGCATTCTCCTAAGAATAGCCAACAGGGCTCTCCTAAGAAATTTATTATTACCAACTCGTCACATGGCGGTTCTAGTATTATCACTCCTTGGGAGGTCGTCAATAAGCTGACTACTGTTTTTCCAAGTCTCATTTGAAATAACTGCAAAACTCTCGCAGGTTCAGTCTTGGTCTTGCTCAAGACTTGCAGAGCCAGTCTTGGCCTTAGTCCCGTCGAAACGAGGCGGTCCTGATCTCGCACTCACATTTCCCGCAAGATCAAAACTGCAAGACTGAGACTTTTTGGACCACACTAGTAACCATACCGATGACAATGGTTATTTTGTTGTTGGATATTAAATGTGTTCGGAATTCAGTCGCTTTTCACAATACTCACTAGAAAGTTCAAGTTGCTGATAGTTTGTAATGAAATAAAAAATAGTTTATATCTTATGAAATCCTAAATCTGCCAAATTACGATGGAAGAAGAGTAGACATGTGTAAGTAATGTGAGTGATGTATCACACGTAATATTACCCGACCGCGTACTGTCATATTACACATTACGCGACTAAACATCACATCACACATCACATTAAACATGACGCGAACACCCGTGTACTGTTCTGCATTTCTGCGATGTTCGGTGTCTGGCAATTCAATATTTATTTTGAGCTTTATTTTCAGAACGTTAAGGCTTATATTTCTTGACGCCACCCGCCATATATATAGATCGCTATCGCATTACGCATCACACATGACATGAAATGTCATGTGTGATGTTTGAAGTGATGGTAAAATGTAATATTACTCGGCATGAAATGTAATGCCATATCACATCACTTCGCGAAGTACTGTTTCGCGCATGTCTAAAGAAGAGAGTACATAATCTATATATATAAAAGAAAGTTGTGTTAGTTACAACACTTATAACTCGAGAACGGCTGTACCAATTTTTATGTTTATTGTCGTATGGAATAGGATATAGGATATTAAAATATGATATTAATAAACAAAAAAAAGAAAATTATAAAACCATCAATTGTAAACGTTCATTTGTTAATGATGTAACCATGGCAACTGACAGCACACGTCATTACGTGGTGTAATGGATTGTTTGGAAAATACCGTGAAAAGTTAAAACTATATAATTTGGAAAATCCAATAGTGCACGCCTCATAATTTTTATATTATTTAGCATTTACTATTAGTCAATGCTATAATATGCACGATAAATAAAGCGGCTTCCGTAGAGCAAAAGAAGAAAGCGTGGCTGGACTATGTCTCTTCTTTGAATCTGAATGACAGTATGACTGAACAGAAGAAAGAAATATATCGGCAATGTAAGAATGACACCAAGGCCTTAATGAAAGAGAAACGTGATAGAACAAGTATGAGTGCAGAAGATAGGCTGACTAAAAACTTCAAGGGTAACACCAAACTCTTTTGGAGGGAGGTGAAGAAGTCTCGGTGTGGTTGGTCAGTCTTCAGAATGAATAAAATAAGGTCTAAAGGTGGAGACATTCTTACACAAACACAAGACGTGTTAAGCCGATGGAGTGAATATTTTGGCGATAAGCATGTTGAGGAAGCAAGTGAAGTATGCAAAGATAGAGTTCTCTGGCACTCTGTTCTCTCTGTCTACCCTGCAAGGGATATGGCGTGATGATATGTATGTATGTATGTATTAATAAAGCGCCTTAATTATTTAATTGAGTAAGATCTGGTAGTAATATTAAATAAAATTGCACTTTAAAGAAAAATAAAAAAATATGCGTGCGTATAAAGTACGTACACATATCAGAAGTGACACTTTGGATAACTACTCTCTCTCTCTCTGTCTATCCCACTCTCTCTGTCTATCCCTCTCTCCCTCTCTGCCTTTTTTTTTATTGCTTATAGTGCCAAACGAGCAAGCAGCACACCTGATGGTAAGTGTCACAGCTGCCCATGGACCTTTGCTATACCAAGGGTATAACTAGGCTGCTGCCTACTATTACAATCCCCAAACCCATCCACTTGGACTGGCTCTGGCTACCGGCTCTCTCGCTCACCGAACGAAGTGCAATAGCACATTGCCATTACTCAGACGTCAATCTTCTGCGAGAGTGTGGTACTAACCCAGACGGACCGGCCCGCGGCTATAGACAGAGAACTGTCAACAGTCCTGCCATTATTAAAAAGCCTGGCGACTCTCGGCACCGAGGAGATCGTCAGGCGGATCGAGGCGCTGGGGTTGAGGGTGGCACTGGACAAGACGGAGGCCCTCTTGTTCCCTGGGCCCTCCCATCGGCGTCTCGATCACCGTCAATTCGGTTGATATCAGCATCCGGGCCCATATGAGGTATTTGGGCCTGGTGCTCAACGGGCGATGGTGGTTCCGGCTCTCACTCTCTCCCCTCTCTCTATCTCTCTCCCTCCCTCTCTCTCTCTCTTCTCTCTACCTTCGTGCGCTTATAATCTCAGCTCATATATGTGCCACTATTGGACTCGCGCCTCCACCATAATAGGAGGGCAATTGACCTGCTATACCATGCTGGTCAGACATATTGGTATAGGCTTTTGTTTCAAGTTTTCCTTCTCTTACAAAGATGTTATATGCGTTTTATATCCCTTACCTTAGTCGTCTCTTACGATGACCTACGGTTAAGGTGGCGAATTGTATTCTTACTCCGTCACCACACGGATAACCCTCCGATGTGCATCACTTCAAAATAAATATGGTGCGTAACAGAAAAAACGTTACAATATAAAATTTCTCCAATACGTCGATAAAAAAGTCTCACTTCAAAAATTTTGAGAAACAAAAAAAAATGCAATGTTTTTAAGATACTGAAGTTAACAGACATGTGACAATTTTTCATTATTTTTTTTGTCATTTACTATTATAGTTCATCTAATCTAAGAAGTGCATTTTGACGTTTTGCGTTTTTTAATACACAATAACCTAGGTCAAACGTATACACATGATTGCACACAATAAATCGGAAATTTTAAAGAACTATTAAGTTATTTACATAATTAACGTTGCACAACAAAAAAATAAATTATTGTACAACAAAGTCACCCGACTTTGTTGTACAATAATTTAATATTGAAACTCGTAAAACTAATTTAAAATAAAAATAACATGGTAAATAGTAATTGTTATTGACCATCATACAATGTCACGTCATCACGTTCTATACAGTAGTGCTCGACAACTTCCAATTTACGAATATCCAAATAATCGGTAAACATATTAGAATAATATAATTAATCGAATAAAGATTTTGACCGAGATGTACATTTCGACAAATTTATTGACAAAGAAATACTTATTAATGTTCGCGACGATGATAATTCAAGTAATAGTAGTGATTCCTAATAAATAGCTATTTTCAAATTCAGTTTTAGTTTTTTACTTGGCTTAATCGTACTAAATATGATAAATAGATTTTACGTTGAAATAATTAAATTTGTTTAGTATTAATTTAGCACTTAATTTATTCATCACCTTTTTTAAAATAAAAAATAAACCGATTATTAATTAAAAGGAATCAATAACGATTTATCATTAAAATCGGATATTTTCGATAGCGATTATTTGGTTCACATACCTAGACAACTTACTCCGACAGCTGTCAAAGTGCACTTCTTAGATTAGATAGACTTTAATCAATGGCATAAATGAAAAAGAAAAATAATTTCGTGCCATTCTCGACACAGTACTAAACATAGCTGTTCGTTTACATTAGGCTGTATGGGATCTATTTCCTTTGCCTATCTGAATGGACGAACAAAAAATGTAAAGGAACCTAATTTTCATAAGGTATACATACACTAATGATGAAGCAGTTTAGTTTTTTATTAATTGCAATTAAACGAAGAATTACCAAGCCATTTTCGAAAGGAAACCGCGCGTTGCGATTATGAAGCTTTTAAAAAAATAAATATTTTCATACATTTATTTTTACGGTCGTATTCTTGCCAGATCCGGAATATTTTATCCGACGTCTTCGTCTACGTTTAAACGAATGTTTTTTCTTGACATATGTATGATAATATTACCCTATAAGTGCAATGTGAGAAAAATACAATCATTTTTAGGTTTGAAAAGTGCTTGATTTTCATATATCGAGAGTAGAGCAAGCGTGCAAAATTTGACCAGTCAGAGTTCGTTTTGTACGAGTGTTACGAATTTTTACGAATATTGTTATATTAAAACATATTATGTCTATATTGTCATCAACAATGCCGCGACCAATAAAATCAAATCTTTCCCAACAAAACCATAATGCAGTTAGAATTCGAAACGGCACGGCAGAAGAACAATTTATTGCACGGGAAGACCGCCGCGTTAATATGGCCCAACTCCGTGCTTCTTAATCACAAGAGTAAAGCGAGGCAGGCCGCACTGTTGACAATGCGGAATCGTCAAACAAATCTCAGAAATCAACAATTATTATTAGTTTATTTTCAACGCATCTGAAGGAAAATGTCGTATAACACAAGATAATTCTTCGTCTTGCTGGCACGTTATTAAAATACTTGATTATTTCAATTTATATATTATTCATATTTATTCTTGATTCTCCTACTCTTATCCCAATTACTTGGGGTCGATACAATATGTACTCTTCTTTCATAGTACCTACATATTGTAAAAGTTATTGGCAATAGTTTTATGATCGGCCGCCTACCAGACATCAACCCTCCTTGGGAATATAATTGTTGACATGGCATCAGATGGTGTTGGCCGAGGTCGTTATAAGGCTCTTAGTCGTCTTATACGACATCCACGACCAAAGTAAGGGTTGGTAGTATTCGTAGCCGCTATGTGGTAGCTAAAAATAACTTAATAATTTTAAATTAATCGAAATCTGCTTATCTCATTCATTAACTGTTAGGCGGAACGAAGTGTGCCGGGTCCGCTAGTACATTATATAAACCACAAGTAATTGGGATAGAAGCAAGATAAAAATGAGTAGGTATATGTTTTATAATCCGTGGTTTATCTAACATTTATGATAACATTCATAATAACATAAAAGCAATAAGCACACCTTGTTTTCCCGCGAATTATTATTCTATTAACAATGGAATATAAAGAACTAATGCATATTTCACGACGTTCCCCATTTGTATAATTTTATTGTTATGCGATTGTTCATAACCATTATTACTTTTAAAGAAACATTCATTATAATAACAACCTTAGTCTGTATAAATTTGTAAGGAATCTTTTGCAAATTTTTACTAATGAATTTACTGTGTTTTATTTAGAACGATTGTGTATCTAATCGAGCCCTTAGTTTATCAGCGTGTATGAAGAGAATTATGAATGTTGAAGAAGCGAGTGAAGTATGCAAGGATAGAGTTCTCTAGCACTCTGTTCTCACTGCCTACCCTGCAAGGGATATGGCGTGATGATATGTATCAAATAAACAACTCTTATAATAGCACCTAACTATAATCAAGGAACACACTTTAGACAAGGTTATATAAAATAGATATTTACAAAATGATTGCTTTATATAGATTTATTTTATAGTGGTACACTGTTGAGAGTTTTCTGTCTACAGACATAGCCAGTCTGTTCGAGGTAGTACCACACTCTCGCCGAAAATCGACGTCTGAGCAGTGACAATTACTGTTGCGCTTCGTTCGGTGTACGAGAGGAACTTTTTTTGAGTTTGCATTTGTAGGCAGCGCGCTGCACCTCTGGTATTACAAAGATTTATGGCGGCAGTAACAGTTATCATCAGGTGTGTGCTGCTTGCCACCAAAGACAATACAAAAAGACAAGTAGGTACCCAATCTGAAGAGTAATTACATTCAACCCCTTTCAAAATGGCTCTCGACCAGTTCTCTTTAAACAATATTATTACGACACTGATACAATCAATATTATATCGATACCTATTAGCTTTCAAATTTAGTTCCGGTATCGAGTCAAGTAGATAACTATAATGACTGAATGCTTTGTGTGACTGACACACGCGATTTTATCACGTGCCATCTAATAATGCATTTATGCTTTCCTTTACGTTCACCAATATAGATTATTTTTGAAGTGAAACTTCTTTATCGACGTATGGGAGAAAAAAAATTGTAACGTTTTTCTGTTACGCGCCATCTTTATTTTTAAGTCAAAGAGCGACACGAGAAACGCGGCACAAGAGAGAGAGAGAAAGAGAGAGAGAGAACACACGCTGTTGGTTGATGTATGTAAACGAGGTTTAAAAATTAGTTTGCCAAAGTTTCACTTCTGATATGTGTACTTTATATGCACGCATGTTTTTTTTTAAAGACAATAGCCTGCACTAAGGATTTGGTACATTATTACAACGCGGGCGATTCTATGATCCGAGCCATTTTCAACTGGTGGCGTTTTCATAGAAGGCAAGCGCCCGGTTCTATGCTCAAATCTGCGTTAAAAGAAAATATGCTGACGTTCTTATTTTGGTAAATTGGAATAATGGTATATAGGTGATGACTATATTAGCTACTATACTAGCTGACTCGCACAATTTCGGCTGCAAATTTTCAATTCATAATTTTAATTTAATTCATAATTAAATTCAAGTTTATAATCCAATCGATAGCCTAATCATGATGATGATGATGAATCCAATCGATAGCCTAATATATCTATACTGTCAGTATTTTTTAAGTTAACTAAATAACTAATTGGACATCTGTCATTGTTCTGTCAATATAATTATTAAAGATCTCTCGCAACATTCACTCTCATTCGCTCACTCACTTTTCATATTATGAGATTTATTTAAGTTTGGCGTGGCATTTTTTAAATTTTCTTTTATACAAACCTAGCCCTTTTTTGACAGTAACAAAAATAGAATTATCCAATTTGGTGCAATCGTCCGGAAGTTATGCGCGTACATACATTGCAACGATTCATTTTTATTTATATAGAAGAAAGATAGATGAGTTGTATAGAATCAAAACCGGCAATCTGCCAAAATTCATTAAAAGTTCAGATTGCCGGTTTTCATTCTATACGAGTCATATGTAATTAAACGGTGTCGACACCATTGACATTTATTTCAAACTAGTCTATTATGAGAATAAAATGTATTAAAAATGAATAATAATCGTTAACAACGCCGTTCAAATTGAATATTAAAAGAACTTCACACATTACGCCATCTAAATTTGACACAATAACCACTAACTGCACAGTTGTCGACGGCCTGATACTATAAATAAACACCCGCCATATGGTTCAAACCCATACATAATGTTTAGAAAGGAAATATTTTGCTTATCAATTCACTGCGTGAGCCAACTACTTACTATTCAATAGTAATTGCTCTTTTATAATCACTGTTATATGTATTATATTGAAGTGTTACTTGAACTATGGAATATTTTATTTATAAAAAGAATGGTTGCTACTTTTTAAGGACTTAACTGATTGAAATTCAACAAAATGACGTTTTATAAAGGTACTGAGTGCCATCGACAATTTAACTAATCACCTCATCTCATATTATACGACACACTGTTGGGCATAGGAAATAATTTGATCTAATATACCACGCTGGTCAGGCGCGTTGGTATGCGAATTTAATTCGAGTTTTCCTTCTCTTGCATGAAACAGCTGCTATTATGGCCCTAAATCGTCTTCTACGACACTCACGAGCAAGAAAGGCGGTAGGGAATATCATTCTTACGCCGTCACCACTCGGAAAATTAAACTAATAATATTACAATAAATTATAATTTGTGACGACCTGGGCCAACTCCATCTGATGCAGTTAGGTCAACAAATACATTCCCAAGGAGGGTTGACGTCTGGCAGGCGGCCATAAATTCCATAAAACTATTGCTAATAACTTTTACAATATATATTATAAAAGAAGAGTACATATTGTATCGACCCCGAGTAATTGGGATATGAGTAGGAGAACGATGATAATGATGATTACAATAAATTATAATAAAATTTGCGAAGATGTCTATGTACCTAAATCGAGATCATTCAGGAGAAAAGCAAGAATTAAATAAAGTTGATAATCAGGTGAAGCGTAAAAATTATCAAATAGGTACCTACCTACGATAAACATGACACACAAAGTGGGACCTGATTAGCGTTCTTAATAGATTTCTAAGATCGGTCCGAAGTTTTATGAAATGATATTAATAGATTTTTTTATTGCTTGTGCCAAACGAGCAAGCTACAGACCTGATGGTAAGTGTAACTGCTGACCATGGACCTTTGTTATACCAAGGCTATAGCTAGGCTGCTGCCTACTATTATAATCCCCAAAACCACCTAGTTGGGCTTCCGCTTCTCTCGCTTACCGAACGAAGCGCAATAGCCCATTGCCATTACTCAGATGTCGATCTTCTGCGAGAGTGTAGTACTACCACATAAGTAAATAAACGTACAGAGACAAACATTCAAACAACCGCGCCACGGTAGGTACATCACTACAAGTATGATGCGCGTGTGTGCGTGAGCACTGGCGGCTCGTCACGTACGGAACGAAACCTGTTTAGGCTGGTTCGGCCAGTGCTCAAACAAAGAGCTCACTCACCGCTCGCTGTGCATCGCGTCGTGCGTGTTTGTTGACTTGAAATTTTAATTAATTAGGAAGAGTGTAAATATGGTTTATTGTACTGTGTGCATGAACAAAGAAATAAATATTATTATATTATATATTACATAAATATTATATTGAGAAATTAACATTGGTAGTAATATACTAAAACGTATACAAGATTGTAAATTTGATATGCCATGCAAGTGCTTTCCCATTGATTATTTAAAAAAGCTTTATATTAGATTTAGAATTTATCATTCGATTAAGAGATATAACAAATTATTAAAAATCAAAAATTACCAAAAAATCTATTTAGAGTAAGCAATTTGTAAAAAAATATCCATACAAAATGCTGACAAACGTTTTGTGTATTTATTTTCATCCTCATGTGCCAACCCTATCAGAATAGGTAACAATTTTGCTCGCTCCTTAGAAGCTTGGTCTCTGTACGTTTATTTACTCATGCCTACCTCATATTACCTCATATTACCTCGGACGGACCGGCCCGCGGCTGTAGACAGAGAATTATCAACAGCGTGATCCTGCCACTAATAGATTGCTAAAGTTTAGGAAATAAAAGGGAAAGAAAACTAATGACCATAAATTAGTAACACTAATAAGTATTTAAAAGAAGGCAGAAATAATGATAGTAAGAAAATATTAGGGGCGTAACAATATTTATTTTGCTTCATTACAGATGTTGTAATCAGGTGTATGTTAGTTAACAGGTTAACTAAATATAGGCATCAAATATATTGTTATCTTCTACGAGGACTATCTGGCCCCGTTAGCAGCAAAGGTAGACGGTCGACGCCCTTGCGTGACAATGGAGAATCTTAAGTCACATTCAATTCCTATCTTTATATATTATTTCTGAAAGGGTAAAAATCCCAACATTTATGATATTTGTGAAATTTCTGCCATAATACTGTGATGTAGTGTTTTTTACCCGACTGCGCAACGCAAAGGAGTGGTATTGTGTTTAACAGTCTATGTATGTATGTTTGTATGTTCCTTTGAAGCACTATATAGACCAAACGCCTGGGCCGATTTTTATGATTCGCACGTCAATCGATTTCTCTTAATCCGGCGAGTGTCACTAAAGATATGACGTTAATGAAAATTCAATATGGCGACTACTGGACGCCATATTGTGAAAATTAAAAAAAAATAAAGTCAACAAACTATGTCGAGTGGGGTATTGTTGAATAGGTATTTAAAAATAATTATTAGTTTTCTCTCAACATTTTTCGATTTGACCGTCCGTTTAGGATCTATATCGATTTAAAGTTCAGTAACAACCTTTCTCACATATAGGTTTTTTAGACAGTAGAAATTTACTATGAAAAGACGAAAAATTCATATAACTGGATGTAGATGGACACATACTGAAGTATCTATAACGTATATTGTCCAATATACCATAGGTAGTCCTACCTAAAGTATGTAATGTCTTACGCGGTCGCCCATCTCCAATTTCTAACGATTTAGTACTCAACTTCAGTCGAAAAACTATATATAGTTAGGTACTTATCTACTTATTAATAAATAAGATAACTATAGCTACCTAGGTATTCATAACTAAAAGTATAAAATAAAAAAAAAAATAAAAGAAATCAAAAAACGCGACTGTATAAAAAGTAACCAAAACTAAGTACATAATTAAAAAATTGAAAAGAAAAAAACAAGCACTTAGATGTCCGGTGGACTAGAATTCCATAATATATTATTGAATAAATACTATTGCAGAAAATAAAATATATTTTAATAATAGAACATGGCAACTGAACAGTCGGTATCCACTGAAAAATTAGATTTGCTGTCGAATAATTAGATTTGCTGTCGAATAATGGATCATTGGATGGACATTTTTTTCTTTTTAAACACCACCCTGCACTAAGGAAATAATCCTTGTATCGCGGGGGACTTTACAAACACGCAATTAACGCAGACAAATTACACCCAGACTCTGAACAATACTTTGTGGAGCGCACCAAATATTGTCCCACGTGGGAATCGAACCCACGGCGCTGGCACGGAAGGTCGGTATCTTAACCGTTGCGCCATCTGTGCAGTCAGTTACATCCACATCCAAAACCATCATCTGTAAGTGTTATCTCATATGAAATAAACACTTCGACAGTATAGGTCAGTACTTTGACAATTATGCTATTCGTGTAGTTATATACGTTTCTTTTTTATATTATATTTTATTATTAATCTGAGTTTGATATGTACAATACTACGATTAGTGGCACGTGAGTCATGACATCACGATTGGATACGGCGGAAGTCACTTCCGGCAACGAACATGGCTCACGACTACGATAAAGGGACGCGTTGTGTCGTTTCTGTGCCTGCTACGATAGCTCTTTTTACACTGTCGTTGGCAGCCGTTTCGTGTACCCACTCCAACATTCAGCTCTTTATGTGCAACGGTGAATAAAAATAGATTCTAATATAAAATATATATTGAATGATTCCGAATTAGAAAGACAAGCATTAGATTAAATAAAAATTTATATTGCAAATCATCATCATCATCTCAGCCCACATACGTCCCACTGTTGGGCTCGGGCCTCCTTCACAATGGGAGAGAAATTGAACTACTATGCCACGCTGGTCAGACGTGTTGGTATAGGGTTTTATTTCGAGTTTTCCTTCTCTTGCACAGATGCCATATGCATATTATATCCCTTAATCGTCTTTAACGATACCCACGGGTAAGGGAGGGGTGGTGAATTGTATTCTTACTCCGTCACCACACGGGATATAATGTTGTATTGCAAATACAGTAATACCCGGACTTACAATACCCCGTTTTACGCGAATTCGGAGATACGCGGTTATGCATTTGCCCCCCTTCGCTCTGTCAGTGTTCGGTTTACGATAAGCTCGAACGTGTTCCTCGTGGAATTATTTTACGCACATTATTGATTTATCTTTAATTATTTCATCCAAAAGACAAACAATAGTCATTTGAACTTAACAAGAAAACACGGAAAACATTGTTTTTAGGGTTCAAACTAAATATTATCAAAGACTTTGAATCGAAAATATAAATTTGTGAATCGGCAAAGAACTTTAACCTACCAGAATCAACAGTCCGAACGGTTATAAAAAGTAAAGAAAAATTACGGAAGCTGTAAAAGGCTCTTATAACCTTTGAATTCAAGCATCATTACAAGAAGAAAAACTTAACTCGTCAGGCATCATTGTTAGAATATATGACGCCTTTGACATCAAAATAACTTCGATTTAAGTTGTTTTATTCATAGTAATGCAAATTGTTTTTATTATCTAACATTTTATGAAACATGTTTCTTCTAAATTATTGTTTTCTTTAGACTCTGGACCCGATTACACAAATTTTATACGTATTTATATGCAAAATTGAACCCCGACTTACGCGAATTCGACTTACACGACTATCGTTTGGTCCCACCTATCGCGTAACGCCGGGGTATCACTGTATATAAATGTAATTTTAATTAATTAAAATTTATCGCATACGTATGTATGTAGATGTGTGTTGTCATTAATAAAATGCATCAAAAACGCTAAATATGTACCGCTTTTTTGTATATTTGCCTCTTTTAAAATTTATATTTGACATATGAACAGTTTAATTATTACTGCTCGATATTATGATTTATCAACAAATTAGCTATAGAATATATTGTGTAATTATAATATGCATACCATACAGATCGAGCGTAGTATACTTTCGAGGTGAAAAACTGTTATAAACAAACACAAGCTTGCTGCAAGCTGTACAGACTTTATATACGGGCGCACCGGGTCCCCATTCGCACGAGGGTCTGGAAAGACCGTGATATTCACTTACATTATACCTATTATGTTATTTCTGTGTTAGGTAAGTAGTAATAATTAATCACAATCATGTCTTAACTGCACAATGATGTCTTATTCATGAACCTTAGATTAATAACACTAGAAACCAATTCCGCAC
Source organism: Lymantria monacha (assembly GCA_905163515.2). Lineage (NCBI taxonomy): Eukaryota > Metazoa > Arthropoda > Insecta > Lepidoptera > Erebidae > Lymantria > Lymantria monacha. The sequence continues at coordinate 41,693,492 of LR991081.1, forward strand.
ACAAATTTCAAGCCAGAAATGGCTCCTAATGGCGGCCCGTTCCACAGGGATGAAGGTCACTGTGTTCGGAACGCATCTGCTAGAAAATAAATAAATATGATGGTTTGTACAATATACCATAATTCTGCGTAACTCTACTTTCTATCTATCTGATACGATGCCTGGCAATGAAGGATAGTAATGGATAATATGAATTTGCTTGTCACCAACAGTTGTTTATGTATTAACAAGCCAGTCAATTTAAACAATTGTTTAATGAGCGTTTCATTTAGTGAAACCAATATTTTTATTCAGTTATAATACCCACAGCTTCTAATAACCTATTTGGACCGAAGCTGTACGCAAATAACCAAAGGCAATAAACAAAAAAATGAAGGAAGGTATAGACCTTCATTCATTTTTTTTTTGCGTATACATGCGTGCATGTTTATTAAGTAATAACCGTTTTATTGCGTTTTAGGAATGTTGCCTTTACGGTATGTAAGAAATTATTCTAACACTACCCCCTATCGCTTTGAACTACACTACCACTATTCTTACTTTCTCCAAATTCAAGTATAATTTTGACCTTATAATATGGAATGTAACGTTGAAACGTACCGTAACGCTTTCATTTTCCCCAGTTTTGAGGAAACTACATTGAAGAGGCAGCCCCATTTTATAGTAGTGTGCGAGTGTACGCTCGTGTAATAACTTGTACATTAACAGTATTTTAGGTTTCACTTATACACTCTTAAAGAACCGAACTACCCTTCTATGTGTTATTATTCTAAGTTAACAACATATTTTTATTTATACCAATCAAGCATAATAAATATAGAACAGAAAAATCTTTTTTGTTATTATTTAATTTATTTTTTTTCTCAGTAGGCTTATTTATTAGTGGTGTACTATAGGGTGACAGGGGTGGCATAACGTCAAGGGACCTGAACCGACGGGAGCCCCGGTCTAAGAGGCAGCGAGCTCAGTAGTAAGCTAACATTTTTAACAAAATTTAATGAAAATAATACAGTAACTTTAAATCAATGAAAGATACACAATGACAAACACAACGAAAGACCATATATACAAATTCAAATATGTTTTAAAGATTGTAACGCATTCAGAAGGAAAGGACGTCGATCAATATTAGAACGCATCCATTGACCTTATTTAAGAAACTCTATGGGATAAGACTGGTCTATGAAATTTAACTATGTTGTCTATACATATAAAAATTCCGGGTTAAGAGCCCGCTTTGCTGACCCACAGTCCGGGATAAGCTGTTAAAGCCATCTGCGGCTAACAGCTAAACAGACATAAAAGAAAACAAAGATACACTTTCATTCGGACACAAAGTTCGGAGATAAAAATTTTGATAATAAATGTTTCATTATATATATATACATATATATATATATATATATATATATATATATATATATATATATATACCTATATATATATATTAGTATATGTATAGGGTGGAAGTGGACCGCTCCTGAAAACAAAGACAGGCGACCCTACTAGTCCTACTTGTAATGATAGGCTAGAAAAAAAATCGATCAGGATGAAAAAAAAATTTTTTTTCACAAATATTTTTAAGTTTTTTTCACATTCCATCGTATTAGGACAGTGCCATGTAACGATAACTCGATAAAAAATGCGTGACTATACTCAGATGTGAAAAGACGCAATCTATTCAAAACTCATATGTTCTCAAGAGTTCAACGTCGCGTGGTGAAAAAAAAATTTTTTTTCTATCCTATCATTACAAGTAGGACTAGTAGGGTTACCTATATATATATGTATATATATATATATATATATATATAACGTAAGGTACGTACTTAACGTCTGGTTAAGAAGATATACAATGCGAAAGTGGAAGGATGTAGGTACCGGGGGAGACCGAGACTCACCTACCTAGACCAGATTGGTCACGTGCTGAAAGAAGGTGGTGTCAAGAGTCTCCGAAACCGGCGAGCATGTATGAAGAGAATTATGAATGTTGAAGAAGTGAGTGAAGTATGCAAGGATAGACTTCTCTGGCACTCTGTTCTCTCTGCCTACCCTGCAAGGGATATGGCGTGATGATATGTATGTATGTACTGTTAACATAATACGAATAAAAATCTGATCATCATCACAGCCCATAAATGTTCCACTGTTGGGGTCGGGCCTCCTGCGTAATGGGAGGGCAATTAACCTACTATACCGCGCTGGTCAGACGTGTTGGTATAGGGTTTTGTTTCGAGTTTTCCTTCTCTCGTATAGATGTTATATGCGTTCTATATCCCTTAGTCGTCTCGTACGCTCACCCACGGGTAAGATATGGGGGTGGTGTAATAGTATACTTACTCTGTCACCACACGGAAAAATCTGATAATTTAATATAACATATCAATAATACAATAAAGATCTTTTTTACTTCTTTTCAGGCCATATTTTGTGTCAATCCATATGTACGTCCTACTATTGGGTTAATGCCTCCACAGTGGGAGTCAAATTGGCGTAGTGTAACAGCTGTGAGTACTTGCCGTTTAGCGACGGAGTAATACTACAAATCACCACCCCGTATCTTACCCGTGGGTGATCGTACGTGACGACTAAGGGATATAAAACACATTTAGCATCTATGCAAGAGAAGGAAAACTCGTAACAAAACCCTATACCAACACGTCTGACCAGCGTGGTATAGTTGGTCAATTTCCCTTCGTTTATGGTGGAGGCTCGAGCCCAACAGTGGGACACATATTAGCCGAGATGATGATGATGATGATCAGCTGTGATGGGTTTATATAAACGTACGTTCCTTAGTCATCATCCGATGCCGTAAATATTCACCGATTTTTTCACGTGAATTTCATAAAATATGAGTAAGGGTTATAATATATATCTAGAGAAGGAAAACTAGAAATAAAATACTATAGCAATCTGTCTGATCATCTTGGTATGTTAATTTCCCTCCTATGCGATTAGGCTTGAGCCCAGCAATAGGACATATATGAGCCGAGGTAAACTATCAAATAGGTATACGTGTAAATAAAATCGCACAATACTAATTTTTTTTACGACTAAGGTAACAAGCTTATGATTATTCTATAACAGGTTATACTAAGTACCGTCGAGGTGTTGCTGAAATCCAATGCAGTTTATAGCGATGCTGCTTTGTACTAAGCAACTTTACTTTTTGACATGGGTATCTCGCAGCACTTCAATTCAAGCTTAGAATATTTATTTAATTGAAATTATACGTTGTAACTTTTAGTTTTTCTTTCTTTTTTATATTGCTCTTGGTGGCAAACGAGTAATCACCACACCTGATGGTAAGTGTTACTGTCGCCCATGGACCTTTGCAATACCAGGAGTATATACCCCTAAGATATCTAGGCTCTTGCCTACCAATAAAAAACCCCAAACTCACCCAAAAGTTGGGCTGCCGGCTATTTCGCTCACTGAACGAACCACAGCAGCAGACTGCCACTGCTCAGAGGCCGATTTTTTTCGAGAATGTAGTCCTACCACAACCTACAACCATAATATTAATTACAAGCGTTCTTTCATTCCTAATATAGCTTATAATATATGTATGTTGATATATAAATCGTATATTAGGCAGATAATATTATACAGTTACTTAAACGTGTAATAAAATTATTATGGCTTACCTAAATGACAATGATGTATCATTATAGTACAGCCAGCGGCTGGATGGCATAACATCCCCGCTTATCGCTATAATTAGCAGCGATATAATAATATGTAAATATTTATTTGCATAGTAACTTGACAGCGGAAATTATCTGCTGGTGTTCGGTGCAATGACAAAGGTAATGATCCATCATTGTCGCTGACGTTTTAACTCTCGTTTAATGGAGCGTTTCCGGTAAGAGTGCGCGGACGCATTACTCTGATTGTCGCCCCTCGGGTGAAGGGCTGACCTTTCATTGTTCGGTTATCGATAAGTGAGGCGCCGATGTCACGATACATTATTAATACTATATACGAAAAACGTAATATTAATTCATCAGTGATAAATATTATAAACTATAAATCTCGGTTGATATTTGAGTAGCTACCTTTTATATTTAAGACTTATAAATATCAAAGATATTAAAAGGCAAGTATTAAAATTTAAAAGTATCTATTTTCAGTAATCCACAGCCAATGAGAAGTCACAAGTTCTTTTGTTAATTCCGTAAAATATTTCAAAAGATAGGTACATTAATAATTAATTAAGCAGGCATTTCAGAATCGTTTGCTAAATAATTGAAAGATTTTTTTATGGTAACAGCTGGTGTAGATGTATATCTGCCTACCTACGAAGTAAACTTTCCAAGTGTACTGGGATAGCCAATAAATCGTTATAAGAAAACCCTACGTAGGAACCTAGCTAATTGAGTAGGTCTCTATTTAAATATATTTAATTTATATAATCAAGTAATGTATTGCACCTTCTCCAGTGACATATGATTTGCCTGCGGATGTAGATCAACTCCAATCTAATCTATGAATATGGCGGTGGACGGAAGTTCATCGCGTGGTTCGGTACTATATAGTGGAACAAGCCGCAGTCGCCGCCTGTAGAAACACCCCGCCCTCCTCCGGCCCTGAGGTACACCCCCGCCGCACCCAACCATCTCCCTCGAGGTGAACGAACGTCTTACAGCGAATTTCTATTATGTATATTAAGTGAGCCTAAATAATATAGCCCACAAATAGAGAAATCCCTTTCATTATCGTCTACTTGCAAGTGAAAACAGCTGATGTTGTACCTTGTACTCCTATCAGTTACATATATCAATGAACAGTCTAGTTTAACGAAAATTTTACTTATCTACGTAATAAGACGTGTACGTATTTGCTCAAAAAATATTAGATTAAAAAAAAAACAGTTATAGATGTGTACCTACCTGTCATGTTTCTAAGTTAGCAGATTAGTATTTAGGGATATTACTTGGCAGTTACTGTCGTCAAATAAACTATCAAAAGAGAAAAATTAACAATTTAAATTATCGTGTAAGATGTGTATTTGAAATATCTAATAATAAGTAATGGGTTCGATCCCTATGCGGGACAGTTCTACGAGTGAACACAAATTATTGTTGTTTTAATTTTATTCTGTCCGTTAATTATGTTTGTGATCTCTCATTTACGACGTACCCATTAGTCCCTTGGCGTGTGTCTTTAAAAAAATATGTCAGTAATCTACCCTAGTCATGTTGCGGGTATGGCGAATGAAACGTAATATAATAATAAATTTTATTTGAATAATGATAATTAAAATGTTCCTAGGATTGGTAATTACAGTTTAAATATAATTAGAGTACGTGCTGTTTTCTTATTCTAATAGAGCTCCAAGAAACTTGTTAGAATAGTAGATATTATTTTGTAAAATTATTGATATAATAACCGAATTTAATCAACTTTAGCGACAATACCGTAATGTGTTGTTATTTAAAAGTATATAGTTTATGCAGAGGGACTGCGTGTTCGTCGCCAGGGTGCACCCTTCTGACGATGGAGCAGTCTGACTAGGGGTGACAACCTTTTTAGAAAAATAATTAGGTATTAAATTTCTTAAACACGAAGAAGTAAAAAGATAAAAATATTGAAAGAAAGAAGAAAAAAAAAAAGAAGAAAGCAAAACGGTTTCTTATATTAACATTTTATTTCAATATTCCTATAACAGCTCGTCTAGATGTCAGTAATGGCCACGAGTCTATTATGTTCTTGCATTCCAGAGAATCAAATATATAATATATCACGTTGACCGGACCGATTCCCGACCAATTTAAATACCCAAGAGGACGTTACGCCACTAGCCACGTACAATCGCTAGTTAGCGACTGTTCACGGAGGGTGCCAAACACGAGCGATCGTCAATGGCGCCTACCCGCTGACGTCCGTGACTTGCTGAAGCAAAAGAACGCAGCCATAAGAGATTATGACCGTTTCCCCTGCGAAGAAAACTGCCTTCGAATGCGGTCGCTGCAGAGGGCGGTCAAACAAGCAGTAGAAGAAGTTCGGCAAAATAGATGGGATGTCACGCTAAGTGAACTGGTGCCGCCACACTAGGCTTACTGGCATTTAGCCCGTTCTTTCAAAAAGGACACAGTGTCCACCATGCCCCCCTAACTCACCCCAACCAGCCACCTGCGTTCGAGGACGAAGAAAAGTCCGAATGCCTGGCAGATAGCCTTGAGCAACAATGTACGTCCAACACTCAATACAGCAACGCGCGACACACCGAACTCGTAAACAGCGAGGTGGAGCGTCGTACTTCGCGTACACCCACCACAAACGTCACCACAGACGAGCCTATCCCACCAGCGACAGTGGATGAGGTCGGAACGATTGTCAATGGTCTCCTACCCAGGAAATCCCCCGGTTCGGACGGTATATCGAACAGAGTCATAAAACTCTTCCCCCAATCATTACTTATTATTTTAAACCGGCAAGAAACGTACCGAACCGTCCTCTTATAGACCAATTAGCTTACACAGTAGTTTCGCAAAGATTTATGAACGTGTCATTCTTAGCCGTCTAAGACACACGCAGAGGCTAACGCCCTTATCCCGCCGATTCAATTCGGTTTTCGCACGCAACACTCTTGCATTCAGCAAGTACATTGAATAGTCGAGTATGCCAGTGTTAAGCTACAACATAGCTATTTCACGGGTATGCTTCTATTCGATGTAGAAAAAGCGTTTGACAAAGTCTGGCATAACGGCCTTATTTTGAAACTATTAAAGTTAAATATTCCCCACTACTTAGTCATGATAATCAGAGACTTTCTAGCCAATCGTAGCTTCTGCTACAGGGTAGAAGGTACTCTCTCCGCACCGCACCCACTTAAAGCCGGCGTCCTCCAGGGATCGGGGCTATCTCCAATCTTATTCACGCTGCACACCAGTGATATCCCTCAACCGAAGTATGTGCAAACAGCACTCTTCGCTGACGACACTGCCATCTTCTATGCAGGTCGTTTCGTAGAAACAGTAATCAGTAATTGCTCCAAAATGCGGCTACCGCCCTAGACAAATAGTCTAAGAAATGGAGAATTACCATCAATCCCACAAACAGCCAAGCGATCATGTTCCACCGGTGGACGGATCACATCCATCCTATGGCTACATTCCCACGCATAACCATGTCAGACCAGTCCATCCCCTGGACTAGGCAAGTCAAATATCTGGGCGTCACCCTGGACAGTCGCCTGACCATCGGTCCGCACATAAAGCGAGTTCGCCCGCGCGCAGCTTTTGTACTAGGACGATTACATACATAGCTTGTTGCACGCCAAAGCCAAGCTATCCCTCAGTAGTAAAGTTAAATTATACACCGCGAAACCCTTCAGGTTACACCGTTTACAAGCGCTCCAGAATAGGTTCATGCCCCATGCGACGGGAGCATCGTGGTACATGCGCAATGTGGATCTTCACATAGATCTAGGCCTGCCGACCATCAGGCAGTACATGAAGCAGTGCTCCCGCCGCTACTTCGACTCTGCCGCCACTCACTCTAACCCCATAGTGGTTAGGGAGTCTAACTATACCCCATCAAAAATATCCGCGATCCGACAACCGCGAGTAATCCTCGACGAACCCGACAACGCTATCTCGCTCGCCCAGACGGAGGCATACCGGCGGCCCTGACAAATAAATATCCACGATTCCGTCCCCGTCGTCGAGGTCGGAAATCGTGTCGCGTTCAAATCATAAACGTGGGTGAACCCACTTTGCCAGCGACCCTCCGAGCCGAGGTCCGTATCCCACAGGGGTGCCCTCGGGATCGGTCGCTTAACTTTTACGGGTTGAGAGCCCTCAGCGCTCACCCACAGTCCGGGTAAAGTTGTCATAGCCATCTGAGACTAACAACTAAGACACACAAAAAAAAAAATCCGTAACGATGGAAAAATTACAATCTTCTGTGGATTCAAAAGTAATAAAACATTTTTGAATGATTTTAGGCATAGGTATTTATTGCCTTTGCAGTTTTCAAGGTTAATTTTGCAATCGAAATTTAGATTTTCAATATATTTTTTTCGTTCGACGTTTCTTTGCTTTGGCATATCAGATTATACGCCCTGTGTATATGAAAGTAGACATTTTATTTTTATCTAAAAGTACCAAGTATACCTATTTATTTATCAAACACCTACCTATTTATTTATCAAAAATGAAGTACGTTAATACTGTATGTTATTAAATTTATTACTTATATATATTTTAATTTATAAAGCCCGGTTGGCAACCCTAACTAAGACAATGATTACCACTTCTACTGTCGACTGTTATCTAATTGTATTTCGACAGTTTAGTTATGTTTCACACTAACCAACACAATTTAGTCAGTAGTTTTGATGCGGAATAGCTTGCACAGCTATTAAATAATGACGAAGTGTATTATAGGTAGCGTATAGGCTATTTAATACGATAGAGCTAAATAAAGATATTACTTGTGTCAGTTTTTCAATCATTTAATGTCACTAAATGTGTTATCCATTCCATTCTTCAGTCTATCAAATAGCACTGCTAGGCCCTAGGCTTCACACAAAGTGGAAATAATGCTATGCTACTCGGTAGTCGGGTTGGTAATCGCATTTCATATCATAAGTTTCTAAACACCCACTTCCTACACTCCTGGTAACTTCTTAGATCGTTTTTAATACTTCAACGAGTATATAAGGGGTTGTCACACTTTGAAACTGATCTTCCATTTCTACCGATTGTTAAACGAAAACAAATTGATTCTCATACCAAATATAAACAATTCTTAGCGTGACACACATATAGTTATTCGAAGTATGACTTTAACATTTCTTGCATTAATTGATTGCAATTTCTCAGAGTAATGTAAAATTGCATCCTCATTCTTCCTTCCCCTTTTAATATACAAAAGAAAGTTTAATAAACCAAATAGGCAATTATAGAAAAATCTCTGTTTCAACGGCTTGATTAAAACCAGAGATACAGTTCAAGTGCTTGAAGTCGCGGAGATCTTTGTATCTACGCTTATTGGGTCCGCAGGCATATACGCAATATGCAATTTTGCGGTGACAGGTGCCAGTTGAATGAAACTAAAAGTCTCAGTTTTAACAACTAATATTAGCATTAAGTCTTCGCGAATGAAACTGTGAACACAATTATTGTTGAGTACCAAATATCACATAGGGCCTTGGTTAAGTTTAAGTTTAAGATAACATAAATATTGGCCAACCCTCATATAAATATTATACCAAGCTGATCCCTGTTTATATCGTTATCGAAATATTTGCCGCATGGGATAATGGGGAATATGCATGACTTTTTTTAAACGTTTCTACTAGTTATTACATTACCAAAAATAAATATAGCACATCCAAAATATAAACCATTAAGCTAAAAAAAAAATATTAAAATCACTATCATTTTTGGGCGATTTAAACGCGTCTATTATGACGCGCTTCAGTGATGTCAGAATACACACACAAGTTGGATGTCAACGACGAAATGTTTGTTACACGAAGTTATTGAAAATTAAAAAAGTGAGTGTAACGTCAACTTATTACCATGGAAAACAACAAAAAACCGTATTATAAATATTGTGTCGTTCCTATGTGCCAAAATATTATCAAAATTGCACCTAACAACGTATATTTTCTTATGCCGAGAAATGTAATAAATAAGAAAAAAATGGTGCAAGGCGATGAGAACAGACAATGTGTCGTGTTTGAGCAGTTTGAGCAGTTACTGTTTAGATCATTTTAACGTAAGTAAACACATTAGAGAAGTGATGAAGTACATAAAAGAATGATTTTTCCTTAATTAAATGCACATACTTGTTTTATTTACAAACTTCGACGTACACATACCTACCTAGTTTACGTAAAGTTCCTAAGGATATATTCTCATTATCTAATAGGTACATGGGTCTTTATCCATAAAAGTAACATATGTTTAGTCATCTATGATACCTATGAATGAAAACATGTAACTTATATAAGAGAATAGTTTGAAATTATTTATTATTTATCTTTCTATTGGGTTTCAGATACAGAGAATTATATGCAATACAAAATAATGGCATTAGAACAGGGACAAAAAGTGACGTTTGTTAAGTCTCTCATTCACAAGGATTAATACTTGAACACAGAAAACTAATAACTCGTGAAATAACTGGGTAACGATACAAAATAATCACTAGAAACACCTTGATATCAGAAGACTCGAGTGTACGATGACATCACGTTTTGAACAACCAATCGCGTCGCGTTTTAGAAATTTGCGAGCGAATTTCAAAAAAGCCGATTTTTGCTAATTAAATTTCACTATTAAATAATGATGAATTTCAAAAATAATTGTATAGGTATGTTTTTAAGCAATAAAGATTACAAATAAAAATATTTTGTTCATTTTGGAGTCACGTGCATATTCCCTATTAGGTTACAGATTTGCAGAATTCTGATAGGAAATTGATATTTTGCATTTTAATGACAATTTATTAAACTGCCTGCGTAAAACAAAATGTATAAACATTTTGTTTTACGCAGGTATCTAGGATTTAATACAAGATTTTCCATTTAGAATGTTATCTAATCCAGGAAGTTTTCTCAATAAGGGCAACGCATTAAATTTTACATTTCTCTGTAATAGTTGTAAATTGCAATTATTTAGTTAACCATCGAAAACCGTAAAAGCAAACCGTAACTAATCCATGTACTTACAAAAATATTGTCTAGAAAATAATTTGTGGTTACGTAAAATATAAATATGTTTAGTTTTGGTCTTTTGAGGCTTACTATAGAAATCGAAGATATCACAAGAATATAAGATATTATAAAGGGTTCGGAATAGCCTTTAAAGATTTTTGTTTTCTATCTACTCAAAGAATCATATTTACTGTGAATGTGGTGTATGTTAATTGGATGTTATAGTGCTATTTTTAGTTTAAAATGTTTATTGGTAAGAATTTGTGCAAACAACTATAGGTAAATGCCCAATATAGGTATACTGTTCAATACTAAATATATAATTGTGATAACATCTACACAAAATGTAACAGTAAAGCAATAAATGATTATGATTATAAACCAAATCTATAAAAATAGAAATTAATAGCTGTTATGTACGTACGCACATAACTTCTGAACGAGTGCACCAAATCGGATAATTCTTTTTTTTATGTTTTCGTTATTGTCAGGACAAGGTTTGTATAAAAGAAATGCTGATTCAGATTTTTTCAAAGTTTTACAATATGTAATGAGTGGATGAGATAGAAAACTGTCAATACATTGAAACAGACGTTTTCAATACATCGACCGACTGACGTATCAATGAGCCAGCAGTTGATGACTTCAAAAATATTGACATTATTTTGATTGCTTTTTACTATAATTATTTTTTTAATTTATTTATTATACGTATAAACCCTGCGAGGGCACTTACATAATGTCCACTTGAACATTTTAAATTATACAAAAACTATCACGGGATCGGAATGTAACCACTGCTGAAAAGATCTGGCAGGCAACTTAACGGGTTTGCTTATTATTAATATTCGTTTGCTGACTTTTTTTGTAAAAAGTAGTACAGCATGTGTTAGTAAAAATTAGATCCTGTGTGATGAACTTCTATATAATATAAAAACCCGATTACAAAGCGAAAAATGATGTCACAAGAAACCCAACGAACCCCAGTTCGAACCCACACCTATTGGGAGTCCGGCCCAATCGTGCTACCACTTACACCACCATGAACTATTGTAGGACATTCAAATCTCACTTCGTATCATATTTACGTCTTTTAAGGAGACGTGCTCCATCTACCCGACAATGTTTACATATTGTAGGCTTAATACTTCAACGCAGCACGATTGGGCCGGACTCCCAATAGGTGTGGGTTCGAACCCCACTTGTGACATCATTTTTCGCTTTGTAATCGGGTTTTTATAAATAATTAAGCATATTAAATGCTAAATTTCAGTAATTCGATATAATATATAAAATTGAAAAATAATGTAAAAGATTATGACTAACGCACATCCCCCAGACAAGTTGCACCCGACCACGAGTAAACTACTATCATGATTTATATTAATTAAATTATGAAATTAAATTTAATTATAACACAAAATTGAAATTATGAATTTATAAAACGCAGATTAAGTTGCGCGGATTAGCTAGTAAACAAATAATTATTAGCGACAGCTGGTATCAGGCTGAAGGTTAATAACCGCAATCATGGTGTCCTTCATAACCAATAAACCGTTAATCACTTATTAATCTAAACGAGTTCTTGATGACCAAAAAGTGTATGGCTTTTTCTAGAGTAATCTGAACAAGTAATTTTTTTTGTAGCTTAATTAAAAGTGTCTGTGGTGCTATAGGGTTACACATTTCTTTCTTTCTTCTTACATATAGTTACTGGAGATCATCATCATTCTCCTACTCTTATCCCAATTACTTGGGGTCGATACAATATGTACTCTTCTTTCAAAGTACATATTGTAAAAATTATTGGCAATAGTTTTATGACCGGCCGCCTGCCAGACGCCAACCCTCCTTGGGAATGCAAATTGTTGACCAAACGGCATCAGGTGTAGTTGGCCCAGGTCGTTATAAGTCGTCTCTTACGACATCCACGCGCAAAGGGGTAAGTAAGGGGGGGTAAGGGTTGGTAGTATTCGTAGCCGCTACCACACAGCTATAGTTCCTGGAGATAACTTATAATATCCTTATCACCTCTACTCCATTCTAACTTAATCAGTTCAAAATTATAGCATCTCATAGATATGTAGTACTTTCTTAATCTACCCAGTAATTGGAGTTATTTGCTAGGGTTAATTGTTTGGTGTCAAATGCTAGGCGTTTACATTACCTACTTTCCTAAATTTTCAAAATTGTTGGGTACAATGGTGGCCAAAAGCAAAACAGTTTGGTCTTATCCCTATATCTTACCTAACGTTGTCAATGATTTTTTTATTTTTCTGGAGAGCAGTGTAGCGACACTTAGGTACATACTTAGGAAGCTCTTCATTCTAAAATCTATTTTCCGTAAATGTAATTTGCTGGTCTTTGAAATTGCGCTAACGAGTGAACGCCTACCCGCGTTTGTGCACCACGGGTATTCGCCTTTTCACACCCGTTGAATTTACTTTGATCCTTCTGCTGATGCCTACTGCCGACCTGTATGCTACATTTTCTCAGACACTTTCAAGTTAATTATGGTCACTGTGATGCTCCAATAGATTGCGTACGTCATAGCTTACCACAATTATACTTTTCTCTATCAACAGACCATCCATCAATCATAATAAAGATCCGAAAGATATTCTTCTACGAATAATTTTTTTAACTTTTGGCTACACTAATAGCCACCCACACCTATAGGTGCCAACTTTTTTGTGAGACAAATGTAAGGAGAATTTACGTTATGATGTACCATCGATTTGTATCTTGCTTGGTGTTTGTATATCTTCTAAAGAACTTGTTACCGGAGTATTTAGGTTCCACATTTCATGCGAATGATAATATTATCTAAATATGTAGATACAAACGTTTATATGGTTGTAAACAAAAAACATTCATTATTATGATCTTGGAGTACCTATGTAAATCATGGTCCATACTAATAGCATGCTTCTCAATTGGTCATGCCGCTTAACTAGGCAACTGTCTCGTGGTATCTACCAACTTACACGAACTGTGTGAAAGAGAGAGGACATTGCGACATCTCAGTTTTGAAACATTTAACAGCTGTTTTATTCATAAACCAAATGGTTTACACCACACTGATGCCTTTACTGGTTTATATATGATATATGTATATTTTTTATGCACGGCAGTGCATACTTCATTGAGTCAGCGCGGATGGATAACTATAGAGGCAGAGATACATGCTTCTAAAAAGTAAATGGCCTAAAATACCACACTCGTCAGACGGCATAGCACAGAATCGAATTTAGTTTTTGTTCTTTTGCAGTGATGTTATGAGATTAGTTTTATACGATTCCAACGGGAATAGAAGGGATGATAACACATTGCTCCTTAGTTTATCACAATACATATTAGTGATTAGGATAAACATGGTTGGGAACTAATAGCCAAATTAAGTATGTAACATACTATGCAACTTCGAAACAGTCCACTAGTGTAGCGAATAGATTAAGATAGTTAAGCTGATATATATGGTTGGAATTGATAGGATGGTGAAATCAGAATTGGCCATGCCATGTTTTGACTTAATTAAACAGCCCGTTAACAAAGTAATAGGGCCTTGTCGCGTTACAATTGCGCGTAGATAAATACCTACCTACCTACCTACGTATTAAATCTATATTACGATCAAAGTCCTAGTTTTTGAAAAACAATTAAGGATATCTCTATCGCGTAGGTATGTGTTTATCTATTGATAAGGCAACTAAGTGAGGTTATGATCTGGACATAAAAAAAATACTGAAGTTGTTAGGTAGGTATATCTAAAAAGCAACCATAATGGTAGGCATCCACCACAGATTATTATTCTTTTAGTTTGTGATATCTAACCACTGCGCCAATGTCACTGTTTCTTATAAATATACCTGATGCTGTAGGTATGTTATTTATGGTAAGCAGATATTAAAGCATTACATCATCTCTGTAAAATGTTTAGAGGTAAGGTCAGATTACGTAGGTAGATACTTACCTACTTAATGAGGCTGCTCTATTTAGTAATGTTCGAAAATCTCTAGGTCTTACTTATAATTCAAAATAAATACCTACAGACTTTGCAATTTAGCGTCTATAAGTCTGTCTAGTGCCCACACTAGGTCGTGCCTAAATCCACCTGGGTACATACTTAGCTAGAACAATATCAAAAATGTTATCCAGGTATTGCATTAATTGTTATTTGAGAAAGTTATTGACGCCTGGTGGATATTATATACTTTTATTATCTATATTTAATCAGTCTACCGCAATTCAAATAATCAACTGCACTTACCTGCCTAGACATCTATGTAGGTATTAGATTAGTTTTATGAGGTTAGGTTCCAGCAAATAATTTGATACTCGTTTAAAGTTACGCTCCTCATTATCAGGATCTGCTATCACCACTTAGATTGTCGTAGATAATAACATCGTTACGCCAGTTAAGTAAGGTTGTCCAAAAGAAATATTTTAAGTGTTTGAGTACGTAGAATATAGACATCTTCAAGTTTTCGTCGAAATTTTGAGCCTATAACGTTGCTTTTAAATTTGAATTAAATAAATTTGCTAAATCTATAATAATGCTGATTAGCGAGCAACTTTTAGTAGATTACTACCGATCCTTATCAATGTATTTTACGATCCTTTTTCTATTACAGGTGATCTATGGCGGAGTAAGAATACAATCCACTTCTTTCACTTTCGTGCCCGAGGTTATTGTAATAGGCAACTAAGGGGTATAATATGCATAAATATGTTAGGTAAATAGGTATGTAAGAAAAGGGCAACTTTAAATAAAACTCCATGCCAATCCGTCTGACCAGCGTAGTTATACACGCCAGGTATACTGTCTGCACTAGGTATGCACTAAGTATATGAGGTCAATTTCACACCTATTTTG